>CM060701.1:195288717-196488717 GCA_030686995.1 Artemisia argyi
AATCATCACAAATATATAAGCAACAACTAAGACATGTAGGCAAGCATATAAGTAAAGCGATAAATGCAAGAACAAATGATAAGAGATAAGAGAAAGGAAATGCAAACCGAACACGATGATTTATAGTGGTTCGGCTACAAGGACACCTTCCTTGTTCCTACTCCACTCCCCGAGTCACCTACTCGAGAGTTTTCTTCACTACTCAACAAGCTCCCTTTTGGCGGAGAAAACCGTACACAACTTTTGCTTACACCATTTAACGACACTAAGCTAAATGTCGAGTTCTAATAGTAGCTAGAACCAATGTCACAACACAACTTCGATCACTACACAACTTCTACACAACTTCACGACTTTATCACAACTTCTTCTAAACTTCTTCACGGCTTCACAACTTCTTCACGTCTTCACGACTTCACAACTTCATCACAACTTCTTCTAAACTCCACTACTTACTTACACACCTACATCTTCACAACTACATGTTTTCTCCACACTACTACTTCCTCCCACTACTTCTTACTCACTCATTAAATCACTACTAAGTAAGATCATCTTGATCTACTTATTACATATACATAAGTCACAACTTCACATAAGCACTAACTAGATTCTAATACATCTTTGGCTTTATGATAGGGAGGATTCTTCTCTTGCACTTTGAGTGATGATAGATTGGATCACTTGAAACAAAGATTAATAATCTTATGATCAAAGGGTTTTAGAAGGATGTTTAGAGAGAATTGGATCTGAAAATTTTTGTGCAAAAGGTGAGAAAAATTCCAGGTTTGAGGTGGTATTTATAGGGAAAAATTTCTGACCAAATCTGACAGGGGAGCGTGCCCGGTCTCCTTAATTTTGTGCCGGTCCCCTTAAAATTAAGGGGGCCGCCCTTTATAATTAAGGGGGCCGCCCTACTGAAACGGCCAGATTTTCTGTCTTTTAGTGGGGAAAGTTTATTTGGTGAAAAACTAACTAATTTTGGTTAAAAGTTTGAAATCATATATTTAGTATGATTAAAACATTTTTCTTTATTACCAAAAGTGTTTTTCAAAAATATATAATATGTTTATATAATTAAATAAACTTTATATTAGTTAATTAAATACCCCTTTGATCATGAGATGTATTAAACACTTGTTTATCCATACCTTAAGTGATTGTTGAAGCATACTTGAGACGTTGAGATGTCGAGGCTTGTTGACGTAAGATTGCATAGAAGAATTGTAATCACAAGTAACTTAAGCACTTTACGTTATATGTTGTAACTTACATCTTTGTCATCATCAAAACATGAAGAGGATGTTTAGATTAAATATTGTAATATTCATGCCAACAATCTCCCCCTTTTTGATGATGACAAACTATGTAAACTATAACTTATAGTAAAATGTATAAGTTACTTGTTTACACTTCTTCTCCCCCTTTTGTCGAAGCAAAAAGGTGGACTCTAAGACGAGACTTCTACTACACTTGAACTCTTGAGATAGAATCTAAAAGGCGAGCTTGCATCATCGTAAGTGAAGCCTTGATCCTAGCAACCTCAATGCTCCCCCTTGGTGTATGCTCAAAACTTGTTTTGGCTACCAAAGAATCGAGCGGTGAAGTAATCCTTCAAAACAAAGTTAGTAGACAAGTGCACATATATATAATGATGATAATAAATATATGCATGAAACTAATAGGGGAACAATATATGGACATATTAGGTATATGCACTAAAAGTATGACACATGCAATTATTGTTTTAAAAACAACAACCTAAATCCAAAACAAAAAAGAAAATAGAACCTAATGCAAAGATTAGAACCTAGGAAAATGTAAGAGAATGAGGAGGGATGATTGTGAATGTAAAGGGAAGGTGATGACAAAGGGTTGACAATTATGGTTTAGATTAATATATTGTTCAACAAGGGTGGATGATAGGGAATCATGGGATTTTTAGGTGTTTTGTTGATGGTGGTGGAGGTGTTGTGTTTGTTGTTGGTGGTAGAGGATGCAACAAGTTTTCAATGTAAGAAAACATGTATTGTATCTCATCTCTTAGTCCAAACACAATTGTTCGGTTGTTGATGCAACAAAGGCAAGTGTCTCCATGAGCTTCAAGTAAGCTCCATGGGACGGGGTTATAGGTTGGTGGATTGATAGGAGATTATGAGAAGTGTGCATCAAGAGGTGTTAATGGTGATAACTTTTAGTGGTGGAGAAAATTGTGAGTTGATATATTCTTTGATGGATGGAGTGGTGTCGTCTTCATTAGTAAGGTCAATGAAGAGTTGTTTTGATGGTATGATGACAAGTTTTTGTTGGAGATGCTGGTTCTTGGTGGAGGTAGGTTGTTGATCCAAATTGCGTTGAATAAGATGCAACGCAAGAAGAGCATTAAGCTCATGAGCTTCTTTGAGCTCTTCAACGAACTTTTCATGTTCGGAGGAAGGTGATGGTGGTGGAGTTGGATTGTGATTAGGGATTGAGGTTTGGTCATGAAACTTATGATTCATGTTTGGATGAGATTGATGGTTGTTGTTTTGATATTGAGTATGATCCTCAAAAGGGTCATTTGGTAGAATTGAGTGAGATGAATGTGGAAGTTTATTAGTGAGGGTGATAGTAAGGTTGTCTTGTTGAGCTAAAAGAGTGGTTTCATTTGGGTGATCATGAAAGCATGATGAAGGTATGGATGAAAGTGATTCTTCATGTGTGTATGGTAGTTTGGATGTTGTATGTGGGGTGATAACAATGATGTTAGGTTTGTTGGGAGAGGTATTTATAGTGTGATGATTATGTGTTTATGGAAGGATAGTAGGTGTTGGATTGGCTAGACAAAACGTGTTGGTTTAGGAGGTGTTTATGAGGAGTGATTTAGGAGGTATGATATTGATTCTTGGTTTCTTTGAGGACATGGAAATGGTGGATGACTCGAGATTGGTAGTACAAAGGAGGACTCGGTTTTGGGTGTGAGGTAGAAGGATATATGTGAGTGAGTGTGATTTCCCTTCCCATTAAATTCATGCTCATCCGGATATATTATGAAACTAATATGACCTATCGGAAAATGACACTAAGGTTCTCATGAAATGAGGGTGTAGGATATAAAGGTAAGAAAAATATACCTAGATGAATGATACATATAGTGTAAACCATGTAAAGGCATACAATCAAATCACATAGGAGCAAATAATCATCTAGAAATAACATATATGCGATATGCCATAAATCTAGGAATGAATGCATCTAATGAGAAGCAAAGTTCATAAAAGTAAACTAGCTTTAGGTATATTTAGGAAGAGCAATTTAATCAAGTTGGAGAATGAGTATGAGACTATTACTAGTGGTGCTCAATTCAGGCTAAACACGACCATTTTTACGGGTTACACACACCCAACTTCTCACATAAAAGCAATTCAACCGTTAGGTTAAATTGAATTTCTAGTCAATAGATTCTCCAGTAGTCATTCTCTTTTTAGAAGAAGTTGAGTTCCTAAATTTACCTATCGAAGAGTACCAAATATGAAGTTTGCTTGATTCACTAATACTTGACTTAATGTGACTCAAACATCATATTTTTATGAAGGTAAGTCTACATGATATATTTTACTCACTATCCCAATAGAGATGTGTTAAATGTTTAGATAAGAGTAAACGCAAAGTTTTAATCTTTCGTTCATGATTAACCGGTTATTTGGTTTTGATAGTATATTACTTGATTTAATAAATGTGCTTGATTTAAGAATGCTCCTTAGCATATCTTGAAAAATGAATCTCATTAAGATTATTTATCTTAAATGAGATTGTGATTCACAAATGATATCAAAACTAGACATTTATATATTCTAAAACAAATATTATTTTCTATGATTTTTGCCAATGTTATATATCATAATTTAACTAGTATTTAAAACAAAATGAATTTAACTTGTTTATGCATTGTGACAAGTTATTTTTCAATTTTAATAACTTAAATTATTTCAAAAACAAATGTGTAGTGCATTATCTTGTAACACAACCATTCATGCTACAAAGAAAATGAAATACATATAATATATAGTGTGTATTGTTCTTAAATATGTATTTTAGCTTGAAGTGATGATTTTAAGTAGTGTGAGCAAAGTTTACATATGTTGTTAGTTTGCTCATGTTTGGTTTTTTGGATATGACACATTTATCCATTGCTTTGCAATGTAAATTACTTGAATATTTCGGATGAAACATCCAAGTCGTCAATCCTACTTCATTGTTTATTTTATGCATGTGTTAAACATGTTATTCTAATATTTGGAACACAACTATTGGACAAGTAGATTCAATATGGCATTGTCAACACAAGTGTGAGTTATGATCCAATGCATATTCTTTTCATCTACAAAGGATGTAAATATTTTCATATCAATCTAGTGTGATTGAGTATGTAGATTCAAGACTATATCATTTGTTAAAATTTGATGTAATCTTGAAACAAAACAAATAACAATCCAATTTCTTGTCCATACTCAAAAACATGTCAATTAGATTTGATGAATATATCAACCATAATTTGAATAATGAATTGATATAATATCAAGATCTTTCTTGACCGTCACAAACACTCATTTAAAATAAATAGGCATTTTGATAGTGTGTTCCATTAATCTTAAGATTATTTATGAGTGAGATTGGTGAGTGATTGAAATTTAACTTATTACTTCATGATTTTTATAAGTTTTGTTTATGTGAAAAACTTTTCATTGTTACTTATAATGAACACACTTTAGATTTTGAAAATACTTTTTCTTTTGTATTACTACTAATGTTTTACAAAGATTCAATTTCTCTTATTAAACAACTTAAGGTAAAACAAGGTAATTTGTTGAAAATATTTAAGTGTGTTGTTAAGAATAGATTAAATTGTTTGAAATATTTAGGTGATTAGATTTAATTTATTTACAAGATGTTTGAGTAACATTAAGCCATCTATACCTATATGCAATGCAAGCATAATATTGCAATCCTAACGCAAGAAATCTAGCATAAGATCTAGTTAAGTATAAGCCAGAAAACTAGCTATAAACTAATAGAGTACAAGGCACATATGCTAAGATATTCAAATAGCTAAATTACAAATATCAACGATTAACAAAGTAAAGTCACAAATGAGTTCACATAGCACATAAAACACTTGTCGTCGTTTTGTGTATTATATATACCAATGTTTACTTAGCTCAATTTTATTTGAAAATAAAATAGTTTTCTATCCATTTTAAAATTTGATTAAGATCAATATTTTGAAAACATAAATACTTAATTTTTCAAAGATATATCGACTAGGAATGCCCGACTCGAAGGAAAAGGCAAAATACAAGTTTTACGTTAAAACAAGACTCAAATTTTTGACCTTCGTGTAGTATTTTAACTTTCTGACTTATTTAAGTTTGTAATGGTTACTTGTAAGTATTTTTAAATGAAAGTAGACTCAATTACCTTTAAAACGCCGGGTGGCACGACTTCTACGGAGTTACGGTTAATTTTATATGATTTTTCAAAGTTTCTGAAAAACTGTCGAACAGACAGGCGGACCCCTTAAATTTAAGAGGGCCGCCCAGTATTTAAGAGGGCCGCCCAGACAATTAAAGGGACCGCCCATCTGATACTCAAAAATGCAATTTTTGTTAAAAATTGTTTTCTGACTATGTGGAAAGGTGTGTAACTTTCTGATTTTAAAAACGAACATATAACACTTGTTTTAAGCATAATCTTATCTCGAGCTAGTATAATTAGTGTATATAATATCAAAACTAATACAAGTTAATCAAAAAAACACTTTTCATATTAAATCCTCCTTAATGGGTAATTTGATACATGGATCGTACTCAATTTTTAAAACCATTTGTTTTGAAAATTTGAGTGACGTGGCTCTGGTACCAATTGTGAAAAACTAGAAGGGGGGTTGAATAGTTTTCCCTTCTTTTTCATTTTATAAAAACTTTGTTTCAAAATGTTGATTCAAATTTATTCAATTGTTTGTTTGGAAAACTTCAATTAGAGTTTAGTATGAAAAACAACATATAATCAATATAATCAATTATATATGTAAGCTTTTTGAAAAACTTAGTTTTATGAATGGAGCTTTGGTCGATCTTTATATGAATACGTTTTCCTTTTAAAATCTTAAAACGTTTTGTATCAAATTATCTATCAAGTTAAACTTAATATGAGAAGTGTGAATAATAATCTATTTGACCATATCATGCAATTATACACACAATCACAATATTAACTACTATGTTCAACACAATCAATCATCACAAATATATAAGCAACAACTAAGACATGTAGGCAAGCATATAAGTAAAGCGATAAATGCAAGAACAAATGATAAGAGATAAGAGAAAGGAAATGCAAACCGAACACGATGATTTATAGTGGTTCGGCTACAAGGACACCTTCCTTGTTCCTACTCCACTCCCCGAGTCACCTACTCGAGAGTTTTCTTCACTACTTAACAAGCTCCCTTTTGGCGGAGAAAACCGTACACAACTTTTGCTTACACCATTTAACGACACTAAGCTAAATGTCGAGTTCTAATAGTAGCTAGAACCAATGTCACAACACAACTTCGATCACTATACAACTTCTACACAACTTCACGACTTCACGACTTTATCACAACTTCTTCTAAACTTCTTCACGGCTTCACAACTTCTTCACGTCTTCACGACTTCACAACTTCATCACAACTTTTTCTAAACTCCACTACTTACTCACACACCTACATCTTCACAACTACATGTTTTCTCCACACTACTACTTCCTCCCACTACTTCTTACTCACTCATTAAATCACTACTAAGTAAGATCATCTTGATCTACTTATTACATATACATAAGTCACAACTTCACATAAGCACTAAATAGATTCTAATACATCTTTGGCTTTATGATAGGGAGGATTCTTCTCTTGCACTTTGAGTGATGATAGATTGGATCACTTGAAACAAAGATTAATAATCTTATGATCAAAGGGTTTTAGAATGATGTTTAGAGAGAATTGGATCTGAAAATTTTTGTGCAAAAGGTGAGAAAAATTCCAGGTTTGAGGTGGTATTTATAGGGAAAAATTTCTGACCAAATCTGACAGGGGAGCGTGGCCGGTCCCCTTAATTGTGTGTCGGTCCCCTTAAAATTAAGGGGGCCGCCCTTTATAATTAAGGGGGTCGCCCTACTGAAACGGCCAGATTTTCTGTCTTTTAGTGGGGAAAGTTTATTTGGTGAAAAACTAACTAATTTTGGTTAAAAGTTTGAAATCATATATTTAGTATGATTAAAACATTTTTCTTTATTACCAAAAGTGTTTTTCAAAAATATATAATATGTTTATATAATTAAATAAACTTTGTATTAGTTAATTAAATACCCCTTTGATCATGAGATGTATTAAACACTTGTTTATCCATACCTTAAGTGATTGTTGAAGCATACTTGAGACGTTGAGATGTCGAGGCTTGTTGACGTAAGAATGCATAGAAGAATTGTGATCACAAGTAACTTAAGCACTTTATGTTATATGTTGTAACTTACATCTTTGTCATCATCAAAACATAAAGAGGATGTTTAGATTAAATATCGTAATATTCATGCCAACATAAGAGAATTCTATGCTAAGGCATCACCTATTACTCCCCCAAACACTATTTTACACCTACCATTTCCCTCCCATAGATTTGAGCCACATGGGTTCTTTCTTCCTAGAGAACCATATATACCTAGGAAACCTATCCCTGCCTATATCCCTATATATGAACCTAGACAACCCTATAACTTAGCACCCACACCTTACTTGGTAAACCCTCCCACTTCATCTTGGAAATTTGAAGTCGGATAAAATTAAACTAGGACAACATTAGAAAATTAGGTAGAGGATATTTTAAATAACTTAGATGAAATTTTCTTTGACCTTATTGAGAAGATAGAATAACCTAGGCACCCGATCTGATTATAGTAGTTTAAGAAACACCCTACAACAATCCCGTTTTAAGATAGCTAAATTACAGAAAAATCAAATGAGATACCACCATAAGATAGTCTTTGCCCGTTTTAGGATTTGTACTTTAGAAAAGATGATTGATGATGATGAGGAATGTCATCAATCAAATCTAGGAAACATCCCAAACCCAAACCCTTAGATTTAAGAAAACCACGGAAGAAATCCCTAAGTAGTATGCCTTTATATCTTTAGGAGTGTACCCTAGAATAATACACTAATACTTATAGGATATGTAAGATAGGAAATCAATAACATAAGTTATGCCTTAGATACCTCTTACTCTCACTTCCTAGTGCCCTTTAATTTAGGATAACCTAGCTAACCTAGGATTAGGTATATCTCTTCTTGATTACCCTAGGTCATCCCAAAATTTATAAGAACTCTTAAGAATTTAGATATATCCCGTAAAATATAACAAGTTGGGTACTTGTTATAACCTACCTTAAACCCTTACCCGACTATAACCTCTAGGAACTTAGGATGAACCATCCTGATGCCTTAGGTTCAAAGATTCTCAAAACTTTTAAACCTTAACTCGTTTGGGTTTCGATTTCAAACCCAAGACCTTACTGAGAACCGTCTTGTAAGGATACTTATTCTTGAACTTTAGGCATTATATGGAAGCCTAAAGTGTCATTCTATAGAATCCGTTCCCTATTCCCAATTTCAATCTGCCTAAAAAACCCTATCCTCTTAAATCTAACAACAATACATTTGGCATAAATAGCAACACTTGTTGAAAAGGAAGTTATTTATGACCTTGTGTAGTTGTAACTTCCACTCCTGGTATTTTTTGACATTATATGTCATGAATAACAACTTCCCTCGAACTTCATCTCTTTTCCACCTCCTAAAAACCAAATCCCTTAAAAACACTCCTTTATCATATGATACTAATGATGAGAATTCTTATTCTACATCATAGAGATCTGAATTCTTTCCAAATTCAGTATCCCTAGCCCTCACTACTTCCTTAGCCTTCTTTAGTCATCTTCCCCTAGTTATACTTACTCCCAATCTTCCCCTCTTTCACCTCTAAATTACTATGATTCTTGAAATAGTTATTCCCTCTTAGAAAACCATATTACACTCTAGGATTCCCATATTTGAGGTTAGAAATAATTCTAGGATGCCCTTAGGTAAACATAAGAATAGACATAGGATATTTTGAATAGACTATCTCTAAGAAATCATTGTAGAAATAGAAAAATAAGATTAGAAATCTTCGAGGTTTTTATTAGCTAGAAACCAGACTAGAGAAAAACCCATGCCCGATAGAAAGGTATTACAATAGGATGAATTTAGTCTAAATTAGGAACTTAACTTAATATCGAGGACATTAGAATTAGTCATAGATTAGAAATAAGAAATCTTTAGATACAGTCTAGGAAACTTAGGAATAACTAAGGATTAGATTAGTAAACTACCTTAAGCCTTTAGCACCTAGTCTAGTAGCAGGATAAGAATACTAGTCAAATTCTCACCTTGTAGGAACAAACTATTTTGAGGTTATAGTTTACCTACACTTAGTTTCATAAGTAGCCTACCCCATACTAAGATTTCCCACCTATTATCCTCAAATGTATAGTATAAGGATTTATAAATTCCTAAGAATAATATACCATTAGGATAACCCAAACTTAGAATTCGAGGTTACTAGTTATAACTAGGAATAAGACATCTAAGGATTTTAGTCTACCTATACTTAGTTTCTTAGGATTTGACGTTTTATAGATTACACATTAGGAATTCTACTAATAAGATACTATGGATACTACATTAACCGGATTCAAGTACCTAGGAATAGTGATACTTACAGTAATAGTGATACTCGTAGTCTTAGACAACTTAGGTCAAAAGACTAAACGTGAAACTCTACCTAGGAATAGTGATACTCCTAGTAAACCCTTAGACAAGAAATCACCTAGCCCTTCTCCCAATATAGGATCTTCTTTACCAGTTAAGATCAATACATTACCTTTAGAACCTTAGGACTAGTTATGAAAACTAGAAGAACCTTAGGGGGAAAACAAACTTTAAAGGAAATATAGTAAATCTTAATTCCATTAGGAATACCATCTTTTCAGGTATTCTATACTCTCACTCTTCCGTTTAATTCTATTATCCCGCTTCTTCTCATTCTACCGTTTAAATCCCGTTTAAATCTCACTCTCCCGCCTTTTTCCCACTCTCCTATTTTAAATCTCATTCTCCCGCCTTTTTCCCACTCTCGTTTTTTAAATCTCATTATCCCGCCTTTTTCCCACTCTCCTATTTTAAATCTCATTCTCCCGACTTTTTCCCGCTCTCCTATTCAAATCTTACTCTCCCGCCTTCCTTACTCTACCGTTTAATCCTATACTCCTATCCTTTTCCCACTCCACCTATTCCTACTCTTCCATCCTTTCGTTATCTACCACTCTTTCATACTTTCTTATTTCATCCCTTTCCTTCCCTTTTTCCTCTTCACTCTTTCCTATGAAATCCATCTTTCCACTTCATCCCATCCTTTCATTCCTCTGTCATTTTTTCACTCTATTTTTCCTCACTCTAAACTCTCTCTCCCTACCTCATCCTACAATGTTCTAAGAGTTAGAACTTGTACTTCCCGTCATACCACAAGATCTATTAGTTAGAACTTGTAAGAATATCTATGTCGAACTTTAATCCTCATTATGTTTGACTATAATATTAAATCTCGCTTTGCAAGAGTTGCAAAAATGAGATCTTCGACGTCCGTCACTCTAGTCATAACATGGGATGATACCAGGTGACTAGTTGCTAATCAGGGAGACCATAGAACTTGTCTCCACCATGAGTAGAACTTGTCTCCACCATGACTATAACTTGTCTTCACCATGGCTGGAACTTGTCTCTAAAACATTCCCATGTCACACTTCCTTGAGTGTGGTAAACTCTCTCCATTTTCCGCCAATACTACTTAAGGATGATTTATGATGACTATCCTATTAAAATGAACTAGGACGCTCCTTCATTTTAAAGATAAATTTATAAATCAAACGGATCATGAATTTATAAGCTCTTGCTTACAAGAATTGGGATGCCTCTACTTGTGACTAATGCGATATAAATAAATGAGCCTAAGTATCTGGCATCTGTGCAAGCATTTCCTAATCCGCTTGTACAAACCTCTCCTTCCTTTCGTACCACTCTTCCTTGGTATCAGAAATTTTTCCTCACAACTTCTATGTTTAATAAAATCTCGGGACGAGATTTTCTCCAAGGGGGTAAGACTATAACAACCTACAAAAACTCATCACTATCATTTCCACTACAAATACCTATGTCAGGTATTTCACAGGTAAATATTTTCTTTTTATGTGCATTCATTACCTCCATGACTCTCTAGACTTACTCACGTATCTACACAAGCCAAATATCTATACCCACAAATCCTATAAACCTCTGGTATGTCAAGCATAAGATCACAAAAACTCCACAATAAGTAATCTACCAACCTAACATACTAAACATATCACAATATCCTAATAAACCATAATCTAACCCTAATTAAGCCCTAATCATGCCAATGTGTTTACAAAACCCTAATTGCTTATCTAAACCGATTTGAAAGTGTTCAAGGCATACGTATGAGTTACCTTAGGAAAAATAGGATATCTTAGCACCCTTAGACCCTAGTACAACCCCTTAGAGCTTAGGTACAAGTCTCTTAAGCACGAAACCATAACTAGGTCATAACTTCCAGGAATTAGGTCTAAACTATCACAAAAGTTCACCATAAGCTACCACCACTTAGTATAAGCTTCTTAGGACCTAGGATTAGTCACTAAGCACCCATAGGACCCTAATTTAGACACTAAACCTTAAGTTAAACCCTAATATCCCACTAAACCAAATTAGGTTAAAACTAAACCTAACTTAACCCTAATCCTAAAACTAAGTACCCTAAGCACCTCAAGCACCTCTAGCAACCTACCTGGCAGCTTACCTACCACCTTAGCACCTCTAAGCACCCCAAGCACACACCTCTATCACCTACTTGTCACCACCTTTGACAAAAACCACCCCGCGGCTACTTCTCCGCCACAAACACCCCTAGAACCGCCTATAGCCTCTCCTAGTCATCATGTAGCTTCCAAGAGCCATGTAGTATCTGTGGTTAGTCACCCCTCCCCATCCTCGACACCACACCACCACCTTTTCCACCTAAACCACCCCGCGACCCTATAAATAGCCGCACCCTTCACCTCACTTCAAACCATCCCATTCTCTTGTTTAACCTCAAACTTTCTGTAGTTAGTAGTAGTACTAAGTCCCTAGTAGGCCTAGACTACTACAAAAATTGACATAGATCCCGGTTGAAAAGGCTAATAGTGCCTGGTTTTTCATGAGGGCACAAAGGGGCGGGGACTCTATTAGGAATTCGCATAGAGCCCGGTTTGAGAAACGGGCTTTATGATGTTTAATAGAGCTCGGTTTTTTCGTTCAAAACCTTGCTCTGTGTGATTAAAAAAAATCATTTTTAATAAGAATAGACCCCTGTTTTTTCCTTACAAAACATGGCTCTATGAATTTTTTTTTTTTTTTTTTTTTTTTTTACTTTTTCAAATTTTGTTAAATACCACCTGTTTACATTATTTCCACAGCAGAAACATCAACAAAACATAACTGTAACAAAACCATAACCTTGATGGTCTATACCAACACCAATGGCATTAAGATCCAAGATCAGTTTTACAACAACCTAATATGGGTCCTTTGGACTACATAGCATACTTAATATGACTAATTAAACATCACAAAAGTTTCACAATAAAGTGTTTTGTTGGGCCAAAGGTAAGGAGATATACAAAAAGACATAAGTACATGCCAACCTTTCCTAAATACTACCATGATTGATGATCAGATGCCACACACCAAAATGCAAGAGCTTACGATGTCGTCCAGATCCTTGGTAGTAAAAGGCTTTTTGTCATTCCAAGGCATCTATAAAAAAAAAATCCATAAGTGATATTAGTATGATGAAACAAACAAGACCAGCTTTGATGGCTGGAAATTTATTCACTTTGTGCTGATTGATTGTTGTTTTTCATCAGCCATTTCCCTTTAGTTAATGCTCATTTTATTGACCCAAAATTCCAATTTAAATGACTTTGTGTAAAAGTTGTCAACAAAAAGGAAAAATACTTAGAAGTATTAGTTCAAACTTCAAACCATACATATGCAGTAAGTTGTATCATTTCACAGAACAATTATGGTGTTGAAAACATATATCGATATTTTTTTTCTTTCTTATAAGGCTATTGTTAAGTGAAATGATACAACCTATATGGTTTGAGACCGGCCTTATATAATGTCACAACAGATATCAAACGAGACGGGAGCACATAATATAAGGTTGTTCACTTAGCCTTAAATTAAGACCAGAGCACATAATATAACATTGGAATCTATTCAAACGAGACCATAGCACATACTATAAGGCTGGCTAAAGGGGCATTTGTATTGGCTTATTTAATGAGCTGATGAGCTTAAAAACTGTTTGGGCATCAACCAACGAGCTTACATTTCTTAGTTAATTGAGCTCAAATAAGCTCTTTTTCATAAGCCTTTCTGCACAATCTTTTGCAGCTTTTTTTTTTTTTTTTTTTTTTTTTTTTTGGGTAAAGGGATTAACCTGACATATTTGATTAAAACCAATCTTTTGTAGCTTAGTTGTCCTAATTACATATTTGCTTAAAACCACCAGAAATATAACCCGACACCCCACATATTCGCTTAAAAACTGTTTGGGAATAACAACCGCGCTTGTGCCTATATCCATAGTTACCAATTAATTTCGACCATGAGACAACATTCAAAATAGTGGCCTGCTTTAACGTACCAATTATAACAGGACTACATGAAGCAGCCAACTAACAAGACCAGTTTCCTCTAGAACATTTAAAAGTACATAGCCCCGCATACACAGACTTACTTCAAACCAAAATATATGGCAAACAGTAGTCACAGAAAAAACAATATATTCGCCTATAAGAATGCTTTTAAAAGTTACTTACTGTTTTGGGGAAAGAGTGTTGTTGATGGGTTACAAACTGATGCATCCACCTCATCACATAGTAACCGCTCTCCCAATATTAACGTTGTTGGTTGCACTAGAAAAGTAGTAGACATTTGATAAGAATCAAAGAAAATTAAATTTAAAAAAATAAAAATAAATAAAGTAAAAATAAAATTAATATACGTGTATAGAATGAGATGATTTACCTCAACGAGATTTCATTTCATATTACCAAACACCCTGAAAGAAATTAAAGAATGGTAGAGTTGTGTTAACCTTTATTGATATAAATGTGAATATGTTAAAAAAAAAAAAAAAAAAAAAAAAAAAAAAAAAAAAAACTTACTTCTGCACAACATTGGTGAATTCATAGCTCTCCTCGTTCTTTCCTTCCATATCAGAATCCAAAATGAACCCGGTGTTTTGTTGAGGTATAATTATGAATAGATTCTAGTGTTTGCTGATTATATGGACCTTTTAGTATAAATAATTTAATTAAGTCATATAGCAATGAAATATAGTGTTGTAAATCGTACCTTTCAACATGTGGTGCAAGATAAAACAATTTATGTTGGCTTGTGTCCATTGCTTGCAATAAGTAGTTTTTAACAAGCAAACCGTCAGACCTGCATACAGAGTCTTGAATCGTGTACGGGTTTAGGAAACCACATTTGTTCAATTGCGTTTTAACCTACTGCAAAATCTTATGTATGGACCTAGAAACATGACAATATATAAAATGTAAAATGACAAAAGATTCCAACCCGTTAAATAAGATATGGTAAGTGCATATATACTTACGTTGCAACAAAGTTATAATGGAAGAATTAAGCCATCCATTTGTAAAAAGCAACATAAGATCCACAGGGGAAACCGAAATTTGAAAGGACTCTGATTGTCCAAAAACACGAGGCTCGACATCAACATGCATAGAACGAGTAGGATCTGGGCTGCGCATCAAACGTTCATAGGTACTTCTAACACACGCTCTTTTATGTATCTGACCACGATAGCTGTTCATTTTCTTAATTAGCTCTTCTTTTTCCTTGCTAGCCTGCACAACAACGAGTACATTAATATTGGTATATAATATCATTATTGTCACCAATCTTAATTCAAAGTTCTATCTAATGCTGCTATGTTCAACCCATTAATACAACAGGCATTTAGACTCAACCAGAACACGCAAAGCAAACACACACATGAATGTACATACCGAATTGAGTAGAATTGCACCCTTGGTCGCACTCTTGGTCGATGCAGGGGCTGCTATATGGTTGGATGCTCCTTCTTGTCTAGACAAAGTTGGTGAAGTTTGTTTTCGGGTGGAAGATTCTTTATTTGCTGCCATTTACTTGGTTGCAGTATTGGTGGAGTTATTTTCTGCCATAATTTGCTTGGTTCCAGTTTGGGTGGAGGTATTTGATTCCATAATTTTCTTATTTCCTGTTTGGTTTTGGTTGGAGGCCTGATAACAAAGTATAGTTATTATTGTGACTAAATTTCACTACAATATTATAAGAAGTAATCTTATGTAGATCAATTTACCTTAGTGAGTTCAATATACTTCTTGGGCCATTGAATGAAACTAAACAAGGTTTCTCCTATTTTACTAAACTCTTCACTTGGGACCGGAAGAATGTAGTCCTTGCAATTAGCTTCAACATTGTCTACATGCACCTTCACATGCCCTTATAGCACTGACTTTCCATGTACTTGCTTAGCCGGATACACCATCCCTATAGCATAAAGAACCTTCTTGGTCCCATAGGGAAGAAACAATTGGAATTCGCTAGCCTCCTACAAAACATATATTATTATATGATACACTTATAATGAAAAAATATTAACCAGCATATGCAAATTACAAATTATGTTACAAACAAGATCAGTAGCACATTTGATTAATTTTAAGGATTTAAATCTGTTTTAACATCTATTGACTTCTATTTGAACTTTCAGCCAACTTCTTCATGTAATATCTTACAAAAGTTTGTAGACGGATAGTGATTTATAAGTGCAGTAATGGATTTGTTATATGTAGACCATCTGTTTGGGATATGTTCAAAGAGGTTTCTCAAATAAGAAATATGTTCAAGGGTGTTTATCAAAATGAGCATATACTGTCAAATGTCATTTGCTTGCTACAAAACTGAAGTTTATCAAATAAGAAATATGTTCAGGGGTGTTTGGGATTGCATATTAAAAATTGTTTAGAGTAGTGAATAGAGTAAGTACATGTACCTGTATATTGTCCAATACATCAAAGTTTGATGCCGAGTCACAACTACTTTTCCTCACTGGCGGGCTCTCGGGGTTTTCATTCTCTTGTCTGGATTTGATCTCCTTTATTGCTCTTGCAAGATCCTTATCATACTCAGCCTTCATTTCTACAGGTGCTTCCTTTATTTTTCATTTACACTCACTATTATTTCTTGTCTTTCACGATACTTTCTCTTCTTTGCAACATACCCCTCTATCCCCTTTTTAAAGCCCACAAGATGTCCTACCCCCTAGTACGACCACCGTGCTCAGGTCCTACCACCATGACTAATGGATCCACACCATCTTCAACTTCGGAACTGTTAGATAACTGTGTATGTGCCTCAATCTGTATAATTTTATGCAAGTAATACAATACTCAGAAATAATTAAGACGTAACAACTATTAACAATAAAGTTTGAAACTAGCAATGCCTTACCAATTGGTCCGCAATAACTTGCATTCCAGACGATAACATCAATCCTTTTACTTTATCGTCTATTCTCCTTGCCAAACAATAATTTCTCCCACGACGATCAGGTATCTTATGGACATCTGTACAAAGCTCTTCAGAAGCTCTCTCTTTTTCCCATTTATCTAAATTTCCACGATATCCTTTTGGGCCCAGCCGTGGAGGATTTGTCTTGAGTTTAGCCCATTTCCTCCCTTTTTCATGTTTCACCTTGATATAGGAATAATAGAGAATTAGAAACATTGCAACATTATACAATATATAAAAAATACAATATAAAGTAAGAAATACCTTTTATTCAGGGGTACTTTCCTGGTTCACAAACTCTTCCCATGTCCCGGGTTCAATAAACATCCACTTATCACAAGGACTTCTTTGCTTATACATGTAATCTGTATGAAGATCCTTCTTGAAACTTTTCCAAGACTGGTTGCACTGTTTGAGCACTTGTGATTTGCAGCTATTATCCTTAAGCCTACAATGCTCCTGCAATGTAAAAATGAAGCTCATAATATGTTAATAAACATAGTAATTAAGTGACATCCTAACTAATGGTGTTAAGATAATATACCTTGATTTCCAACCATAACTGATCTTTATCACTTTCCTCCAATCCTCTATGAGGATTGAGATCTTTGCCCTAGTTACAGCTCCTACGTAAAGCCCAAAAGGATACTGGTCCTCTCCAATAGCAAAGCCATACTCATCGAAAGTAACACCATTCAGTTGTTTCCTATTCTTCTTATTTACGGTGTAGATTCCTCTCTTTTTCCTTTGAGGTTGTGGTTCGGGTTGCTCATTCATATCTTGCTCATTCGTATCATGCTCAACCATATTTTGCTCATCCATATGCTCATCGATATGCTCATCCATAAGCTCTTCCATATCAACCTAACATTAACAAAACAATGAAACATGCAGCAATTGCAACTTGAGTAATGATGAACGTATTAAGACATAAGCACAAGCATAAACGCCTATTTGTGACAGCAAATAGCACAACGAAACACACCATTTGTGACAAAAAAAGAAGGTCCTAAAACACCTATTTTAGACAGCAAAGTTCAGGTTCAAAAGCCCACTTTATGGCAGCTAAAGAGTCTTACAAAACACCCCGTTTATCACAGAAAATAGCACGGCATAGCACACCATTTATGACAGCAAAACCAAGTCCTAAACCAAGTCCTGAAATACCTATTTTGGACAGCAAAGATCAGGTTCAAAAGCCCACTTTGTGATAGCTAAAGAGTCTTACAAAACACCCCGTTTATCACAGAAAATAGCACGACAAAGTACACCATTTATGACAGCAAAACCAAGTCCTAAATACCTATTTTGGACAGCAAAGATTAGATTCAGAATATTTGAAAACATGCAAATGAAAATAAATAAAACAGAAACACGTTCTACAAAACTTAAGCGTGTATGTTTTATTCTTTGTACACTATTTATTAGGAGAAATTTATGTATGAATTTTGTTTTTGTGTACAAACGAATACATTGTACAAGGGCTGGTTACGAATCTATTCTCAGATTCCAATCTAAGTCTTGTGTTGCACTGACAATTGGACTTTGAGATTAATACATTATAAACCCAGCTGATTTTTGAATATCATTTTAGTTCAATAATACAACTCCAATAGTAAAACGAAAGTAAAAAAGATTCAATTACAATAGCAACCATACTCCAATGTCATTAGTGAATCCCATGTCATACATGTCTAGATGCAGTACCATCTTGTGACGACCTTTTACATTTCAAATTTCAACATGTCAAATCAACATCAAATTTTTATTAGGATTTAAAGGAAGTAAGTTAGTTGCTCTTTCTTTCTTGACCCTCCTTCACCGTACTTATCGTTCCACTTTTTTAGCTCACTCATTATAGATACTGATGAGGCGAAAAATGATCCGTTTTTAGGGGGTCATTTAAGCCTGAATCCGAACTTATTTGATCAAATATTGCCCTAAATCGTTCCTTTTGTGATTTTAGGTACTTGGAGAGTGAATTCTGGAAAAGAAGCCATTTTGGACGTTTTTGGAGCATAAAAGTGAAGAAAACGGCAAAGTCTCAATTTTCCATGCTGGGAACAGTACATGAAGGCGTCAAGAGTAATTCCCTGATGGTGTCAAACCTCAAGAATAAAAATCCGTAGTTGATGACGGCGTCACACACAGGGCGTCAAGAGTAATTTGTGTGACGGCCTAGGCCTTGACGGCGTCAGAAGTAGATCAAGGCCGTCCGAGGAAGTATTTGGTGGCGAGATGACGGCGTCACACCTTTGTTCTTGACGCCGTCATCCCTATTTTTCTATATATAGTTTTCTAGTTTTTCACGTTAAAGAGAGAAGTTTTGGGAGAAACCCTAAAGACGATTTTGGTGCAACTTTTACAGGTTTTTCAAGGGTTCCAAACCCTTGATACCTTGCATTGTAATTGAGATAAGTGTTCTTCTAATTCAATCAATATGTCTATGTGTTGGTTGTCTATATCTTGTTCTTGTCTCAATTCCATTATGCTAGGCTAGATCTCTTTTGTGTTTGCTTAGATCTAATGAAACCTAGATATTGATTATGCGTTGATTACTTGTTTATTCTTGTCTTGAATGAATGATTTATATGTTAGGCTTAAGAAAACTGGCAGATCTCCAAATGGTAACATGCTTGAACGTCTTAAGAAACATGAACCGAGGCGTACTAGGTCTTTATTGGTTGTATTTAATGCATGAGCCACTGTTTACAATCCCTATAGTTGGGCTGGGCATGGTGTAGGAGGAGATAAGAGCTCATAGAATTGGGGAGTTATGTATGCCACCCCATGAATGGTATTAAGGAATACAATCCGTCATCCATACAATTATAACAAGTAATTAACGTGTAAAATATATCTAGGGAGTAGTGAAATCTAAGTAAACACATTTTCTCCAATTACTGCTCACAACCTTAGTATAATTAGTTTATTTTCATTTTTAGTATTTTATTTTGATTGCATCTTAGTATTGGGTTAGTTGAATAGCAACTAATTCCGCCCACTCTTCCAAACCCCGAGATTTTAATTGCTTTCATAAAAATATAAAAACACAAAAATAATCATCCATCACCTTTAGAACTAGTAATTAGGCTTTCTAATCCTAGCGACACTATTCCTAAGCTGAACGATCAATCCCCCAGTACTTGTCACTATACTATACTACAACGATCAGGTACACTGCCTGGTGGGGGTTGTAAGCTTCTCAAGATCCCTTGAGAGGTAAAGCCTGTTGCGATTCCCACGCATCAAGTTTTTGGCGCCGCAGCCCGGGGAATAGTTATTGTCTAGGTTAGAATTTCTTTTTATTAGGTCTACTTGCTAGATTCCTTTCTAGTAAGATTTTATTTTTATTTTTAGGTCTTCTTTAGTCTATCTCATTTCTTTGTGCCTCTGTTAGTAAATTAAACTCATTGACTATTCCGTTGACCATTATGGAAAACGAGAATCCACCCCTGTCCCCAAGAGAAGTGGCTGTGTTACGTGAACAAATTGAGAGTGAGATTAGGGAGCTTAGAGAGCTTAATAGGTTGATTAAGATTGAACTCGAACATACATTTAGTGACCTAGCAACCGCCTTGTATTCAAATAAGGACCTAGGGCGTAATGACTTTGTGAATGTTGTTGAGGGACTAGAAGAGGAGGAAATAGATCCGGAGCTTAATGACTACTTTAATCTATACCCCACTAAGGAGGAGATTGCATATTATAATAATCTTATTGATAACCCGCGATCTCCTTTCACCATAATTGAACCTAAGATCAAGAGAGGCGATCCTAAAAATGTTAAGATACCATGTATGATTGGATATAGGCACGTTAGCAATGCTTACATTGACTTTAAATCTCCAATCAACGTTATGTCCTCAACGGTTTATAATGATATAGTGAACACAAGACTTGAACCTAGAAGGGATCCTAAGTACCCCGGTGGAGTTTGTAACTTTGTCGGGAGAGTTAAAGGTTTACGTGTCTTTGTTGGTAATTTCACTTTTGTCACCGACTTTATGATTGTGGAGGATCTTGCTAATGTTATTGATTGTCGATTATCCAATGTTGTGTTTGGCAAACCATTTGTTGAGGAGTCTAAGTTGGAATATGATGAGGTAGAAGGCACGATCCGATTTGCAAGTAACACCGATAGTATCACTTATAGGATGCCTAATAGGATGAAAGAATTTCGCTTTATATCTCGTTTTGATAAGGACAACGTTGGTGCTTTTGAGGATATTGATGAGAAGGATAAGAACAAGGGCATGGACTATGTATGGGAAAAAAGGAGTCTTTACTACAAAGATTGCTTGGCCCTTGGACCAAGGTATAAAGTCGATGAAGAATTTGCCCAAAAGATTATGGGGGCGGTTGAGAAAAAGGTGATTGATTTCTACAAAGAATATTTGCAATCAGAGAGTGGAACCAATGATGAGATCACGTAGTAACCCATGACTTTGAGTCTAGCTACAAGACTCGTAAATAAAGAAAAGCGCTTCTTGGGAGGCAACCCATGTTTTGTGTGATTTTATTTGTTTGTTTGTTATTTGCTTCCGTATGCATGTTTAATTTTTATTGTTGGTAGATCATGTTTCTCAATTAAAATGTGGAAATACTTTACTTTGTTGTTTAGCCTAGTCTTAACTCCACCTAAAAGTATTTTTGCAAAAGATAAGTGTAAGGGGAAACACCAAATATGTTTTAAAGAACAAACCGATCATGATTCTCCACGATATTAAATGAGCATGTATATTCGTATTTGTTAGAGTCAAATGCTTGTATTGAGTCATAATGAAGTTTTGCAGGATTTTCCAGGAAGTAGGACCAAGTTTTTCCAGAAATTTTCCGGAAACTTAACATAAGAATTTCTGCAGGTCCATTCTGATGGCGTCAGAGGTTTACTCTTGACGGCGTCAGGAGTTAAAATCTGGAAATTTTACCGGTTTTGTTTTTCTAACGGAGTTTTATGGTTTTTGTGAATTATTAAGTTTTACAATCTCCAGGAGATCTGCAAACTTCATTCCACAAGCATTATATCTTACTTTGTTTTCTAGGATTTAGTAACTTATATAGGATGCCGCCGATTTTACGCGAGGTTGTCTTGTCTATTTTTGTCAGGATTTACAGGTTATGTTCGACAAGGAGATGATTTATATTCTGGAAGGGAAGCTTTGATTGTTCATTTTCTTGAAGGAAGATTTAACCTGGCTATCCTATTATCCATACCGAGCGAATCAGGGGAGTATTTGATTTCATTTTCTTTACTTTTTCACTTTTACATTCTTTACTTGAACATTGGGGACAATGTTCATCTTAAGTGTAAGGGGAGGGTAAAAAGATGATACCTTACATATGCACTTTCGCTTGAGTTTGTTTTGTTTGATAGTAGATGTGTAATAAAACTATGAGAAATACTTGTTAGTGCAATTTTAGCGCCAAATTTAAAATTTTTTACAACATTTAGGAGTGAAACTTTAGCCATAGCAAGCGTCTCATGGATAGGAGATTATATGACTAGCACATAACCGTATATTCAAAAAAAATTTCCACCCAAATATGTGAGGTTCGCCTTTAGATTTGATAGGAAAAGCATTCATTATTAGTGCTTATGAGTGTACCGGTAGCATTTAGATTCTAGAACTTGCGTTAGTAATGCATCTCGAGACCGCTAGTGAGACTACATTCGTGTGGTAGGATTTACTACATGATAAGAGGCATTAGGATCACCCTTGTGTTAAACCCGTATCATAATTACTTGACCATTTAAGTCATACTACTTGACTAGTTAAGTCAATTAATTTTTCCCACACCTTAGCGTTGTACTCATTTTTAGTACACGAAACCCCTAGTACACCCCTCCGAGCCTATCTTTTCGTTTCTAACTTTAAGCATTTTACTTAAAGGAAGAATTTGTTACACCCCACTTAAATGTACAACCAAATCGCCTTAGCCTTCCGTGTATGCGCTCATTTTAGTGCATTATTGTTATTTGTTAAACCCTAAGTTAACTTTCTAATTGATTACATGGTTGCTAAGTCGAGTCATATCCTTGTACATATTGTTTTGGGACGATTGAGACTCATGGGTAAGTACTTATTTTATGGAGTAATGGGGAAGAACATAATATTATTACCCCCATATGTGCGTTAATCTTAAAAGTGCTCCAAGTGTTTTGATTTTCTTAATTCGAGTCATTAGATTAGTTAATTGTAAAGTATGTAAAGATTCAAGTGTAAGGGGAACGTTCATTCCTTATGATGTATTATTTTGGATGGTAGGGTAAGATTGTATGCAAAAAAAAAAAAAAAAAAAAAAAAAAAAAAAAAAAAAAAAAAATAGAAAAAGGAAAAAAGAGAAAAAAACATACGGACTACCATCCCGTTTCATTTTATGTTCATTTTATGTTTTTGTTATTTCTCATTTATTAGCTTAAGTCGAGTCTAGTCTTGGCTTAGCAACGCCATCTTGTACATGTAATTAACCAAGATTGTTAACTCGCCACCAGTAAAACTTCTTTTATCCAACAAAACCGTGTAATTCATATCCCTATACCTAACGTTACAACCCTTTAAAAGACCTCTTTGATAGTTTATCCTAGGTGCTTACGCCATGTGGTGGAGGTTTGATCATTTCCCAAGCCTATGGTAATCTATTTTGCTATGACAGGTAGTGAGAGATATCTTCCATTTCCATAATGTTATATTACTTTATTACACCCGAGAGATGTGAGTATCTAAACACTATTTGTGAGGTGCTTGTATATGACCTCCGTGCTTGTCTATTGGTCTTTAGTGGAATGATTATTTGTTGTAATTACTTTTATATTAGTGTTAAATGACCCCTAACTTGTCTTTTGAGTAGAATAAAAGCGCATTTGCTTGAGGACAAGCAAATTTCAAGTGTAAGGGTATATGATGAGGCGAAAAATGATCCGTTTTTAGGGGGTCATTTAAGCCCGAATTAGAACTTATTTGATCAAATATTGCCCTAAATCGTTCCTTTTGTGATTTTAGGTACCTGGAGAGTGAATTCTGGAAAAGAAGCCATTTTGGACGTTTTTGGAGCATAAAAGTGAAGAAAACGGCAAAGTCTCAATTTTCCATGCTGGGAACAGTACATGAAGGCGTCAAGAGTAATTCCCTGACGGCGTCAAACCTCAAGAATAAAAATCCGTAGTTGATGACGGCGTCACACACAGGGCGTCAAGAGTAATTTGTGTGATGGCCTAGGCCTTGACGGCGTCAGAAGTAGATCAAGGCCGTCCGAGGAAGTATTTGGCGGTGAGATGACGGCGTCACACCTTTGTTCTTGACGCCGTCATCCCTATTTTCCTATATATAGTTTTCTAGTTTTTCACGTTAAAGAGAGAAGTTTTGGGAGAAACCCTAAAGACGATTTTGGTGCAACTTTTACAGGTTTTTCAAGGGTTCCAAACCCTTGATACCTTGCATTGTAATTGAGATAAGTGTTCTTCTAATTCAATCAATATGTCTATGTGTTGGTTGTCTATATCTTGTTCTTGTCTCAATTCCATTATGCTAGGCTAGATCTCTTTTGTGTTTGCTTAGATCTAATGAAACCTAGATATTGATTATGTGTTGATTACTTGTTTATTCTTGTCTTGGATGAATGATTTATATGTTAGGCTTAAGAAAACTGGCAGATCTCCAAACGGTAACATGCTTGAACGTCTTAAGAAACATGAACCGAGGCGTACTAGGTCTTTATTGGTTGCATTTAATGCATGAGCCACTGTTTACAATCCCTATAGTTGTGCTGGGCATGGTGTAGGAGGAGATAAGAGCTCATAGAATTGGGGAGTTATGTATGCCACCCCATGAATGGTATTAAGGAATACAATCCGTCATCCATACAATTATAACAAGTAATTAACGTGTAAAATATATCTAGGGAGTAGTGAAATCTAAGTAAACACATTTTCTCCAATTACTGCTCACAACCTTAGTATAATTAGTTTATTTTCATTTTTAGTATTTTATTTTGATTGCATCTTAGTATTGGGTTAGTTGAATAGCAACTAATTCCGCCCACTCTTCCAAACCCCGAGATTTTAATTGCTTTCATAAAAATATAAAAACACAAAAATAATCATCCATCACCTTTAGAACTAGTAATTAGGCTTTCTAATCCTAGCGACACTATTCCTAAGCTGAACGATCAATCCCCCGGTACTTGTCACTATACTATACTACAACGATCAGGTACACTGCCTGGTGGGGGTTGTAAGCTTCTCAAGATCTCTTGAGAGGTAAAGCCTGTTGCGATTCCCACGCATCAGATACCACAGAAAAAAAAGTCTTCCCGAAGACCCGATTAATCACAAAAAATTATATTGTTTTAATATGAAAATAAAGATTTGTTCTGGTGTAACAATATTTTAATTCTCACACAAATCTTTAAAAAACAATAAATTTCTACAATTTCATTCAAAATCAATACCTTATTAACTGAAGGACAATATCAATTGTAGAATCAAATTCATTGAATATCAATATGAAAAACGTATAAACAGACATAAGTAATTCTAGAATCAAATTTAACATCACTAATGAGATATTATAAAGATTAATTAAAGAACAATATTAATTGTAGCAAATTGGTACCTCTTAATTCAAATGAGTCTGTTGGTGGCTTGGATCTGTGACGAAGGTGGCCTGTTAAGCCAATGGTGTGCGACGGTGGTGGTGGTGGTGGTGTGCGAAAGTGGTATTGGTTAAAGTATTTAAGTGGTATCGGTTAAAGAGATTGTGTGCTGAAGGTTGTGAAAGTGAAGGGGGAAAAGACATTAGGGTTTGGTGTGTAATGAAATTTGGGGAGGGAAATGACACGCCCTTTTGGATTTTAGATTTTAGTCTAAAATTTTGAGAATCGCCTAACTTAATCTAATAAACTAATTATTCGATTAAAAGGAAAAAAGAAAAGAAAATGAAAGCTTTTTTTTTCAATAGTCTTACAATCTAAAATTAAAATTTATTGAAACTTTATACAAAAACATGTCTAAATAAGCTAGATAAGCTACGCGCCTGCAAAACAAAATAAATTTATTAGTATGTAAATTTAAAATGAAATATATAATTACTTTTTATTTCATATTAAAATATATTTTATTTACCTTAATCAAGTGCATGTCTTCAACAAAGAATACCTTTATTATGGTCGGATCTTAAGTAAGTGGTATCATCAATAACGTCATTTGAAGATGAAGCACTGATAGAAAACGGAGGTAGCTCATCAAACTGGTCATATTCATCCTCGTCGACAACATTCTCAACACCAACTATATGTCGTTTACTGATGAGGCGAAAAATGATCCATTTTTAGGGGGTTATTTAAGCCCGGAATTGAATTTATTTGATTAAATATTGCCCTAAATCGTTCCTTTTGTGATTTTAGGTACTTTTGGAGTGAATTCTGGAAAAAGAAGCATTTTGGACGTTTCTGGAGCATAAAAGTGAACAAAACGGCAAAGTCTTAATTTTTCTTGCTGGGAACAGTACCTGACGGCGTCACAAGGTTCTACATGACGGCGTCAAGAGTAAAACAAGAGGTGAAGTGGATAGAGTCCGTGACGGTCCAGAGAGTTTTACACTAAGGGCATGACGGCGTCACCATAGGCCGTCATGGTCCCATTGCATGTGACGGCCCAGAGTAACTTTGCACTTGACGGCGTCAGATTTGGATCTAGGCAATCCGATATTACTATGGGCGGCGAGTTGACGACGTCAGACATTTCTTCTTGACGCTGTCACAATGGAAAATCTATATATAGTTTTGCAATTTTTATTCATTAAGAAAGGACAATTAGAGGGATAACTTGGAGAAATCCTAGCACGATTTTTATTGTTCTTTCAAGGGTTTTTACTCTTTGAAACCTTTCATATTCAATTAAGATAAGTATCCTTTCAATTCATTCAATATGTCTATGTGTTGTTTGAATATATCTTACGCTTGTCTTGATTTAACATGCTAGGCTAGATCGCTTGTGTGTTTGCTTAGATGTAGCGAAACCTAGATGTTGATTATGGGTTGATTGCTTGTTTATAGTTGTTACGGATGAATGATTTCGATGTTAGGCTTAAGAAAATTAGCAGACTTCCATAGGGTAACATGCTTGAACGTCTTAAGAAACATGAACCAATGCGTACTAGGTTTTTATGGTTGTATTTAATGCATGAGTGAATTCTAATGATCCCATGTTAGGAGCTTCTTGCAGGCTCGACATAGGAGTGAAGTAGGAGTTTATAGAGTTGGGGAAGTACGTACGCCACCCCACGAATGGTATTAAGGAATATAACCCGTCATTCACGCAATTGTAACAAACTATCAACCTGTAAAAGATATCTAGGGAGTAATGAAATCTAAGTAAACACAATTTTCCCATTATTGTTCACACCACTAGTTTAATTAGCTTTATTTTCATTTTTGTTATTTTATTTTGATTGCATCTTTAGTTATTGGGTTAGTTGATTAGCAACTAATTCTGCCCATCCTTCCAATACCCGAGATTTTTAATTGCTTTTATAGAAATATAAAAATACAAAAAGAATCATCCCTCACCTCTAGACCTAGTTTTTAGGCTTTCTAATCCTAGCGACACTATTCCTGAGCTGAACGATCAATCCCCCGGTACTTGTCACTATACTATACTACAACGATCAGGTACACTGCCTGGTGGGGGTTGTAAGCTTCTCGAGATCCCTCGAGAGGTAAAGCCTGGTGCAATTCCCATGCATCAAGTTTTTGGCGCCGCAGCCCGGGGAATAGTTATTGTCTAGGTTAGGATTTCTTTTTATTAGGTCTACTTGCTAGATTCCTTTCTAGTAAGATTTTATTTTATTTTTAGGTTTTATTTAGTATATCTTATTTCTTTGTTTCCATTGTTCTTAAACTATCTCGATGGATAACAATAGCATTGATCGGTTGATTCCTGTTATTCATGTTTTTCGTCGTAGGATTTTCCAAATGCCCGCCCCAATCCCTTTAATGGAAAATGAGAACCCACCTAACCTCTCGCCTAACCATCACTTTGACAATAATTCTGAAATAGAGGAGTCTGACCATGATGATGACCATAGGGCTAGTCCTTTTTACTATTCAGACTCCGATGAGGATCTAGATGATGGTGATGTGATTAATGAGGATAGGATGGAAGATGAAGTGGACCCTCTTAGGTATGTCGACCCTAGAACAAGGATTGAGAGTGATAGCTCATTCAATGTGCAATTTCCTTGTAAGATTGGATTTAGGAGCTTTGATGCCTACCTTAACTCATCTCTCCCAATGAACATAATCTCGCATAGTGAATATAATAAAATCATGGTAGATGAGTTAGAATACAAAGGAGATAATATTATTGCTAGGGCAATGTCATTGCATGCGTTTATAGGAAGCTTTGTTTATCTTGTTGAGTTCATTGTTATGGAGAATCTAGGAGAATTTATTGATAGTAAGTTAACCCAAGTTGTGTTTGGGAAACCCTTCAAAAGGTTGACTAACCTTGATGAAAAGCTTATGTAAGGGTTAATTACATTCTTGTATGGGGATGAAGATTTTGTTTACCAAATGCCCCGTGCACACCCTAGCTTCAAGAATTTTTCCATTGAGAAGTGTAGTAGGTATCCGCCCCTAGAAATGCTAAGTGAGAATGATAAAAGAAAAGGGCTTAAATATCCTCATGAAAAAAATAAAAAGTATTATCGTGGACGTTTAGAGTTAAGTGATGATTATAAAAAAGATGATGCGACTATTAGATGGCTCACCCTTGGTTATGTGAGCATAAGCGACACACGGTAGCCCATGACCTTGAGTCTAGCTACAAGACTCGTAAATAAAGAAAAGCGCTTCTTGGGAGGCAACCCATGCTTTGTGTGATTTTTAATTGTTTGAGCGTTATTTGTTTCCGTATGCATGCTTTATTTTTATTGTTGGCAGATCATGTTTCAAAAATAAAATGGTGAAAATACTTTATTTTGTCATTTGACTTCGTCCTAACTTCATACAAAGGTATTTTTCAAAAGCTAAGTGTAAGGGGAAACCCCAAATATGTTTTTAAGAAACAAAATTGATCATGATTTTCCATAATATTAAATGGACATGTATATTCGTATCTGTTAGAGTCAAATGCTTGTATCGAGTCATAATGATGTTTTGCAAGATTTTCCAGGAAGTAGGACATAAGTTTGTCCAGAAATTTTCCGGAAACTTAACGTAAAGATTTATGCAGGTCACTTCTGACGGCATCATGAGTTTACTTTTGACGGCGTCATGTGTAAAATTCTAGAAATTTTGCCAGTTTTGTTTTTCTAACGGAATCTTAAAGTTTTTGTTAATTCTTTAGTTTTATAAAATCCAGGAAATCTGCAAACATTCATTCCACAAGCATTATATCCTACATTGCTTTCTAGGATTTATTAGTATATATAGATTTCCGCCGATTTTACGCGAGGTTGCCTTGTTTGTTTTCTCAGGTTTAACAGGTTATTTATGACAAGAAGATGATTTATATTCTGGAAGGGAAGCTTTGATTGTTCATTTTCTTGGAGGAAGATCTAACCTTGTTACCGCACTATCCACACCGAACGAATCAGGGGAGTATTTGCTTTCATTCTTTTACTTGTTTTACTTTTACATTCTTTAATTGAACATTGGGGACAATGTTCATCCTAAGTGTAAGGGAAGGGTAAATGATGATACCTTATTGGATACACTTTCACTTGAGTTTGTTTGTTTGATGTTAGGTGTGTAATAAAACTATGAGAAATACTTGTTAGTGTAATTTTAGCGCAAAATTTAAATTTTTTTACAACATTTAGGAGTGAAACTTTAGCCTTAGCAAGCATCTCATGGATAGGAGATTGTATGACTAGCATAAAACCGTACCATTCAGAAAAATTTTCCACCCAAATATGTGAGGTTCGCCTTTAGATTTGATAGGAAAAGCATTCATTATTAGTGCTTATGAGTGTACCGGTAGTATTTAGATTCTAGAACTTGCGTTAGTGATGCATCCCGAGACCACTAGTGAGAGTACATTCGTGTGGTAGGATTTACTACATGATAAGAGGCATTAGGATCACCCTTGTGTTAAACCCGTATCATAATTACTTGACTATTTAAGTCATATTATTTGGCTAGTAAAGTCAATTATTTTTTCTCACACCTTAGCATTATACTCATTTTTAGTACACGAAACCCCTAGTACACCCCTCCGAGCCTATCTTTTCGTTTCTAACTTTAAGCATCTTACTTGAAGGAAGAATTTGTTACAACCCACTTAAATGTACAACCAAATCGCCTTAGCCTTCCGTGTATGCACTCATCTTTAGTGCATTATTGTTAATTGTTTAAACCCTTAGTTAATTATCTAATTGATTACATGGTTGCTATGTCGAGTCATATCCTTGTACATATTGTTTTGGGACGATTGAGACTCATGGGTAAAGTACTTATGTTATGGAGTAATGGGGAAGAACATCATATATTACCCCCCATATGTGCGTTAATCTTAAAAGTACTCCAAGTGTTTTGATTATCTTAATTCGAGTCATTAGATTAGTTTATTGTAAAGTATGTAAAAATTCAAGTGTAAGGGGAATATTCATTCCCTATGATGTATTATTTTGGATGGTAGGGTAAAAGTGTATGCAAATATATATATATATATATATATATATATATATATATATATATATATATATATATATATATATATATATATATATATATATATATATATATATATATATATAGAAAAAAACATACGGACTACCATCCCGTTTCATTCTATGTTTGTTTTAAGATTTTGTTATTTTTCATTCATTAGCTTAAGTCGAGTCTAGCCTTGGCTTAGCAACGCCATATTGTACATGTAATTAACCAAGATGATTAACTTGCCACCAGTAAAGATTGTCTTTATCCAACAAAACCTTATTTTCCATATCTCTACACCTAACATTATAACCCTTTAAAAGACCTCTTTGATATTTTATCCTAGGTGCTTACGCCATGTGGGTGGAGGTTTGATCCTTTCCCAAGCCTATGGTAATCTATTTTGCTATGACAGGTAGTGAGAGATGTTTTCCATTTCCATATTGTGATATATACTTTATTACACCCGAGAGATGTGAGTATCTAAACATTATTTGTGAGGTGCTAGTGTATGACCTCCGTGCTTGTTTTTGGTCTTTAGTGGAACGATTATTTGTTGTAATTACTTTTATATTAGTGTTAAATGACCCCTAACTTGTATTTTGATTAGAATAAAAGCTCATTTGCTTGATGACAAACAAATCTCAAGTGTAAGGGTATATGATGAGGCGAAAAATGATCCCTTTTTAGGGGGTCATTTAAGCCCGGAATTGAATTTATTTGATCAAATATTGCCCTAAATCGTTCTTTTTGTGATTTTAGGTACTTTTGGAGTGAATTCTGGAAAAGGAAGCATTTTGGACGTTTTTGGAGCATAAAAGTGAAGAAAACGGCAAAGTCTTAATTTTCCTTGTTGGGAACAGTACCTGACGGCGTCACAAGGTTCTACATGACGGCGTCAAGAGTAAAACAAGAGGTGAAGTGGATAGAGTCTGTGACGGTCCAGAGAGTTTTACACTAAGGGAATGACGGCGTCACCATAGGCCTTCATGGTCCCATTGCATGTGACGGCCCAGAGTAACTTTGCACTTGACGGCGTCAAATCTGGATCTAGGCAATCCGATATTACTATGGGCGGCGAGTTGACGGCGCCAGACATTTCTTCTTGACGCCGTCACGATGGAAAATCTATATATAGTTTTGCAATTTTCATTCATTAAGGGAGGAAAATTAGAGGCATAACTTGGAGAAACCCTAGCACGATTTTTACTATTCTTTCAAAGGTTTTTACCCTTTGAAACCTTTCATGTTCAATTAAGATAAGTATCCTTTCAATTCATTCAATATGTCTATGTGTTGTTTGAATATATCTTACGCTTGTCTTGATTTTAAAATGCTTGGCTAGATCTCTTGTGTGTTTGCTTAGATGTAGTAAAACCTAGATGTTGATTATGGGTTGATTGCTTGTTTATAGTTGTTACGGATGAATGATTTCGATGTTAGGCTTAAGAAAACTGGCAGACTTCCATAGGGTAACATGCTTGAACGTCTTAAGAAACATAATGAACCAATGCGTACTAGGTTTTTATGGTTGTATTTAATGTATGAGTGAATTCTAATGATCCCATGTTAGGAGCTTCTTGCAGGCTCGACATAGGAGTGAAGTAGGAGCATATAGAGTTGGGGAAGTAGGTACGCCACCCCACGAATGGTATTAAGGAATATAACCCGTCATCCACGCAATTGTAACAAACTATCAACCTGTAAAAGATATCTAGGGAGTAATGAAATCTAAGTAAACACAATTTTCCCATTATTGTTCACACCACTAGTTTAATTAGCTTTATTTTCATTTTTGTTATGTTATTTTGATTGCATCTTTAGTTATTGGGTTAGTTGATTAGCAACTAATTCCGCCCATCCTTCCAATACCTGAGATTTTTAATTGCTTTTATAAAAATATAAAAATACAAAAAGAATCATCCCTCACCTCTAGACCTAGTTTTTAGGCTTTCTAATCCTAGCGACACTATTCCTGAGTTGAACGATCAATCCCCCGGTACTTGTCACTATACTATACTACAACGATCAGGTACACTGCCTGGTGGGGGTTGTAAGCTTCTCGAGATCCCTCGAGAGGTAAAGCCTGGTGCAATTCCCACGCATCATTTACCATCTAGAACGATGTGCCATCTAGAATCATTCGGGTCCTCAATAAAGAATGTTTGATTCGCTTGTTTTGCTAGGATAAACGGTTCGGATACATAGCCATTTGTGGAAATATTACACTTGTAAAACCGTAATCGTCAACTCTAACACCTCCTACGTTATTGCTTACACTTTAACATAGGTATAGTGAACTGATTCGTTGTATTTTAGTATGTGCAAACAACAATTTAACAAAATATCAACAAACTTGAAGTCTAACTTATCGTGAGAAAACTAGACGTGAAGCAATACGAGTAAACCGTTTAGGAAAACGATTACCTCGCAAAACTTGTGAAAGTGATATTCAAATTGTGAGACCGGGACGTGATTTCCCGGGTCGTACCCCAACGAGGTGTGAATGGAAAGCTTCGAATGAGATTGGGATTAAAATCTTGTATGATTGGAAAGGTTATTTGGTTTTACGATAATTAACGAAATTGGATAATTAATGAACGAAGGTAGAGATAAATTATCCTAAGGCAACTAACAAACTAATGAAATCCTAAAAACTACGGGAAAACATAATTAGGTATCGGGAATCCTAAAACATAAATTAAACTAGAAACGCGATGTTTATTAAAAATAAACTTCAACGCACAAAATAAAACGTGAAATTAGAGCTACAAAGGTCCTACGGGTTTCTAATTAATTTTCTAACGTACTAAAAGACAAATGAAATTTTTAGGAAAAGGAAAATTATTTTTTTTGACTTTTTATTTAATTAATATTGATTAAAAACTATTTTTACTAAATTAAATTATAAAAAATACTAAACTATTTTAGAAAATTATGAAAATTTTTGGGAAATTAAATTAACTGATAAGAAATGAGGGAAAAATAAAAAAGGTTGGAAAAAGCTAACGAATAAGCTAGGAATAAGCTAGATAGCTTATTAAGGCTTATTATCTAAGAACACTTTAAAAGAGTTGATTGTGCGAAGAATGCTGGAACTGGTGCCCCAGAGCTACTGGCAAGGGAGGTTGTTTTTGTGTTGTGCGTGTGGGCTAGAGGTCCTGGGTTCGAAACCCACTTTTTGCCCAAAATTTATTTATTTTTGTTTTCTTTTTGTTTAATACAAAACCAAACACTAAATCTGGACTGCTTACTCAAACACTAATACAAACTCATTTTCACTTTCAAAAAAAAAATAAAAAATAAATAAATTTATGCCAACAAAACTCAATTTCAAATCCAACTTTAACACTGTTTCAATGTTTTAAATTGTTTCCTTATATTTGCGAGGGTATTTTTTTGTTTGTGTTTGCAAAGGCCAAATTCGAATCAGTAGCTAGGTTTCAAATAAGTTCGACCAAACAACTATAATTACAACAAGATTCACATTCAAGAGTAACAATTAAAAACAACAATCAAGCATAATACACAGAAAAGAAGATCAACAACTGAGATTAGGGACCAAAAAAAAGAGTAGCAGTATCCTAAGGAACTAAATGAATCTGTGACTAGGCTTGTATAAGCTTGCACAAACAACTATAATAGCAACAATAACAACAACTATGGCTGGCCACATCAGTGAATAACAACAACAGACTACAACAACAAGTGATAGCAAGAATGAGCAGTCACCATAACAAGATTCAAACAACAAAGACATGAACAAGATTACCAGTAGTAGCAGACAATAGAATGAAGAAAACAACAAGCTCAAATAAGCTACAAGCTTTCAAGAGCTTGTACAGTCAAATAAACAACAACAATAACACTAATCAACAATAGCTAGGACAAAAACAATAACAATAATCAAGAAGAACAACATAATCAAGCACTCTTAACATATACTGAGGTCAAACAGTAGTAACTCCAACAAGGCTTAAAGATGGCTTAATAAAAGGCACTAGATAATCAGCTAGGCCTAAACTAAAAGCCAATGTCTAAACTCTACCTAAGTGACTTCTCAAAACTACTAATAACAAAGCCTAATGCTAACTAATGAATAGTCTACAAGCAATCTAAATCTCTCAAGAATCTGAGATGCAGGGGAGGTGCTCAGTCAATCACCCAACTTTCAATCTAACTTTCCATGTCCAAATCTTGTTCCAATTCAAATTTTCTTTTTGAAATAGATAGACAAGCTGACAAAGATCATAACTCAACAAACACCTTGCATTTTCATCAACAAAATAGCTTTAGAGATTGATTTGTATTTTGACCAAAATCAGAATTTTACCAATTTGACTTTTCAAGAACAAGTTCCAAATTGACTTTTGTCATTTTAGGTTGATCACAAATGATTACTTGATGTTTGTTTAACTTAAGTGAAGCTAAATCTATCAATCTTAACTATTATTCAACTGAAATCAAGGGTCTTGGTTCCAAATCACACAACAGATAAGCTGTTGATGATCCTGGTTTCAAACTATGACTTTTTCTTTGAAAAATGACCAATGTAAAAGCTGCTCTGAGCTAAAAATAACCTAAGAATGCTATCTAAACAGTCCTACACCAATTACAACAACAATTTTATAGCCAACTAGGTAAATCCAAACACCCCTTAGTGGACTGTTTCAATAATTGAAGAAGCTAGCAGTTAGGTAATTATTCCTAATCAATCACTAATCTCAATGTACACTAAAACAAGTTGAATTAAACACAGACAACCAACTAATAAGAACAAGTATCAAATTTTGCAAATTATAATATGAAATTTGGTTCAAAACCTATTTGACCTCCAAGCATGGATGAACTGAGAACCAAAGAACAAGGACATAACCTATGTGCTCCCCTGAGCTTTAAACCATATCATCTATCTTCTCCACCATAACTGCTACTGCCACATCTTTCTTCTTCAATGTACTTTTTTTTTGGATTTTCTTTGTAATTACTGTTTTCTTTTCTTCTTTTGAAATTTGTTTTTCTTTTGATCTGATTAACTTAAACAAGCTCAAAGTAACAATCTGAGGTTACTAGATAACCTTTGAAATAAATAACAATCAACTTGGAAATTTAAATGAAAATTCGAGTTTGCAATAACTTCAATAAAACTTTGATTAAACTGAATAATTGAAACTACAAAAGTAAATCAAGTTTAAAAACAGAAAAACTACAATGGAAAGCATGCCTCTAAGGGCTACAATGAGTTTACTATTTATACTACTAAGGAGGTAGGTACACTTGAGCCTTCTTGTGCTTGCCTTCTGCCTTCTAGGGTTGCAATGTCATCCTTTGAACCTTGCCATCAAATCCTAGCCATTGAATGGTCTTCCAAGTGATCAGAGCCTTTGAATTGGGTTTTGGCGCCAAAACTTATTAGTGGATTGCCAACGTGGAGGGTGGTAGGTAGAGGTTTGTGAGGTATTGGGGAGGTTAGTGGGATTGGGAAGAGGTGGAGAGGACAAAGATGGAGAGTGATGGGGAAGATGGTGATGGTTGTGGACTGGTTTGGAGTGGGGTTCACGGGTGTGGCTTTTGGAAGGGATGGTGTTGGGGTTGACCGGTCAAAAGAAGAAATACGTTTAATATTAAAACGTATAAATGGGCTTTGGGCTTGGGGGTGTTGTTTGGGCCAAAGGTTGTTTGTGTGGACTTGGTTTTGGATTTAAGTTAGCCTAAAGTCCATTTAGTTGTAGTAATTTGGTAAATCACAAGGACCAATATTATAAATTTCTGAATTCCGAGGGACCAAAGCTGCCAACTTTTCAAACTCACATCAAGGACCCAATTTGCCAAGTCTTGAATTCCCAAGGTCATTGTGATCATTTTTCTTCAAGTTATAATTCCCGGTGGCTATTTTTGACAATTCTGCAAACACAGGGACCAAATTTGCCAGTTGTGAAATTTCAAAGGTTTAACTTGTAGTATTTTGAAAACATTTTACCCAAAGATCATTTGTGATTCATTTTGATTTTTAAAGAGCAAGGGTTGACTTTTCTTTGAAATAAATGCTCAGAGACTAGTTTTGTCAAATTTTGAAAGTTGGGGGACTGAAACTGCCATTTATGCAACTTTTGTTCGGTTTTCGTTTGTTTTCACTCGTTTTGCATCAGAAACATATAAAACATGATCTTTGGGATTTTCTTCGTATTTTGGTGCGTTTTTGAGTGTTTTTAATCGTTTTGCAGTTCAGATTTGACTAAAAATGATGAGTATTTACACACTCATCATGAACGAAAGATAATCCAATTCCCATATTTCTTGAATGACACCATAATACGATTTTTTGGGAATCGCCGACCTTGCTTCATGATCATCCATTGAGAAATCAGGCGTGGCGACTATTACCATAACTTCGCTATTCTGCAATGTACTGTTTTCATCTTGTTGCTTAGTGTAAAATGTATACCCATTGATGTCATAGCCTTGGTACCTTGTCACAAATCGCGGACCGAACGCCAACCGTTCGACCGTCCTATCTACATTTTGTAGCATGTTACTTCTCACCTTGTTTTTCAACCAATCCGGAAATGTTCTATAATGCTCGGTAGCCAACCATGCTTGTGTCTTATTACGATATTATGCTATTAACATTCTTTTGTGTTCATGGATGTGTGGAGCAACACAAGTCATGTGTTCTAAAATGGTAAAATGTGCCCGATATAAATCATCTTGATTTGGCACTTCCAAATTCCTCCCAATAGTCCCAACCCCTTGAAGTCTACCCTCATGGGTGTGTTTCTTACACCCAGCATATAATGGCTTTTCCGCATGGATAAACAATTCTTGAAATTTGGCATGATTATTGTCATCTATATCACCCTCCAAATCATGTAACATGTCAGCTAAGTTATCAGGACCGCTGTCGTATGAATCATCGGCATCATCCTCGCTATGATCAGAATCAACCATGTCATGCTCTTGTAATAATCCACCATACCATGGCCAACAAGTATACTGTTCTGTAAACCCACTTGATATCAGGTGTCCTTTTATTGTATCAGAGTCAGTATAAAATTGTATATGGTTACAATCTTTGCACGGACAAGATATTCTTAATTTTTCTTTCTTTTCCCGATCATCCTCAGCAACTCTAATAAATTCAGACAGCCTGGTCAAATATTCCTCTGAATTTTGATCTATCTTGTACATCCATCTACTTCGATCCATCTAGAACTTCGATCTATCTAGTACATTCCCTCAAATCCCTAAATATGTGCACAAAACACAAATTTTTAGAAGAGAAATCATACCGACTTTTCTTTAAATACTCAATATGTTAATAACATTCACGTCCTAAATGGGATCAATTATTTAGAAGGCAATCCTAAAATTAATCTCTATTAGATTAATATCGGCGAAATATTTTACTAAGAGAGAATAATTTATACCTTGTTTGTACTAAATGAATATCATAACAACGCTATTAGTGGTTCGAAAAATCATAAAAATACACCTTACTTGCACGGGTCAATTAAGCTAGTAGCATGTTTCGTGTGCCAAATTATTTCCGAAAACGGTCCTACAAATACAAATAAGTTACAAGTTAACAAAACAAAGATTCATATATCTAAAGCAATGATTTGAATCATGATTTTCATGTGAGTAGAAAAAAGGACATACTTCAATCTATGATTACGAGAAAGCAACCATATAACTTTTGCATCTATGACATTTTTGACAAACAAAATCCATAAACTTGACCAATAATGACCTCTTTTAAACCGTTTGACCAAGACTTGTATTTGTAGTCGTTTATGTGTTATAGTCAACAGATTAACTAGCTATATTCGAAGATAAGAAGAAAAGCAAAGTTGTTATAACCATTTTTAAAAGCGTGAACATAAAAACTACTACCTATCTTCTAACTTTAATCAAATACACTTGATCATCTAATCATACTAGTAAAGGCCATTATAATATGTCAGAATGCTAAAATGAGTTTGCTTAGTGTTTTTTAGGAACAATATTCTGGTAGACATATACGTAAAAACAAATAGCATGCTTGATTTTACAATCTATTGTATTATCAATTTATCACAAAAATCTACATTTGGAGACTAATAAGTAATCAATAATATATCGTATACATCGAAAACAAATGGTAGTATAGATATGCATATTCATGTATGCCTACTGTCAATTATGCCTAGAGTAGCATATAACAATAATTAAGTATAAGAAGTTACCTTTAATTATGATTTGAGATTGAACAAAATTTGATCATTTAATGCTTATGGAGACAATTAAAATTTGATCATTTAAAGCTTATATATGCAAAGGTTTTGAAAAAAAGAGGCAAAAAAAGGTAACAAAATATGTTTTATACCATTTTTACCCGTTCAATATGCTGCTTTTAGATTGAGCCGTTGGTGGCACAATAATAAAGCCTGGTTTCGTGGAAGAAAAACGGGCTCTAATAGTTTTAATCATAAAGCCCGGTTTTATTAAATAGAACATGGCTCTGTACAATGAATAGAGCCCAGTTTGTTAGCAAAAAACGCGGCTCTAAAATTTTTTAGCACAGAGCCCGGTTTTCTCAAAAAAAAAAAAAAAAAAAAAAAAAAAAAAAAAAAAAAAAAAAAAAACAAGGCTCTATACCTTTTTTCACAACCCGAAATCCCTTTAGAGCCCGTTTTTCACAAAAAACGGGCACTATTAAGGGGGCTCTATGTCATTTTTGTAGTAGTGCTACGAGTCGAGCAAACCAGTCTTGAAGCCTTATCGAGTCCCTTTTCCATCGAGAAACCCTAAACCCTAGTTTTCCCCACGTTAAGCCCTAGCTAGTCAAGTAAGCTTTATACACTTGTTTTAATAGTTATATTACAGTACTAGGATAGTATTAGGATGCATTAGAACCTATGCCTAAGCCTTGATCACTAAAACTTGCTAGTTTTCTTTTTAAAACCCTAAAATAAGTCAAATTTATGTTTTTATGCTATAATACCTTATTAAAAGCTATAATCTAGTTTAAGTAACTTAGTTAAGCTAATATTAGTTAACCATAAGCTAGGAAACCTTTTTGTTTCATAAAAATATGATTTGCATGGAATTGGGACTAGTTTTGCAAAGTTTTCCATGCATAGGGGTATATATGGTAAATTTCTGAAAATATTAAGTCTAGGGACTATTTTGACATTTCTTAGAAGCTATAAGTATAAATACCCTTTTTTCAAAGTTATATAACCTTAGGATAAAAAGATAAATAGTTATAAACTAATAAGGACTAGTTTTGCAAAAGTAATAAAGTAAAGGGTATAAATGGTAAATTTTGAAAACAAATAAGTCCAATGGTCATTTCTGCTATTTTCCTAAAATATATAAGTAAAGGGACTAATTGTGTCAATTTTAGATAGTTAATCATATAAGTTTATAAGTCTAGGGTAGATTTTGTAAATATATAAACTATAAGGGTATAAAGTGAAAGTATTTTTATAAATATAGGAACCTACTTTAAAGTTAGAATCATAACACAATACTAGGGAGCTTCATGTGAGGAGTATCAAGTGGATATTTCGTTTTGACAAGTTTGCTGGGTTTACGAATTAAAGTGCCCTGGCTCCTCAAATGATTATTGCATGACTTCTGAATTATGATGGCCCGAACGGTGTTATGTTATAACTAAACTTAATAACAACATAACTCAATAATAGGGAGCTTCATGTGAGGAGTATTAACTCCTGAATTATGATGGCTTGAACGGTATTATGTTAATAACATAATACAATAGTAGGGAGCTTCATGTGAGGAGTCTTATACTTCTGGATTGTGATAGCCTGGTTGGTGTCAGACAGTCAGATAATATCAACCAAGTTATGGTCAACAAGTCAAATAGCCTAAACCAATACTCCGGTGAGTTTAGTGTTTCCCCGGATCGTTAGATCCCAACGAGATGTGAAATCTGAAATAAAACGACTTCGAGATCAAGTGAATTGAACAGGAAAAGGGTTTAAGTGATTGTACTACTGAAAAATAAGAGTGAATAGCTTTAATAAGCTATATCAATCAATACGTGAAATCAGATACGTACAAGTGAAAAAGGACTGGAAAACGTGAACATTTATTATTTAAACGTAAACAAAAACAACTTTAACTTATAGTAGGATTTTACAAGCCTTAGGGGCTTAAATGAAAATTAAATAAATTTAAAATATTTATTTTATAATTAATAACTATTTAATTAATTATTTTTATTTAATAACTTATTATTAATTATTTAATAATTAACTAATAATTAGGAAAATGTAAAATAAGTCTAAAAAATTAAAATTAAAATTTCTAAAAATCTAAAATATTATAAAACTTATTTTAAAATTAAAATTATATTTTTCACACTATTTATCTATTTATTATTAATTAATTATTATTTAATTATTATTTAACTAATTATATTGATTTAAATTATTATAGATACTAAAAAGACTTAGATAATTATGAAAAATTTTATATATCTAATTAACCATTACAGGAATCCTAAAAAATTATAAAAAGTTTATATTATGTATTTTTAATCTAATTTACTAATTATTATTCTATTTATTAATTAATTATCAATTAAACTAATTATATTATTAAAAATAGAAAATGAACAGTATAAATCCTAGAAAAATTTCTAAAATTACTTTACCATATATAAAAGCTATAAAAATTATAAAAACTATGTGGTACTTTATAAAATATAATTATGCTATTTAATTCTTATTTATTATTTAATTATTAATTAAATTAGAATTAAATCTAAAAACCACTAAATGACAAAAGAAAAATCTGGAAAATTTTATAAAAGTACTATAATATAAAAGATATTTAATAAAAATATAAAATAGCAGAAATGCTTTATAAATAAGCTAAAAAGAAAATTAAATAGATAATTTCTATTAAATAGAAGCTATCACTATAATTAAGTTTGTTTTTTTCTTGTTTTTCTTTTATAAAACTAATAAAATACTTAAAATAAGAAACTTTAATAAAGGGAAATAATTTATAAACACAAAATAAGCACTGAGAGTGCTTATTACCCAAAACAGTTGACTTTTTGTTGACTTAGTTAAGAAATAAGCTCAACTGAGCTTGTGTGGGGTCCACAAGGTAAATTTTGGTTTCTCTGACTTATGTGAACTAGTTTGAGTGAGATTATATCAAATAAGCAGATAAATAAGCCACACAACAACAATAAGCACTTGCTTGTTGATGTTGCTGAGACAGATTTGGGACAACCTTCCAAGCTGATTCTAAGTGGGTCCCAGTGTTTCACAGGTCAGACCAATGGTCAAGTATTGAACCTGGGTAGGAGGGGGGTTGAGACAAGCCAAGTATGAGGTGTGGGACCCACTGGGTTAACCACAAATGACCACCAAAGTTGGTGGGTTGAACTGAGGTCTGAGTGCACAGGTAAAAGTCGTGACTTGTAAGCTAATGTGGGGACCACAACAAGGATCAAGGATCCAAGTTTAAGCCTGATCTAAGAATATAGCTTATTGGTGTATCCAAAAAGCCAGAGCTTACCCTATGGGGTCCACTGGAGAGCTTTTGATGAGCTTATGAAAAAGCTTGTATGTACTGAGTATTCAGTATACACAATGAAATGGACAAAACGAAAAGCTATTAGGAGCCCTACTAAATAAGCTAGAAGAGGCAAAATAAGCACTGGACTTTTGAGATGGGTGGTTAGGCTTCACAAAAAGCTAAAACACTCAAGCTTAAGATCACTGGTAAGCTTATTAAGAGCTTATGAAAATGGCTCAACTACACTGATTGCTCAGTGTAGTGAGTTGATTTGGAAAATATTATGAGCATGATAAGCAGTTGTATAAGCTACTAAAGGAAAAAGTAAAAGTATGCAGAGAAAATAAGCCAGAAGGGCTTCACAAAACCACAACTTACACAAGCTAAAGTTAACTGATGAAGCTTGTGCAAGCTTCATAAAAATCACTTGCTAACTGTGCACAGGGGAGCTTCTTCCCCTGCAGGTGACTTTGAGAATCTATAGGGTCCACAGAAAAATTCACAAAAATGAAGTGAAGGTTGGGTTCAAAAGACTAGCTGAGAATCTTTAACATGTGAAAATTTTAAGTCCTAACTCTTAATACACAAATCTCTAAAAATCATGCAGTTTTTGGAAAATATGAGAGAATGCAAGTTTGACTTTTTATGATAAACTTGAACTTTGACTTAATTGAACTTCTAATCTAATTTACTAAGTAAATATGTTATATTAAGCTGTTCAAAAGTGAAATTAAGCTAGATTACCAAGTTATAAGCTAGTGTGATGAAAATGGAACTCTAAACTCTAACAGTTAACAAGTAAGGATAGATTGAAATGAATTTTGACTATTGGTTGAACTAGTACTTGATTTTATGACTTAGATGAATTATTAGAACCTAGAGTGACTTATGTCAACAATAAATAACAACTGGAATGCCCTGAGACTCAGTGGACAAATCTGATCCAAACACTCCTTTTAAATACTGATTATGCAATTTTCAATTCAAGAGACTGATTTAGGGCATGTTTTGCATACACAAGTATTTATCATGATGTAATAAGCTAATTGAACCATAAAAACACAAATCTTAACAACAATTACCTAAGAATCACAAATATACTTTTTTAACTGATAATATGAGATAACTAACAACTATGAAATTCAAGTAACAAACTAGCAATATTTCTCTATGATATCACTAACAAATAACACAGGAACATGAAAATATCAAGATCTAAACAATAAGAGTACTTTATCAGTAAAAGGACAAAATGGATACAAAAGCTTACAACTTGAATTTAGCCGAGGACTATTAAACCATGGACCAAGAACCTTCCTATAGCTTACCACTAAGCTCTACAACCCAAAGCAATCCAGAATAAACCCTGCTCCATTGTTTTCTTCATCTTCACCATCAATTTTTATTTTTCACTTATTTATTTGATTTTTTTATGATTTTTGAGTTTATCTATTGTAACTGCTTTTAAAGTTTCTAAAAGCTTTCAAAAGCTTTCTGAGGAGCTTAAGTGAGCTTGTAAGTCCTTAACATCAACAATTAACAACATTCACTCTAAATGAGATTTTTGAATAAAAATAACATAAACTGAGATGATTGATTAACACAACAATTGATACTTGAAAAAGGATTCTTATACTCTGAAAACATGAAATACAAAGCTTGAAAGCTAGTACATACACTGGAACTTTAAAACTAATTGATTCGACACTAAGATAATAAAATTACACTAGATCACACTCCACATTGCTTCTTTCTTTAACTTTATAGGCTTTTTGATATCTCTGTCGACCTCTGAATCTATCCCACCTCATCTCAGCCTTTGAAACCTTTGAATTCATCACCTCCGTACAAGTGGCAATTTTGGCGCCAAAAGTCTTTTTCATAACTTGGGCCAAAGTTTTTACAATTAAAGAACTTTGGTGGTATTAGGAGGTGTCAGGGGACTAAGTTGGATATATTATGAGACTTTGGTGAGATTTATCCACAAAAACAGGGTTGTGAGGGGAACAGTGGTAGGTTTGAAGGTGGAGAAGCATTAAATGCTTCATGGGTTGGAATGATGATGTTGGGAGTGAGGTGGAGGTGTACAGGTGGTGATACCACCCTGGTATTGGAGAAGAAGGGTGAGGGAGAGAGGATGGTACAGTGGTGGTGGTATTGGAGAAGATGAGGGGGTCAACGGGTCAAACACCCGTAATAACTAAGGGGGTGTTGGGTTTTTTTTGCTTTGGTGGGCTGGGAAACCGGCTAGGCCCAAAAAAATATAAAAAGGGTTGGGCTAGATTTAGGACTAGGCTTAGGATTAGGTTTAGGTTTAATAAAAAGGGTCCGGTTGGTTTTATTGTTACAAGGACCAAATTTGTAATTTGAGCAAAGTTAAAGGACTGATTTTTCAATTTCCCAAACTACTTATAAGGACCATTTATGCCTTTTATGAATATTCCAAGGACCAAAGATGTAATATTTTTATTTTTAAAACCCAGGGACCTTTTCTGCCAATTCCATAAACTTCAGGGACCTAGCATGTAATTTTCTGAAAGTTGAAGGGTTTATTTTGTAACTTCTCAAAAGTTATCCTAAGGTCCATTTTTGTCAATTAAGAATAGTACAAGGTTTATTTTTCACATTTTCCATTTACAAAACCTTAGGGACTATTTTTGACATTTTCCAAACTTGAGGGACTAAAGTTGTCATTTTGAAAATTTTTAACTTTAAAGGACTTTTCTTGACAACTTATGAATCCCTAAGGACCTTTGATGATATTTTTCATGTTTTGATTTACCAGGGACTAGTTTTGCCAATTTTTCAAAGTTCAGGGACTGAAACTGTAAATTATGTAAAATGTTTTGTTTTTCATCAGTTTTCAATCCTTTTGCATAAAAACACAATCCAGGGATAATTTTATGTATTTTAAGGCATTCCTGTGTGTTTTTATATGTTTTTGTAGTTTAAATGTAACAGAAATGATGAGTATTTACACACTCATCAATCCCCCACACTAAACTATTGCTAGTCCCTAGCAATCTTTTTGAGAAAATTTAATGGATTTTTACTCTTTACCAAAAGCCATCACTTCTGGAGTAGCCATGTGTAAGAACTGTGGCACACCTGATAACCGTGTGATTTTTAGCAAACCACCAGCTGTCAACGGATTTAATTTGTCTTTACCAAAATCCGTTTGCTTCTGGACTAGCCAACTCTTGATGGAATAGTCAACATCTTGGTGAGCTGATTACCAATTATGGTTTTTCCACGGCCTTTACCACAAGCCATAATCTTGCGGGCTAGCCAACTCATTAGCTTTTGAGGATAATGGGGAGTTGAGGAACCATACAATTTTTGGCAAATTGCAAGCCATCAACGGTTTTGAGATGTCTTTACCAAGAGCCGTTTGCTCCTAGACTAGCCAATCCTGTTATGGGTTAGACATGGAGGATTGATACCATTTATTGCATTTCTAAGTGTGAAAAAACTTTAAATTTTGATCAAATGAGGGTGCTTGATGGAACATGTGTTTGAATTCGTGAGAATCCCCCCCCCCCCCCACTTAGAAATGAATATTGCCCTCAATATTCAAAACACCGGGTATTAAACCGATACTTAGAATGTAAGAAGGAAATATTAATAACCTTTATTTTAGGCTATTTACATACAAACTCACTTTTTTCTTTTGTTTTGAACTTTTTTTTTTCAAGATATATACATATATACAACATGTGGGGCATCTCCCCCACACTAGGGTGGTAGAAAAGAGAAAGAAATCAGAAATATGAGTGAAAACCCATATTGCTACTGTTTTTGATTACCGAGTCGCTAGCTTGACTCGACCTCGAATTGATTTGTCCATGAGGAAGCTACTGTTTTTGTTAACCGAGTCGCTAGCTTGACTCGACCCCGAATTTAATTGTCCTTGGGGAAAGTTTGGAGATCCGGGACAACCATGTTTGGGATGTCCTCTCCAAAGTAGTGTTTCACACGATGGCCATTTACTTTAAAACATGGACCGTCATTTTGAGATAACTCAACGGTACCATATGGATATACCTTAGTGATAGTAAATGGACCAGTCCAACGGGTTTTTAATTTACCCGAGAAGATCTTTAATCTAGAATTAAAGAGAAGTACTCGATCACCAACGTTAAAAACGCGGTTCTTTATTTTTGAGTCATGAATTCTCTTTGTTTTTTCTTTATAGATTAAAGAGTTCTCGTAAGCCTGATCACGTAGTTCATTTAATTCATTCATTTGAACTTTTCTGTGATCACCCGCAGTTTTGAGGTCAAAGTTGGCATGTTTCAATGCCCAGTAGGCTTTGTGCTCAAGTTCCATCGGTAGATGACATGTCTTTCCGTACACAAGCTTGTAAGGTGTACACCCAATGGGTGTTTTATAAGCTGTACGAAAGGCCCATAGTGCGTCATCTAATTTATCCGACCAGGCAGCACGGTTTTCACCAACAGTCCTCTCAAGTATCCTTTTGATACCACGGTTTGAAACCTCAACTTGCCCACTTGTTTGTGGGTGATACGCAGTAGAAAGACGGTGGGTTACACCATACTTTTGCATGACTTTATCAAATTTGTCATTGCAGAAATGCGTATCACGATCACTTATGATAGCACGTGGGGTTCCAAAACGGGCAAAAAGAGATTTCAGGAATTTTACTACAACTCGGGCATCATTTGTGTGTAAAGCTTTTGCTTCAACCCACTTTGATAAATAATCAACAGCCACAAGTATGTACTTGTTTCCTCTGGATGATGGAAATGGCCCCATAAAGTCAATGCCCCAGATATCAAATATTTCACATACTTGAATAGCATTTTGTGGCATCTCATTTCTTTGTGAAATGTTTCCATGTCGCTGATAAGTGTCACAGGTTTTAATGAGATCCTGGGCATCTTTGTAAATTGTGGGCCAGAAGGATCCGGAATCAAACACCTTTTTAGCGGTGTAATTAGGACTATGATGTCCCCCAGTGGGTCCAGCATGGCAAGCCTTGAGAATTTCAGTGGCTTCCAGTCCATATACACACCGCCGGATGACTTGATCCGCACAGATTTTGAATAAGTAAGGGTCATCCCAGAAGTAATGTTTAACATCCTTAAAGAATTTATTCTTCTGTTGGGTTGACATCCCTTTCACAACAAAGTTACCCGCATGGTAGTTTGCGAAATCGGCAAACCATGGGGTAGTAGAATCTCCGCGAAAAGCAACCGCATTAAGTGTTTCGAGAGGAAATGCTTCATTTATTTCATTTTTCTCATACACATCTTGATGAGGGTTCTCTAATCGGGACAAATGATCAGCAGCTAGGTTCTCAGCTCCTTTTTTATCACGAATAATGATATCAAATTCTTGGAGGAGTAGAACCCAACGGAGCAATCTCGGCTTTGCATCTTGTTTTGCAAATAGATATTTAAGAGCCGAATGATCCGTATACACTACGCTTTTAGTCAAGATTAAGTATGTCCAAAATTTCTCAAAAGCATACACCACAGCTAATAATTCTTTTTCTGTAGTGGTGTAAGGAGTTTGAGCTTCGTTCATAGTTTTGCTTGCGTAGTGGATAGGCTGAAAGTGTTTCGTTTTGCGTTGCCCCAAGACTGCACCGATAGCAAAATCACTTGCATCGCACATAAGCTCGAAGGGTAAATCCCAGTCGGGGGCAATAAGAATAGGTGCCTCAGTAAGCTTTTTCTTTAATGTTTCAAAAGCTTCGATGCTCTCTGGTGAGAAGATAAAAGGAGTATCCTTTTCAAGGAGATGAGTCATAGGCCGTGAGATTTTAGAAAAATCTTGTATAAATCGACGATAGAAACCGGCATGACCCAAGAAACTCCTAATACCTTTGACGGTAGTAGGGTGAGGCAGTTTTGCAATGACATCAACCTTAGCTCTGTCAACCTCAATCCCATTCTTGGAAATCTTATGGCCGAGGACAATGCCCTCTTTGACCATAAAGTGACTCTTTTCCCAATTTAGATATAGATTGGTGTCTTTACACCTTTTCAACATTTTTTCTAAATTGGTGAGACATGTTTGGAATGAATCCCCAATGACCGAAAAGTCATCCATAAAGACCTCCATAGTTTTACCGATCATGTCGGTAAATATAGCCATCATGCACCTCTGGAACGTACCTGGAGCATTACATAAGCCAAAAGGCATACGTTTATAAGCAAAGATTCCATAAGGGCATGTAAAGGTAGTCTTTTCTTGATCTGATGGATCAATGGGGATTTGGAAGTATCCTGAGAAACCATCAAGGAAACAATAGTACTCGTTCCCTGCTAATCTCTCAAGCATCTGGTCCATAAAGGGCAGCGGAAAGTGGTCTTTGCGGGTGGCGTCATTTAACTTACGATAGTCAATGCAAACACGCCATCCGGTAACCAGCCGAGTTGGAATCAACTCATTTTCCTCATTAGTGACAACAGTAATGCCACCCTTTTTTGGGACGCAATGAATGGGACTAACCCATGGACTGTCAGAGATAGGGTAAGTCAATCCTGCATCAAGAAGTTTAAGAACCTCTTGTTTAATCACATCATGGATTTTTGGATTCACCCTTCTTTGATGTTGCACTGCAGGCTTGAAGTCATCCTCCATCAAGATTTTGTGTGTACAAAAATCTGGGTTAATACCCTTAATATCGGAGAGTTTCCAAGCAATTGCTTGCTTGTTTGACTTCAAGACCTTTATGAGAGCAATCTTCTCCTCAACACTTAAACCTTTAGCAATAATGACGGGTAATTTATCATCACCCTCCAAGAATGCGTATTCAAGATGAGGAGGTAAGTCCTTGAGTTCGACCTCAGGAAAATCATCAGTTTCCTCAACATATTTGATTTCCTGATTATGAAGTTGTAAGGGAGGGAGTGGAGGAGAATTGTCTTGGTTTAGCAATCTCTCAAGGAGAAGAATATCTCCCTCCAGATCAATCTCAGTGTTATCAATTCCCAATGGAACTGAATCACTTTTGAGAAAAGCCTCGACCTCTTCCAAAAGAAAATCACTTCCCTCAAACGGAGTGAGAGAAGGGGAAGAGTCGGAAATGATAGGTTCAGATGATGGAGTGGCATCCCCACTCACAGAATTATGAGAATAACCAAGAAACTCTTGAGAATACTCCTCCGAAGCAATGTCTATGATATCTATTTGATTAACTGCTTCAGAATCATAATTGGAGGAGTACCTCGAGGTTTGATCGAGGTTAAATGTAACAGCTTCATTACCCACACGAAGAGTGATTTCTTGCTCAAATACATCGATAAGAGCACGGCCCGTTCTAAGGAAACCACTCCCAACAATGAGAGGGACCCTTTGATCGGCATCGAAATCAACCACTACAAAGTCAGCGGGGAGATGAAATTCTCCTACCTTTACAAATACGTCCTCGGCAATGCCGAGAGGACGAGATATCGATCGGTCTGCAAGCTCTAAAGTCATGCAGGTAGGAGTAAGATCAGGAAGAGAAAGTTTCTTCCAAACTGACTATGGCATTAGGTTGATACTTGCACCAAGATCGGCCAAGGCATAGCAATCAACCATTCCTGGAAATACACATGGTATTAGGAATTTTCCAGGATCTCCTAGCTTCTCGGGAAGCTTCTTTAAAAGAACTGCTGAGCAGTTCTCATTCAAGGGAGTCTTTGCCATTTCAAACAGTTTCTCCTTGTTGCTTAACAAGTGTTTGATTGTCGATGCAAATTTGGGCATCAGAATAATAGCATCCGCAAAGCTAATGTCAAAATGCAAATCTTGGAGGATTTGAAAGAATTTATCCATCTGGTGACTAGCTTTTTCACGGAGCTTTTGTTCACTCAAGCGTGAGGGGTAAGGAATAGAGGAGGTAGAAGGTTTGGACTGAGGTGTTTCAACTGGAATATCATTTGGTTCAAAAACAACTCTAGGTTTTGGTTTGGGTTTCGGGACAACATGAGGTGGGACGTTTTGGGTACCTCCCTTATGAGTAGGAAGTACTTCGTTCTTATTTACCTCAGCGTTATTTTCCACTACCTTGGGAGAAGAAGAAGAAGGGGTAGTGGGAAGAGTGGGTCCATCATAGGAAACTCCGCTCCTGGTCGTGATCGCCTTTGCATCGCCCCTCGGGTTTGCGATCGTGTTGCTCGGAAGTTTTCCAGAGCCCGAGGGTTGTTCATTTAAAGATTTCTTGATTTCAGAAATCTGGCTGACCAACAACCTGTTTGTCTCTTCTTGAGTTTTCATGAACTGCTTTAACAACTCATCGGATGATGGTTGTGGAGCTAGGAGAATGGCTTGTGTTTGGTTAGGGAAATTTTGGACACGGTTATTTTGATTATAACCTTGTTGTGGCTGAAAATTCCCTTGATTTGGATTACCATTTCCCTGAAAATGATTTCCGGGGTTGAAATTGTTTCTGTTAAAGTTTCCTTGATTGTGGAAACCTTGATTCTGTCCAGGATGGAAATTCCCTTGGTTTTGATAACCTTGGTTCATTCGTGGTTGGTTCTGGTTTCGGTTTTGCAAATTTGGGTTTTGATTAAACCCGGGTGGTCCCATATGTGTATTAGCACGGTAACTTGGTTCCATTTGAGGACGGTATTGATTACCCCGCTGATTTGTAGTACCGGCTAAGGCATTGGCTTCAAAAGGACTACCATCAGTGGCAGTACAATTGTAGTAAGCATGTGGGCCACCACAAGTGACACAAACTTCCACTTTTTTTACTTCAGCATGTGAAGGGTTTTGTGTGAAAGTGACTTTTTTCTGGTTTGAGATAACCAAAGCTTGAATGGCGTCCGTGAGTTTGTCTATCTTAGCATCGGTGCTAGAAGTACTCACGGGCGATGAAGTAGAAGGACCAGCACTCACTTGGGAGTTATATGGCTTTGTGCGTGTAGTGCGGACTTTGGACTTATTTTCAATGATTTCTAAAGCTTCTTTTGTGGTTTTGCTCAAAAAATTACCTCCCGCGGAGGCATTGAGAGAATCTTGGTCAGATTGACTCACACCATTATAAAACGTGTCAATTTGCATTAATTCAGTGAAACCATGATGAAGACATCGACGAAGCAATTCTTTGAAACGATCCCATGCGTCACCAAATGATTCATCAAACCTTTGAGTAAATTTGATGATTTCATTTTTAAGACTTGTCGTTCTAGACGGGGGAAAAAATTCGTTTACAAATTTGGTAACTAAATCTTCCCATGATGTTATGGAACGAGGAGGTTGTTTTTCCAGCCAAATCCGGGCTGCTCCCTCAAGAGAAAATAGGAAAAGAAGAAGTTTGACTGCTTCAGAAGGGACGTTCTTGTATTTGATGGTAGAAGTAATTTTATTAAACCATCGAATATGAGCATGGGGATCATCCCTCTCAAAACCATAAAATTGGCTTGAAGTTACTAGATTTAGTAACCCGGTTTTGAGCTCAAAGTATTCAGCCACAATGGCTGGGACAACAATAGCGTCTCCGTAACCCTCAATGGGTGCTTGGAGAAGCTCATTCATCGGACGGTCTTCCGCCATAATAACTTTCTTAGGTGAAACAGCACGTAACTCAGATACGGCTGTTGGGGCAGAACGTCTACGGCGTCTTCGAGGAATTCTGACAAGCTCACGTAAAGGGCTTGTTGACCTAGAAGAACAAGTGCGCATGCACTAGAGACGACTCTAAGAATCCTTAGAGTGACGGGAAACTAAAAATAGAAACAGAAAAGAAATATAGACAAAAAGATGATATATAACAAAGTGTGAAAATTCAAACTCACAGATATTTCAAAAAGTCGTAATACGCAGCACACCTCCCCGGCAGCGGCGCCAAATTTTGGTTGGTGTCAGACAGTCAGATAATATCAACCAAGTTATGGACAACAAGTCAAACAGCCTAAACCAATACTCTGGTGAGTTTAGTGTTTCCCCGGATCGTTAGATCCCAACGAGATGTGAAATCTGAAATAAAACGACTTCGAGATCAGGTGAATTGAACAGGAAAAGGGTTTAAGTGATTGTACTACTGAAAAATAAGAGTGAATAGCTTTAATAAGCTATATCAATCAATACGTGAAATCAGATACGTACAAGTGAAAAAGGGACTGGAAAACGTGAACGTTTATTAATTAAACGTAAACAAAAACAACTTTAACTTATAGTAGGATTTTACAAGCCTTAGGGGCTTAAATGAAAATTAAATAAATTTAAAATATTTATTTTATAATTAATAACTATTTAATTAATTATTTTTATATAATAACTTATTATTAATTATTTAATAATTAACTAATAATTAGGAAAATGTAAAATAAGTCTAAAAAATTAAAATTAAAATTTCTAAAAATCTAAAATATTATAAAACTTATTTTAAAATTAAAATTATATTTTTCACACTATTTATCTATTTATTATTAATTAATTATTATTTAATTATTATTTAACTAATTATATTGATTTAAATTATTATAGATACTAAAAAGACTTAGATAATTATGAAAAATTTTATATATCTAATTAACCATTACAGAAATCCTAAAAAATTATAAAAAGTTTATATTATGTATTTTTAATCTAATTTACTAATTATTATTCTATTTATTAATTAATTATCAATTAAACTAATTATATTATTAAAAATAGAAAATGAACAGTATAAATCCTAGAAAAATTTATAAAATTACTTTACCTTATATAAAAGCTATAAAAATTATAAAAACTATGTGGTACTTTATAAAATATAATTATGCTATTTAATTCTTATTTATTATTTAATTATTAATTAAACTAGAATTAAATCTAAAAACCACTAAATGACAAAAGAAAAATCTGGAAAAATTTATCAAAGTACTATAATATAAAAGATATTTAATAAAAATATAAAATAGCAGAAATGCTTTATAAATAAGCTAAAAAAAATTAAATAGATAATTTCTATTAAATAGAAGCTATCACTATAATTAAGTTTGTTTTTTTCTTGTTTTTCTTTTATAAAACTAATAAAATACTTAAAATAAGAAACTTTAATAAAGGGAAATAATTTATAAACACAAAATAAGCACTGAGAGTGCTTATTACCCAAAACAGTTGACTTTTTGTTGACTTAGTTAAGAAATAAGCTCAACTGAGCTTGTGTGGGGTAGCTTATTGGTGTATCCAAAAAGCTAAAGCTTACCCTATGGGGTCCACTGGAGAGCTTTTGATGAGCTTATGAAAAAGCTTGTATGTACTGAGTATTCAGTATACACAATGAAATGGACAAAACTAAAAGCTATTAGGAGCCCTACTAAATAAGCTAGAAGCGGCAAAATAAGCACTGGACTTTTGAGATGGGTGGTTAGGCTTCACAGAAAGCTAAAACACTCAAGCTTAAGATCACTGGTAAGCTTATTAAGAGCTTATGAAAATGGCTCAACTACACTGATTGCTCAGTGTAGTGAGTTGATTTGGAAAATATTATGAGCATGATAAGCAGTTGTATAAGCTACTAAAGGAAAAAGTAAAAGTATGCAGAGAAAATAAGCCAGAAGGGCTTCACAAAACCACAACTTACACAAGCTAAAGTTAACTGATGAAGCTTGTGCAAGCTTCATAAAAATCACTTGCTAACTGTGCACAGGGGAGCTTCTTCCCCTGCAGGTGACTTTGAGAATCTATAGGGTCCACAGAAAAATTCACAAAAATGAAGTGAAGGTTGGGTTCAAAAGACTAGCTGAGAATCTTTAACATGTGAAAATTTTAAGTCCTAACTCTTAATACACAAATCTCTAAAAATCATGCAGTTTTTGGAAAATATGAGAGAATGCAAGTTTGACTTTTTATGATAAACTTGAACTTTGACTTAATTGAACTTCTAATCTAATTTACTAAGTAAATATGTTATATTAAGCTGTTCAAAAGTGAAATTAAGCTAGATTACCAAGTTATAAGCTAGTGTGATGAAAATGGAACTCTAAACTCTAACAGTTAACAAGTAAGGATAGATTGAAATGAATTTTGACTATTGGTTGAACTAGTACTTGATTTTATGACTTAGATGAATTATTAGAACCTAGAGTGACTTATGTCAACAATAAATAACAACTGGAATGCCCTGAGACTCAGTGGACAAATCTGATCCAAACACTCCTTTTAAATACTGATTATGCAATTTTCAATTCAAGAGACTGATTTAGGGCATGTTTTGCATACACAAGTATTTATCATGATGTAATAAGCTAATTGAACCATAAAAACACAACTCTTAACAACAATTACCTAAGAATCACAAATATACTTTTTTAACTGATAATATGAGATAACTAACAACTATGAAATTCAAGTAACAAACTAGCAATATTTCTCTATGATATCACTAACAAATAACACAGGAACATGAAAATATCAAGATCTAAACAATAAGAGTACTTTATCAGTAAAAGGACAAAATGGATACAAAAGCTTACAACTTGAATTTAGCCGAGGACTATTAAACCATGGACCAAGAACCTTCCTATAGCTTACCACTAAGCTCTACAACCCAAAGCAATCCAGAATAAACCCTGCTCCATTGTTTTCTTCATCTTCACCATCAATTTTTATTTTTCACTTATTTATTTGATTTTTTTATGATTTTTGAGTTTATCTATTGTAACTGCTTTTAAAGTTTCTAAAAGCTTTCAAAAGCTTTCTGAGGAGCTTAAGTGAGCTTGTAAGTCCTTAACATCAACAATTAACAACATTCACTCTAAATGAGATTTTTGAATAAAAATAACATAAACTGAGATGATTGATTAACACAACAATTGATACTTGAAAAAGGATTCTTATACTCTGAAAACATGAAATACAAAGCTTGAAAGCTAGTACATACACTGGAACTTTAAAACTAATTGATTCGACACTAAGATAATAAAATTACACTAGATCACACTCCACATTGCTTCTTTCTTTAACTTTATAGGCTTTTAGATATCTCTGTCGACCTCTGAATCTATCCCACCTCATCTCAGCCTTTGAAACCTTTGAATTCATCACCTCCGTACAAGTGGCAATTTTGGCGCCAAAGGTCTTTTACATAACTTGGGCCAAAGTTTTTACAATTAAAGAACTTTGGTGGTATTAGGAGGTGTCAGGGGACTAAGTTGGATATATTATGAGACTTTGGTGAGATTTTTCCACAAAAACAGGGTTGTGAGGGGAACAGTGGTAGGTTTGAAGGTGGAGAAGCATTAAATGCTTCATGGGTTGGAATGATGATGTTGGGAGTGAGGTGGAGGTGTACAGGTGGTGATACCACCCTGGTATTGGAGAAGAAGGGTAAGGGAGAGAGGATGGTACAGTGGTGGTGGTATTGGAGAAGATGAGGGGGTCAACGGGTCAAACACCCGTAATAACTAAGGGGTGTTGGGTTTTTTTGCTTTGGTGGGCTGGGAAACCGGCTAGGCCCAAAAAAATATAAAAAGGGTTGGGCTAGATTTAGGACTAGGCTTAGGATTAGGTTTAGGTTTAATAAAAAAGGTCCGGTTGGTTTTATTGTTACAAGGACCAAATTTATAATTTGAGCAAAGTTAAAGGACTGATTTTGCAATTTCCCAAACTACTTATAAGGACCATTTATGCCTTTTATGAATATTCCAAGGACCAAAGATGTAATATTTTTATTTTTAAAACCCAGGGACCTTTTCTGCCAATTCCATAAACTTCAGGGACCTAGCTTGTAATTTTTTGAAAGTTGAAGGGTTTATTTTGTAACTTCTCAAAAGTTATCCTAAGGTCCATTTTTGTCAATTAAGAATAGTACAAGGTTTATTTTTCACATTTTCCATTTACAAAACCTTAGGGACTATTTTTGACATTTTCCAAACTTGAGGGACTAAAGTTGTCATTTTGCAATTTTTTAACTTTAAAGGACTTTTCTTGACAACTTATGAATCCCTAAGGACCTTTGATGATATTTTTCATGTTTTGATTTACCAGGGACTAGTTTTGCCAATTTTTCAAAGTTCATGGACTGAAACTATAAATTATGTGAAATGTTTTGTTTTTCATCAGTTTTCAATCCTTTTGCATAAAAACACAATCCAGGTATAATTTTATGTATTTTAAGGCATTCCTGTGTGTTTTTATATGTTTTTGTAGTTTAAATGTAACAAAAATGATGAGTATTTACACACTCATCATGGCCCGAACGGTATTATGTTATATCTAAAACACTAACAACCCTAAGAATGATTACTTAAGAAAACTTAAACAAGATAACTAAGCTTGACATACATCCACACCCACAATACCACCAGGATACGTGAGTAGGCAGTCTAGTCTCCGAGTCACTTTTCACATCAATTAGATTTACCTAAGCCCAGGTGAGTTTTCATAGCCTCACTATTTTAAATGCTTTACAAACCCTGTGAGGGGGTTACATGCTTACTTGCTTTAAATCGAATACAAGTCTTTTTCTTTGTTTGTTGCACGAGTAAACTATCTGCCAACCCTACACAACAAAATTCATGAATCTAATCGCTTGTGATATTTTACACAAGTGAACGCGAATATAATTGATAGATCTATTGAAGTTTGACAACTCCCGTTGGTACTATCTCTTACTGAAGGATACCAATAAGTATTATATTTGAACCCTTTGAAGGATTAACTTTGGCAAGTCATCCTTCCCGTCCCATCATGGTTTGGTCAATAGACCCCATGATCTGGACTGTTAACGTGTGGTTCATGAGCTTAGTGCAACATACCAAAACTCTAATTGTAGATTCATTACAATTATCACACACACTACATTTTCCTTAAAGGGTGTAACAACTGAACCCTGAGGAACTTGTATTCACTAACACTTAAACCTATGACTCTCACTCAACACCTAGTGTTGACTTTTTAAGTATGTATCCTAGGTAACGGAGCTCTGTGGAAATTATGGCATGGAGTGGCACGAGACTTGAAAGACTTTCCATTTGGTTATCATTCAAGCTTCATAACACACTTAGATTTTAGGGACCTCTTCTTATAAAACTCTAATAATTTTAATGAATGATAACTCATTTTTATAAAATGTCTCTTTTCGAGTCATTTTCTATTACTGTATCTGTGATCCATGAGGTAATACCCCAGATCCAAATTCTGCTGCGATTTGTGAAAATAGGGGTGTTACACATTGACTGTTTGTTTAATCAGCAACATAACTAAAACCATAGGACATAAGAAATTACCAACGAAAGAAAAAAAGTGATCACGCAATTAACTGAAAAACACAATGCTAGTGATATAAAACACAATACTACTTACCACAACTTTCTAATATACATGTAAAGCATAAGTGATATGATTCACTTTAAGATAGAGCATAAGAAAGCACCAACGTTTTATAAACATGAGTGTAGTGTACACAGAAAAGAAGGTCAAATCAAGACAAATACATCACCAACTAAAGAAAAAAAAAGATCATGTAATTAACTAAAAAACACAATACTAGTAATGTAAACATGGTACGTTCTTACCACAAGTGAGAGACGAAAATGAGAGATGGAATTACGAGCCAAGTTTTCGAGCTCAACCTACTAGAATAATTGGCTCCAACAAGTGCAGACATTGATCCACCAACAAATTGAGTGATTGAGTGCTATGTATGAGGGTGTGATTGATGAAAGACTTCTAGGGTTACTATGGATTTATAATAGAACGCGGGTATTAGGAAGGTTATCTTTGTAAATTTGCAAATTATAATCTCCGGGATTTTAGGAAACGTCAGTTGGAGGAGCGTTCCAAATTAGGAGATTATCTATTGTATCTATAATGTATTTACCAACTATTCTTGAAAGTGAAAAGCTGAAGTAAATCTTTTGCCTAATTGCCCTTAATTAATCTATATTCTTGAATTCTTGAAATTTAAGAAATCTATTTATGACAATTATTGAATCTATACTACTATACACACGGTTGAAGCTATCCATCATCACACGATTGATGACACAGCAAATGAATCTATACATGGCAAGAATTGAAAACAATGAAATGTAAATGAATCTATACATGGCAAGAATTAAAAGAATTGAAGAATTGAAAACAATGAAACGTAAATGCATCTATACATGGCAAGAATGAATCGTTAATGAATTTGAATATAAGAATGATTTGTGCATTTGTTGAAAGTTGTCATTTGTTCAACATTGCATATATATATATATATATATATATATATATATATATATATATATATATATATATATATATATATATATAACCCATTTATTCTCCATTGCCAACTACTTCTCGTTTGTTCTCCATTGTCTACATAGAAATGGAAATGGAAAATCAAAGAAATGTTAATGATGTTCTTGAGGGTAGAAAACTGTAATCTTTTACTTTTCTTAAAAAATTTATCCTTTTATTCCTTTAGTTCATGGTATTTTGAAATGGTTTTGTTTGTTTCTATACAACTTCATCCCTCTCGGAGGAGGCTGATATGAAAAGAACGAAGATCTTGTGTTTGCTTCGTCACATTGTATGCAGCAGTGGTAGAATTAGCATCGGGTGTTTCTTAACTGTTGGATCTTAGTAATATTCAAACAATTTTGTTGATCTTCCAATGAGTTTTTGTGTTACCCATTTTTGTGATCCCATCATATAAAATTTAATTTGATGCATTATTCATACATGAAAATATTTGTTTAGACATCATATTTTACTCAACTTTCATGACAGTGTAAGTACGCACATATTTTGTGTGTGATTGTGTATTATATTACAGTTTTAAAATTCAAAAATTTTTAATCAATCAAATGTGTTGAAGATGTAAACATCCTTAGGGGGACACAACATAAAAAGGATTCAACAAAAGCATATAAACAATATTATACAAATTCCGTTAACATGCATTGTATTACATAAGATGTTTTATAATACGAAAGTCGTCGAAATACATATCTTCTAGTGTGATTCAAACAAAATACCAACAAGTTCAACGACACATATTTTTCTTATCTTAATAATAAGTTATTTTATATATCGTGTCGAATTTTATTATTAGACTAATTATCTACTAGACGAGTATCCGTGCATAAAATGATTTTATAGCGGCAAATAGTTATAGTGATATTTTGGTTAACTGTTTTGTGTAACATTATATGCAACCAAAATATCACTATAACTATTTGCCGCTAAAAAATCTCGTTGTTATGCATTGGTACTCGTCTAGTTTTTCTAAAGTTTCAATGATTTAGTTCAACCAAATGAGGCTACTTTTTAGATGACATTTTTTTTAATAATCTTTAGCTCCCATAATCTCTCATAATCCTTGATGGCAAACATACCCTCAACATAGTTTCATTTTATTATATAACCATTGATCAATAACTAATTTGTATACTTGTATAACGCCAAACATTTTGCATGGGTCAATTATTGTTTTGATCTTGCCATTATTATTCATTCATTTTGCATATACATATAAAACAAAAGGGAGCTGATTTGCACTTTTTTTTGAGGGGGCACTTAGTGTATAAGTATTTAAAGGATAATATAAATATGGTACAACTGTTTGATGCAGTAGTTATAGTGTAGAAGTGTATAAAAAGAATGCCAACCACAATCAAGAAGAGACGCAAACAAGTTGGTAATATTAATATTTGTATATCAACCACTTTTAGTCTTCGTTATAATATTATTTTATCATGTATTATATTACTTCCTTGTCGGCCATGATTGGTTAAATTTAAAAGAATATGTAAGAAGTATTTTTTATATTTCGATATCAACCCATTTAATTTATAATATACATCATTGCATATTCCAAATTAGTATTAGCTGATGCTTATATTATAGGTTAATCCCACAATTAATTATTAGTTTACTTTAGGCTTTAGCCCATTATGTTTACTTACATTTTAAGCCGTTTTATGTGTGTGTGTGTGTCTATATATAACATTGAACTCATGAAGACTTAACCTATATCTCATATGGTATCAGAGCCCTAAACACCTACCACCAAAAACCCTAAATAACATACCAATTTTTTTTCCTTTTTGCTTTGTATGAATGCTAGCCGCCATTTAATAAGTCTTGCATAACTTATTTAATATTATTGTTTGTTATGTTGTCGATGCGTTTCTTTCGAAGTTGTAGGTGTTTATTAATTATTTGTTAACAACTTTATGTTTTGCAATAGTGTAACACCCCCAAAATTTGGTACAGCAGAAGACTCAACTAGCTTTCGGGGTGTTACGAGGATTGGTATCCAACACAAGTTATAATAGAACGAGATAAAGTAAACATAAGTAAAACAAAACCAAAATGGGGTTTTAAAGTTTACATTCATCCCAAATTTATCCAAAGTAAGGCCCAAAGGAAATAATAATAGGTCCACAATTACTTATCAGAGTTTTAGAAAAAGTAGATCCTTAACCGTATAGCCAAGCCAAGCCTCCAATCCAAGCATCCAAGTTCATCACTTAATTACCTGAGAAAACGTGCTAAAAGTCAGCTTTCGCTGGTGAGATCATAGGTTTAACTTCATAATTCAATCAAGTGGACATATACGCAAAACTCTTGCTAGATAGACTAGGCCTCAAAGCTCAATAACCATCCCTATAGGTGCACACTATAGTCCAATAACCAAATCAAAACAAATCAATCTGTATGCTTAAGGATACGACATCCCAACATTCGTAAGGATACGACATGTTCAACTTACCTAGTTCCAGACTAGGCCTCGTTGTATAGCTTACCTAGTTCTTGACTACGCCTCGCTCCATAGCTTACCTAGTTCTCGACTATGCCTCGCTCTATAGCTTACCTAGTTCTCGACGAGGCCTCGTTCTATCCTACCTAGTTCTATAAGCATAGAAAGTTTTGAAATCAAAAGCGATAATAGTCCACATAAAACAATTTGCACGTTTCTCACCCCAAGTATTGAAAACAAAGTTCAAAAGTTAAAGTGGGGCTATGACTCACCTCAAGCCCAGAAATCAGCAGAAATAAATCGGTAGAAGTAAGATGTATCACAACTCAAAGACAGCAACTACGGACTCGGCACTTCTTAACAATATAAACTCTTTTCAGAATTATTTCCTCAAAATCAAATATTCCCAATCCCGAACGTATTCCTTTTTACTTTCCAAAAATCCATTTCTCATATTATTCTCGTATTAGTTTGGAGTTTGGCGCTTGGTATCCATGCGGGTGGAGGGTCGACATAACTCAAACCAAGAAGTCACAAACAAAAGAAATAATAATAACAACCTACGGGTCTAATATTAGTCTAATATATCATTTAAATAAAACATCGAAGTTTACCAAATCCGTCGACTTGGTATCCTTCCATACTTTATTTACTTAATATATTATTCCAAGCTTATACCCAAAACCTAAATCACATAGCACGTAGAATGTTATATGGTATATTTCTAAATTTAATAAGTTCCCTAAATAAATCGTCAAACTTACCAAATTCGTCAATTTGATAAACCTCACGTAATATTTAGTAACTCATAAATCTCGTACATATAGCACAACCTATGGGCGTCGTAGGATACAATACCCATTAATATACTCATTTTATATAACTAAATAGGTCCTATTTAATCCGTCGATCAAATAAGTTAAGTAGTTATAGAAAATGGATGTATTAACGTCACATATCCGTGACAAGCACGAAAGTCACTCAATGAATAATATGGCCCCACTTGGACTCAGGTGACCACAATCCCGTATAACTCGTAAGTTTCCCATTTCATTTTCCTAAAACATTTCATTTCGTAATGATTATCCAACATTATAATTATATCGGCATTTTTAATTGTTTTAATCATAATAGCGTTCCCGACATTTATTACACTATTTTCATAGTATAATATATATCGTCACGTTATTATAATATTACTCGTGATCGTTTAATCTTTAATATACGCACTTATATAGTTATATATACGTTTCCACGTCTATATACTTATATAAACGTTTATATTATTAATAATATTATTACGAGTTTTTATTATTAATTTTTTATTATAATTAAATATCGACTTATATAGATGGTCAAATGTCCGAGTCATCACCCTCGGCTCATTGTGCAAGTCCAAGTGTTACGGCGTTTTGCCGACATCAACCGTTGACTAGAAAGTCAACGTGACTTCGACACGCACAACCAAAGTCCAAGTATTAATAATCAATCATAACCAAGTAATCCATCTCCGTCAAATAAGTCCCATATCACGTGCTACAACAATAGGGTCCGACTACGGCACCCGACTAACCTATCTCCGTCATTCTAGTTTGACCGTCTCACAATCGGTCCCCATTTCACTTGCCGTCAACACAACTCCATAATACCAATATAAATTCTTCGGCCAACAACAACAACAATATATAACAACATAATACCCAAGTCTCAATCGACAAAATAATAACAATAATATGAACCTAGAGACCCATTTGGGTCTCGGCTAAGCTCCACGAGCTAAGATGACTCAAGCCTATGACCACGAGGGTCTCGGCTTAGGCTCAAACGAGCACACCAAGCTGCCAAACGGACCCTAGGGTTGCGGTACACCAACAACAATAACAAGGGTCACAATTAATCCAAACCAAATAACCAATCAAACTCCAATATATCAAACCCTCGCTAAACAAGAACATGAGGTTGAAACCCAACAAGGGAGAGCCACAAGGCTCGAACCAACATCAAGCCGTGAGCCCCAAAGCTCACGGTTCCATCGACCCACAAGATGAATTCATTAAACCCGGATACCAAACCCAAGGTTATCATCAAAATAACATTTCCCATTAATATAAATTCGAATCCCATCAAAATCACTTGTGTAGCCACGGATTTAAATGCAAATCGAGGCACACAATGTGAAAGTCGTGGCCACTCACCTTCAAAATGACTCAAAATATACTTTTCTTTAAAAACCCAACCAGAAATGATGAAGATAATGGTGTTTAGGTGACGGTGGTGATGAGAACGAGGTGTTAGGGTCGGTTTTACGGCGCGTGTTATATGTCAAAAGAAAGATCTCGATGAGAGAGTTAAAGTGGTGGTGTTCTTTTTGTTGTAGGGGCGGCGGTGTGGCGGTGGTTGCCAGAAAAAGAGGCGGCGGCGGTTTGATATTAGAGAGAGAGATGAGAGTGAAAGGTGAGGGTTTGTGTTTGTGTGTTGTGTTGAACCGGCCCCAACCCAAGGACCATATGTAGTTTACTTTTTTTTTAAATGTTATTAGTAATAATAATAATAGTATTACTAGTATGGGGTAAGGTGGCTAGTTATAAAACGCAAGGCCAAACCCGTAAACTTTCCAAAGTATTTCGACATTCTCAAACCAAGCTCGTTCCAAATTATTTTAATATCCCACGAGACGTTCAAAATAAATATATAGTCGAACCGTAAATTTAAAACATTAAATTTTTGTTAGATTATCTAGTGTCGGAGTCAACGTAGTGCCAAATGAAAATCTCAAAATAAATTCATATCACATCGATAATCCAAATTTCGATTCCATAAAAATTTTAAATATTATAAACCACAATATAAGTTTTACAAGTTTGTTACGAATAAAATTTCAAACATAAATTTATAAACGAACTTTAACGTAATGCGGGTTTTTCAAAATGGCTCCCTAATTTGCCAGTTGTCACATCCTCCCAGCCTCAGAAGAAACCCGTCCCAGGTTTCTCTCGTAACAATCCATCTACGAAGTGAAAAGCTTCGGATATCTCTTTCGAAATTCATCCTCTCGTTCCCACGTAAATTCTGGTCCATGACCGGAATTCCAACGAACCTTGATGAGTGGAATGCGACTTCGCTTAAGTCGCTTAATCTCTCGATCCAAAATCTCAATTGGCACTTCCACGAAGTTCAAATTCTCATCAACTCGAATATCTTTCATCGGTATCACCGGTGTTTCATCAGAAAGGCATTTCTTCAGATTACTCACATGAAATACATCGTGAACCTTACTCAACTCCTGTGGTAGTTCCAACCGATAAGTCGCGGTCCCAATCCTTTCCAAAATAAGAAATGGTCCAATGTAGCGGGGGTTGAGTTTCTCACATTTCCCGAAACGTATCACACCTTTCCAAGGTGAGACTTTCAGCATCACTTTGTCTCCAACCTGGAACTCTAGGGGTAACTTTTCTACCTACCTCTAGCTGCTTGTAATCGATCACGAATTTGAGTCACTTTCTCAGTAGTCTCCAATATAAGCTCAGGACCTATGAGTTGGTTGTCTCCAACCTCAGCCCAACCAATAGGGGAATGGCATTTACGACCATATAAAGCTTCGAATGGTGCAGCTTTTAGACTTGTGTGGTAGCTATTGTTATAGGAGAATTCCGCAAGGGGTAGATACTTCTCCCGGCCTTTACCAAAGTCTATTATACATGCGCGAAGCATATCCTCCAAAGTCTGAATAGTCCTCTCACTTTGACCGTCGGTTTGGGGATGATATGCAGTACTCATATCAAGTCTCGTCCCCAAAGCGGTTTGAAGTGATCGCCACAAAGCTGACGCCAAAACGGCTATCGCGATCAGAAATAATCGATATCGGAACATCATGACGAGAGATAATTTCTTTCACATACAATCTCGCAAGTTTATCGACACTATCATATTCACTAATCGCTAGGAAATGAGCAGACTTAGTCAATCGATCCACAATTACCCAGATAGCATCACAACCGCTAGCTGTCTTCGGAAATTTGGTAATAACGTCCATCGTAATCCGCTCCCACTTCTAAACCGGAAGTTCTGGCTGCGTCAATAATCCTGACGGTCTTTGATGTTCTACCTTAACCTTTGAACAAGTCAAACATTTTTTGACGTATAACGCTATATCTGCCTTCATGTTTGGCCACCAATATAACTTCTTCAAATCCTGGTACATCTTGTCAGACCCAGGATGAATAGAGTACCTTGACTTATGCGACTCATGCATAATCAACTCTCGAATTACTCCATACAATGGTACCCAACTTCGGTCTCCAAAACACAATATTCCATTAGAACGCTTAACAAATCCCTTCTCATTTTCTGCCATCCCAAATATATTCTCAGCAGGTCGATTTTCTGCTTTCAACGCTTCCGTTTGAGCTTCTAATATTTGAGACGGTAACGGCGATACGATAGTCATTCCTAATGACCTAACTCGTAACGGTGGTATTCTCTCCTTTCTACTAAGAGCATCAGCAACGACATTTACTTTACCGGGATGATAGCGGATTTCGCAATCATAATCGCTTAGCAGCTCAATCCAACGTCGTTGTCTCATGTTGAGCTCTTTTTTATTCAAGATGTGTTGTAGACTTTTGTGATCAGTGAATACAACACACTTGGTTCCATACAAATAATGCCTCCATATCCTTAAGGCAAAAACGACAGCACCTAACTCTAAATCATGGGTGGTGTAGTTCTTCTCGTGCTTCTTGAGCTGTCGGGAAGCATAAGCTATCACTTTCTCTCGTTACATTAACACAGCTCCCAAACCTTTATGAGAAGCGTCACAATAGACGACAAAGTCTTCACTGCCTTCAGGCAATGCCAAGATAGGAGCACTACACAACATCTCCTTTAGTAATTGAAATGCTTCCTCTTCCTTATCTCCCCATTCGTATTTAACATTCTTTTTAGTCAAATTGGTCAACGGTTTTGCTATCTTCGAAAATCCCTCAATGAATCTTCGATAGTAACCGGCTAAACCCAAAAATTGACGAACTTCCGTAGCCCAATCTTTAATAGCTTCAATCTTAGCAGGATCTACATGAACTCCTTGTCTATCACTCACATGACCCAAAAATTGTACCGTCAAAATCCAAAATTCACATTTGGAAAATTTGGCATACAGCTTCTCCCTCCTGAGCAATTCCAAGATAAGTCTTAGATGCTCCTCATGCTCTTTCTCACTCTTGGAGTAGATTAAAATATCATCGATGAACACGATTACAAACTTATCTAAGTAAGGCTTACACACCCGATTCATGAGATCCATGAATACTGCCGGTGCGTTAGTCAACCCAAACGGCATCACATGGAACTCGTAATGCCCATAACGGGTTCTGAAAGCCGTTTAAGGAATATCTTCCTCGCGAACTCGAAGTTGATGATACCCCGACCTCAGATCGATTTTCAAATACACACTCGATCCTTGCAGCTGATCGAACAAGTCATCAATCCTCGGTAACGGGTATCTATTCTTCACCGTTAACTTGTTCAGTTCTCGGTAATCAATACACATACGAAACGATCCATCCTTCTTCTTCACGAATAAAACTGGGGCTCCCCAAGGTGAAGAACTTGGTCGTATAAATCCCTTTTCGGCTAACTCCGCTAATTGTTTTGACAACTCTTCTAGTTCAGTCGGTGCAAGTCGATAAGGTGCCCGTGCCACGGGTGCAACACCAGGTTTCAACTCAATTTGGAACTCTACTTGTCTAGTAGGCGGGATTCCCGGCAAATCATCGGGAAATACATCTGGAAAATCACGAACTATAGACACATCTCCAATGCATCTTTCCTTCTTCTCCTTCCCTCCTTTCTCAGAGATTTGAGCTAAGAAAAGGCAACATCCTTTTTCCAGTAGCTTTGGTAACTTAGTGCAAGAAATGACCGCTAATCTGGATGGGCTCCTCAAACCTTTTCGATCTCCTTGTATATTTAAAATCTCCTTGCCGTAAGGCACACGCACGATTTTCTCATCGCAAAGTATATGAGCACGATACTTCGACAACCAATCCATACCAATGATGACATTGAAACTTCCTAATGTGACGGGTAGAAGATCTATGTTGAGAGGGTGATTCAAGAAATTCAATGTGCAACCGCGAATGATAGTCTTAATCCTTTCTATATTTCCGTTAGCTAACTCTACATCATAACCAATTCCTAAAGCCATCGGGTGTTTCTCTAGTAAGGGTGCAAAAGTAGTGGACACAAAACTTCTATCGGCACCAATATCAAATAGTATGGAAGCATAACGATTATTGAGAAGGAACGTACCAGTAACGACGTTCGGGTCTTCTCCTCTCTCGTTTCCAAGTGCGTACACTCTCCCATGAGCAGCTCCTGCTTCCACACGTTGGTCCTCATTGTCATGACGTCTACAGTTTCCTCCAGCTCCATGGTTTCCATGATTGTATTCATTACCACCTGATCCTTGATTTCCTCGGTTCCACAATTCTCTGCACTCATTCCTATAGTGTCCCTTCTTTCCACATCCAAAACAAGTAACATTCGCCTTACTCCTAACTTCGGGAGTAGCTTGTACCATAGCAAGGGGTCGAGCTCTACAATCCTTAGCTATATGTCCTCTCCTTGAGCAATTCTAGCACATCACAATGCATTGTCCAGAATGATTCTTGTAGCAACGACCACACTTGGGTGCATCACCATTATGGTTCCTCTTATCTCCATCCCCAATAGCATAAGCCTTGGCAACAGCTTGTCGCTTATTTCGACGATCATTACCCTTAGAGTGATGGTCGCTCTTTCTCTTCCCATTCTTATCCTTATCCGCTCCTTCCAATTCCAACGAATCCATCAATTGTTGAGCGATCGTGATAGCCTCATGTATATTTGCAGGCCTAGCAGCAATCACATCATTCCTTGTAGCCACAGGCAACCCAACGGTATACCGCTCAATCTTTTGAGTCTCAGTTTTAATCATATCTGGACAAAGCAAGGCTAACTCCTGGTAACGACAATTGTAAGTCGCCATATCGGTACCCTTCACTTTGTGATTCCAGAACTCAATCTCCAACTTCTTAACCTCATTCCTTGGGCAGTAAGTCTGAATTAACAAGGACTTAAATTGCTCCCAAGTCATGGCATAGGCCACATCACTCCCAACCGAATTTCGGTAATTGTTCCACCAAGTTAAAGCTTCGTCCTTAAAAGTAAAAGAAGCAAACTTTACCTTTGCATTCTCCGCACAATTGTTGACATTGAATACTAACTCAGTTTTCTCTATCCACCTGACCAAGTAGACCACTCATTCAGTCCCACTAAACTCAATGAGTCCACAGATTCGGAACTCCTTGTAGTTACATTCATTAGTACGAACAGGTGGAAAAGTTCCAGCAGAGTTGTTGGAATGATTCGACTCAGCTAGTAGTTTAGCAACATGTTGTTCCACAAGTTGGTTGATCATAGCTTGGTTCACAGTAGGTACATTCGGTGGAACATGATCATTGTCTCCCTGAATATCAATATTTTGATTCATGTTGTTGCGATTGGTGGTGTCCAGGTTGTCAGGAGTAGGGGTTTCAACATTTCGAGTAGGACGGTGTCCTCGGCGACCAGGGGTAGTCGCTGTAGGACCAGTTCGGGTAGCTCTGACAGGGTTTCGCCATGGGGCCATTGATTAACATAATACCAACACGATATCAACCGCGCAATTTGAAACACAATTCTCCATGTACGCTAAAAACCATAGAATATCATACGAAATCACCATCATCCATACAAGTAGCGATCAATACATCGTTCCATACTACCAAAAGACATAATAGATCTTAATCGTTCCATACGAGACGATCATACAATCCGAATATCATGACATAAGAGATATAATAACTAGCTCTCCTAACCAAGTACTCCCTGGCTTAGGTAGCAACACAACAACACAAATCCAAATCGATCTAGCCACGATGCTTGTGTAGACTCCTCAACTCTGATCTCAAACCATCTAAATCTCTCCATAACGATCCCAGCTCAACACTGTGTGTATCTATGTCCCTCTTGAGGTCTGCAACCTCCTTCTCTAACTCTGTGTTCCTCTGCCACAGCTTGCGATCTGCCTCGCGAGCTGTGAGGAAACCTCTCTGCAGATTCTCTATCTGCTCATGTATCTCCATCATACCTCTCCTAATCGTTGTCTTCCTGCCCATAACAGTAGTCAAATCAACTCTGAACTCAGCAATAACCATCTTAAGTTGATCAGCCATCTGCGAGATCCTCTCGCCCTGTGCAGTAATCCGAGTCCAAATCCTTCCAGTCTCACCCAAATCTGCAGGCTCAGCAGATATCTCGGATGGCGCGTCAGACGCCACGGGACTACCAGGTGGTGAATCAAACAATAACGGGTTTTCAGGTGAAACCGGCTCTAACGGATGTATCGGGGAATCGGGCTCCGCAGAATGAGCTGAATGTGCTGGCGACCCATCATCATCAGGCATCTCCTCCTCCTAAGTATCATCCTCTTCCTCATCCTGAGGGTTATCATCCTGCTCACCCTCGTACTCCTCCTCATACTCCTCGTCGGAGGGGTACTCCATTAATCATCATCTCTAAGCAGGTGAACCACGAGGCGATAAAATCGGTGACTTAGGGCGACAAAGGAGACGATAAAGTATTGGCTGAACGCATGACCATCACGTATGGGTCATCAGGGGCCATAGTGATCTGTGCTGAGCGACGCGTCCAGTAAGAACATTCTCAGTAACATCGAACGAATAGGAGGCCATGGTTTGTTACAACGGCGTAGGGTAGGTATAAGTGTTTCGAAACAGCTAAACCGCGAAACTCAAAATATCGTATCAAAATCATCATAAAATCCAGTCATATAGTTTCAAGAAAGATTTCAAATACCGCATTACTAAAACATTTATAAAATAATTAAGCCATATAATTCCTCAAAATGCCATCATATCACATAATTAATATATCCCATATTCTCAAATCATCTCAAGAAAATCTCATATCAAATCATCATCTCATAATACCTCAATATAATTGGAGATGCTTCGGCTTGGCGGGCTGGCGGGCATTGGTCAAGGATCGTTTTCTATAAAAATCGGTTATACTTTAGGTGTTTATTACCTAGTTCTCTATAACCTTGGCTCTGATACCAATCTGTAACACCCCCAAAATTTGGTACAGCGGAAGACTCAACAAGCTTTCGGGGTGTTACGGGGATTGGTATCCAACACAAGTTATAATAGAACGAGATAAAGTAAACATAAGTAAAACACAACCAAAACGGGGTTTTAAAGTTTACATTCATCCCAAATTTATCCAAAGTAAGGCCCAAAGGAAATAACAATAGGTCCACAATTACTTATCAGAGTTTCAGAAAAAGTAGATCCTTAACCGTATAGCCAAGCCAAGCCTCCAATCCAAGCATCCAAGTTCATCACTTAATTACCTGAGAAAACGTGCTAAAAGTCAGCTTTCGCTGGTGAGATCATAGGTTTAAATTCATAATTCAATCAAGTGGACATATACGCAAAACTCTTGCTAGTTAGACTAGGCCTCAAAGCTCAATAACCATCCCTATAGGTGCACACTATAGTCCAATAACCAAATCAATATGTATGCGTAAGGATACGACATGCCCAACATTCGTAAGGATACGACATGTTCAACTTACCTAGTTCCAGACTAGGCCTCGTTGTATAGCTTACCTAGTTCTTGACCAGGCCTCACTCCATAGCTTACCTAGTTCTCGACTAGGCCTCGCTCTATAGCTTACCTAGTTCTCTACTAGGCCTCGCTCTATCCTACCTAGTTCTATAAGCATATCAAGTTTTGAAATCAAAAGCGATAATAGTCCACATAAAACAATTTGCACATTTCTCACCCCAAGTATTGAAAACAAAGTTCAAAAGTAAAAGTGGGGCTATGACTCACCTCAAGTCCAGAAATCAGCAGAAAGAAATCGGTAGAAGTAAGATGTATCACAACTCAAAGACAGCAACTACGGACTCGGCACTTCCTAACAATATAAACTCTTTTCAGAATTATTTCCTCAAAATCAAATATTCCCAATCCCGAACGTATTCCTTTTTACTTTCCAAAAATCCATTTCTCATATTATTCTCATATTAGTTTGGAGTTTGGCGTTTGGTATCCATGCGGGTGGAGGGTCGACACAACTCAAACCAAGAAGTCACAAACAAAAGAAATAATAATAACAACCTACGGGTCTAATATTAGTCTAATATACCATTTAAATAAAACATCGAAGTTTACCAAATCTGTCGACTTGGTATCCTTCCATACTTTATTTACTTAATATATTATTCCAAGCTTATACCCAAAACCTAAATCACATAGCACGTAGAATGTTATATGGTATATTTCTAAATTTAATAAGTTCCCTAAATACATCGTCAAACTTACCAAATTCTTCAATTTGATAAACCTCACGTAATATTTAGTAACTCATAAATCTTGTACATATACCACAACCTATGGGCGTCGTAGGATACAATACCCATTAATATACTCATTTTATATAACTAAATAGGTCCTATTTAATCCTTCGATCAAATAAGTTACGTAGTTATAGAAAATGGATGTATTAACGTCACATATCCGTGACAAGCACGAAAGTCACTCAATGAATAATATGGCCCCACTTGGACTCAAGTGACCACAATCCCATATAACTCGTAAGTTTCCCGTTTCATTTTCCAAAAACATTTCATTTCGTAATGATAATCCAGCATTATAATTATATCGGCACTTTTAATTGTTTTAATCATAATAGCGTTCCCGACATTTATTACACTACTTTCATAGTATAATATATATCGTCACGTTATTATAATATTACTTGTGATCGTTTTGTCTTTAATATACGCACTTATATAGTTATATATATGTTTTCACGTCTATATACTTATATAAACGTTTATATTATTAATAATATTATTACGAGCTTTTATTATTAATTTTTTATTATAATTAAATATCGAGTTATATAGATGGTCACATGTCCGAGTCATCACCCTCGGCTCATTGTCCAAGTCCAAGTGTTACGGCGTTTTGCCGAAATCAACCGTTGACTAGAAAGTCAACATGACTTCGACACGCACAACCAAAGTCCAAGTATTAATAATCAATCATAACCAAGTAATCCATCTCCGTCAAATAAGTCCCATATCACGTGCTGCAACAATAGGGTCCGACTACGGCACCCGACTAACCTATCTCCGTCATTCTAGTTTGACCGTCTCAAAATCGGTCCCCATTTCACTTGCCGTCAACACAACTCCATAATACCAATATAAATTCTTCGGCCAACAACAACAACATAATACCCAAGTCTCAATCGACAAAATAATAACAATAATATGAACGGAGAGACCCATTTGGGTCTCGGCTAAGCTCCACGAGCCAAGATGACTCAAGCCTATGACCACGAGGGTCTCGGCTTATGCTCAAACGAGCACACCAAGCTGCTAAACGGACCCTAGGATCGCGGCACACCAACAACAATAACAAGGGTCATAATTAATCCAAACCAAATAACCAATCAAACTCCAATATATCAAACCCTCGCTAAACAAGAACACGAGGTCGAAACCCAACAAGGGAGAGCCACAAGGCTCGAACCAACATAAAGCCGTGAGCCCCAAAGCTCACGGTTCCATCGACCCACAAGATGAAATCATTAAACCCGGATACCAAACCCAAGATTATCATCAAAATAACATTTCCCATTAATATAAATTCGAATCCCATCAAAATAACTTGTGTAGCCACGGATTTAAATGCAAATCGAGGCACACGATGTGAAAGTCGTGGCCACTCACCTTCAAAATGACTCAAAATTTACTTTTCTTTAAAAACCCAACAAGAAATGATGAAGATAATGGTGTTTAGGTGGCGGTGGTGATGAGAACGAGGTGTTAGGGTGGGTTTTAGGGCGCGTGTTATATGTCAAAAGAAAGATCTCGATGAGAGGGTTAAAGTGGTGGTGTTATTTTTGTTGTAGGGGCGGCGGTGTGGCAGTGGTTGCCGGAAAAAGAGGCGGCGGCGGTTTGATATTAGAGAGAGAGATGAGAGTGAAAGGTGAGGGTTTGTGTTTGTGTTTTGTGTGTTGTGTTGAACCGGCCCCAACCCAAGGACCATATGTAGTTTACTTTAAAAAAAAAAATATTATTAGTAGTAATAATAATAATAGTATTATTAGTATGGGGGTAAGGTCGCTAGTTATAAAACGCAAGGCCAAACCCGTAAACCTTCCAAAGTATTTCGACATTCTCAAACCAAGCTCGTTCCAAATTATTTTAATATCCCACGAGACGTTCAAAATAAATATATAGTCGAACCGTAAATTCAAAACATTAAATTTTTGTTAGGTTATCTAGTGCCGGAGTCAACGTAGTGCCAAATGAAAATCTCAAAATAAATTCATATCACATCGATAATCCAAATTCCGATTCCATAAAAATTTTAAATATTATCAACCACAATATAAGTTTTACAAGTTCGTTACGAATAAAATTTCAAACATAAATTTATAAACGAACTTTAACGTAATGCGGGTTTTTCAAAATGGCTCCCTAATTTGCCAGTTGTCACAAATAGCCCACACTTGTTGACCAAAATTCAACCAACGATAAAAAATTTTGCGTATTAGCCCATTTGGTTTCAAAATTGGCATTGTATTCGTTTGTTGCCGTCGCATTTACTATACATCATGAATTATGTTCCTTATTATTCACATGTTTCATTGGCTCATCAGGTTTATAGTTTCACTCCATTTATTCCATGTTCCAGTCCGAATATATAGGCCGCTCTCAGCTTACATGGCCCAACAACAATTGGCTCCAACCCAAGTTCCTACTATTACAGCCCAGACTATGACTCCTCAAAATCACTCTTGGAACATGGACACCGGAGCATCTTCTCACTTGGCGGACAATACAGGTATACTCACTTCCTTCAGTAATTCGAGCATTTATCCATCTTTATTTGTCGGCAATGGTAACTCTATTCATGTCACTTATACCGGACATAGCTTCTTGTATACATCTCATAAGCCTCTTCATCTGAATCATCTTTTTATCACACCTCACATAATAAAAAATTTAATTTATGTTCGTAAATTTACCAGTGATAATGATGTTTATGTTGAATTTAATGCTTATGGTTTTTCCCTAAAAGATTACTAGACCCAAAAGCTTCTTCTCCGTTGTCATAGTACAAGCAACCTTTACCTGGTTACCCAACAACCTCTATTTCAAAGTCCAGTTGTTTTGCTTTCATTTAGTCCCACTACATGGCACAGATGCCTCGGTCATCCCGGAGATGATGTGCTTCATCGTTTAGAGTCAAGCAATTTAATTTCTTGTAATAAATCAAAGTTGTTCGCTTTGTGTCATGTGTGTCAATTAGGTAAACATGTTAAGCTTTCGTTTTATAGTTCCGAGTCTTCTGTTGAGTCTGCATTTCAAATTAGTCACTCGAATTTATGGACATCACCAATTCGGAGTGAAAGTGGAATTAAATATTATACTATTTTCTTAGATCATTTTTCGCACTTTATTTGGGTCTACCTTTTGCATAAAAATCTAATTTGTTTGATATTTGTGTTGCTTTTCGTACTTATGTTAATAAAACAATTTAATGTGGACGTCAAGGCTTTGCAGTGTGACCATGGGGGTGAATATGAGAACACTCGTTTCCATAATCTTTTTGGTAACAAATTGCATACAATATCGGTTTTCTTGCCCCCTGTACTTCACAACAAAATGGAAAATCCGAACGTATGCTTCGAACCACCAATAACCTTATCTGTACATTACGTTTTCAAGCTCACATACCTCCATCTTACAAGGTGGAAGCTCTTAAAATGGCCGCTCACCTTTTAAATATATTGCCTTCTATCGCCATTAATATTGAAATACCATTCACCAAACTCTATAACAAAACCCCCACATATGAACATTTATGTATCTTTGGATGTTTTTATTATCCTCATGTTGATGTTGCACATAAACTAGAACCATGTTTGACACCTTGCATCTTTCTTGGTTACCCCATCAATAATTGTGGTTATCGATGTCTCGACATATCCTCTAATAAAATAATTATTTCGAGATATATCCGCTTTGATGAAGACGTATTTCTGTTTGGGACTGTCACTTCCAATACTAAACCAACCTTTGATTCCCTTTTACCACATATACAGCCTACTACTACAATTCCCACCACTGACCAATTTGTTCAGCCCACGGATGACCCAAACATCCCACCTGCGGCACATCCTACAACTCCTCCACCCAACCTACCACAGCCCAATACACCTCCACCATAGCCCAATAACCATCCACTAGTCCCACCTTCGGCCCAAATACAATCACAGGCTCCATCAGTAGCAACAATGCTTCAATTCCCATAGAAAATCTATCACAACCTGCGTCTACGCATCCCATGGTCACTCGCACTAAAGTTGGCCTTTTTAAACCCCTCGAACGTATGAATTGTCATGTTACCCACTACTTCACCGCTTCCTTGCTCTCATGTTCATGCTCTTCATGATGCTAACTAGAAAGAAGCTATGTTAGATGAATTTAATGCTTTAATTACTAACGAACTGTCGGTGCTTGTGCCCCGTCCAACTAACGTTAATATTGTGAGATCTATATGGCTTTTCAGGAATAAGTATAATGAAGATGGTTCTCTGAGTCACTATAAGGCTCACCTAGTGGCAACTGGTCACAGTCAGCAGCAAGGAATTAATTGTGACGAGACTTTTAGTCTGGTGGCTAAACCGACCATTGTACGCACTATTGTGACACCTGTTGTGTCTCGTAGCTGGCCTATTCACCAGTAAGATATTAAGAATGCTTTTTTTTCATGGTCATTTATGAGAGGCAGTTTATAGCATCAGTCTCCTAGGTTTGTGGATCCTTAGAGACCTGATTATGTATGTCATCTGCAACGTTCTTTATATGGCCTTAAGCAAGCCTCGCGTGCTTGGTTTCAGCGCTTTGTTGGTTATGCTACTCGAGTTGGTTTTCAGCACAATAAAACGGACTCTTCTTTATTTATACTTCAGCGTGGTTCCAACATTGCATTCTTGATGCTATATGTTGATGATATCATACTTACAGCTTCTTCTTCAGCTTTCTTACAGCCGGTTATTGCTTCTGTTACATGGTAAGTTTGCTATGACGGAGCTTGGTTCGCTGAATTATTTTCTTGGCATTTCTGCTCAACGGTCATCTGCACGTTTATTTTTATCCCAGTATACTTATGATGAGGAAATTCTTGAGAGTGTACATATGCAGAAGTGTAATCCATGCAAGACTCCTATGGATACTTAGTCCAAATTAGGAGCAAATGGTGGTCTTGTCAGTGATCCTACATTATATCGGAGCTTGGCTGGTGAACTTCAATATCTCACATTTACCCGCCCTGACATTTCTTACGTAATTCAGCGGGCTTGTCTTTACATGCATGATCCACGAGAATCACATTTGGTTGCTTTAAAGAGTAATTTACGGTATGTACATGGTACTATTGATCATGGCCTTCAGCTTCATGTATCGTCTACATCTCATCTTACTGCTTGTACTAATGCTGACTAGGCTGGTTGTCCGGTTACTCGTCGATCTACCTCGGGTTATTGTGTATTTCTTGGAGATAATCTTTTATCTTGGTCCACTAAACGGCAGGTTACTTTGTCTCGTTCCAGTGCTAAAGTTGAATATCGTGGGGTCGCGAATGTAGTTGCGGAAACGGCTTGGATCCGCAACTTGTTTTGAGAGTTGAATGCTCCCTTGTTTACTACTACTCTTGCACAAGGAGATCAATCTTGTTCTCTTTGACTTGACTAGTAATAATAGTATTAAGTCTAGCAAATGCACTATATATAGTCTCATCTTCGAGAATAGTAAATTGTTGATATTGTTGCACAAGAAGATCAATCTTGTTCTCTTTGACTTGGCTATTACCTTGATGGGTGACTAACAAAGTTTTCCAAATTTCTTTTGCCATATTACAAACAAGAATTTTTTTAAATTCCTTTTTCAGCAAAGCATTATAAATCATCATTTTAGCCTCATTATTTTTCGCTAGTTTCTTTTTAAGATTGTCACTTTGTTTTTCATAAGGAACTATTTCATCCTTTTTAGTTTCCGGATTTCTTTCAATCGGTTTAAAATCACCCTCAGTAATGACATGCCAAAGATCAAGATTTTTTGATTTCATATACGTTTCGAATCTTGTTTTCTAATAGATAAAACAACCGGTTTCAAAATGTGGTGATCTTTGCATACATTGCCCTTCTTGATATTTGTCGAAATTCATAGATCAATTCAAGTTTTAAAATACAATATATTTTAAATATATTGATTACCGTAGCTTTGATACCAATTGTGAAAAACTAGAAGGGGGGTGAATAGTTTTACCGCTTTATCGTTTTAAAATTACGTTTTCAAATACTTTAGATTCGAGTTTACGTGAGATCAAACAACAAAAATACGAACACTCAAGACAATAAGCAATAACTACTAATGACAATGAAATAAAGAATGCAAGGTAAAATAAATAGTTAGAAAGATGAAACCGTGATTTATAATGGTTCGGTAACGAAGCTCCTCTTCGCCCTTCTCCACTCCTCGAGTACCCAACTCGAGAGTTCACTTCACTATGTCAACAAACTCCCTTCAGGCGGAGAACACCGTACACGTTGCTTATACCAATTTCCTACACTAAGCTTAATATCGAGTTCTAATCTAGTTAGAACCAATATAACACATGATCTACCCGATCTTCTCACAAAATACTCAAACCACAAGATCTACTTGATCTAAACACGATCTAACCGATCATCGCACAAACTTAAACAATCTAAAAGATCCACATGATCAACTCGATCTACCCAATAACACAACTACACAAGATTAAGGATGATGGACTTGATGTATTCTAAACTACAATAAGGAAGTAACCAATGTTACTAATGCCCTAACTATACTAAGACACTTGATATCTTGATGAATGTAGTGTTCTTCTTTTGTATTTACAATGAAACAATGTTTGGTTCACTTTAGAATGAAATCAAACAAGTTTTGATCAAAAAAATGTAACTAATGTATGTGGAAATGATGACAGAAAAATCCAGTGCCAAGAGGTGAGTGAAATGCGAGAAATGATCCACTATTTATAAGACAGAAAAATTGGGCGTCTAACGGCTAGATAGTACCCTTAATTATTTAAGGTTTTCGTCCATAAATATTGGTACCGTGCACGCTTATGTTTTTGTCTTTTAGTGGGGTAGTTAAAATATGGTGAAGGTGATTGTTTTCTTGGGAGAAAATCCAGATTTTGAAATTCAAATATTTTTATTTGAATAAAACATCATAATAATTAAAAATAATTTGTCTAATTAATTTTGTGTAAAATGTGTATGTCATATTTGTATGAAAAATATTTCTTTGATCATTCACAAGGTTTGATGTCCATTATTCATACTTTTAGTGATTTGATGTCGAGATGAAGTTTTACGACTAAAAACTTGTTTACGTCAAGTTTTACATAAAATGTTTTTATGTTTTGTTATTATCAAAAAATAGAGAATACGAAAAATATAAATAACGTTTTTAGCATTATTTGTATTAACAATATTATATAAATATACCAAAATATACAAAACAGTGGGCGAGTGCATATGTAAAATAAAAAAAGGGATAATAACAAAAAAAATTATTTAAGTTGTCAAATTTGTTGTCTTGTGTAGCATTTATTTTCTTTAAAATACAAACCTTTTAAATTTTGACTTTTATGTGTATTTTGTGATCATTCAATTATTACGTTTTAGCCACATTGTTAAAATCGAAAAGTAAAATGTTCAAAAATGGTTTTGTGTTTTAGAGCGATTTGGATTTTGGTTAGAAATGAAAGTTTCAAAATTAGTCCCTTGAATTTGTATCGACTTTTACTTTTTAAAACATACTTTAGTGAAACAAAAACTTGTGGAATTGGAAGATAGTTGTAATTCTTTACAAATTTAAAAAAAACCTACATTTTTTTTTTTCTTTTTGTAAACTTTGACTATTGATGGTGTTTTGTAAACCATTAGACTATGTGTAATGGCGATGGTCTACCATCGAGGATGAATACTTTGGCAGATCAACTCCATTACGGCCCCTCTCCCCCACCTCACTCGCGGTCCTTTTTTTTTTTTTTTTTTTTTTTTTTTCTTTCTCTTTTAGCCACGGTTTGGTGGTGCAGACCAACGAACGGTTTGCACTCATTTTTTGCAATATTTTGTGGCATTGATGTCGAGTTGATGGTTTGTTGAACACTACTTTTTGTCTTATAGAATTTTTATCATTTTTATTCATTTATTTATTTATTATTATTATTTTTTTGTGGCCTAACAGTTTTATATTATAAAAACCTGATTAATTTAGCTTTGTAAAAAGCTTCAAAATGTTCTGTACCTAAATAAGTATGTAAAAAACAATAATCAAGATGATTCAGAAAATATGAAAACGAACTTAAGATAATCCTCGAATCTCAGTTGATCTAAACGAGGATTTTAGCATATCGTTATCTGCATTTGATTCAAAATCAATTATCATTAAATGTATGTTTTCAAACGTTGTTAACATACGGGTCACAAAATTTCATAGGCGAAAACATATATTAAAACAAAATTGTTCTTATCTATTTACTTTTCTTTTCTCTATTTAACTTATTTTTTTTTTCTTTTCTCTCATCTCTAAGCTCGGAAACATATTTTAAACGTACATTACATGACTTTGGTAGATTTACAAGTTGATGCGTGGGAATCGCAACAGGCTTTACCTCTCGAGGGATCTCGGGAAGCTTACAACCCCCACCAGGCAGTGTACCTGATCGTTGTAGTATAGTATAGTGACAAGTACCGGGGGATTGATCGTTCAACTTAGGAATAGTGTCGCTAGGATTAGAAAGCCTAAATACTAGTTCTAAAGGTGAGGGATGATTATTTTTGTGTTTTTATATTTTATAGAAAGCAAATTAAAATCTCGGGTTTGAAGGATTTGGGCGGAATTAGTTGCTAATCAACTAACCCAATACTAAGATGCAATCAAAATAAAAATACTGAAAATGAAAATAAACTAATTTATACTAAAGTTGTGAGCAGTAATTGGAGAAAATATGTTTACTTAGATTTCACTACTCCCTAGATATCTTTTACACGTTAATTACTTGTTATAATTGCATGGATGACGGATCGTATTCCTTAATACCATTCATGGGGTGGCACACATAACTCCCCAATTCTATGAGCTCTTATCTCCTCCTACACCATGCCCAACACAACTATAGGGATTGTAAACAGTGGCTCATGCATTAAATACAACCAATAAAGACCTAGTGCGCGTTGGTTCATGTTTCTTAAGACGTTCAAGCATGTTACCAATTGGAGATCTGCCAGTTTTCTTAAGCCTAACATATAAATCATTCATCCAAGACAAGAATAAACAAGTAATCAACACATAATCAATATCTAGGTTTCATTAGATTTAAGCAAACACAAGATAGATCTAGCCTAGCATGATGGAATTAAGACAAGAACATGATATAGACAACCAACACATAGACATATTGATTGAATTAGAAGAACACTTATCTTGATTAATCATGCAAGGTATCAAGGGGTTGGAACCCTTGAAAAACCTGTAAAGTTACACCAAAATCGTACTTAGGGTTTCTCCCAAAACTTCCCTCTTTAAATGTGAAAAATTAGAAAACTATATATAGGAAAAGGGGTCTGACGGCGTCAAGACCAAATAGGTGACGCCGTCACCTCGCCGCCAAAACAATCCTCGGACTGCCTAGATCTACATTTGACGCCGTCAAGAACAACACATTTTCAGGCCGTCATGACTTTAACTCTTGACGCCCTACCTTCATGACGCCGTCAAAACTCTTCTGGGTCGTCATGGAATTTTACTCTTGACGCCGTCAGGGAACTACTCTTGACGCCGTCATGCACTGTTCCCAGCATGGAAAATTAAGACTTTGGCGTTTTCTTCACTTTTATGCTCCAAAAACGTCCGAATTGCTTCCTTTTCCAGATTTCACTCCCAAAGTACCTAAAATCACAAAAGGAACGATTTAGGGCAATATTTGATCAAATAAATTCGGATTCGGGCTTAAATGACCCCCTAAAAACGGATCATTTTTCGCCTCATCATATACCCTTACACTTGAGATTTGCTTGTCCTCAAGCAAATGCGCTTTTATTCTACTCAAAAGACAAGTTAGGGGTCATTTAACACTAATATAAAAGTAATTACAACAAATAATCGTTCCACTAAAGACCAATAGACAAGCACGGAGGTCATACACAAGCACCTCACAAATAGTATTTAGATACTCACATCTCTCGGGTGTAATAAAGTGTAAATTACAATATGGAAACGGAATATATCTCTCACTACCTGTCATAGCAAAATAGATTACCATAGGCTTGGGAAAGGATCAAACCTCCACCACATGGCGTAAGCACCTAGGATAAACTATCAAAGAGGTCTTTTAAATGGTTGTAACGTTAGGTATAGGGATATGAAATACACGGTTTTGTTGGATAAAGGAAGTTTTACTGGTGGCGAGTTAACAATCTTGGTTAATTACATGTACAATGTGGCGTTGCTAAGCCAAGACTAGACTCGACTTAAGCTAATAAATGAAAAATAACAAAAATATAAAATGAACATAGAATAAAAACGGGATGGTAGTCCGTTTTTTTTTTTTTTTTTTTTTTTTTTTTTTTTTTTTTTTTTTTTTTTGCATACACTCTTACCCTACCATCCAAAATAATACATCATAGGGGATGAACATTCCCCTTACACTTGAATCTTTACATACTTTACAATAAACTAATCTAATGACTCGAATTAAGAAAATCAAAACACTTGGAGCACTTTTAAGATTAACGTACGTATGGGGGTAATAAATGATGTTCTTCCCCATTACTCCATAAAATAAGTACTTACCCATGAGTCCCAATCGTCCCAAAACAATATGTACAAGGATATGACTCGACTTAGCAACCATGTAATCAATTAGATAGTTAACTTAGGGTTTAACAAATAACAATAATGCACTAAAAATGAGCGCATACACGGAAGGCTAAGGCGATTTGGTTGTACATTTAAGTGGGGTGTAACAAATTCTTCCTTTAAGTAAAATGCTTAAAGTTAGAAACGAAAAGATAGGCTCGGAGGGGTGTACTAGGGGTTTCGTGTACTAAAAATGAGTACAACGCTAAGGGTGTGGGAAAAATTAGTTGACTTAACTAGCCAAGTAATATGACTTAAATGGTCAAGTAATTATAATACGGGTTTAACACAAGGGTGATCCTAATGCCTCTTATCATGTAGTAAATCCTACCACACGAATGTAGTCTCACTAGCGGTCTCGGGATGCATCACTAACGTAAGTTCTAGAATCTAAATGCTACCGGTACACTCATAAGCACTAATAGTAAATGCTTTTCCTATCAAATCTAAAGGCGAACCTCACATATTTGGGTGGAAAATTTTTCTGAATATACGGTTATGTGCTAGTCATACAATCTCCTATCCATGAGACGCTTGCTATGGCTAAAGTTTCACTCCTAAATGTTGTAAAAGTTTTAAATTTGGCGCTAAAATTACACTAACAAGTATTTCTCATAGTTTTGTTACACATCTACCATTAGATAAAACAAACTCAAGCGAAAGTGCATATGTAAGGTATCATCTTTTTACCTTCCCCTTACACTTAAGATGAACATTGTCCCCAATGTTCAAGTAAAGAATGTAAAAGTGAAAAAGTAAAGAGAATGAAATCAAATACTCCCCTGATTCGCTCGGTATGGATAATAGGATGGCCAGGTTAAATCTTCCTCCAAGAAAATGAACAATCAAAGCTTCCCTTCCAGAATATAAATCATCTTCTTTTCATACATAACCTGTAAAACCTGACAAAATAGACAAGACAACCTCGCGTAAAATCGGCGGCATCCTATATAAGTTTCTAAATCCTAGAAAACAAGATAAGATATAATGTTTGTGGAATGAAGTTTGCAGATCTCCTGGAGATTATAAAACTTAATAATTCACAAAAACCATAAGACTCCGTTAGAAAAACAAAACCGGTAAAATTTCCATATTTTAACTCCTGACGCCGTCAAGAGTAAACCCCTGACACCGTCAGAATTGACCTGCATAAATTCTTATGTTAAGTTTCCGGAAAATTTTTGGAAAAACTTGGTCCTACTTCCTGGAAAATCCTGCAAAACTTCATTATGACTCAATACAAGCATTTGACTCTAACAAATACGAATATACATGTTCATTTAATATTGTGGAGAATCATGATCGGTTTGTTTCTTAAAAACATATTTGGGGTTTCCCCTTACACTTATCTTTTGCAAAAATACCTTTAGGTGGAGTTAAGACTAGGCCAAAACAACAAAGTAAAGTATTTCCACATTTTAGTTTAGAAACATGATCTACCAACAATAAAAATAAAGCATGCATACGGAAGCAAATAACAAACAAACAAATAAAATCACACAAAACATGGGTTGCCTCCCAAGAAGCGCTTTTCTTTATTTACGAGTCTTGTAGCTAGACTCAAGGTCATGGGTTACTACGTGACTTCATCATTGGTTCCACTCTCTAGGTCGTCTTCTAAACCAGTTTTGTATTCCGGACCCAGTTGTAAGCATTCTTTATAGAAACCAAGCATCCTATTCTTTACATATTCTACTCCTCTACGTCTATCCTCCTCATCTATCGGTTTAATGGTGACAACATTGACAAAGTGGACATGTTTGGATGATGAGGGATCCTTAATTTGGACTCCACTATTGGTGTCCCTAGTGTCCTTCCTAGGTGTGATTAACGCTTGGTTGTTGAGGGCTTTCAACAAGTTGTCAATCTTGTTGGTCATCTCCGTCTGTTGTTGGTAGAATTCGGTTTCAAACCTAGCTATGCGAGCTTCTTGAGATGCCATGAACTTTGACATCAATCCTTCAAGATTGTTGGTACTACCATAGTTGTTAGAAGGATTGTTGTTGAAAGTACGGTTGGATGGTGGACCGTTTGGTTGGTAACGATTAGGCGGATTGGAAGAATTGGGTTGATTTTGTTTCCACCTAAGGTTTGGGTGATTTTTCCATGAGGGGTTGTATGAATCACCGTAAGTGTTTGGCTCGGGCTTGAAAGTGTACCACTTATCTCCCGCTTCGTTGGTACGCGTGGATGCGTAGTCCGCAAAAGCTGTTCCGGGGAGTTCCACACAATCACGAGTGTCATGGGGACCACTACATAATTCGCATGAAGAAGTGATTTTGTTCACTTGGCTTGAAGGCTTCGGAGCTTCGTAAGATTTCATGAGAAACTTGACTTGGTCCTCAAGTTCCATGATCCTACGGTCGGGAGTGCTAGAATTGTTCGAAGGCAAAGATATTGCCTTGACCATTTTGTTCAAATCACGGGGATCATTCCAACTTTCATTGTCATAGAGAGCAAGATCTTCTATGAGTTCCCATGATTGTTCCGCACTAAGATCACGTAGCTTACCACCGGCCGATTGGTCAATGGCTCGCCTCGTGGAGATGTCGATATGGTCATAAAAAATTTGGACTTGGAGCCAAAGATCTATGCCATGATGAGGGACTTTTTGGAGTAAGTCCTTGAAACGAGTTCATGCTTCATAAAGAGATTCATTTTGACGTTGTTGGAACATCAAGATGTCATTTCTAAGCTTAGTAGTTCTCCCCGGTGGGAAAAATTGAGCAAGGAAACGAGTGGTGAGATCATCCCATGTGGTGATGGATCCCGCGGGTAAACGCTCAAGCCATTGACTAGCTTGATCCCGTAGAGAGAATTGGAATAGGCGTAAACGGGTAGTCTCTCTAGTTTCAACACCTAGGTCGATGGAATCTACGATTTTGAGAAAGTCCTTAAGATGTTGGTTTGGATCTTCGGAACGAAGTCCATGGAATGCACATCCGCTTTGCACCAACCGGATGGTGTCGGATCGCAAGGGGGTCACATTGGCTCCGGTGAGCTCAATGGTGTTTCGGTAGCCTTGGTGGCTAGGTCGGGAATACTCTCCTAAGGTTCGGGGCCTAAGGGGTTCTAGTGGTGGGTTTTGTTGTGGTGGGATGACGGGTTCAAAGATGTTACCACCTTCCATGATGTCGGATGGTAAAAAAGTTACGATCAAAGGCACGAAGAAATGAGATAGACTAAAGAAGACCTAAAAATAAAAATAAAATCTTACTAGAAAGGAATCTAGCAAGTAGACCTAATAAAAAGAAATTCTAACCTAGACAATAACTATTCCCCGGGCTGCGGCGCCAAAAACTTGATAGCGCCGCACTCTTTTGCGAAACTTGATAAATAAATGTAAAGATAGACAATCCCCGGCAGCGGCGCCAAAAACTTGATGCGTGGGAATCGCAACAGGCTTTACCTCTCAAGGGATCTCGGGAAGCTTACAACCCCCACCAGGCAGTGTACCTGATCGTTGTAGTATAGTATAGTGACAAGTACCGGGGGATTGATCGTTCAGCTTAGGAATAGTGTCGCTAGGATTAGAAAGCCTAAATACTAGTTCTAAAGGTGAGGGATGATTATTTTTGTGTTTTTATATTTTTGAAAGCAAATTAAAATCTCGGGTTTGAAGGATTTGGGCGGAATTAGTTGCTAATCAACTAACCCAATACTAAGATGCAATCAAAATAAAAATACTGAAAATGAAAATAAACTAATTTATACTAAAGTTGTGAGCAGTAATTAGAGAAAATGTGTTTACTTAGATTTCACTACTCCCTAGATATCTTTTACACGTTAATTACTTGTTATAATTGCATGGATGATGGATCGTATTCCTTAATACCATTCATGGGATGGCACACATAACTCCCCAATTCTATGAGCTCTTATCTCCTCCTACACCATGCCCAGCACAACTATAGGGATTGTAAACAGTGGCTCATGCATTAAATACAACCAATAAAGACCTAGTGCGCGTTGGTTTATGTTTCTTAAGACGTTCAAGCATGTTACCAATTGGAGATCTGCCAGTTTTCTTAAGCCTAACATATAAATCATTCATCCAAGACAAGAATAGACAAGTAATCAACACATAATCAATATCTAGGTTTCATTAGATCTAAGCAAACAGAAGATAGATCTAGCCTAGCATGATGGAATTAAGACAAGAACATAATATAGACAACCAACACATAGACATATTGATTGAATTAGAAGAACACTTATCTTGATTAATCATGCAAGGTATCAAGGGGTTGGAACCCTTGAAAAAACTGTAAAGTTACACCAAAATTGTACTTAGGGTTTCTCCCAAAATTCCCTCTTTAAATGTGAAAAATTAGAAAACTATATATAGGAAAAGGGGTCTGACGGCGTCAAGACCAAATAGGTGACGCCGTCACCTCGCCGCCAAAACAATCCTCGGACTGCCTAGATCTACATTTGACGCCGTCAAGAACAACACATTTCCAGGCCGTCATGACTTTAACTCTTGACGCCCTACCTTCATGACGCCGTCAAAACTCTTCTGGGTCGTCATGGAATTTTACTCTTGACGCCGTCAGGGAACTACTCCTGACGCCGTCATGCACTGTTCCCAGCATGGAAAATTAAGACTTTGGCGTTTTCTTCACTTTTATGCTCCAAAAACGTCCGAATTGCTTCCTTTTCCAGATTTCACTCCCAAAGTACCTAAAATCACAAAAGGAACGATTTAAGGCAATATTTGATCAAATAAATTCGGATTCGGGCTTAAATGACCCCCTAAAAACGGATCATTTTTCGCCTCATCACAAGTCCAGTAGATGAACTTTTATTCATGTTGATATCGATTATGAGTCCGGGGTGGCATAACTCAAGATGGATTGATGGAAAGAATTGTTTAGAGTAACATACAAATAACGGTTTCATTGTTTTCTGAACAATGTTGGTATGGAACCAAGCTAAAGTACATGGGCCTCAATATGGACCATAAACTAAAATACATTATTGATTTATTGGGTCTTTACTCTTTCTAAATTTTAAAAATACAAATCTAAAACAATGTCAACTTAAGGTTGCTATGAAACGAATAAAGATAAAAATAAAAAATAAAAGTTTTTTGTCTATTATACGAGGAAAAAGGTAGAAAAATAGGAAAACTAATACTATAATGAATAGTTGAATACCACCAACTTAGTCTCACATAAATGGTTTATAAATTATTGAATTGTTTATATAAAGTGACAATATTTCTACTATCTTTGCACACAAAAGCAAAATGAGCCAAAATAATTATGTCAAACATACGTTGTGCATATTGCGGAATTATAGATTAATAGATATTGTGGATCAGTGCTTGATTTTCTAATAAACAAAATAAAAAGAGCTAGGGCGATATTTGTTTATTGGATTGCATATATAAATTAACGACGGCTTCAACTTGGAGGTTCAAAGTAGGAGGGCACCGCTACATATGAAGTATTATTGTACCATGTGAGGAAATTTATCATATGAAGTATTATTGTACCATGTGAGGAAATTTATCATTATTATTGTTTCCTAATAATGTAGGGGACATAATCTATTAAAATAGTATGAACTTGTTTTTAGGATATACAAGTGTTAATGAAGTATTTATCGACAATGAGTTGTCACAATTAAAATATATCCGTGTTTGGTTCCTATGCTTGTCCATGTTATTATCATCATAAAATATATTATTTTGGACTAGACTATATATAAAACATCATGTTGTATGATTTGTGTAACTGGTGGAGGTGGTGCCAAAGCTTATGAAAACTGTATACGTACGTAAAACTTTTATTTTCACATACGTTTGGAAAAATATTTATATTAGTTAACTTAGGCTATTTATGTAGTTAACTAATAGCTACAACAAAAGTTCAAGCTTCTTAGACTGGCCACAATAATCAAATCGACCGTGTCGGTCGAGCAAAAGGACTCGGTCGTCCTTGTTGTAAGCAATCGGTCGCGACCGAATTAGAAGAGGAAAAATGGAAGACTCGATCTCAAGCTCGACCGAGTTAATTTCCAACTATATTTTGTATTTTGATCCTAATCTAGCCGTTTGTCACTTGAAAAAATAAATAAATAAAAAAATCTTACCGTTTAACTAGCCGTTGGGCAAAAAAAAAAAAAAAAAAAAAAATTACTTATAAATACACAACATAAACACATTTCAATTCACACAATCCCATTTCAAAAATTCTATATATTTTCTCACATCATGAATTCTTTCGAGATATTTTTTGCCGATTCGGATGATGAAGATGAAGTTAGTAACGACTTTTTGATGTTTGCACAAGATTGTTGGGGGGCATATCAAGCGTCACAACCTACAGAAACACGAAACCGTGTTAGTAGGGATCGTGTGGGCGCTCATGAACGTATAGTTGCTGCTTATTTCTGCGCTAACCCAACATACGGCGATGAACAATTCCATGATCGTTTCCGAATGAGCCGCAGACTATTCAAACGAATTGTACGAGAGGTAACCGATCATTCACCTTATTTCCAACAAACACCTAATTGTGCGGGCGAAGTTGGTATTTCTCCTTTGATAAAAATGACTTCCTCAATTCGTCAATTGGCATACGGAGTCAATCCTTATATGCTTGACGAATATGTGCAAATGGGTGCGACAATAGTTCGTGCGTGTCTCTATAAATTTTGTGAGGCCATCATGGAGTTATATGGTGCAGAGTATTTGCGAAAGCCGACGGTTACTGACGTTGTTGACAGACTCTATGAGCATCACCATCGAGTTCATGGGTTTCCGGGGCTGATAGGAAGCATTGATTGTACAGATTGGCCGTGGGAGAATTGCCCACATGCTTTAAAAGCTCAATTTTGTAGGGGTGATCACGGGAAAACTCCTCTCATTTTATTGGAAGCGAACGCCTCTCAAGATTTATGGATTTGGCATGCGTTCTTTGGTGTCGCCGGGATGAATAATGACGTAAATGTTTTACGTGCATCCCCTCTTTTCAATGATCTTAAAATGGGGAGAGCACCGGATGTGGAATTTGTTGCTAACAGCGTGCCTTATAAACGAGGATATTATCTTGTTGATGGGATATATCCGGAATACTCTGTTATTGTGAAGTCCATTAAACATCCAGGGACACATGATCACAAGCATCAATTGTATAAGAGGATGCACGAAGCAGCAAGAAAAGATGTGGAACGTGCTTTTGGTGTACTAAAGAAGAAGTGGCTAATGATTAAACATCCGGCTAAAGGGGTTGACAAAGAGCGTCTTGGACATATTATGTACACATGTATCATATTACATAATATGATTATTCAAGACGAAGGGCGGGCGATATCTCTCGAATTCTTTCCAGCGGAGCAGCACCGTTCTTATGATCCCTTAAATACGCATGTAGAATCATTGGAAATTACTAGGGAGATATGCAATAAAACAATTTATCTTAGCCTCAAAGCCGATTTGGTGGAACACATTTGGCAGCATCATAATAATGAAAACTAGTTTAGTCATTTTATCGTAATGTTTTTAATGTTATTTGAATTCTATTGTAACGTTTTAATTATGAATGAAATTTTATTTTGTTTTAAAAATGTTTAAAAAAAAAAAAAAAAAAAAAAAAAAAAAAAAAAAAAAAAAATTGAACTTGGTCAATAAGGGAGATTGACCCTTATTGTTGTGCCTAGCCTTACAAAAGCTCCTCATATGTGTAGCTTCTATTTTAAAAGCTTGTGAATTGTAAAAGTTTTCCTTATATATGTCAAACAAAACTTATATTGTAAGCTAACTTGTTTTAAAAGAAAGCTCGAATAAGCCATCACAAACTATGCGCCATACTTATCCATAAATCATGAAACGAAACCCGTGCAAAAACTATTAAACTCGATCACATAAGAAGAGGCATACACAAACAGGACGGAACCAGGATCAAATATGATCGGGTGTTTAAAATTTTTGAACCGTAATATAATATTAACTCTGGAAACATATTTCGATAGACCGTGTGTATTGGAGATACACTTTAGAAAAATCGATGTTTTTTTTCAAAAATCAAAACTACATCGAAAAAATCTATAGAAATCCCAAAGACCTCCTGGTTCCGTCCTTGTACACAAATTGTTTTAACTTTCAAAAACTTTAATATCATGATGGGTGAAAACCAAATTCGAACCAAAATATTCAGTTATTTGAATTTGTAAATCTAACCCGTTGGTTTGAAACTCAGCTTGATCAACTAGTTAAATCGGTTGTTGTTTTCAATTGAATCTAGTTATGTGTACTGCTAGTCAATCACGTTGTTCACATTTTTTATTAAACAAGGAAAAAACAGTGGGTCAAATTTATAGAGTAGCAAACTAGCAATTCATATACGCGTGACTAGACAAGTACCATAGACCACCAATGGTCAAAGTTATTTTCAGAAAGATGCCAATATGAACGGCTACAAACTTTACTAGCTGTCAATACATATCTTTACACTTCACCTTCCCTCTCTATACGTACAAAAAATTCATTGTGTGTTGGTAACGAAAGGTGAATAAAAGAAAAAGGCCAGCAAAATTAAATGGATGTCAAATTACTCACGTCTTAAAAAGAAGGTTAGGATGTCACAAATTTAGGCTCGTTTTAATGCTAAATCATTATCATCGATTTTTTGTTAACATCACATCACTACTATCATCGTATTTTATTATTTATGATCATCATCATTAAAAATACTCATTTTATATAAACATACATCACAAAATAATCACACGCGTTCACAAAAGAAAAAAAGAAAGATAATGGTGAGGGTGAGGGTGGTCACAGTTATGTGTAGTTTTTAAAGGTGATGAGATAATGTTGATGTAAGTCATGCGTAACCATGGAGATATGGGTGAGGGCTCACCTCTCATTCTGACTAATTTAAGATTAAATGGGCGGATCAAAGACTTTAAGTCACTATGTGCAGATTTTTTTTTATGAGTATAAAGGAAAAACAAATGAACTAAAAGGTATAATTCATTAAAACTGGAAAGTAAATTTAAATTAATGTATTCTTTTTTGACATATTAGTAAACTAACTAAAGAAGACATACATGTATTTTTGTGAGGCAAAATATTGAGACAAGGTTCATTTCAAAGAAATTGAGATTTTTAGCTAAAATTTACATTAGCCAATAAATATTCATCGAGTTTCCGTGAACTTCCGAAAACCCATAGGTCCACCCCTGTTAGATAGTAACAGTTACTCCCTCCGTCTCAAAATTATTGTTAGGAGACAAAACTCACAAAGTTTAATAAAAGTGAGACCACCATAAATCTCAACCACTTAAATAGAATATTCCTCCACTAAATTCTCTTTTTCTTACTTTAAATGAAAAGTGAACAATTATTTTGAGACATACCAAAAATAAAAATGTGGACAATAATTTTGAGACGGAGTATTAAAATGTTATTCACTGTTCACTTAAATTGATGTTTTAGAAAAATAAAAAATTATCCTTTAAGTTTACTAATTAAACCTAATATAGCCTTTAAACTTTTACAACTTTATATGTTAACACATCTAATACTTAAAAACACCATCAAACTTACTAATAATATAAAACACCTTTAAAAGTCATTAACTTATATATTTTAATACCAATGAGTAGGGCTGTAAACGAACTGAACGTTCAGTAAACATTTCATGAACCGTTCGGTAAAAAGTTCGTTTATGTTCGTTCGTTTATTAAATGAACGAACGTGAACAATATTTTACGTTCGTTTAGTTAAATGAACGAACATGAACAAAAATCTCGTCCATTCATTTTATGTTCGTGAACGTCCGATTATACGTTCGTTAACGTTCGTTTATGTTTATTTATCTATTTATGTTCATATATCATATCTTTTAATTTTATAATATTAAAAATTGATTTGTTTAAACAAAACAACACTTATAAAACAATATATTGTGAAAAATTCAATAAAGTTTATGTTTGTCTGTCTATTTTATTTATGTTCGTTTAGCGTTCGTTTAGTTTCTTAATGAACAAAAATAAACGAACATGAACATCTCATTTTCTTAATAAACGAACATGAACAAGAAAATTCATCCGTTTAAGCGTCCGTGTCCATTTATTTGTCCGGTTAAAATTAAATGAACGAACATGAATAAGACTCCGTTCGTGTTTGTCCGATTCGTTTACAACCCTACTCATGAGCTTGAGAATATATCAAGTTAACCCCTAAAAGAATTTATCTATATATTTTTGCTTCACGTTATTTATTATTGTTAACACTTTTTTGAAAAAATATGTTATTGTCACAACTTTATTCAATAGTTACAGAATGAATATTTTTACATCCACTGCAGCGCGCGAGTAAAAAATATCTCGAAAATGTCATTTTACATGTTTTAAACTAATTTATAATACACTTTTGGTTATCGTAAATTGTGTTGAGTGTAGCAAATTTAGGTGTCACAAAGTTTAACATCTATAAGATATACCAAGTGTAATGTTACCAACATCGTCACCATCAACGCAATGTTTTCACTACAACACTAACTCACTCATGAAACATGTGTACTAATAACCATCAATTTCATCATTCAAAACATACAACATTTAAGCAAAAATATACCCAAAAATATACTTTCAAAAAAAAAAAAAAAAAAAAAACCGAAGTCGGTGGTATGCGCTACCGATTCAATCATTTAACAAAAAAAAACTCACCACCTGTGGTGGTGTTTAACGTTTACCCGTGATGAGAGACAAGACACGTCCTACTCCTTGCTTATGTTACCCCAATCTAAGTTTTTATAAATAATGCATGAATTATTTTCAAGCCAATTTTTATCCTTAAGCTACCCACAATAAGACACTCGACTGACTGGGTCGTGAAGGTCGTCCTTGTTGTGGGGTAAATGTTGTTGAGGGTCGTCAGGGGCTATTTTGGAGACCAAGGTCGTGGTCTCGACCTTCATGTAGTATAGGTCGTTGTGTGTTTTAATTTAATTAAAATGTATATTTGTGAGGTATGTTTTTGTATTATAGGTCGTTTTACTGTGCCTAAAAGCTAAGGAAAAAAACTTAATCAAAGAAGGCTTAAAAGTTAGTCCTAGAAATGTAAAGTAACCCGATCTTTGTCTCTTTTACCGTATATAAATCTCTTTAAAAAAAAAGTACTCCTTATTAACGTAAACTCATTTGATGGCCGTTGTTCAAAGTTGGCTTTGAGTTTGAGTATACGGACTTGTAAACTTAAAACCACTAGCCGACAAAAAAAAACCCTTGATACATATAAAAGCATTTCAAGTCCGCCTACTACTGGCCTGGCCTGTAATACTTACAATAATTTTATAGTAAAAAAATGTTGAAGAAAGAAAGAGAGTCGCACATGGTCAAATCTTGATCTCTGCAACACCACCATCACACACACCTTCTCTCTTTTTTCATTTGTTTTTTGGTTCTTTCAAATTTCATCTTAGTTTTCAAGGTTTCAGGTATATTCTTTTCATCCCATGTTTATGTTTTTGTTTGGATCATGATTCATAAGTTTGAGTTGAATTTGTGTATTTGAGTCATATTATGTGTTACTACTTTAAGTTTTGTTGTTTTTATAAAATAGTAATTGCTGATATTAAGATGAGCTAAATGTTACATGTACTTGTAGATGGATTTGTGTTTTGGTTATGATTAGAAATGTTTTATAAATTTTATAAATATGTTTTTTTAGTTGGAGATCTTGTATGGTTATTTTTAGGCTATAGCTTAGTATTTGTTATTTTAGTTGCTAATGTTATTAAGACTAGCCGGCGAGGTTGTAGATTATTATTTAAGGAAGGGGGTGTTCGTTTAAGCTTATATGTGGCTTATGGGCTTATTTGTTTTTCAGCTTATATTTCATAAGCCCCGATTTTCCGGCTTATTTTGAGACTTATGGGGTTATATAAGTTTATTATTATATGATAAACTTATATAGGCCCAAGTCTTGCAATAAGCCGAAAAATTAAGGCTTGTGAAATATGGAGTATAAGCCGAAATTAGATAAGCTCATAAGCCCACGTATAAGCTTAAACTAACACCCCTGATGAAACAAACAGATAATCATTTCTTAGGAATTTCTGCAATATGCAGTTACTTAGTTGCCTCACAATACACTCAGTTGTACCATTCGTGAATGCAAAGCCTAATTTATACGTAGTAATTAATTAACTATATTGTTACTAAATTGCTGTCTTTTATTATTTTCTGATATGCAGATGCTATAGAGTTTAAGTGGCGTCTAAGCGAAATTAAGTTTAGTTTGTTGGCTTGGTTTGACTCGACATGGCTTCCGGTGGAGTGGCTCCTGCAGCAGCAGGAGTAGGTACGGACGATTCGATGATGGTTGATAAACTGCCTAAAGAAATCAATGACATGAAAATTAAGGATGACAAGGTGGAAAAGGTTGGTCTTTGTTGATTTGCGCTAGATAGGTTTCGAAATTTGTTATAAATTTGTCGGATGCGTTTCTGTAGTGCTATTCTCACATGATGGTCTTCGTGTTTTAGGAAATGGAGGCTACGGTGGTGGATGGACATGGTACTGAAACTGGACACATAATTGTTACTACGATTGGAGGTAGAAATGGTCAACCGAAGCAGGTATTTGCCTATCACTTTGTGCGGATAGCTTTCATAGAATCACCAAGGTTATCTGTTTGTATCTTGAAATTGCTTTGATTCAATAAACCTAAATTTATGGTATCAAAATTGATAAAGAAGTAACAGAGGTTCCGCTGAAGCTATAGATTAATTGTTCATGAAAATGTCTAATTTCTGATGACTTGAAAATGATGTCGATTTTGAAACTACAAGTGTTATTACACATATCTAAGTCCTAGTTTATTGGTTGTTTGGATGATGGAAGTGGTGTTTAGCAAGTGATGCTGAATATTTTCCTGTAAAATACGATCAATGAGTTAAGGCACATGAGAAGGGAGATTACATATGGTGTATTTTTTGGTCTAACAAATAAATTTAACTGATAATGTTATGTAAATACTTCTCCAACATGTTATATCAAAGTTGTGAATTCTTTATTGCTCACAGTTTTATCTTCAAGGTGGTTTGTATTTTGACTCAATCTTTTTTAATTGGTACTTCAGACGATAAGCTATATGGCGGAGCGTGTTGTTGGTCAGGGCTCTTTTGGAATTGTGTTTCAGGTAACATTTTAGGCATATTTTCCATCTTATTTCTAAAAAATCGATATCACATTGCAAATGGACAGTTGGACACGTTGTAAATTATCTAACAGAAAAAATATGTTTTCAATTTTGCAGGCAAAGTGCTTAGAAAGTGGAGAAGCTGTTGCAATTAAAAAGGTTTTGCAGGATAAGCGATACAAGAACCGTGAATTGCAAACAATGCGTCTGCTTGATCACCCCAATGTTGTTTCACTCAAACATTGCTTCTTTTCAACCACCGACAAGGATGAACTTTATCTCAACTTGGTTCTAGAATACGTGCCAGAGACAGCTTACCGTGTAACACGACACTACAGCAAGGCAAACCAGAGGATGCCTATGATATATGTCAAACTATACACGTATCAGGTTTGTATCTTTTTTCTTCTTATCATGAAGCTTGCTCATGTGCTTCATTCAAAAACTTTTTCTTATAACTTGGTGTATATACTTGTTTGTTCTTAGGAATATTTTATCAGAGGTGGCAAAAAATGGGGGTCTGTCGGGTTGGGTAACAACTTAAAAGGGGTTTGGGTCATAATTGGTTATTTTTGTTACTGTAGAAATGGATCAGATTGACCTGTCACACAAGTATTTTAATTGTTAATAAACAAATAGTGTGTCAAAAAGGATTACGTAAATTATACTGTATTAGTTTTAATTATTTTATAAATTTTTGATAACGGGTCACTTTTTTTTTTTTTTTTTTTTTTTTTTTTTTTTTTTTTTTTTTGTTTGTAACTGAATATATCCATATGACCCATTGGAGTAACCCAAATCACCCTGTTGTAAGTAGATGGGTTGAATAGTAATAGTAATATGCCACCTCATATGTAATACAGTAGTAATATGCACAGACCTATGTAACACCGAAACGGGAACGGCAAAGGGATACGGGAACGGGAAACGGCAAAAATAAAAAATTCAAGATACGGGAACGGCATAGATACGGTAATAAAAAAATATAAAAAAAATTAACAATATATTAAAAAAAATCCAAAATAGATATAGGTTGATGTAAATTGTAAACTCCAAAAATACTACATATTCAAAAGATAATTAATTATGATCAGACATATTAAAAGTGAAAAACTATGTAACAATAAACAATTACTCCGTAATAAGTTCAATAATTAAAGAAAAATGTAAACTACTTATGAGTTATGAAACATATTTGTTTTATTTTAAAAGAAATCCCAGCTTGTTCACGTGGGTTGTAACTTGTGATGTAACATTCATATTTAATACGTGTACTTTTTCCTTTTTTCTATACTCATCATCTCTTTCTCTTTCCCTCAACTAGCATCTTCTTCTTCATGCTTCATCTTCCATTTTCAGATATGCCTCTTCATTTTTTTTTCTTATTCCAATGTAACACAAATCTATTCAGATTTGCCTCCGTCTCTACCCATCATTGAAATGCTTGTTAAAAAAGCCCATTAAAACCCAAAAGAAACAGCTTGGAATTCCAGAAACGGTAAGGATACGGCGTGGAATCCAGAAACGGCTACGGATACGTCTGAGAAACGTTTCGGGGACGTTTCGTTCCCAAGCCGTTCCCAAACGGGCACGTGGGCCTTCCAGGCGTTTCGGTGCATCATAGGCACAGACTAACTCTGAGAAGACTTGGCTGAGTTGAATCACTACTAATACTCGACTTTAGTGTAGCTTGTCAAAATAGACTGTTAAAAACTCGTGATATTCTTGAATGTTTCAGATCTTTAGAGCTCTGGCGTATATTCATGCGATAGGTGTTTGCCACCGAGACATTAAGCCACAAAATCTTCTGGTGAGACTTTTCTGTTCCTCCCAAACACCTTGTTCTCAAGGCTTTATTAAAATTTTATTTAACAATGTAACCCATCTGTTTTGTAGGTGAATCCTCATACTCATCAGCTCAAACTCTGCGACTTTGGGAGTGCAAAAGTTCTGGTAATTATTTATCTACTCATAAATTGATTTTAATATAGAATTGTAGCATGCCTGTGAAAGTATACATTTCTTTTAATTTTCATCTTTCTTTTATTTTCTATGGTCTTTGTTTAACAGGTCAAAGGGGAACCAAATATATCCTACATTTGTTCTCGATACTACCGTGCACCTGAACTCATATTCGGTGCAACTGAATACACATCTGCAATTGATGTCTGGTCTGTTGGTTGTGTTATGGCAGAGTTTCTTCTTGGACAGGTTCTTTTCAGTTTTCAACATCATGATCTCTTAATTTACTTGCTATGTTTTGTTGGTTTGTTTTATTAAAACTGTTCATTTGCGCCATTCTGCATTATCAGCCACTTTTCCCAGGTGAGAGTGGAGTTGATCAACTTGTAGAAATTATCAAGGTAAGTTCATCGTTGTTTATATCTTACAAAAAACCTGATACATTGCCATTAAGTTTTATAATGAATGTTTCGTATTGTTTTTGTTACATTGATGTTTTAGGTTCTTGGTACCCCGACTCGTGAAGAAATTAAATGTATGAATCCAAACTACACAGAGTTTAAGTTCCCGCAAATCAAAGCGCACCCATGGCACAAAGTGAGAACCCTAATTTTCATTTCTTCTGCTAGTTGGTGGTACTATTACTTTAAATGTGACATGAAATTTTATTCTTTATATATCATAGATTTTTCACAAGCGCATGCCCCCAGAAGCTGTAGATCTTGTTTCAAGACTGCTCCAGTATTCTCCAAACCTGAGGTGCACAGCTGTAAGTACATCGAACCTTTTTAACACTTCTCAGTTCTCATAACTGGAAATTAGAGTATTTTGATTCTCTTTAAGGACAAACATGCTTCTGTGTTGTGTTTCTTGTGTTTTTGGCACTGCTAACATTCGTATCTCTAAAATTTGAGAAGTTTTAAGTGGATATTTAGTCATATCAAAGTGTTTGGGACTTTGCATAGCAAGTAGAAGCGGAATATCTGGCCCGAATGGACAAAACTGTGTCAATTTGGATTATTTAAACCCTAAGTGTGTTTGGGAGAAACATAGTTCAAATGGGCTATCACTAATAATTTGTTCAAGGGTTTATGGGGCAGACCGTATTTGGTTTGAGGTGCTTACTTTTTTGTCCTTTGACTAATTTAGTGAATTATGGTTTTTGTCCATGTGGTTTGAGATAAATAACTAATTGTTTTCAAGCGGGATGCTATCTCGTCCTCCTTATACGAGGGCTATCATGGTCTTTTCCACTATTTTTTTAATATGCATCCCCCCTTCCCTTTACTTTTTCCATCTCTTCTTCAGAGAAAATGGTTATATGTTGATGTGATCATGTCGCTTACCCGCATAATCGAACATCCATGGTCAAATGACTTCGATTTTATTCCTATGCTAAAATGGTTAGTTAAGAGTTGAGACAATTTTCGTTTGACTAGTTTATACGCTTGTAGATATTACTGCCCCCGGTTAAGGTCAAATAATAATTTTCAAGTCATCATCATATCAAGTTTATATCACGCTCGGCGTTGGAAATATCTGTTGTGTATAATATGTACAGTAATGTGTGTAAACTTGCATCTAATCAGTAAATAAGTTTGTGATAAGTCATTATAAGGGTTGCCATTCCAACCATAGTACTTGTTACATCCTCTTCACTCATGTCCCCATCCCAATCTAATCCCAATCAAAGGCCATTATTGAAGAATAATAGGAGTTGGCATCAAACGCCATGGCTTCAAAGCAATTAACCAAGTGGACATGCTGATGTAGAAAAGACACATTTGAATTCTGGGTTTTAAGTACAGGAGTCTATCATCCTGAAGTTGAAGAAAATGATGGGAGTGAAAAGGCTGATGAGTACATGGGTCAATATTTTGATGAGGAAAGTAGAAGCAGCTGACACTCCGGCGGTGGTGATGAGTGAGGATGATGGAATGGGTGATGGTTTGGATTGGTGTGGGATTGTGATGAACAAGAGTTATAATGACTTTACATATAGATGCAGGGTTTATGTACATCATCATGCATAATAGTTTATTTGCATGTGCATAAAATACCCATTTTATACACAGTAGTAGCTCCTTGTCGAACTTGATTTGCCTTTGCTTTGGTAAGTCCTTGAAGAATGTTAATTGACCTCAAGATGCAATAATAATCTCCACACAACGATATCAAATTAAAATATTGTCTTTACTGAAAAACTTCCCATGTTAGCACAAGAATAAAATGGTCTCCCTGGATTTGTCTATGCCCATGGTGTTTAACCTATACATGAACATAAAACCATTTGACTCAAGGGAGAGTAACAGAGTCATAAGGGAATGCATGTTTAAAGAGAGGAGTAGTTTAAACGATCATAATGCTCTCGTTTGGGGAGTGCGTGGTAATGTTTCCCTGTAAAAAATTTAACGCGAAGGTAAAACCAGATTCAATAAAACCATACAACTGTAGGGATTATTTTCGTGATAAATGAATTTGTTGCACCGAATTTGTTATTTTTCACAGACCAGGTGGACAAAAAATGTGACTTAACTCTAAATCTCAAAATTGTGTAGTATATTGATGTAAAAATTTAGAGGAGTTAGAAAAAAATGGCAAGTCAACTGGACCTGGACCTGTTACCCAACCCGTCCATTTTCCCACCTTTACTAGCATAGTAGTATAGGCCTATAGGGTGTGCAGTTCCTTATATATTGAGAAAATAGGGAAAAGTAACCAAATTTAGTGCTGTTGATAATGTGGGGATATGATATAAATAAGTATTTTAAGCATGAAGTTGAGCCAAATAAGGGAACATTGCACTTAGTATGGGGCATCCTAAGGTGAAGATTGTTGCAGTTTTTGTGGATAGAGAGTGTATATGAGTTATTTCCCTGATATATATCAGGTACTTAAAAACGCTATGCTTTTTATGAAATTTTAAGAGGTTGCAAATTGGTTCAGTCGGGTAGGGGATCAGCATAGGTAACATCTGGTACGGTCAGGCTGAACCTTAACAATCTTTGCCCAGTTCTTCATTACTAGTCAGTGGCAAATATGGTTACAAACTTACAATAGTAATATTCAGTCAATTATAATTATCTTTTTTTGAATAACTGTAGCTATTTCTCTCATTTGACCCATTTTTTAATCACTCTAGCTATCTCTTTCATTTGACCCATTTGATTCATTAGGCAAATGGGTCGATATTGCCACCTATAAATTCTTCTACTTACATCTTTTATTACTTGTTTTGTACAGTTGGAGGCCTGTGTCCACCCGTTCTTTGACGAGCTTCGCGATCCAAGCACGCGTCTCCCTAATGGCCGCCCATTGCCACCACTTTTCAATTTCAAGTCTCAAGGTTAGATATAATTCTTCACTTCTTTTCTCCTGTTTTCTAGTACTAATGCACACAATGAATCTAATATCTGCTGTATTATTTAAACTATACACTGGCAGAGTTGAAAGGAGCATCCACGGAACTTCTGGCTAAACTGATTCCAGAACATGTTCGGAAGCTATCTCCCTCCCTTGGCGTTTAGGTTGTAACATTGTTGTTTATGTGGATGGATGAATTTATGTTGTGACATGTTTAGTTCTATGATATTTGGCACTTGTTCTTCAAAACATAACTCTCTGACTCTGACTTATTGTTTAAAAACTTATTCGTTTGGAATCTATCGACGCTTTGAACCATCACTGTGTGGTGGTGCAAAGTAAGACATGTATGTAGCTTTGAATGGTTCTGTTGTCTAAATTTGCACAAGCAGTTGTGTTTGATTACATTTCGAGAACGCACAATTCCTTGATATGTTCCTGGTATGTTAAAATAATAGTTTCGCTTTTATTAGGCCTAAAATATTTACTGTATATATGTTTCGAGTTCCACCTGTTAACATTATAGAACAAACTATATCATGAAGGAATGAACATTGTCTTTTGCTCTATTAGTAACTTGCTATATGTGCAACGATTGTCGGTCTGCAATGAATCGATGTAAAGAGCAACAATATATACTCCATTACTCATTCTCTATATATCTACTACCAGGGAACCCGCGCAATGCGGCGGCGGGTACCTGGTGACTAATTTTGTGGCGAGCAACTATTTTTCATTTATACCGCGTTTTGCAGCGGGGTTGATTTTTAGCCGACGTATTTTTTTTATTTTTTTTATTGTAACTTTTTGGTTTCATAATTTTTATAATGTTTGTACAAATATAAACCATAAGTCACTCATAAAGCAAAAGTAACATGTTCATGTTTTAGGTTGCTACGGGATCTTGAATAATGTATTAATAATATTGCACTTTGTGGTTAAAAATTTGTATTTTTTGATGAGGGGTGTTTTTAATAATGTATTAATTGTATTAGGTGAGTATTTTTTTTTAGTTTTATGTGTGCTTTGAGTCCTTGTAAATAATGCTTATAAGGTACTCCGTAGTATTTTTCACTTAAAGGGTAGTTTAATGACTACTATTTAATGGCATTAATGTTGTTTAATAGAAAAGTGGTCTGAAAATGACTCCATGCTTATTTTTGTTGTACCATATGCTTGTTTTGTTGTAATTCTTAAAATTTGGTGCATTAAAGTATTGTAAACCATGCTTTATTTCTTGTAAGTCTGAAAATTTTGGAGAGAGATTCATTTGTGCATTATATGTAGTATAGCACACAATAGGGGTGTTAACGATCCGAGCCGAGTCGAGTTTTGGTCTAAACGAGCTAGGCTCGTTTATTAACTACTCGGCTCGAGCTCGAATAAACTTTTATAAATTGGCTCGAGCTCGAGCTCGAATATTTTGTTATTGTTCGAGCTTGAACTCAAAGCTCGTTTAAATTTTTAATTTTTTAATTTTTTTTATCCTACAATAAACTAACTTTCAAGCTTAAACTAAAGTTTATGTAACTTATAATAAACATTAGTTTGCATTTGAAGCAAAAGAGTGTATAACAATCATACCTAGTTTTTTTTTTTTTTTTTTTTTTTTTTTTTTTTTTTTTTTTTTTTCAAGTACATGTGGTTTTTTATAAAAAAATGAAGTGATTCTTTGTTTTATAGTGTCAATCTTTTTTCACTTTTCTTATTATTTTCAATGTGCGATACTTTTTATCTTTTTTCTTTGATTAGGCAATATACAAATAGTACACAAAATTTTCAAAACATAAATCTTATATTGTTACATTTTCTATTATAATTATAATTCTTAATTAAAAATATGATTTACTTTTTCATTAACTTATGCTAAAAAATTTACTAACTAAACTAAATAACAAAGTTAGTACATTTGATTAAAAAAAAAAAAAAAAAAAAAAAAAAAAAAAAAAAAAAAAAAAAACCCTAACTGATGCTCAAAGAAAAAATAAATGATTAATTAAGGATTATTGAGAACGCATAATTGATATGCTTATATCTCATGTATAATTCTCTAGTATATGTTTTACCTCTTTTTGTATACATGATTTCGAATGAGTATAGCCAAGTATATAATTTTGTAAGCTCGATTTATGAAATTGGTCGAGGAAGTTTTGTTATTCGAGCTAGAGTCAAGATCATAAATTATTTAATGAGCTCAAGTAAATTATGAATTGTTTGAGTCGTGAACCAAATCAGTTATGTGTATGTGTATTTATGTATCTTCATGTATCTCTTGTAAATGTATATGTGTATCATATGTAATAATATATATATGTGTTTGTAGGTATAAATGATCATATGAGAGACATTGTAAGTGTATGCATAAACATGTTTATATTCACATGTAGTGGATTTTAATTAATAAACCATTATTATAAATATGTCAACTAGTTAAGCTAATTTAAACGAGTGTAAAAGTTAGTTAGTTTATAACTAAATTCAGAATAAGAGTTTCTACAAGAATATTATCAACATCCATCTTCGTGTTTTATCATCAGATTGATCGAAGACGATAGCGTTGTTTATGTTCTATCGTCTAAGAATCATGGATAACGTTGTTTATGTTCTATCGTCTAAGAACCATGAACCAATTGTTTTTAGCAACCTCGCAATGAGTTTATGCATATATGTATATCTATACTACTTATAATGGAGGAAGGACTCTCTCCAAAAAATTCAGATGTACAAAAAATGATGCATGGTTTACAACACTTTAAAGCAAGCAATTTTCATAATTACAACAACCAGAGTATTGTGTACAACAAAAACTAGCATGAATCAAAATTCAGACCACTTTCCTTAGAATTCTACATTAATAGCATTAAAAACACCCCTACACCCAATATTATAATTATTTAAACACAATGTACAACCCTCATTCTATATTAATAGCATTAAAAACACCCCTACACCCAATATTACAATCATTTAAACACAATGTGCAACCCTCATTCTACATTAATAGCATTAAAAACATCCCTACACCCAATATTACAATCATTTAAACACAATGTGCAACCCTCATTCTACATTAATAGCATTAAAAACACCCCTACACCCAATATTACAATCATTTAAACACAATGTACAACCCTCATTCTACATTAATAGCATTAAAAACAGCCCTACACCCAATATTACAATCATTTAAACACAATGTACAACCCTCATTCTATATTAATAGCATTAAAAACACCTCTACACCCAATATTACAATCATCTCATTCTACATTAATAGCATTAAAAACATCCCTACACCTAATATTGCAATCATTTAAACACAATGTACAACCCTCATTCTACATTAATAGCATTAAAAACATCACCACACCCAATATTACAATCATTTAAACACAATGTACAACCCTCTATCTTAACCTAGACATGAACCTGTGACCAAGACTCGACTCAATAAAACTCGACTCGATACACAAAGCTGTGACCAAGCAAATTTAGGTGTTGGAATGACATCCCGTGACATTTTTATTAATTCCATTGGAAAATTTTATTTTAGGGTACCCGCCGCTGCAACGCGCGGGTACCCTGCTAGTATCAATTATGTGTCTTTATATATAAATATTGGCCGCACTTATGTATTTCATATGTGTGTGTCCATACATATTTGGCTTCATACGTACGTGTCCTATGTGTCTATACATGTTTGAGTATCACATATGTGTCACATGTGATAACATATATTTAAATTTCATCTTATGTGTCTTTTTTTGTGTGTAAGCATGGAAATCACAAAAGGAAATCGTTTATATACAATATACATATATATGTTGTATTTCTAATCACAAAAACCTAGATATAACTCTCAACATCACATGAGCCATACGAGCGAGATTCTTTGAAATCATCTAGTGATTCATAATTCTTATTTAGTAGTATTTATGATAGGATTTAATTCTTTTATATGTTTGATAAAAGGGTTATTAAACAAATTAATTACTTCTTTATAAAACGCTTAACTAATATAAACTAATAGTATCAATTATACGATCAATGAATATACATGAGTAACAATTTACTTAACACATTTAACTTATTCATACATATTAAGAATCCAAGTAATACTAGTATGCTTGAATGTGAAAAGAAAAGAAAAAGATTTCATTTCACATCCCACATTGGATGACTGAAATAAAATGAAGCAAATGTGGGGTTTATAAAAAACAAAACCCCAAACTTACTAGTTTATTTATTGTTTATATATAAACTAAAGTGTTGATTTGTGATTGAAGGTTAATATATTGTTAGTTTTGGTTTTAAGTTTAACCTATAATACATATAGTAATTAAAAATTTATAATCAAAATATTTTGAAACTACATTTTTAGCTCGATTAGCTCGTTCGACTCGAATAACTAAACGAGCTTTCGAACGAGCACAGCTAAATACAAGTTTTAAAAGCTCGGCTCGTGAAATTATTTGAGCTCTACATTTTATTTAAGCTCGACTCGAGCTCGAAAATTCACAAGCTCGACTCGAGTTAAACGAGCTCGAGCTCGAGTAGCTCGTTAAAAGCTCGACTCGTTAACACCCCTAGCACACAACATTGAGTGAAGTGCTAAATAAAAAATTATTTCCTCCTTGGGCTTCTTGGTGGCCTTTTTTTTGGCGACTTTTGGCCCAAATCACACTCAGTATTCTACGTATAATTTAGGTCGGTTTGGAATTGGAATACAGACAAAACTAATAAGGAAGAAAAGGGCCAAAAATAAAGAAACCAAGCTATGAATAAAGAAAAAAACATATCCCCAAAATATATGTAAACCTACTAAAAGGCACCCAAATTTTCACTTACTAATAATATTTCATTTGACAAGCTTCATCTGTCATATACACTTAAACAAATACATGTAAAACCATTTGCAAACAAACATCCATGACAAAACGATAATACGTATGCTCCCTACACCAATGATAATACGTATGCTCCCTACACCAATGAGCATCAACACAAAACTAAAAAAAAACAAAAACAAAAACAAAAAACTCAAATACTAGGACCAACGCAATTATACATCAATTCTAACTACAAAAAAATATATACATAAGTATAAAAAATTACTTGAAACCAGCTATACATATAAATTATCGTGAAACAATTAAAAAAATACCCGCTGCAACGCAGCGGGCGCTATCTACTTGTTTGATATATAGTCTGATAAAAAATAACACTTTTTAATGAGTTAGAAGATATGCATTTGTAAACAAATGGACCCATAGAAAAACTATGTAAAGGTTTGATAAAAAAATTGTAGGATGCAAAAAGACTAATAATGTAAACGTAGTGAGTTGTGAGGTGGTTAGATGTTGAGGACTTAAGGTTCTGAGTTGATTCAGGTCAATCATATTCTGAGGTAGTGAGATGGTTCAGGTCATGGATATAGTGAGGTTGTAAGATGGTTTAGGGGTAGAGATGGTGAGTTTTGTGAGGTGTTCAGATTGTAGTCAGATGGTGAAGATAGTAAAGCCGTGAGATGGTAAGATTGCTATTCAGGTTGTGAGATGATGAGAGGAGATGATGAGAGGCAGGTTTGTACGCCGAGGGTCGTTGAAGCAAGAGTCGAGGGACAACCGTTTGAGTTTGGGGGTTTTCACTAGGTGGTGTTCATACTTTATAGGTTATTTTATTCGAATTACCATACTCACTATTTGCATTACCACCACGTGGTTAGATTGTGTGTTCGGAAGTGTTGTTTTGGGTGATTCGAGGCTCTGGTAGGGGGGTTATGTTTCATGTGTAAGGTCATGGTCTGTGGTCGGTTGTCAATCCATGTTACGTTTTTGTTTGCCCTCAAGTGTTGTTGCGCTTTGATGGGTTTAGTATGTCAAAGTTCTATCTTAGTAAGTATAATATTCACTTTGTAATATCCCCTGTAGGTTGTAGGGTCGGTTAGCCGGTGTAGTGAGTTTAGATTTAGTTTGATCAATTTATTATGTTTGTGTCAGTATAACTTTAACGTATCCCCCCGTCCCATATTAAATGTCCACTTTTGACTTTTTGTAGTCTTTTTTCTTCAACTTTGACCTTAAATATTTTTGTTTGTATTATATAATACTTGATAAAAATTATATCTAACGAAAATACATTTAAAACTCAATTCGTTCATATATTTTGCATCAAATATTATATAAGACAAATAAAAATATTTAAAGTCACAGTTTATAAAAAAAAATGCTTTGAATAGTTAAAGTGAACATTTAATATGAGACGGAGGGAGTAGTATATATATTGCATTTAAAAAAATGGCTTGCTTTAAATAAAGCCCAAACAAGCAAAGAATACACAACAAACTTCATTGTATGTATCAATTTTATCTTTAACTACTCTTTTTTGCTTCGCCTCATTTTACCTTCTAAATTATATATCTATACTAAAAGTGGGGAAGTGGGCCGTTCAACGTAATGTCGTCCTATTGGTTGGAGCCCCGTAATACCACTGTTTAAAGCACAGTTCATCCGTTTCAAGAACTGTATATTTCCCCCGATCTTCACAAACCTAGAACCTTCCTTCCCCAATTTTATCTATTTCTCCTCCATTCTCTCTCGCACTTTCCCCTTTCTTCTTGAAGCTCTTCCATCTAAATTTCTTCCTCTCCAAAATATTCTAAGCTCATCAAGTCACACTAACCCTAAAGAAATCTATAGACAGCCCATGAGTCATACCTTCCTGTAGACGTAAATCTGATACTTTGATGTAAGTCAATATGATTTTTAGTATTCCTAAGGTTTTAATGAATTGGTGTTTAATTGTTTGATGATTAAAAATGAATTGGGGCCTAATTATTTCACATTAAACTAACATCCTTTCAAGATTTTATATAAATGATTAAAAATGAATCAGTGTTTAATTGTTCCGGTTGATTTACGTTAAATTTTTTTCTCAAGCAGTTTTTGGAATGAATCAACGTTTAATTGGTGAATAATTGTATTTGTTAAATTGTTAATGATGACAGTTGAATTTTATTCACTTGAATTTGATTTAATATCCGGAAAAGAAGTAACCAGAAAGATTTTTTTTTTTTTTTTTTTTTTTTTTTTTTTTTTCGTTTGTTGAAGTTGTTTGTGGTGATTCTTAAAGTTATGTGTGGTGATTCTATTAAAATATCATAACCCTGACCTGCAAACGCAATCTTGAACAGTCCCGAAACGTAATAACAACTCTTTATTATGTTGTCTGAATGTTTCCAGAATCTTAAGAGAAATTGTCTTTGATTATGAGGTTGTCATTTTTTGGGTACTTATTATATATTGTTTGTTACAGTCAACTGCCTTTGGGCCACATCAATGGTCTTTGTGTTTCTATTGTTCCCGTCACACGTTTTGAGCTTTTGAGGGAACATTGAAATTTACTGAGGTTGAAGAAGAAAAGGTAATAGGAGAGACTAGCAGTGGTAATTAGATGCGAGAAGATGGTATTCAATGGATTCATATTAGTTTGTCGTTGGTCGTTTGAGCCTCAGGTTGACTCTAGATCGTATTAGAAGTGCTACAGGCCGAAGAGATTGCTGAGAGACTTTGCGAGTCTACTGTAATCACACGTTGAAGGTCAACTATGGGAATGTAAAAAAATCAGGTTGATGTGTGAAGTCGATGTGTTTATGTTTTCAATTTCAACTTATGTACTTGATGTTATTTGGAGTCCTTGACTTATTTTTGATTATTTGTCCTATTTGTTTGAAGTTGCAGACTTAAATAGGTGACTCACTCTGCAATTCGATGGGTGCTTCAACTATTGTTGTTGATGTTCGGGTTACGATTGTAAAATGGCATTTCATGATTCATTTCTAAGTTGATTAAAAATTTAACAAAACCAGCAGTGGTAATGTCCTGCATAGTGAACGCCTTCTGGATCAGGTATGCTGATTAACTTATTATGTTTGGATCGTGTATTTATTTAATTTTAGTCGCCAACAAGTTAGTTATTAGTAATAGGAAGGGGTGATCGGAATCATGATACATGGTTGCACACATTGTTGATTCGTTTGAAAATGGGTCATTTCTTAGTCATATAATTTTTTTCTGATATTTGCATGCTCTTCTCGAATGCTTAAATGTTATACTCTCATTATCATTAAAAGCCGAAGTTAAGCATTTCCCTGGTCAGGTACTTACTTCCATTAGATTCTCATGTTGCCTAAATCCAAACGCATCTTTTCTCAAACGCTTAAAAATATTTTTATGTAGACATTTGCTTTTGTTACAAAAGCTCTAGAGAAATCTTTGGAACTCCAATTAGCTCGACTTCATGATTATCACTCCAATTAGCTCGACTTAGAGGACATAGTGACATTTTCTAAACCTTAGTCGGCCCATGTTCAAAGGTACACACGTTCATAGAACATCTTTAAAAGATATAATAGATAATTTGTCTACCTGAATGTTGGTTATTTTGTACACTTTTAGTTGCATATCGTACTCGCTGTTAATAGTAGATGAACTTGAAGGGAATGGCCTGGTTAACACGTACCCTACTACTTATTCATCTTTTATGAAATTGTTTCGTTGACTCTTTTTTTCAACCACATGCACAATCTCGAAAGAGGAACAAAATTTTAGTAAGCAAATATGGGTTAGGCTAGAATCTGATATTGGTTTAAATACTTCTACTAGGAAACTTCTCACTATAGATGTTGAGAATATTAATGGTCCGTCTTCCTTTTCATGGCCACCTTCACATAAAAGCTCCAACGTTCGACAAAAAACGAGTTTGGTCTTCATCAGAAGGTATTTTATGCGTATACACAATGGTTTTGTCATTCATTTAGTCTTTTTTTGGCATATTAGGATTTAGGAGATTGTGATTAAGTGTATTACCAAATAGTATAAACAGGGTAGTTATCTAATAATATGTTTTCTTATTTGAAGGTCACAATGGAAATAGAAGTTACAAACAACGAAATGGTTGCACTATTAGTTTGAAGTTGCTATTTCCCCATCCAGAATTTTTGATACCACAAAGGCAGTGCCTCAAGCACAATTAACACACCAAAGGCGAACTCAATTCAGAAAAAAATGAAGCTTTTTACCTACGTATCATATCCCTTCATGTCTGTTCATGTTCCATTACAAAATTCAGATTTTAGATGTCTACTGAATTTAATATATATATATATATATATATATATATATATATATATATATATATATATATATATATCTTGAAAGAAGGGCTTTAGTCCAAGGGCTTACACAATGAAAGTTGTGAAACGTATTCACAGAGGGTGTTGTGTTGCTTATTATATTTTTAACGTCTTGGTGGCCTCCACCTGTTTGGTACATCTTTGCATGAGTCCTGACGAATTGATAATCAGGTAACTAAATTGTTTTTGCTCTACGACATGATTTTTTCCTTATTATTTATAGAGTATTCATAGATAACCATTGTGAATTTTTTGTTGCTTTAAAAAGCTACAATGTTTGTTTCGGTGTCCACTAATCATTCGTGTAGGTTTGGAGCCAGTGTTGAATATATTGCAGAGGTAGTATGAGTTGTACGCGAGTTGGATAAAAGTTTGCACGGTATGACGTTTGAGCTTATGTATATATCTAATGTGTATTTGTGACCTTTTTCCTAAATGTTTATGTACTACAGGAAACGCGTGCTGAATGCTTCAAGAAAAAATATTTTGTTTCTCTTTTGAGAAATCATCCTGAGGGCAAACAAGTTTTAAAATCAGATAGCCATATGGAAGTAGAAGATATTATATGTATGTTAGTAAGCAAGAATCTTTTACTTCGTTCTGGCTTTGTCGTGAAAAGAGTACATACTGCCTTTTTTGGGAAAAGGTTAGCAGCTAACGCAGTGTATCCACACGAACTCAGTTTACCCCTGTTGGTGTATTTAATTTGGTTATTAGATATAATTTAATTCGTATCATTGATAACGTGAAACCGGTTTTGTTTAGGACTCTTATTCACTGCTGAATTTAGGAGTGTTTGAGGCATATATGTAGCAGAAAAAATGGTTATCCCAAACACCCTTTTAACAATTATATAACCAACCTACTAAGGCTTACTGATGAGTGCTTAAACACTCATCATTTTTGGTCAATTTGAACTGCAAAAACGTTTAAAAACACTCAGAAATGCATCAAAATACTGAAAATATCCCAGGATTGTGTTTTATATGTTTTAGATGCAAAATGATTAAAAACAGTTGAAAAACAAAGTTTGCAAAATTAGCAGTTTCAGTCCCTCAACTTTCAAAACTTGTCAAATTTAGTCCCTAGCCATTTGTTTTGTAAGAAAAGTCACCGAAGGTCCTTTTGAAATCATAAGTTATCATATTTTGTCCTTTGGTGAAAGATTTGAAAAGTTACAAGTTTAGTCCCTGTACTTTCCAAATTGGCTAAAATAGTCTTGAGATTTCAAATTTTTGGAAATCATCAATTATGGTCCTTGTGTTAGTGAACTTTGTCAGAAATAATCCTTGGGTAAAAAGTTTGGAGAAATTACAAGTTTGGTCCCTCTAGTTTGAAACTTGGCAGAAAATACCCCTGGGAATTCAAACTTTGGAAAATAATCATTAAGGATATTTGGATTATGGATATGTGGCAATTTTGGTCCTTATGGTTATTTTGGAATATTGGCAGAACAAACCCCTCCAAATTCAGAATTTACATTATTGGTCCCTGTGCTTTTTAGCTAATAAATCAAATAGACCCTTTTTCCTACCCAAAAATAAATCTAACAAATCCCACCTTATATCTCCCTTGGCCTGTCCCTTTTCCAGCCCACTCCTCACCAAGCCCAAACCCAACCCCACTTTACGTTATTAATAAAACGTTCCTTTTTTTTTTTACCCTAGACCAGTCAAACGTGCCTCCCCTTTTCCCTGACCTCTCTTTTACCCACCATACAACCCTCCACCTCCACGCAACTACCTGCTACACGCCAACTTCCCCCTCCTCAAAAGCTCCTCCTCACCTCCTCCAATGTGAAGTCACGGGTATCCCCTCCACCTCAGCAATCCAAGTGCCAAAACCCATCTGACGGCCATGAATACATTAAGTGGTGAACAAGCTCAAATCTATGGCTGCCAAGGACTCCCAGGAAGCACAAAATTTGGATTTTCAAAGGCTTTCTCGCTCAATACAAGCACACCAGAAACAGACAAGGCCTCCTACTCAGTTGTATAAATACTCAATTGTAGCCAAGTGATAAGGCATTAGGAAAATAGGAGAGTAGGTAGTTTTAGTAGTAGGTTTTAGTTTAAATTTCCAGTATTCATTTAGTTTGAAGTCGTTTGTAATTTTTTTCTCAGTCAATGAAAGTTTAAGATTTTCAAATTACTTATTTTTTACTGTTACTTCTGCTTATTTACTTTTCTTTGTTCATTTTCAGTAACACTCAACTTGTTTTCAGTTTCAGAAACTTAGTTCACTCATTTATCCATCATTTTTGTTTGCTCAAAATACCACTTATGAACCTTTTGACCCAATCTCATTCCCTACCGCGTCAGCAACTTTCTGTCCCCAAGAGCCCATCTTGATCTTATTTTCTAGACAACCTAGTGTAGGATTTAGCCGTTCATCTCTATTTTGCAAGTAGACTGTAATATAGCATTTATGTTTTTGAGCTTATTTGATAGATTGTAGCTATTTGGTGGCTTATTGAGGGCTGCCAATCAGCTCACCCACATTAGGCCTGCACTTAGGCTCGTTCCAACAGCTCCTCATAGGGTATTTTTAATTGCTTCAATTCTTGTCGTTAGGACCTGAAATTTGGTTTACACTTAGTCTACTAGCTTGTTCACAAGCTAGTATTTTTGTTTTATTTTTAGGATTTTATAGATTGTTTTTTATGCCCCCAAAGTAGGCTGCCTAGGGCTGTTGGTTTTCAGCCTTTTCATCTTTTTAGAATTAGTTTTTCATCTTATTTCTGTGCTCATCTACTATTTTATTGCTTAATCTCAGTTCATATCAGCACATTAGGGTAGATTTGGTGCTTGGTAGCTTATTAGGACTCAGTTGATGATTGCTTAAAATTGTTTGAACCCAACAGTTAAGGAATTTTTGGACTTAAACCCTTTTAAAGCAAACTATTGGTACTATAAGCTATTTCCAGCTTATTTTTGAGTCTTCAGAAAAATGGTTTTCAAAAAAATTTCTTGTTTTCATTTGTTTTGAAAGTCTCAAATTGAAAATAAATAAATAAATAAATGTTTGCAAAAAAAGCGGTCAAGGGGATTCGAACCCCTGACCTCCTGGTTCATCACATACACAAGCAAACCCTTCATCCAATCTATGCTATTAACTCTTTTTTGTTAGTGATTAGTTAGTTTAATATTTATAGTTCATTTGTGTTGCTTATTATTGAGTAAGATTTCTGTTAGCTTATTTATTGCTTAATTAGAACTGCTTATGCCTTTTTTTTTCTTTTCCCTAGCTTAAGTTTAGTGTAATAAACTTTCCAAAAAATTTTCATAATTTTCCAATTTGTTTTACTATTTTTCTAGGATTTAATTTATTATTTTAGTATTTAATTCATCATAAAAATATATAAAAGACAAAAAAATAATTTTCTTTTTTCCAAAAATTTCTTTTGTCATTTAGTACGTAGGAAATTAATTTGGAACTCTGTAGGACTAGTGTAGCTTAAAAGTCGCGTTTTATTTAGCACGTTTACGTTTTTTTAAGTAACTTTTACGTTTTTAAACTTAGGTTACGTTTTAGGGTCCCCTATCTTCCTATTATCATTCCCGTAGAACTTTAAGTAGATTTTAAGTTTTTATTTTCATTCCTTAATTGAATTCATGTTTTAGTTACGTTTATTTTATTTTCGTACGTTATTTGCAATTTCTCGTAGTTTCACAATACCAAATAATCTCTCAACATCCTTACAAGCATTTTAATCTCGAATCTCACACGATATTGCCCATTCACACCTCGTTGGGACACGACCCGGGTAATCACTTACCCGGTATCACATATATATATATTGTATTCACGAGTCTTTACAAGTCTTCCTTTTCCTAAAGGTTGATCGGTAAATTCCACTCACGTCTACTTTGTGTATATTTTTGATACGTACTCAAAAACGCACTATCACTTACACTCTGTAGTTGTAGTAGAAGGTTACGCCCTGTTTGAATGTGGACTTTTATAGTACCCATTTTATCATATTATTGTAATATATACCTTCTACTGTTAATACTGTTGACGTCACATGAAATTTGTTTTGTTAATGAACTGAATTTGTAGATAATAGAGAACTAATTCATATAAGATACGTTTATAGTAGTGGCAAATATGGAGGTGACACTGAGAACACCGATGGTGAAAGATGAAGGCGAAGCTGAGAACACCGACGGTGAAAGATGAAGGCAACGCTGAGAACACCGAAGGTGGTACTGATGATGGTAGTGGCACTTAGGTACCACTTCAGGCCCCCAAATCAAGCTATTTTATGCCACCAATATTTAATTCCTGAATTATTGGACTTTTTATTCATGCAGGCAAACATTCTTGCAACTGAAAATTTGTACACTCTTCGTGGAAATTGGCCTGGCCTTGGACCTAATACTTTGCTTTTGGATGTATGTTATGTAACTAGGAGAATTGGCGCCGTTTTACCTGACCGTGTTGGAATGGTAACATGTTCACATCGTTTTCAGAAATATTTTAACTCGAAGTTTTAAAAAGTGAGCTTACATTTGGGTGTCTGCAAGTTTAAATGTTTTATGATAGCGCCGATCTCATGTAAGCAACAATAACAACAATTTACTCTTGCACATTATGATACTTTTGTTTTTCCAACATCAGTTAACAATTGTAGTTTGATACTTTTATAGTCTCACATGTTGCTTTCATTTACTTTCATGTATTTTTTAAGGATATGAAAGACAATGTGAACAGTGTAATGGTGTTTCCCTGCTTACTATTGTATGCTTATACAAACTTAAGAATTTCTATGTCCTTGCAAAGGAATTTCTATAAATTTAAGAAACACGTGGCGACGGTCACACGATAAAGTCTTTCTAAATCATCTGTTTCGTACTAAAGGGCTTCACAGAATGTAACACAGCGCTCCCGCAGCAACGCGCGAGCTACCATACTCGTTAAACTCAAAATTTGTGGTTGCTTTTTCTTTTATAATTTAGTCAAAATTATTTAAGGTTTTATCTATTATAAATACCGCATAAAAAAATTTATAAAAATGTAAGTAGTGTGTAACTATGATAAAAATGTTACATTCATTTTAATAAAAACTAGTATTAAAGCCGCGCGTTGCTGCGGGCATTTTAAATACAAAATTATTGTAAAGATTTTTAAATTTTTTTGTGGAACGTGTCCTAACGTTAGCGTTTAATTGTGAAGTTAGTGATCAAGGACTGACTTTGCAACAGGAGTATAACATAAAGGACCAACGACGGACTTTGCAATGGATGTATAAAACGAAGGACTAATTATGTAAATTATGCGAGGACTACATCTGCAACGAACCTCTGAGATGAAGGACCAAGTTCGTATGGATTATTTTTAAAATTGTTAAAGATAACGGTCGTTAGCTACTTAACATCAAGTTAGCGACCAAGGATTAACTTTGCAATGGATGTATAACAAGAAAGACCAATTTTGTAAATTATGAGAGGACTAAATTCCTAACAAACCTCTAAGATGAAGGACCAATTTCGTACGGATTTTTTTAAAAAATGTTAAAGATAACAATCGTTAGTTAACAGTCGTTAAGTAACTAACGACCGTTAGTTACTGTTGTGCTACAGTGTTTTGGCTACTGTTTAACAATTGTAGTTTGATACTTTTATAGTCTCACATGTTGCTTTCATTTACTTTCATGTATTTTTTAAGGACATGAAAGACAATGTGAACAGTGTAATGGTGTTTCTCTGCTTACTATTGTATGCTTATATAAACTTAAGAATTTTTTTTTTTGGGTAAAAGGGGAGTAATCCTGCACCCTGGTAAATTGATTAACCAAAAAACGTTTAAGTACAAAAGGAATATGACTGAAATACCATATTAACCTCAAAGCTAAAAAGCTTGATAACCTCCTAACTCTAGTGCTTAAGACATGCCAAAAGCACTAACAAAACTAGAAACAAAAACGCATCTAGAATTAAACAAAAAACATCTAGCCAGCAGAAAACGTGCGAGATGAACTTGCCCCCATATTAGCAAATAGATTGGCCGATTCATCAGACACCATTTCCACTTTTCCTTCATCATCCATCACCAATGCAGCATACGGATTAGATGTAGATACATTAACTTCCTTAGAAGCGTTACCAGTAGACTTCAACTGAGACAGTGATGTATGTGCAGTACCCATAGTATTTGCACCCTTCTTAGGTTCACTAGTAGTTGCTTTAGGAACAGGTTTGAACTGTTTAACCGAAGTACCAACAGAAGGATTCCCATTAGCAGCCTTTGCTTTACCCTTCTTCTTTTAAGAAACATGTGACGACGGTCACACGATAATGTCTTTCTAAATCATCTGTTTCGTACTAAAGGGCTTCATAGAATGTAACACAGCGCTCCCACAGCAACGCGCAAGCTACCATACTCGTTAAACTCAAAATTAGTGGTTGCTTTTTCTTTTATAATTTAGTCAAAATTATTTAAGGTTTTATCTATTATAAATACCGCATAACAAAATTTATAAAAATGTAAGTAGTGTGTAACTATGATAAAAATGTTACATTCATTTTAATAAAAATGCAATATAGCTTGGGGCATTCTATTAGAAGCCCTATGATATGACATAAGGGAGGTTTGGTCAAAGATTCCTTTTATCATCTATTATTTACAATAAAACATAATTTTTTTTATCAGTTTCTGTTTCGTATTTCTGACAGTTTTAAACTTTTGACTTATTAAACTTTATATTTTTGTTCCGTACTTTCATGTTTATAATTTTTTGATATAAACAAAATTATAAAGACATATAATAATAATAATAATAATAATAATAATAATAATAATAATAATAATAAACAAAAAATGAGTGGGTGCCCTTTGTAAAAATGGGGAGGGGTTTGTATAACCTACCCTTTCATCAGAAATAGGAACTTGACTTTTTTTCTTTTCTAATTGTCTTGAAACTTTCGAGACGTTAAACAAATAGATAAGTGAATAACAACTATAGTCAAAGTTATCTAGCTTCAAGTATGGACATTTATTCTAATTTTTCACAAGAAGTTTGTTCACTTATATATGTTTATTGCTATATCTATAATACATATAAAATGAAAATAGTTAAATGTGAAAAGTTGAAAGTTGAAAATGATCAAATGTGAAAGAAATTTAAAATATTTTAAGAAGTCTTTATATTATTTCCGGAAAGCATATGCAAAGTTGGAAACTATTAACACAGTATTAATACACATCGAAAATCGAGTTGACCCGGGTTGCTTCAAACCCGGCGGGTTGACCCTGTTTAATTTGACCCGTTTTTTAACCCAACCCATCAGGTTCTCTTGGTTTTATTTGACCCGTTTTTTTGACTGTACAGTTCAACTGGTTGAACCGCCCGGGTCAAATTGGATTTTAAAACATTATGTTTAATCCCCAAATTCTCAAACTTTTATTATTTTTCATTAATAACCCATAAACTTTTTTTTATCAATAAAACTATTTGCTGCTATAAAATTTCGTTGCTATGCACGAGTACTCGTCTAGTTTTTATTATTTGCTTACAATATGATTAAATATAGCAAATTATTAAATTCAATTGTATCTTAAATGTCCATATAATTTTATTTATGGACATTTATTTTGCAACAAATCAAACAATAATTTCACCAACCACATTAAATTTAAAGTAACACGGTTAACAAAATTATTAATGACTATATTTAATGCATTAAATGCATATATTCTCCGTTGTATTTTTATTTTCTACCAAACATTACTTTTCTTTACTTTTTTTAAGTTTAAGATGGATACAATGAATGTTGACTTTATCGATTATAGTAAAACCTATATAAACTAATACTTGATAAATTAATAACATCGATAAAATAAATAATTTGTCCAGTTACACTTAGGATCAGTACAAATGAGTAATAAACTTTTTGAAATCACAGTGTATATATTTTGGTCAAAACGAAAATGTAAATTAATAATTACTAATAAACTTCACAAATTTTCAATGTCTTGAAACTTGTAACATTTATTAATTTTTTCAATGCCTTTATTCATAAAATGTTAATTAAAACTTGATTTTTTAATATATTTTTCATCACTAACTAGTATAGATTGTAACTAACTAGCAAGGTACTTGCGCGTTGCAGCGACGGGTACCATGCAATTGTAATATTCGGCGAAAATTTCTTTTAGTTCTATATTTTATGATACAATAGATATACAGATGACGATAATTTTAGTTTTGAATAATTTTATGCAAAAACAATATTTTTCCTATAAAAACTACAGATTATTCACACGATGTTGTGACAATACTGAGTTGGTAGCTGATATATTGTAAATGTATGAGGTTAAAGTAGTTAGCAATGGTCCGTAGTTGCAAGATATCATTAAATAATAACATCATATCGGATTTTAAAAATCACTTACATTATAAAAAGAAAATTTAGTTCTCTAAAAACAATGTTTGTTGTATTTGTCCTACATAGATGAATGATACAAGTAAAAGAGTACTTATAAAGATAAAGAAAAATATTCAAGAAGTCATGTGACTCATGTTGGTTATTTTAACGAGTATAATTATTATTATACAAATACATATAATAAATATAAAATATAAAATTAGCACTTTGCATTATTTGTTTTGAAAAATCGTCTGATTTTTATAAAACAAAGTTTTTAGTTTTTACGGTAAGTTTTATCAAAAAAATTCTACAAGGTGTATAGGTTGGTTCTCGAGGCACTCTTGCGATTTAATAATATTTTTTTAAATATTGTAATTTAGTATGCATTTTGAAACTCTATTTATTTAATAATATCGTTTTTGAACGACTTTTATGGGCTAGCCGAACTGATGGTGACTTCGGTTCTCAGTTGAACCCGTTGGTCCGGTTCATTTTTTAAAATCATATGTACCATCAAATTGTTTACATATAAATTGTATGAAGCTTTGTGTGTTTTATTAGTTTGTATAATATGTATAATAAAAAATATTTTTCATATTAGGGGTATTTTAAAAATAACATTTATTAGGTAATTATTGTTATAGACGTTTTTGTTTCTTATATTAAATTATTGTGTATTTTTTAAAAACATGTGTACAAAAAGTGCTTTAAAGTGTTGCAACTAATGCTATTATAGAAGTACTTATTAAAATTTGCCATTATAAGCAAGCGTTGAATCTTAATTTTTTTAAGCCTTTCATTTTAGGAATGTCTCAAATGTTTTATAATGTAGTATAGATAGATAAATTAGACTTGAAAATTTAAAGATCATACGTAAAACCTATTTAAATTAATAAATTGTTAATTTATCAATACAATAATATCTCGCTAAATCAATAAAATATTTCAGTCTCAACATCATTAATTTATAAAGATTTTATTGTAAAATGACAAATTTTAGACTTTTGATGTAACAAATATAGCAATTAATTTTTCTTAAAAGATTGATTATAATTGACAAAATATGAAAATTATTAATTAAATTAATTAATTTTAGAAAGTAAACATTATTAATTTAAGAAAGTATTGCACCCTTTTAGTAAAATGTTGAACTTGAATAAATCACCTCATTTTGATTAGAATTATTATATTTACTCAAAGTCACAATCGTTTAATACATAATTTACAATATTTATGAAACATGTTTGAGGTAAATATAAACCATTTAATTTTTGAAAAAAAGATATATGAAATTGCTCAAATAATAAATTATCATGATATTTCACACCTTTGACTCTTCATTTATACAACAAGTAATTAAGTATATGAAATACAAGTTTATACTTATAAAAAGCAAAACTCTATTAAAACAAACAAAATGTAACAAAATTGATACAAATAAATTCAAACATTATTTAGATAAAATAAATACATAATTGTTTTAAAGTAAATCATGCAGTTTCTCAATACTTTTCATTTTATAATAGAAGTATTATATACTCTCTTCATTCCAAATAAATTTCTTCTGATAAACAACACATAATTAGGAAAAATATATTAATAACTTCATTTTAGTTACTCTTTAAAAAAAATACAACACTTCTATCCACAGTTAATTAATAAGTATTTTCTAAAATTTGCAATAATAATTTAAGTGAATGTAATATAAAACCCTAGCAAACTTACTTAGCTATTAGTTACTTATTCGGGATAACTTTTGAAAAATCTTCCATGTAATAAAAGAATTACATCATTTCAAAGCAAATTTACCAAACTTTTTAATAACTTTATAAATTTTAATAAATACCCTTATACTTTATATTTTACAAATAAATTCAATAATAGATTGTTGTTATAAATATAAAAAAAAATTATTAAATTAATGTATTTACATGGACTTATAAATATAAAAAAAATACACAAATTATTATGACATGTGAATGAATACACGCTATTATAGATATACGAATGACTCATGTTTTCTTTTTACGAGATTAAGTAAAGATATCATATTTAAACATTATTTTTAACTTTTCACATCAGTAACAGCTCATGTTATTTCTCTTTATAAATTTAACCCTCGCATATGTTTAAGAAATATAGCTTAAATTATTATTAACATGAATATAAATATCAAAATAAAGACACGACCTCACACGTTACTGTGAGATGTAAATAAATAGACGAGATTTTTCATATAACAATGACCCATATTTTTTCAAGGTCATTATATGCTATTAAAAACACATAATGTCTAGAACATGTTATAAACACTTAAATTTAACAAAATCAATCTAAACATCATACCAATTAAAAAAAAGTAAAATCATTCGTGCAATAAAAAATCTATACAAAGTATTAATTAATATTAACACATAATAAAAAGATTATATAAAAACCCGTGTGTGCATGAACATTATATCTATATAAGTATTAAAAATAATATAATTTTGTAAAATATTTTAAACATTACAAAATCAATAATTTATGAATTATCACAATAATTATCTTTAAAACAAAATTATTACCATATTATTTACCCATTAGAGCATACAAAATGGTAACACAAGTTACATCTTAAGTTCTTAACGCAGTTCACGTCAGCGCCACATCAGCTTTAACACTTTCACTTTAACTCACAAAAAAACACCCACAACAATAACTCAACCTTAACTCAACAAAAATTTACAAAAACACTCATTCATTTGGGGGGAGAAAGTGATTTTTTTTTTTTTTTTTTTTTTTTTTAATACAAACAATGCACCTTAACTCAGCATTAACTGCGTAACGCCCCGCATTAACGCCCAGCTAACGCAAGTCAAAACAACAATAAACGTTACCACTGCTGCTGCTCTTATACAACTTTTGGGTGCACGGTTTCAAAACTAGTTGTAAACAAAGCATTAGATAAAAGATAAAAAAGTAAAAAAAAAAAAAAAAAATACAAAATTTACCATATATGTAAACATGGCGCGTGTAGGTGTATAAAAACACACACACACTGTAAAAGTTTACTGAAACAAAAAAAGTACTAGAGTACCATTTATATGCTTTTCTCGTGAGTGACGAATAATATTTCCCTTCGTCAAAGTCTTTTATAACCCTCTCTCTCTTTCTCTCTCTCTGTCCTAATTGGCAAGGAGAATCAAAGCTCTCTCTCTATCTTGTAACATGTGTAATTTCCTTTTTTTTTACCTACTACTTTATTTCCCCAATCGATTGAATCATTTTTCACACTTTCACATGATATGTTGTCACCTGAATCATTTTTTTATTCCTAATTGTATTTTGATGGTTGCTGGAACTGCATTTCTTAAATTCGCATGGGTTTTGTGTTAAATTTGGTGGAGTTAGGTTAATTTGTTTGTTTTCTTTCAATGTTAGGTTGTTCTTATTTTCTAATTTTGACCAATAAGTTGTTGATTTGATAATTAGGGTTTTGATTTTTTTCAAGTATTTTTTATTTTATATAAACACAAATATTTTAATGGAATTTGGAACAGTTTTTAACAGTTATGTAATGATTGTGTTTGGATGAAGAAAACTGTTTTTTTTTTTTTTTTTTTTTTTTTTTTTTTTTTTTTTTAAGCTGATAGTCGGTATATGTGATTATAAGCTGTTTTAGAGGTTTTTGGGAAATGCTTATTTGCTTTTTCTGAAGCTGATAATTGGTTTCAATTCTTTGGCAAAAAAAAAAAAAAAAAAAAAAAAAAAAAACTGATTATTTGCCTATTTTACACTGTATAAGCATTAAAAACAAGCAGGTACCAACCAGCTTATTTTTAGTCAGTTGCACTTGCCGGAGGTCTTCCTGGAAGTCTCCCTACTTTCGGGTTTATCCTGCAGTAGGGATAGGATCTGTCTACATTCTACTTCCCCCATACCCCGCTCCGGCGGGATTGGGTTTGTTGTTGTTGTCTATAAAAAATAATCACTTGAAATTAAGCAATCACAAACAGCCCTAATAAGCAGTTTGAGATGCTTATTTCAAACGGGTAATAAATGGTTGAGAGTATAGATTCAAAAGTACAGGTTTGACCTGTTTGGCCTTAGGGTGAAGTAAGCTGATTATGCCTGACTATTAGAATAAGCACAAGTTGTTTAAATAAGCAATCCCCAAAGATCACCTAAACGTGGTTAAATACATCATATAAGTAGTTTTAAAATGCTGTGAGATACTTTGTTGCTACTGCAACAAAATGTAGTAGCATTTATCTATAGCATAATGCTCAACTGACATGAAATCCTCACAAAAGATGTGTGATAAGAAGTTAAATAGTTGCGAGTGTGCATTGTAGGATATATAGGGTGTTTTGGATGTGCTTTTAAAATGATTTTTTTTTGCAATTTGAAGAAACAGAATTAGGATCAGATAATAAAACTACTAAAGTTAGCGATACTTGCATCTATCTCAGTATTTGTTTATAATTTTATTTAGAACATTGTTTGTTGTAGAGGCTGTGCTGATGTTGATTTTTTTGTATCTTTTTCTTTTAACAGATTGAGAGCTTTACTTCTGCGAGATTAAAGAGAAATGGTACCTCCTTTTGGATACCATCTTGTATATTGCTTGTTTATCATTAATTTTTTTGGTTATTTTATTATTTTCAAACGTTTTATTCTTTTATGTGATTTTACTTGTATAGGGTGATAATGCTTCTGGTGAGGACTACGAGGATATTGATTGGAACACGGAAGATGAACTCGATATTACACCATCTTCTGGTCCAAGTGCTGTAACTACTGCTGAACCTATTGTTGGTAATGGGGAGGTAATTAATCTAATTTAACAATAGATGTTTGTCTAGAATGTTTTACTAAGATCGTGATCTGATTATCGCGACTTGAACTTGCAATAATCAGTTTTGAATGCCTGGTTATCAGTTTCATGTAATGTCAACAAAACTGATTATTTAAGTGTATAATAAGGTTACCGATCTACATCTACTTTAGACCTACATTTACTACTGTACCATTTTACGAAATGTATCTAATATATGTGTTAGCAATCAAATAGTCAGAGTTTGCCATACACTTAAACAAGTGAAATTAGAACTTTAAGCAGCAGGGCACTTCCAACAACTGCTTTCAACAGGCTGTTCTGTTACAGGTGGTTCTGGTTTCCTGTTTGACCGTTATCACCCAAATTGGTTCATTGATATGTAAAGGGTCAAAAGTTCAGCCTCTCTTTTAAACAGCAGTCAACAGTAGAAGTATAAAGAACCTTTGTTTTTATCCTCTAATTTGTCAGTTTAGACCTTTAGATATTTTTTATTTTCAGGTCTTTCTCTCTTCGTTGTTATATTGTAATTTTTGCATATATGATTACATTCATTTTGTTATTAAAATTTGGGTTGCATCTAACTTCCTTTTTGTTTGTTTCAAGGCGAGTTTGTCTGCTGGTCCTTCGAACTATAAGGTGGTTGAACACTTTTTAGGAATGGGCTTCTCTGAGGAGTTGATTGAAAGAGCAATTAAAGACAACGGTATGCTATCAATAAATTAGTTGCTCATTGGTTGTTTTGATCAGCCGATGTAACTTGCTTTACAATTTGTTATTCATTACGTGTAGGGGAGGCCAATACAGAAGCTATACTCAACTCTTTACTTACATACGCGGTAAGCTTGTATTTTTAACATTATTTCCAGAAATGTGGAAATCATGGCTTCTTATTGGTCATAGAGATTAAATAGAGCTAATGATGACATCATCACCATTTTCTTATATCTTATAAGAGATATGTTGTTCGTTTTGGGTGTTAATGCTTTTCATTGGTTATAACAGCATCTTGAAGAGTCTCCTGCTGAAATCAACTCATGCAATCAGCAACAACAATGTGTAGATGATGATAGTTTTAATTTGTCTTCCGACGATGATGAGAGCGCTTTCAATGATCTCTCTGAGTCCGACAGTTGGTCTGGTAGTTGGTCTGGCAGTGATGCAGCTGTAAGTAAACTTTTGTGTTTTCATGGTGCCTATCCCTTTCTTTATTTTCTTTATCGTATGTGAAAAAATGGGCTCATCGGGATGGTTGGTTATGGGTTAAAACAGATGTTATTTTGTATGGGAGGTCGGTCTTGGTTTACTTGAAACACTCTATCCAAAACACTATAAACATTTTTTTTTGAAATGGAGTTTAGTTTTTGTTTACAAAAAGGCCGTTTTAAATAGTTGGTGCGATTAATATCAAGATACATTTTTAATCAATATAATTACTATCTGAACTTTTGAACAAATGATATCGGAGCTTTGTTAAAATTTAAAAACACATTTTTGGCTTCTTTTGTCCCCTTAGATAAATCATAACCTGAATCGGCTGATGCATAAGGAAATGGGTTAAATTGCCTCCTCTAATTATTTCAACAAAATAATTTAATTTTATCGTCTTCTTGTTTTTATTTTTTATCTGCTCAGTTGGTATAAATAGTCTCTGCAAACTAATAAAAACAGTGATCAGTAACAGCATACTTTATCAACCTGGACTTGCATGCCCACACCATATCCACTTTCATTAAATTTAACCGATTTTGACATGCTTAAGGTTTAAATAATTAATATTCCTCAGAATTTAATAGTAGGAAATGACTTATTTGTTCCCAGCAGAATATGCGAGTAGTAATGTTCGCTGTGTGTGTATGGTCAAGTAATTATTATGTGTCCGTACATTATAGTTTTAGATGTTTGTTCTAATATTTCAAAGAATCTTGAGAGTTAACTCTGTCTCATGCAGGAATGTAGCAGTTCCTTACCTAAGCATGAGAAGGCATTATTATCCTTGGCAAATATGGGTTATAGTATAGAAGAAGCTTCCGCAGCCATGGACAGATGTGGTTAGTATATACTTTTTTGATTTGTTTTTTTTGTGGGTAAAAGAGGCCAGAGCCTCCATTAAAATAGTTTTATGAATCAATTAATGTGAGTTAACTACAGAATTGTGAGACTCCCACACAAAGAAAAAACAACTATACTCCTAGACATGCCTCGAGAGTTGTTTAAACCAATGCACGATATTAAACCTAGATATAACTAGCACTTTAAAAATAAACTCTAAAGACCCTGTAACAAGAAGTAAAAGACTGAAATAAACAAGTTATAACCATGGTTAAGTCAGCTTCAAATAAGCGCGTCCTTCTGCTCTCGAGAGGCCACCGAACACTTCCTAGTTTCAGCAGCTTTCTGAATCTTTTACATTTATAAAGTAAGTTTGAACCGTATGGTTACATGTGATATGCTAAATGGTATAAACTATATGCTTAAGAACGTATAGGATTTTGTATTGTGCTTATCTTTTGTTCTTAGAGTGCTTACTTTACTAACTGACCTTTTTTGCAGGTCCGGGGGCGTCAATTGTAGAACTTACAGATTTTATCTGCGCTGCCCAAATGGCAAAGACCGAAGATGTATTCTTTGAAGAAGAGGTTTGTTTTTCTTCATAAATAAATTCCTAGAACTACAGCAGCTTTAAGACTTTTTCGTTAGAATTATTAAATATACATTCTTAAAGCTAATTTTGCACAAAATAATGTAATCCAAAATTGACCCATTTGTAAAGCAACTGGGCTGAAATTGCTACTTATATACGGAGTAATATTTACTTCCTGATTAAATTTTTACTGTCTATTAATTCAGAAACCCAATATATCTCTTCTCAACGGGGTACTTAAGAAAAGGAAGTTGTATGAGCTCAAGAATTGGGAAAAGAAGAAACGAAAGGGTCTCCTAACAGAAGAGGATGATATAATTCGTCTTCCAAAGCCAATGATTGGGTTTGGAACCCCTAGCGACCCTATGGTTATAACTCGTAGAACACTCCCTGAAGCTGCTATTGGCCCTCCTTTTTTTTACTACGAGAATGTTGCCTTAGCTCCTAAGGGTGTTTGGGATACTATTTCTCGCTTTCTTTATGACGTGAAGCCTGAGTTTGTAGACTCAAAATACTTCTGTGCTGCTGCACGTAAAAGAGGTTACATACACAATCTCCCGATTCATAACAGATTCCCCCTTCTTCCTCAACCTCCCCGCACTATAAACGAAGCTTTACCGTTAACCAAACGGTGGTGGCCAGATTGGGATAAGAGAACTAAGCTGAACTGCTTGCAAACTGTTTGTGGGAGTGCTAGATTGACTGATAGGATTAGAAAGGCACTAGAAAAGTGGGGTGATAACCCACCACTTCATGTGCAGAAGTATGTTTTGGATGAGTGCCGAAAGTGGAATCTAGTGTGGGTAGGGAAGAACAAACTGGCTCCATTAGAGCCGGATGAAGTGGAAATGTTGTTGGGATTTCCGAGAAATCATACCCGAGGAGGAGGTATAAGTAGGACCGACAGATACAAGTCACTTGGCAATTCATTTCAGGTAATATTATATTTTTTTGTTATTTCTAAAGCTTATGGGTTTGACCTCGAAAGTCATATACGATGCATCATATATGTTATCCTGAATTGAAGTACCAGTATTGTTTGTCTCTAATTATTAGGATAGCTGAGATAAGAAACACAACAGTATGGGAAAAAAAGTTAATTAAATAGTTAAAGTGATTCCATGTATTACTTACTAAAATAGAGGGAAGAAGATGATGAGTAAAATATGGTCACTTGGTAACCCTTAAATGATATATTACTTGTGTCAGTGTTTTGCATGTATGAATGCAGACTCTAGATTCTGACTTTAGACAGTCTGGATTCTTACCAGGTTTTCTATGATTAATTCACTCATGGACAAGATGAGAAGGTTGGGTAATGGGTCAAAATGGTTTGGGCTGAACCACAAACACTTTTTTTGTCTACTCTAACATAACTTCTTTTTGTAAGTAATAAGTAGTTACTTTATTGAAGTTATTAGAATATATGAATAATAACATATCTTTTCATAAACCAGTTTGGGAGGTAGTAAATAATGGAGTAGTTTGTCGATTATGATTAGAAGGTTTTATGCATTCAAATTCACTTTAGACTTGCTTTTAACCTGTTTCCTTCTTAACTCTCTTTAAACCAGAGACAATTCATAGTTGAGCCACTCGTAACTAAGTGGGTTGAAATTGCCACCTTTTCTCATGTTACATTGTTTATTCAATGGTCTTCTTTTGTAGGTAGATACAGTTGCATACCATCTCTCAGTGCTAAAGGATCTATTCCCAAAAGGTCTAAACATGTTGTCGCTCTTCTCGGGCATTGGTGGTGCTGAAGTAGCTCTTCATCGACTTGGTATCCCTTTAAAAAATGTCGTATCAGTTGAGATCTCTGAAGCTAACCGTGACATTGTCAGGAGTTGGTGGGAACAAACCAACCAAAAAGGCAACCTTATTCATCTAGATGATGTGCAACTGGTAAACGGGGACAGCCTTGAGCGATATGTAGGGATGTTCGGTGGATTTGATTTGATTGTTGGTGGCAGCCCATGTAACAATCTTGCAGGAAGTAATAGGGTTAGCAGAGATGGGCTAGAAGGTGAACAATCGTCTCTCTTTTATGATTATTTCCGTATCCTTGATCTTGTCAAGTGTATTATGGGTAGACAACAATAATTCATTTTCCGAAAGGGCTGGACTCGGTTTGATGATTAGATATATTGAACGTTGTTTTAGCTTATGTTTTTCTTCCTAATATTTAACCTATTTTGGTTAGGTCTGTTACAATCATAATGTTCGAACCTTTTCGATGAAATAACTATCATAATGTATGGTCAGCTGTAAATACAGCAGCCTTCTAATTGTTATATTGGTTTTCTTTGAACATTAATTGCGCTTCTCTTTTTATTCTTTGACAAGGCAATAACAATTAGAAATCTCTTGATGTCCATTAAGAAAGTGTATATGATCTGTGATAATAAAATAAAGAGTAGTCTAAGGTGTAATATAAGGTGTTTCTATATCCCACAGGATTGCTAATTTAAATCCGACTTTGGATACTGGTGTAGTTTTATGTGCATTTACCATTTTGAATATAAAATAAAAGTTAAGCTAGCACTTTCCCCGGACCGGGTGGTTACACTTTTTGACTCTTTCCAGATTGAACTACGAGATCGGTCTCTTATTTACCAAGATATTAAAGCTGTGAGCCAAAGTCTTCTTTGACCTTTTCCGATTCTATTTCCTTTTCATCAGTCGAGGGAGCTGTTTCGAGGAGGTGACACCCACTCGTTTTGTCCAGCTTAAACTCTCCTGATAGCAGGTAGGTGAGAAGGGCTCGACTCCATGTAGGTTTTTCACCAACGGCTGACACTCAATTAGCGTTTCATGAAAGTCATGTGGCACAGTGATATTTCTCTATTACTCTGTATAAATTAATTTAATCTTAAACCATGATCAGGTTTAAGCTTATATAGTGTGCTTATGAGCTTATTAGCTTATATGTGTCACATAGCCTAAATAAAGTGTTTGGTTAAGCTTATATAAGTGGGCTTATGAGCTTATATAAAGGGGTTTTGATAAGCCATAAAATTGTGGCTTTTTTAAGAGGGTTGGGCTTACATAACATATCTCATTTCAAATTACAATTTTACCTTTAATTATACCCAATGTAACATTCATATTTTTCAACTTTGTGTCGATTTGATAATCATAAATTCTGTTTCAAGTTTACCTCCTTCGATGAACACAAGACACGCATAGGCAAATGTAAACTCATTACTTTGATCCAATTCATCCCAACTCGAAACTTCGACTGTACTTTGAAAATAGAACATTTAGGAGTGTTTAAATGAGCTTATCTTAAAGGGATTAAGCTATTAAACTTATAATTTGATAACTCCTCAAATAAGCTTCATTCTAAAGCCGTGTTTAAAACTAAAATAATCCACTCGTCTGTTTATATACGCTAATCCAAACCTCTTTTAGCCGGTGTTCTATTCATTTTCCTACATAAATATTTTTTTTAATAACAAATATGGAGAAAGTGTTTAGATTATTCAAACTGCATATGATCATCTGCTTATTTCGCTACAAATTAAGCAAATAAGCTTAAGTATTCCAAAAATTAGAAAAATAAATAAAGAGTAACTTGCAAAATATCGTCTCTATGTTCAAATTTTAGGCATAGTCCTTACCTTTTCGAAAGTGCATCATCCTTGTGGGAAACTTTTGGTGCAGATTTCGTTCCTACCTCAAATTGAAAAGACTAAGATGCCCTTGATTTCAGTGAGACTATGTCTTTCACTTTGCGGAATTTTATTCATTTCACTTAGAGACGATATTCGCATCAATAGTTTCAAGGATGAAGTCCACTCTACTTGCAATATATTATCCCCAGAAAGACAGAGAAATCCAAAAGCAGTAAAAGTAAAGAGATGATCAACCCTGTAACTTTATAGTTTATACTCCCAGGTATAATTCATGTTTTTATATACTTGTATGTATAACTTCCCTTTTGAAATTAATCATTCTTTCACAATGCAGATTATTGTGCATATTTTACGTTTGTGGAAGTGACCTGATTACATCACTAAATGAGAATCATAATTAGTTTTTTTTTTTTTTTTTTTTTTTTTTTTTTTTTGTGGATAATATAATAATTTCTAAAAGGATTTACATCAAGGTAGTAGGTAAGCGGGCAACAAGCTGCGCCGCCACCCCTTTCTGAATAGCAAACCCTATTCTACTGAAAACATAATCGTGACCACTCGGGGCCGATATATTACTACGAACAACCTTACGAACCCGATCCAAGAAACGCACAGCTTGAGGGGCTAAGGAACCAAAAGTGTCAAATGCAAAAGGAACAAACACGTGTTGATTCTCGGAGCATGCTTTATCATGTTTGTCCACTTTCTTCATCTCAGCCTTCAAAAACCGCTTGCCCAGCCGTAAACCCATTACCCCGAAGATCCACAAGAGGGGACACACCAGTGAGGTCCACACAAGCATGTTTCCCCCCTGCCCATCCAAAAGCCAAAACATCAGCGGGCCGCAGGGTGGACCTCCCCTCAGTAGGGTCTGTAAGGAAATTTACTGGAGCTTCCTTTTTTGCCGAAATCCCCGCCCTCCGAAGGACATCAAACAACACATCCCGCACCAAGTCGTGACGGTACTTAAACCCCATGAGCTCTTTGCAGTGCACCGCATGTTCCCCAAACTTGTCCAAGGCGACCTTATGACACACAGGGCAAGGCTCGTCCACCGGGAACAACGAGATCATTAGACGATATTTAAGGATCGCCCGATAATTAGTTTATCACTAAATTTAGAGGGCCTTAGAGATTACGTTTTCAAAGGAGAAATCAGTTCAGTTCTGTTAGTTTTTAGGATAGATATGAACTTAAGGTACAGAATGAGGCGTTTTTTTTCCTATCTTTTAAGTGTTCACACATTCTGTGGTTAGCAAACAAGGTATGGAATTAAGTTTGTGATATTAGTAATAAAGGCTTCATTTCTTTCGTTAGCATTTGTTCTCTGTTTTTGGTGAGAATGTGAGATTACACAATCAATGTTGTAAATTAATATTGATAGTGGTAAAAGCTTTAACACATAAGGGGAGAGAGTCCCATAAGTAATACAACATTTTTCACAATTTGCGCGAAAATTGATGTTTAAGGTGTCAGATGTTTGTACTAATGTCCACTTGAAGAAAGAACAGTTTACTAGCAGTTTGTTTTACCTTATATCTGTGGGGATGTAAACAAACTACTATCAGGCCAGCATACTAAAGCATTTTAAAATGACAAATCAGAAAAACAATATTAGACTAGCATAGTAGTATTAGGTCAGACACCAGCATACCAACATGTTAGGCAATCAGAGAATGTAGCATAATTATTAAGTTAGTACATGATAAGTAAAGACATTCATTACTATTGCATTTGAGGAAATATGTGATTAGTATTACCGAAAATATTGACGAGGATGCTAGTCATAGCACTTTCTAGATTACACCATTAAGGTGAGCATTAGTATTGTTCTGAATGTATCCAAAGATCTATAGTTTTATACAAAATATCAGCATGGAATGTGTTATTATCCTTTGTGATGTCTTTTATCTGCATGAAAAACTTTATAGCGACTTATATGTTGCATACATGACCTCCTATTCGACATTCCAGAAATGGAAAATTAACCCTCCCCCCTCGGCATTTAACTATGTACCTTAACCGTTGGATTAAGTTGTTAATCAATGGCTATGCGTTAATCCGCCTATTAACCTCATGTTACAAATATAGCCGCCAGGGTGATCCCATTTTACAGGACACACTATTTGTAACTGATGTCATCATACACACCATCCTTTGAGAATTTTGGTTCTGGCATGGATTTATACAGTGACACTTCATTTGATCCAAATTTGTCTAGTTTTTCTTTTATGGAATCTCCATCATGTCATTTTAATACCAATTTTCCTAATTTCATGGCTTCACAAGATTTTCTTTTGGGGGAGCCTACTCAATCCAATGATATGGTTTATCCATATCAAGCTTCTTTAACTCAAACTCATAGTCCTTTTGAGTCAACTCATTTTTTGGAACCATCAATCCTTCAATCAGATGTTACTCAAATGCCCCCATCGCCATTGGTAAATTCTGTTGAAGCGGTTGCATGTTTAGGCTCTGGTGAGAATCGCAATAATGTGCAAATTAAAAGTGGAGTCAGAAATGGCTTGCGTGAAAAGGAAACCCTTAAACGCCAATGGACTGAAGAAGAAGACATGTAAATTTAGTTTCTTTATTTACTTGATGTTTGATTTTCATTTCTGTTCTTTTATGTCTTAATATTGCTTTTTACTGGTTTCGCTTGGTGTGCCAATCATTGCACATTAAGACCGCAAGTCTTGGAATGTTTGATCATACTCCACTTCTGTTTATGTGAGATTCTTTAGGGGATAATTAATCTGATTATCATAGGTGAAAATACAATTACTTATGTCAAAAAAAAAAAAAAAAAAAAAAAAAAAAAGTATTCTACATGTACCAAAGGGTTTGTGTCCGAGTGGTACCCCCTTGTTGTGTGAGTAGCTCCCAAACCAAATGATTGTGGGTTCAAGTTCTGCTTAGCACATGTGAGATAGTTTGAGGTTGTATATTATGAGATAGTTAGTTGCCGTTCTAAAAAAATAAATATTCTACACATTGTTTCTTATTTCATAAGAATATCAATTTTGGAGATTATATCTTTTAGTTTCTTACATAACAAAAAATTGCTAAAACACTTGAACAACTTACTATTGCAACTTTAAGTGCATCTATCTGATTCTAATTACTCAATATCACGTAACACTTCCAAGACGTGCATCCAAACACCCCCTTCATAAAGTTTAAGTTTGAGTAAAAATCTTTATCATCAGGTTGCTAGTGAGGTTGGTGAAGCTGTTTGGAGACAAGGACTGGGCCCGCATAGCTGCACACTTCCCTCATAAGATCCGGAAGCAATGCAGAAATAGATGGCTAAACTGTTGGAGTCCTAATACCATCGTACTGCTTCTATATCTATTATTATTATCAACTAATTATAACCTCAATTATTATTTATTCCGATATCCTACACTTTTTTTTGCAGAAAAATGCATGGTCTGAGGAGGATGATAAGCTACTGATTGCATTACACAAAGAATTTGGAAACAAATGGACAAATATTGCGAAATGTATGCCTGGAAGAACTGATAATAGCATCAAGAACCATTGGAACAGCACCAAAAGGAAGTTGTTACGATCTACCAATGTGCTTAAAAAAACTGAAGAGTACCACTCCGTTTTAGAGGAATACATCACAAGTGTCATTTCATCATCATCTGAATGTCAAACCAATATCCAAACTAGTCCTCTAAAGCAGGCAGAAAGCTCTGCTTTTGACCCTCTGAAAGATCAACCAGTGATGAGCTTGAATGTCAGTTCTTCATTTTCTACTTGTTATGGGGTCTGTTATAAGCCTGATGAGTTGGTGGTCAACAAGACCGAATTTGATTTTGATTTAGATTTTGGTGATATTGATATTAATTTTGATGACGTGACATCTCACTCAACTGAGCAACTGAAGTTTGATCAGAAGAACGATGCATTTTTTATGGATATGGTGAATTTCGACATCAAGTTTTAGGTAAACTTCTTGTGTTTTGCATTCTATTAGAACTCTAAACTGTTTGAAAATCAAACAGTTATACAGAGTTAGAAAGCCTTATACTTCTGTTGCAGTTTGTAGCGTTTTAGTGAGTAGACAGAATTGTGTTTTGAGGTTTGTTTTGCTCCTATTTTTGCAAGCACTTGGTCTATGTTTTGGATTTTAATCTTATTGGTGTTGTAATAGTTGCACTTTTCACAGAATTGTTTAGTTGTTTTTTTTAGTCGACGGCCTTAATTAAGCATCATGTAGCTCCACATAGTTGTGTTGTTATTTACAGCAAATATGTCTGGTCTGTCCATGCAGGCGCTATGCTCCCTTTGATGAATGAAACTTGCAATCTTCTTTTTATGCTGGCCGTCTTATTTCTTTATGTCGTGAAATTGCATGCTTACTTCTAGTCACGGACGGACCCACTTGGTGTGGCCGATTTTGTGTCACGAAGTGTAAATTCTTTGGAAAAATGACATTTTTTAGTACGTGCAACCCCCGATAATATTTAGTGCTACTTCAGTTTATTCCAAATCTTCATTATGTTTCAAATTTTAGTACTTATTATAAAAAATTTTGTGCAAAACTTCTTTTAGAAAATTTGTGCAACACCCATCAAAAAGTACACATTTCTGCTATACTTATGATTCTTATTGTTGTTGTAAGTTGTAACAAAAAAGAAGTTTTTCTAAGGGCAGGTGTTTAAGGCTATGATTTATAGGTTCAATTTTTTGCTGATATGAATTGCAAAATTCATATATTATGCAAATTTCATCATTTTTTTTAATAAATTATTCTACATGAAGATTCAACGTCAAAAGATAAAATATGTACGTTTAATGTCTTAAAACCTGTTATCAATTTCTATTCGATACAGAGTGCATTCGTGCCTGCTTTTTTTTCTTATATAGAAAAGGGCATCTTTTAATCACAGAAACAAGTAAACATACAACCTCTTAACATTGTCTCCAACAAGGTGACAGAAGACAAAATGTCCCATGTGGCAACAATAAGAACACTAACCTGAAACAATGAAAAAAAGGCTATCTCAGAGTAACAAACTATCACAAAACATGAACCACAAGGGATGACGCAGTGGTAAGAATACCAGTCTTTCAAAGCAGAGGTCACATGTTCGAATTCAACGGGGAGAGAAATAACCCCCTCATGACCACGGAGGTTATGTGGTGTTTACTAGTATTGCATGAAGAGCCATTGAATCTTGCAACATTGTAAGTTAAACTATATTAGATAAAATATGTTTTTAACTTGTGATATTCTTAAAATATCATAACCTTAAGCTCCTCAATGACAGAAGTGAGACTTACATAATCTTACTGTTGTATTATATCTCTAGTCTAATACTAAACTGATCACACCACCAACGTATCACGAACACCACCAACGAAAACACCAACCACAGCAACGAAAACGTACAACTAGGCCTGCAAAAGGAATAAACAAGACAAGAACGTACTCCACTTGTCATATGTAGAATGGATTAGGCATAAAATTAGTCATGCCATTTAGGCATGCTAATCATTTTCCTATCTTTTTATTAAGCAAAGTTATGTAGTGTAGCGTGTTTTGGCCGGTGTTCTAAAAGGCGCGCCTTGGCGCCGCAAAGGCCTCGCAAAGGCGCGAGGCGTCACCTCCACGCCACGCAATAGACCAAGGCGTCGTCTTAAGGCTTGACATGAGATGAGGTGCGATAAGGCGCGATAAGGTGTACTGATATTTGAGACGTTTAGGGGATTTACTAGTAATTGGAATTTGGGCATCGTATTTGAGGTTTACTGGTATTTGGCGTTTAGGGGTTTACTAGTATTTGAAGAAGATTACAAATGTAAGATGTATAACACTTTTTGTAAACTCGATGTATATGAAATATGATATACTAATGAAATATAATATAAATCTATAAATCTATAAATACTTTTTGCCGCCGCCTTAAAAACGCCATGCCGCCACGTCTCACACTAAAGTTTGATGCTTCCATGTCGCCATGTCACGCCTTAAACTATTTATAACGTGGTTTTCGCCCAAACAAATTAGTCTTAACCTCTGTTGTAAAAATCTGCCCAGGCGGCCGATTAATTCCCGCATAATCGCTGATCGCTCACTAAGCGTCTTGGTTTATCATAATCGGCCTATTTAATCGCTTTGGTCAAAAATCGCTTAATAATCGGTCTACAAACCGATTAATCGGAAAAAATTGGTCTAATCGGACAAAATCACTTAAAAATGGTCAACAAAATCGCTTGAAAATCAATTAACAAACCGATTAATCGGACAAAGTCAGTCAAAGATCACTTAAAAATAGTCAACAAACCGAGTAATATCTATATTTGACTTTGAACTTTAAAAAATTATGTATTATGTTTATATTTGAACACTTGAAATATTTGAACTTTGATGCATTATGCTTATATCATACATATAATATAATATAATATCTAAAATTATAATTTTGTGCATAAAATTTTCAATCCGATTAATCCCCGATTAATCCCCGCTTAACCGATTAATAGCTAGGCCCTATCCAACCGCCTCACTAGCGCCTAGCGATTTTTACGTCTTAACGTGTCATAGCTAACCTAGCCCATCATACAACCATTCGCATTATAAATACCACATAACACAGTTAACATCATACAGCCGCTATTTCCTTTCAACGGACTCTATAGCTGATGACCAGATCTCAAAAATTAGGTATTCATTTTATTTCTTCCTTTATTGTTTTTAATCTTGCTAGTTATGTTTGTGATTGATTGTTTGATATAGATCTAATGAAATAAGATAATTATGATAGAACAGAACTATATAACCATATATGTTATGGGTATAGAGATTAGTGAACAGTGATGTGGTCATCATAAGAGTCGTACTAATATATTTTCTCTTCTCTTGTGATGAAGGTGTGAGACGAGCTTGCTTCTTATGGAAGTTGTGAAGGTTGTTTGCGAAATGTCTAGTCTTATTTGGGCTCGACATGTACAAATATGTTTTGATATTCCAGAAGGTTTGAGTTACCTTCAAAGCAACATGAATGACAAGTAAAACGTCATACATCGTGACATAAAAAGTTCAAACATGGACATTAAAAGTGCCAACATTGTTTTGGATGATGTATGGAACGGCAAAGATTGACGACTTTGGCCTTTCCAAAATACAACATTCAATTTAATAAGGTGAGCTCTTAAAATTCAAATGTTTACCCATTTGGAGTAGTTCTGTTTGAAATCATGTGTTCGTGATTCACACATGACGAAAAAATCATTGTTTATGAGTATGCAACATCAAATGGAACACCGTTTAAGTGGATTTGATTTTCTTCACAATGGGGATATTACGACACATAAAGAGATTGAAAGTGCTAGGGTTTATCCTAGATAGTACTAGCATTTATACATTTTGGTGTTCTCTTGATGTCGTTTTGTTTGATGGGTTAGTTAATTTATGAAAAATGTATTGTATATATGTAAACGAAAGTGATTTGTCTTATAAACGAGTGGAGTATAATCATGTTTTATAAAGTATATCATGTTTTATATACTTATATGTCCCTTCCCTTTTGCAATTAATCATTGTTTCACAATGCAGATTATTGTGCATACTATATGTTTGTGGAAATGACTTGATTACATTACTAAATGAGAATCACAATTAGTTTATCACTAAACTTAGTAGTGTTTGGGATTGTGTTTTTGAAAGATTATGTGTTTTGTGACTTTGTCTCTAAGAGCACGCAGTGGTCACTATTTTGTGTTTTTGCGAACTCAATAATGGGATAATCTACTCCAAAACGAGCACGCCCTTAAAAGCTGACTACTGCAATTTCAAATGACAATCACTAATTTAACTACCTACTTAGACATCCCTTATGATATATAATGTTAAATAGAGTGACTCGAATGATGAGTACAAAAATGTTATATTTAATATGTTATGCTAATTAGTTCAGTTTTTGTTAGTTGTTAGGATAGACATGAACTTAAGATATAGAATGAGGCATTTTTCTCTGTTTTGTTTTGTGTGTGAACATTTTGTCGTCAGCAAAAAAGGTATGGAATTAAGTTTACGATGTTATAAATAAAGGCTTCATTTCTTTCATTAGCATTTGTTCTCTTTTTTATGGTGTGATTACACAATCAAAGTTGTAACCGATGTATTTGAGTGAAAGTTGATGTTTGGGGTGTCAAATGTCTGTACTCTGTGCTGTTAAAGAACACATTTACTAACAGTTTGTTTTGCTATTAAAATACAGTCAAATAGGTTAGTATAGTCTACTAATAAAACTCATGAAGTCGACGTGCCTGGTTTATATCTGTGAGGATGTAAACAAATTACCACAATATTTCATTTGTGGTGCCGTTACAAAGGTATATGATATTTTACGTTGCTACTGTACTATTTTTGGTTCCTGTATGATTTACTTTGACGGCATTTGGTGGCACCACATATACTAGTTATAACCTTATTATGACTACTATCAGGGGAACATATCATTTTAAAATGACAAGTTGGAAGAACACTAAAATGGCTTGTTTGTTTAATTTTTTCATTAAGTTATGTTAATTAACAGATAACTTAATGCAGACAATCTCAGTTTTATATCTTAATATTTTAAGTCATCTTTTTCTATTCAGTCACAAACAAACAATTTTCATATGACTTAATTAATTCAATTTTTTTCATACTAAGTCAATTAAGTCAAAATCAAACACCCACTAAGACTAATATTAGTCCAGCACTCCAGCATACCTACATGTTCGGCAATCAAATAATGTAACATAGTTTGTTAAGTTGCTTGACAATTAAAGGCCATTCATTACTAATGCATTTGAGGATGTATGTGATTAGTTTTACTGAAAATGTTAACGAGGATGCTAGTCATAGCAGGTTATGTTAGATTACATCATTAAGGTAGTATTAGTATTGTTCTGAATGTATCCGAAGATCTATAGTTTTATACAACAAATGGAATGTGTTATTATCCTTTTTGATGTCTTTTATCTGCATGAAAAACTTTCCAACGACTCAGTTGTTTCATACATGATCTCCTATTCAACATTCCAGAAAAGGAAAATTATCTGCATGAAAAACTATGTACCTTAACCGTTGGATTAAGTTGTTAATCCACGGACCACGGACATACGTTAATCCGCCTATTAACCTCATGTCACAAATATAGCCGCCAGGGTGATCCCATTTCACAAGACACTCTATTTGTTACTGATGTCATCATACACACCATTTGGTATATATGCACTTTCCTCTTTAATTAAAAATATCAATTAATCCTTTTTTTTTTTTTTCTTTTTTTCTTTTTTTTAAATAGTAACTGAAAGTTGTCTCTCTATATGCGAGAAAATATTAATCTTTAATTGAGCTTTTTTAATAGATAAAGAGATAAAACTATAAATAAAACAGAAATAAAAGTGAAGCCATTTTTTTGTCTTTTAATGTAAACACTATTAGTTTTTTTTTAACCTTTTTACCCATGTTATATACTCTCTTCGTCTCATTTTTATTATCCATGTTCCCATTTTTTGATGTCTCAATTTAATTGTTCATATTTAATTGTCCCTTATCAAAAATAGATAAAGGAGTTTGGTCAAGTTTATTATATTAACCTTTGTTGAAATTAATATTACAAAACTTGAAGAAGTGTCAATTAATTGGTTAAGGGTAAACCTGTCATTTGACAAAAAAGTAAGAGAGAGAAAGCAGTATTGATTATGTTTTTCTTAAATTTTGTGGTTTTCGTCGGCGGACAATTATTTTAGGACGGAGTTAGTAGTGTACTAGTTGTGTAGAGTGGCCCAAACAAATTAGTTTAAGGCTGTCATATCTAAACCTAGCCCATCATAATACCATTCACATTATAAATACCAGAAAAAATAGATCTCATCACAGCCGTTATTTCCTTGATGTCGCAACCAGATCTCAAAATTTTGGTATTCATTTAACTTCTTCCTTTGTTGTTTTTAATTTTGCTAGTTATGTTTGTGATTGATTGATTGATATAGATCTAATGAAATAAGCTAATTATATGCACAAAGATCTATTATATTTTTGTTTTAGTAGGTAAAAGATAGATGGTTATATTTATATTAAGGTTCTTATACAGATATTTATGATAGAACTATATAACTATACATGATATGGTAGAAGTATATATATATTGTGGGTATAGAGATTAGTGAATAGTGATGTGGCCTGAAGTAGTTCACAACGTTTACATTGTTTGTATATTAAAGGCCAACATAAGAGTCCTTTATTGTACTACTGTAATATATTTTCTCTTCTTTTGTGATGAAGGTGTGAGACGAATGACGATCATGCTTCTTTTGGAAGTTGTGACGGTTGTTTGCGAAACGTCTACTCTTATTTGGGTTCCAGAAGGTTCGAGTTACATTCTAAACAACATGAATGACAAATTAAACGTCATACATCGTGACATAAAAAGTGCTAACATTGACATTAAAAGTGCCAACATTGTACTGGACGATGTGTGGAATGACAAAGATTGATGACTTTGACATCTTCAAGATACAACATCCAACTCGGCAATATCTTAAGAATTAAATGTTTACTCATTCGGAGTAGTACTATTTGAAATGATCTTTGATGAAAAAATCATTGTTAATGAGTATTCATCTAATGAAAAACCGTGGATTGGATTTTCTTCACCATAGCGACACATATGGAGTAGTACTATATGTATTTCTTCACCATAGTATACATTGTTCTCTTCATGTCGTTGTATTTGATGGGTTACAATTGATAATTTATGAAACATATATTGTATATATGTATTTCTTGACGATGAAGTGTATATAAATTTGTTTGAATAAGTCGCCACTTTTTGTTGTATCTTATATCGCATAATAAGAAATAACTTGAATGTCATAATGAGAATTGAGTTTAATCAGTAAACTTATACTTTGATTACATATATATCGGATATTAAGAAACAGGGAAGCCATCTCTTCTTCATATCAGAGTGTAAAGGCAAAGAAATAATCTGTACAAGATGCTTTGCAAAGAAATAATCCTACAATAAAGCTAAGTGGTAACCATCTCTTCTTCATATCATTTTGTTTGTCTAATGATTCTGTCATTTGCACAAGCAGCACAATCATTTTATTGCAATTGAATATTTAGTTAGGAGGGTGGCAGTCATGCTTCCGAAATCACCATACCTCCCAAATTCACCAATAATATCATTCCACCTTCATTCATATTTTTTTCATACCTCCCAACCTTTTTTTAGTGGCAAATCCACCAACTAATTTTATTTTTTTTTATTTTTTATTTTCATAAATTATACAAACATAACATTTTAAAAAAATACAAACTAAAAAAAAAATGAATACACGATGGAAATAACAAATTAACAAGAAAATAGGAACTACAAAATGGCTAGTAGGTAAAGACTAGAAACAGTCAACTTTATTCCAAGAGAAAAATATATATGCTTCTTCTCTATCTGCATACACACAAGGCAAAAATGTTTGTTATTTTTTTATTTTTATTTTTTTTATTATTATTTTTTTTTTGAAGCCCAGCCAAGCCAACGGTAACAAAAAAGAAACAACGGTCGAAAATTTAATACTCCAACGTCTCTATTTTGATCCATACCGCTCCATACCTCCGAGTCATTTTATGCCGCCGAAGCCAAACCGCTGGCCATACCGCCTAGGTGGCGGCGGTGTTCACCGGCGGTATGGCCCAAACCGCTGGCCATACCGCTACTATTGCCACCATTCTTAAAATGTAGTTTAAGGGGGATATTCCAAAATCATGCAGGCGTTTATACATAATGAAAAGTGTTTTTCTTTTTCATTGTATATTGGTTTTCACTAGAGGTGGCAAAATAGGTAGGTGGGGTCAGTTGGGTCACGGGTCTAGATGAGTTTGGGTATAAACGGCTTCGAGTTTTTATGAGTCTTCTAGAAACATAGGTCTAAATTGGTCCGGATCTAGATGGGTTGCATTCGGATCTAGATGGGTTTTGGTCATTTAAAAATAAATAAATAAACAATAAAATTTGACTTGCTAGACCCGTTTAAACATGCAGGGCACTTTATATTCCTTTTTTGTCTTGACGGAAACCGCCAAAAAACAAAAATATAAAGACTCTCATTCATAATATTTAGAGAGACTCAACTATACTCATCTCTAATAGATATATTTAGCCAACTAGACTCATGTTTAATCAACGAGTATCAAATTACGATCTTTAGTTTTCACTCGTGAGCTAAGTAAGGGAGAAAGAAATGAAATGATATCTTCAAGAAAGTTTTGAAACAAAAACTGTTGGTTATGCATGTTGCGATTTCAGAGTCAATGTTCCACTTTGTGTGTGATGCTATTTCACCTATGCATGTTGGAAAAATCATGAATGGCTTCAGAAGTAACTTCGTGAAAAGCGAAGGTGTCATCTATAGAGAGCGGTTCACTCCCATCAACTGAGCCCTCAGATTTATTGGATGATGACATAAACCCCTGAGCTATAAGCTAACATATTCATAAACTATAGAAGATAATCTAATAAAACTTCAAATAAACTAAAACAAACACCCCCTAACGCTCTGTTCCTGAGTTTTGATATGAAAGAAAAGAAAAGAAGATGTTAAAATAGACAGAAAAGAAGAGAAGAGGAAGAGATATTAAAATTTTAATTCGTGTTCCTGAGTTAGAGAGAAAAGAAAAGAAGAGCAACAACTAAAATGATGATTTTACAATAATGCCCTATGTTGTAGATATATTTTATGTTATATGTTATGGTATTTAAGATATTTTGATTATAATTAGTTTTCATAATTACTTTCCTTCCAAATCATACCACATTTGGGAAGAAAGTTTAGGAGAGAAGATTAGGCAATTTTCCACTCCTCTTCTTTTCTCTTCTCTCTTAAAAAAAACTCATGAACACAGTTTTTTTAATTTATCATCCACTTCTCTTCTTTTCTTTCGAAAATAAAACTCGGGAACACAGTAGAAAAGGAGTGATAACACCGAATCGGAGTTATCGTCTACATGGCAAGATTTCAACGGCGTTATAGGGCGTTACCCACTCCGTCCTCCCTCGCGTTATGGTTGCGTTGAGAATTACGCTGCTACAACAACGGCGTTTGTAACGCAAGTGAAAACAAACAAAATTTTACGAACACACCACCCGGGTTTGTGTTTGAGTTTGAAGGTTTCCATTGTGATTTGCGTTTTTGTGTAGTGTGTGTGTGGGTTTGCATTTGTGTGTGTGCAGGTACAAGATGAGTTTTTTTTTTTTTTTTTTTTTTTTTTTTTTTTTTTTTTTTAAGCATTAGTATATACTGTATATAATAGAGAGTAGTGGGTTGGGCCGGATGAAATATTAGTTATTTCTTATTGTTATTTTGTGACTTTTTATTTTATTTTTATTATAAAAATGTTGTTTGTATATTAAATTTAACTAGTAGGGTACTCGCGCTTTGCAACGGCGGGTACCCTAAAATAAATGTTAACGATATTAAAAGAAAAAAGTAATAGCTAAGAGTTGTAAACCTTTCGGGCTCGAGCCCGTTGGCCCGTGCTCGTTCGGGATCAAGCCCGTTTGGCCCGTTCCCATTCAGGCACGAGCCCATTTGGCCCATTGCAAGTTCGGGCTTGAGTATTTGTATAATGTGCTTTATTATTTGTATTATGACATTTAATCTAGGAATTGTGTTTAAGTTGGTTGTACAATATGCTTGATAATTTGTATTTCTTATGTAAAAGTGTTTTAGTAACTGCATTAATTGTATTTATTGATCAGTTTATTAATGTTAGTAAATGTGTTTTAATTAGTTGTATTTTTAGTTTAAAAACTTGTAATGCCGAATTTTAAGTATTTCTATTTAAAGATTGTATTTAATGTTAGAAAATGTGTTTTAATTAGTTGTATTTTTAGCTTAATAACTTGTAATTGTATTTAATGTTAGAAAATGTATTTTAATTAGTTGTACTTTTAGCTTAAGAACTTGCAATGCTTAATTTTAAGTATTTCTTTTTTTAGAATGCCTAAATGCTTTATAAGATAGTATGATGAATGAAATATTAGTTAAGTGTTTTAATGAATGAAATATTAGTTAAAGGGTTAATTTGTAAATTGTAATTTTTTTAAATGTGGGTCCAAAAGGTAGTGTTGGTGTTATGATACCGGGTGACTTTTTGGTGTTATGTTATTTGGTGTTAAAATGATATGACATTGACGTAGCACAAAAAACCCGGTACTAACATGTTATGGCTCCTTACGCTCTAATACGAAAATAAAACAAAATGTAGCTCTCTCATCCATTAATTGTCACTTTCAATATCCATGTCACTACAATCACTGGGTTGTAAAAATCAGAAAAAAAAAAAACATTTGATCCATTAATCCATAATCCATAAAACATCTTAAGATTATTTTCCGATTTACAAACACAAACATAAAGATACAAAAATTAATTATGGATTAAAATCATCGTCATTAAATTTCAAATGTTTTATGAGTTGGGTTTGATGATTTAGGATTTGTGTTTTTATTGAATTTGAATTTTTTTTTTTATTTTAAGGATTTTGGATTGGCAATGTGTATGTGTGTGTTTTTATTTGTGTGTGTTTGTTATATTTGTTTGTAAAATAAAAGAAAAAGAATGGGCATTTTAGTAATTTCACAACACACTTAATGATAACATTTATCCGGTGTTAGCCATAACGGGGCCCGAGAGACCAAAAGGGTAACTGTTTAGCAAAAAAAAGGACGACGTATGAGAGTAAATTGAAACAGGGACCAACTTTTGATTTTGTTGCACCGTGTATAAACCTTTTCAAGTTTATAAAATGTTTAACAATTACACATGTATTAAATTATGAAAAGGTTCAAGATTTCAAACCTCTTCATTCCACATTGATGAGGCGAAAAATGAACCATTTTTAAGGGGTCATTTTAGCCCGGATTCGAATTTATTTGATCAAATATTGCCGTAAATCGTTCCTTTTGTCATTTTAGGTACTTTTGGAGTGAAATTTGAAAAAAGAAGCATTTTGGACGCTTTTGGAGCATAAAAGTGAAGAAAATGGCAAAGTATTAATTTTCCTTGCTGGGAACAGTACCTGACGGCGTCACAAGATTCTTAATGACAGCGTCAAGAGTAATACAAGAGGTGGAAGTGGATGGTGCACATGACGGTCCAGAAAATTTTGTACTAAGGACATGACGGCGTCACCAAAGGCCGTCATGGTCCAAATGTTAGTGACGGCCCAGAGCAACTTTACAAATGACGGCGTCAAAAGTGGATCTAGGCAATCCGATTTTATTATGGGCGGCGAGTTGACGGCGTCAGAATTCCCTTCTTGACGCCGTCACCATGTAAAATCTATATATAGTTTTCCAATTTTTATTCATTAGTGTGTAACTTTGAGGGTACAACTTTGGAGAAAAATTCTAGTCCGATTTTCACAGCTTTTTCAAGGGTTTTTACCCTTTGAAACCTCTTATGTTCAATTGAGATAAGTACTCTTTCAATTCAATCAATATGTCTATGTGTTGCTTGAATATATCTTACACTTGTCTTCAATTTAACATGCTTGGCTAGATCTCTCTTGTGTGTTTGCTTAGATGTAGTGAAACCTAGATGTTAATTATGGGTTAATTGTTTGTTTATAGTTGTTACGGATGATTGTATTCGATGTTAGGCTTAAGAAAACTGGCAGACTTCCATTGGTAACATGCTTGAACGTCTTAAGAAACATGATCAGAGGTGTACTATGATTTTTGGTTGTATTTAATGCGTAGGAGAATTCTAATGATCTCATGTTAGGAGCTTCTAACGGCTCGACATATGAGTGAAGTAGGATCCTATAGAGTTAGTGAATATTGTACACGGCCCTACGACTAGTATTAAGGAATACGACCCGTCATCCATGCAATTGTAACAAACTATCAACCTGTAAAAGATATATAGGGAGTAATGAAACCTAAGTAAACACAACTTTCCCTATCATTGTTTACACCACATTAGTAATTAGATTTATTTTCATTTCTGTTATTTAATTTTAATTGCATTAGTAGTTTATTGGGTTAGTTGACTAGCAACTAATTCCGCCCACTCTTCCAAAAACCCGAGATTTTATTTGCTTTTATAAAATATAAAAATACAAAAAGAATCATCCCTCACCTCTAGACCTAGTTTTTAGACTTTCTAATCCTAGCGACACTATTCCTGAGTTGAACGATCAATCCCCCGGTACTTGTCACTATACTATACTACAACGATCAGGTACACTGCCTGGTGGGGATTCTAAGCTTCTCGAGATCCCTCGAGAGGTAAAGCCTGGTGCGATTCCCACGTATCAAGTTTTTTGCGCCGCAGCCCGGGGAATAGTTATTGTCTAGGTTAGGATTTCTTTTTATTAGGTCTACTTGCTAGATTCTTTTCTAGTAAGATTTTATTTTTATTTCTAGGTTTTCTTTAGTCTATTTTATTTCTTCGTGTCTTTGTTCGTAACCTTTACCATCCGACATTATGGAAGGTGGTAACATCTTTGAACCCATCAACCCACCACAACAAAACCACCCACAAAACCCACCATTAGCAACCCAACCTCTTAGGCCCCGAACATTAGGAGAGTATTCCCGTCCTAGCCACCAAGGCTATCGAAACACTATTGAGCTCACTCAAGAAGTCAATGTGTCCCCCTTGCGATCCGACACCATCCGGTTGGTGCAAAGCGGATGTGCATTCCATGGACTTCATTTCGAAGATCCTAATAAACATCTCAAGGACTTCCTTAAAATCGTAGATTCTATAGACCTTGATGTTACAACTAGAGAGTCGACCCGATTAAGCCTATTCCAATTCTCTCTACGTGATCAAGCTAGTCAATGGCTTGAACGTTTACCCGCGGGATCCATCACCTCATGGGATGATCTCACCACTCGTTTCCTTGCTCAATTTTTCCCACTGAGGAGAACTACCAAGCTTAGAAATGATATCTTGATGTTCCAACAACGTCAAGGTGAAACTCTATATGAAGCATGGACTCGTTTCAAGGACTTACTCCAAAAAGTCCCTCATCATGGCATAGATCTTTGGCTCCAAGTCCAAATCTTCTATGAGCATATTGATCTCTCCACAAGGCGAACCATTGACCAATCGGCCGGTGGCAAGCTACGTGATCTAAGTGCGGAAGAATCATGGGAACCCATAGAAGATCTTGCTCTCTATGACAACGAAAGTTGGAATGATCCCCGTGATTTGAACAAAATGGTCAAGGCAATATCTTTGCCTTTGAACAATTCTAGCACTCCCGACCGTAGGATCATGGAACTTGAGGACCAAGTCAAGTTTCTCATGAAATCCTACGAAGCTCCTAAGCCTTCAAGCCAGGTGAGCAAAATCACTTCTTTATGCGAATTATGCAGTGGTCCCCATGACACTCGTGATTGCATGGAACTCCCCGGACAAGCTTTTGCGGACTACGCGTCCTCGCGTACCGACAAAGCGGGAGACAAGTGGTACACTTTCAAACCCAAGTTAAACCCTTACGATGATTCCTACAACCCTTCTTGGAAAAATCACCCGAAACTTAGGTAGAAACAAAACCAAAACAATTCTTCCAATCCGCCTAATAGTTACCAACCAAACGGTCCGCCCTCTAACCGTACTTTCAACAACAATCCTTTCAACAACTATGGCAGTACCAACAATCTTGAAGGGTTGATGTCCAAGTTTATGGCATCTCAAGAAGCTCGCATATCTAAGTTTGAAGCCGATTTCAAACAAAAGCAAAGCGAGATGACCACCAAAATTGACACATTGTTGAAAGTTCTCAATGACCAAGAAATGGGAGCACTCCCAAGCGACACGGTCAAGAACCCGAAACTAAACGTTAATTCCATATCATCGGTTTCGTCACCTACTTCTTGCCCACAATACTACTCGGTTAAATCAATGAGCACGTGTTTCAAGCAAACCCAAATTCTTCAAAAGGACCAAGTGAATAAAACATCCAATATCAAACCGGTCAATAACATAGTTGAAACACCTCCTACACAAGACCTTGACGATGAATTCAAGGAGCTCCACCTTGAACGCCCCGTCATTGATGTCTTAGCCCGTGCTCCCTACTATAGTGCCCTATTAGAAAAATATGAGAAATTTAAATTGGGTAAAAACGGGACTGCCTTCGTTCAAAACAAGTTGCCTAAGAAGCTTGATGATCCGGGTATATTTGTTTTGCCTTGTAAGTTAGGAAAATCCGAAGCTTTCGACACACTAGCTGATTTAGGATCAAGCCTCAACTTGATTCCCTTATCCCTTTTCACTACTCTTAAGCTAGGAAAGTTAGAGGAGACGGAAGTACTAATTGGTCTAGCGGATGGGAGTATTGCCCATCCGGTTGGAATGATCAAGGACGTAGTGGTTCACGTAGGAAAGTTAACTATTTTAGCGGATTTTCATGTCCTAGATATGGTTAGTGATACTACATGCCCATTGTTAGTAGGTACCGCTAGTGCCATGATAGATTGTAAGGAGTCTAAGATAGCGGTAGGTGAGGGCGATACTTGGTCAGTCTATGATGTTAAGAAGCATAGCTACGATTGTGAGGACGAACCGACACCACATTGGGTAGAGATGAATAGGAGACCATCTAGATATGGGCCTTGGATAGAAAGAAATTTTATAGGACCTCAACGCCCATTCTATCTAGAAAAAAATTTCATCGATAAAACACATTCGGTGGAACAACTTATAGCTAGAGATGAGGAACTAGACCCTTTTAAGGATCCCTTAGTATTTAGGAAAATGATTGAGTTCTTATGCGTAATGCCTATTAACATAGAGATTAACAAGTGGAAGAGAGAAGGGGATAAGTGTAAATGGAAGTGGGACAAGCCACCTAAGGAAGGTGACGGATCATGGCATATGAAGATGATCTTATATGATCCGGATGGAGAAACGTTTGAAAGGTCATACCGTACTAAGAAAACCGATAGGAAGTTGAAACCCAAGTTTGATCCCAAAGATGTCCTTAATGAGGAGCTCACACATATAACGTAATTGCCCATGACCTTGAGTCTAGCTACAAAACTCGTAAAATAAAGAAAAGCACTTCTTGGGAGGCTGCCCATGTTTTGTGTGATTTTTATTGTTTGATTGTTATTTGTTTCCGTATGCATGCTTTATTTTTATTGTTGGTAGATCATGTTTTAAAACTAAATTGTGAAAATGCTTTATTTTGTCGTTTAACTTCGTCTTAACTTCATATAAAGGTATTTTGCAAAAGATAAGTGTAAGGGTTAACCCCAAATTTGTTTTCAAGAATGAAATTGATCATGATTCTACACAATATTAAATGAACATGTGTATTAGTATTTGTTAGAGTCAAATGCTTTTATCGAGTCATAATGATGTTTTGCAGGATTTTCCAGGAAGTAGGACATAAGTTTTTCCCGAAATTTTCCGGAAACTTAACGTAAATATTTCTGCAGGTCACTTCTGACGGCATCATGAATTAATTTCTGACGGCGTCATGTGTAAAATTCTGGAAATTTTGCGAGTTTTGTTTTTCTAACAGAGTCTTAAAGTTTTTGTTAATTCTTTAGTTTTATAAACTCCAGGAAATCTGCAAACATTCATTCCACAAGCATTATATCTTACATTGTTTTCTAGGACTTGTTAGTATATATAGATTGCCGTTGATTTTACGCGAGGTTGTCTTGTTTGTTTTCTCAGGTTTAACAGGTTATATATGACAAGAAGATGATTTATTTTTCTGGAAGGGAAGCTTTAATGTTCATTTTCTTGGAGGAAGATCTAACCTTGTTACCACACTATCCACACCGAACGAATCAGGAGAGTATTTGCTTTCATTCTTTTACCTGCTTTACTTTTACATTCTTTAATTGCACATTGGGGATAATGTTCATCCTAAGTGTAAGGGAAGGGTAAATGATGATACCTTATAGGATACAATTGCACTTGAGTTTGTTTGTTTGATGGTGATGAGGCGAAAAATGATCCGTTTTAGGGGGTCATTTAAGCCCAAATCCGAATTTATTTGATCAAATATTGCCCTAAATCGTTCCTTTTGTGATTTTAGGTACTTTGGGAGTGAAATCTGGAAAAGGAAGCAATTCGGACGTTTTTGGAGCATAAAAGTGAAGAAAACGCCAAAGTCTTAATTTTCCATGTTGGGAACAGTAGGTGACGGCGTCAAGAGTAAAACCTTGACGGCGTCAAGAGCAAATTTCATGAATTTCCATGACGACCCAGAAGCGTTTTGACGGCGTCACGTAGGAAGGGCGTCAAGAGTAAAAGAGTCATGACGGCCTGGAAGTATGTAAGTCTTGACGGCGTCAAATGTGGATCTAGGCAGTCCGAGGATTGTTTTGGCGGCGAGGTGACGGCGTCACCTAATTGGTCTTGATGCCGTCAAACCCCTTTTTCTATATATAGTTTTCTAATTTTTCACATTTAAAGAGAGAAGTTTTGGGAGAAACCCTAAGTACAATTTTGGTGTAACTTTACAGGTTTTTCAAGGGTTCCAACCCCTTGATACCTTGCATGATTAATCAAGATAAGTGTTCTTCTAATTCAATCAATATGTCTATGTGTTGGTTGTCTATATCATGTTCTTATCTTAATTCTATCATGCTAGGCTAGATCTCTTTTGTGTTTGCTTAGATCTAATGAAACCTAGATATTGATTATGTGTTGATTACTTGTTTATTCTTGTCTTGGATGAATGATTTATATGTTAGGCTTAAGAAAACTGGCAGATCTCCAATTGGTAACATGCTTGAACGTCTTAAGAAACATGAACCAACGCGCACTAGGTCTTTATTGGTTGTATTTAATGCATGAGCCACTGTTTACAATCCCTATAGTTGTGCTGGGCATGGTGTAGGAGGAGATAAGAGCTCATAGAATTGGGGAGTTATGTGTGCCACCCCATGAATGGTATTAAGGAATACGATCCGTCATCCATGCAATTATAACAAGTAATTAACATGTAAAAGATATCTAGGGAGTAGTGAAATCTAAGTAAACACATTTTCTCCAATTACTGCTCACAACTTTAGTATAAATTAGTTTATTTTCATTTTTAGTATTTTATTTTGATTGCATCTTAGTATTGGGTTAGTTGAATAGCAACTAATTCCGCCCACTCTTCCAAAACCTGAGATTTTAATTTGCTTTCTAAAAAATATAAAAACACAAAAAGAATCATCCCTCACCTTTAGAACTAGTATTTAGGCTTTCTAATCCTAACGACACTATTCCTAAGCTGAACGATCAATCCCCCGGTACTTGTCACTATACTATACTACAACGATCAGGTACACTGTCTGGTGGGGTTGTAAGCTTCTCGAGATCCCTCGAGAGGTAAAGCCTGTTGCGATTCCCACGCATCAAGTTTTTGGCGCCGCAGCCCGGGGAATAGTTATTGTCTAGGTTAGAATTTCTTTTTATTAGGTCTACTTGCTAGATTCCTTTCTAGTAAGATTTTATTTTTATTTTTAGGTCTTCTTTAGTCTATCTTATTTCTTCGTGCTTTTGTTCGTAACTCTTTACCATCCGACATCATGGAAGGTGGTAACATCTTTGAACCCGTCATCCCACCACAACAAAACCCACCATTAGAACCCCTTAGGCCCCGAACCTTAGGAGAGTATTCCCGACCTATCCACCAAGGCTACCGAAACACCATTGAGCTCACCGGAGCCAATGTGACCCCCCTGCGATCCAACACCATCCGGTTGGTGCAAAGCGGATGTGCATTCCATGGACTTCGTTCCGAAGATCCAAACCAACATCTTAAGGACTTTCTCAAAATCGTAGATTCCATAGACCTAGATGTTGAAACTAGAGAGACAACCCGTTTACGCCTATTCCAATTCTCTCTACGGGATCAAGCTAGTCAATGGCTTGAGCGTTTACCCGCGGGATCCATCACCACATGGGATGATCTCACCACTCGTTTCCTTGCTCAATTTTTCCCACCGGGGAGAACTACTAAGCTTAGAAATGACATCTTGATGTTCCAACAACGTCAAAATGAATCTCTTTATGAAGCATGGACTCGTTTCAAGGACTTAGTCCAAAAAGTCCCTCATCATGGCATAGATCTTTGGCTCTAAGTTCAAATTTTTTATGACCATATCGACATCTCCACGAGGCGAGCCATTGACCAATCGGCCGGTGGTAAGCTACGTGATCTTAGTGCGGAACAATCATGGGAACTCATAGAAGATCTTGCTCTCTATGACAATGAAAGTTGGAATGATCCCCGTGATTTGAACAAAACGGTCAAGGCAATATCTTTGCCTTCGAACAATTCTAGCACTCCCGACCGTAGGATCATGGAACTTGAGGACCAAGTCGAGTTTCTCATGAAATCCTACAAAGCTCCGAAGCCTTCAAGCCAAGTGAACAAAATCACTTCTTCAGCTGAATTATGTAGTGGTCCCCATGACACTCGTGATTGTGTGGAACTCCCCGGAACAGCTTTTGCGGACTACGCATCCACGCGTACCGACGAAGCGGGAGATAAGTGGTACACTTTCAAGCCAGAGCCAAACACTTACGGTGATTCATACAACCCCTCTTGGAAAAATCACCCAAACCTTAGGTGGAAACAAAATCAACCCAATTCGTCCAACCCACCAAATCGTTACCAACCAAACGGTCCACCATCCAACCGTACTTTCAACAACAATCCTTCTAACAACTATGGTAGTACCAACAATCTTGAAGGATTGATGTCAAAGTTCATGGCATCTCAAGAAGCCCGCATAGCTAGGTTTGAAACCGAATTCAACCAACAACAAACGGAGATGACCAACAAGATTGACAACTTGTTGAAAGCCCTCAACAACCAAGCGTTAATCACACCTAGGAAGGACACTAGGGACACCAATAGTGGAAGCCAAATTAAGGATCCCTCATCATCCAAACATGTCCACTTTGTCAATGTTGTCACCATTAAGCCAATAGAAAAGGAGATAGAGATGAGTGACCAGGATGAAGTTAGAATAGAAGCCGAGGTTAAGGATGAGAATAGGGAGGTTAAGGTTAACAAGGAAGAGGAGTTAGAGGAGGTAGAGCCTATAGAAAAATACTTTGATGAGTTGCCCACCGAAGAAGAACGGGAGTACCATAAGGATCTATTCGATAGTCCCGAGAGACCATATATCTTCGGGACACCCCTTATTAAAATGGGAGACCCCTCTAACATTAACATCCCATGCAATATCGGGCACATGCATATATGGAAAGCTTACATCGACCTTAGATCCCCCGTGAATATCATGACTAGGACTTATTACAATTGAGTGATGAAGAAGCAACTTAATTTTAGGATGATGCCCGGTAAGAATCTAATAAGTAATTTTGCAGGAAGAGTGAAGGGATTACATGTGATTATAGGGAATCTCACCTGTGAAATCGATTTTATGATAGTGGAAGACATTCGTCCGGTGATAGATGCTTGCCTAAGCCAAATAGTATTCGGAAAACCATTTGTTGAAGCCACTAGGATGAGTTATGATCCGACTTTAGGGATAGTTAGATTTAAGGAAGAGAACGATGAGGTTGCCTATCAAATGCCCTACAAGATTGAACAATACCGCCTTCTCTCTAATTTCGAAAAAGAACACAAGCAAGCGGCTTATTATAGGAATGAGGAGGATAGACGTAGAGGAGTAGAATATGTAAAGAATAAGATGCTTGGTTTCTATAAAGAATGCTTACAACTAGGTCCGGAATACAAAACTGGTTTAGAAGACGACCTAGAGAATGGAACCAATGATGAGGTCACGTAGTAACCCATGACCTTGAGTCTAGCTACAAGACTCGTAAATAAAGAAAAGCACTTCTTGGGAGGCAACCCATGTTTTGTGTGATTTTATTTTGTTTGTTTGTTATTTGATTCCGTATGCATGCTTTATTTTTATTGTTGGTAGATCATGTTTCTAAACTAAATAGTGGAAATACTTTACTTTGTTGTTTTGGCCTAGTCTTAACTCCACCTAGAAGTATTTTTGCAAAAAGATAAGTGTAAGGGGAAACCCCAAATATGTTTTTAAGAAACAAACCGATCATGATTCTCCACAATATTAAATGAGCATGTATATTCGTATTTGTTAGAGTCAAATGCTTGTATTGAGTCATAATGAAGTTTTGCAGGATTTTCCAGGAAGTAGGACCAAGTTTTTCCAGAAATTTTCCAGAAACTTAACATAAGAATTTCTGCAGGTCCATTCTGACGGCGTCAGGGTTTTACTCTTGACGACGTCAGGAGTTAAAATCTGGAAATTTTACCGGTTTTGTTTTTCTAACGGAGTCTTATGGTTTTTGTGAATTATTAAGTTTTATAATCTCCAAAAGATCTACAAACTTCATTCCACAAGCATTATATCTTATCTTGTTTTCTAGGATTTAGAAACTTATATAGGATGCCGCCGATTTTACGCGAGGTTGTCTTGTCTATTTTGTCAGGTTTTACAGGTTATGTATGACAAGAAGATGATTTATATTCTGGAAGGGAAGCTTTGATTGTTCATTTTCTTAGAGGAAGATTTAACCTGGCCATCCTATTATCCATACCGAGCGAATCAGGGGAGTATTTGATTTCATTCTCTTTACTTTTTCACTTTTACATTCTTTACTTGAACATTGGGGACAATGTTCATCTTAAGTGTAAGGGGAGGGTAAAAAGATGATACCTTACATATGCACTTTCGCTTGAGTTTGTTTTGTTTGATGGTAGATGTGTAATAAAACTATGAGAAATACTTGTTAGTGCAATTTTAGCGCCAAATTTAAAATTTTTTACAACATTTAGGAGTGAAACTTTAGCCATAGCAAGCGTCTCATGGATAGGAGATTGTATGACTAGCACATAACCGTATATTCAGAAAAAATTTCCACCCAAATATGTGAGGTTCGCCTTTAGATTTGATAGGAAAAGCATTCATTATTAGTGCTTATGAGTGTACCAGTAGCATTTAGATTCTAGAACTTGCGTTAGTGATGCATCCTGAGACCGCTAGTGAGACTACATTCGTGTAATAGAATTTACTACATGATAAGAGGCATTAGGATCACCCTTGTGTTAAACCCGTATTATAATTACTTGACCATTTAAGTCATATTACTTGGCTAGTTAAGTCAACTAATTTTTCCCACACCCTTAGTGTTGTACTCATTTTTAGTACACGAAACCCCTAGTACACCCCTCCGAGCCTATCTTTTCGTTTCTAACTTTAAGCATTTTACTTAAAGGAAGAATTTGTTACACCCCACTTAAATGTACAACCAAATCGCCTTAGCCTTCCGTGTAGGCGCTCATTTTTAGTGCATTATTGTTATTTGTTAAACCCTAAGTTAACTATCTAATTGATTACATGGTTACTAAGTCGAGTCATATCCTTGTACATATTGTTTTGGGACGATTGGGACTCATGGGTAAGTACTTATTTTATGGAGTAATGGGGAAGAACATCATATTATTACCCCCATATGTACGTTAATCTTAAAAGTGCTCCAAGTGTTTTGATTTTCTTAATTCGAGTCATTAGTTTAATTTATTGTAAAGTATGTAAAAATTCAAGTGTAAGGGAAATGTTCATTCCCTATGATGTATTATTTTGGATGGTAGGGTAAGAATGTATGCAAAAAAAAAAAAAAAAAAAAAAAAAAAAAAAATCGAAATATCAAGAAAAAAAAAATAGAAAAAGAAAAAGAGAAAAACATACGGACTACCATCCCTTTTTATTCAATGTTCATTTTATGTTTTTGTTATTTTTCATTTATTAGCTTAAGTCGAGTCTAGTCTTGGCTTAGCAACGCCATATTGTACATGTGATTAACCAAGATTGTTAACTCGCCACCAGTAAAACTTCCTTTATCCAACAAAACCGTGTATTTCATATCCCTACACCTAACGTTACAACCCTTTAAAAGACCTATTTGATAGTTTATCCTAGGTGCTTACGCCATGTGGTGTAGGTTTGATCCTTTCCCAAGCCTATGGTAATCTATTTTGCTATGACAGGTAGTGAGAGATATCTTCCGTTTCCATATTGTAATTTACACTTTATTACACCCGAAAGATGTGAGTATCTAAACACTATTTGTGAGGTGCTTGTGTATGACCTCCGTGCTTGTCTATTGGTCTTTAGTGGAACGATTATTTGTTGTAATTACTTTTATATTAGTGTTAAATGACCCCTAACTTGTCTTTTGAGTAGAATAAAAGCGCATTTGCTTGAGGACAAGCAAATCTCAAGTGTAAGGGTATATGATGAGGCGAAAAATGATCCGTTTTTAGGGGGTCATTTAAGCCCAAATCCGAATTTATTTGATCAAATATTGCCCTAAATCGTTCCTTTTGTGATTTTAGGTACTTTGGGAGTGAAATCTGGAAAAGGAAGCAATTCGGACGTTTTTGGAGCATAAAAGTGAAGAAAACGCCAAAGTCTTAATTTTCCATGCTGGGAATAGTAGGTGACGACGTCAAGAGTAAAACCTTGACGGCGTCAAGAGCAAATTTCATGAATTTCCATGACGACCCAGAAGCGTTTTGACGGCGTCACGTAGGAAGGGCGTCAAGAGTAAAAGAGTCATGACGGCCTGGAAGTATATAAGTCTTGACGGCGTCAAATGTGGATCTAGGCAGTCCGAGGATTGTTTTGGTGGCGAGGTGACGGCGTCACCTAATTGGTCTTGATGCCGTCAGACCCCTTCTTCTATATATAGTTTTCTAATTTTTCACATTTAAAGAGAGAAGTTTTGGGAGAAACCCTAAGTACGATTTTGGTGTAACTTTACAGGTTTTTCAAGGGTTCCAACCTCTTGATACCTTGCACGATTAATCAAGATAAGTGTTCTTCTAATTCAATCAATATGTCTATGTGTTGGTTGTGTATATCATGTTCTTATCTTAATTCTATCATGCTAGGCTAGATCTCTTTTGTGTTTGATTAGATCTAATGAAACCTAGATATTGATTATGTGTTGATTACTTGTTTATTCTTGTCTTGGATGAATGATTTAAATGTTAGGCTTAAGAAAACTGGCAGATCTCCAATTGGTAACATGCTTGAACGTCTTAAGAAACATGAACCAACGCGCACTAGGTCTTTATTGGTTGTATTTAATGCATGAGCCACTGTTTACAATCCCTATAGTTGTGCTGGGCATGGTGTAGGAGGAGATAAGAGCTCATAGAATTGGAGAGTTATGTGTGCCACCCCATGAATGGTATTAAGGAATATGATCCGTCATCCATGCAATTATAACAAGTAATTAACGTGTAAAAGATATCTAGGGAGTAGTGAAATCTAAGTAAACACATTTTCTCCAATTACTGCTCACAACTTTAGTATAAATTAGTTTATTTTCATTTTTAGTATTTTATTTTGATTGCATCTTAGTATTGGGTTAGTTGAATAGCAACTAATTCCGCCCACTCTTCCAAAACCCGAGATTTTAATTTGCTTTCTAAAAAATATAAAAACACAAAAAGAATCATCCCTCACCTTTAGAACTAGTATTTAGGCTTTCTAATCCTAGCGACACTATTCCTAAGTTGAACGATCAATCCTCCGGTACTTGTCACTATACTATACTACAACGATCAGGTACACTGCCTGGTGGGGGTTGTAAGCTTCTCGACATCCGTCGAGAGGTAAAGCCTGTTGCGATTCCCACGCATCAGATGGTAGGTGTGTAATAAAACTAAGAGAAATACTTGTTAGTTTAATTTTAGCGCCAAATTTAAATTTTTTTACAACATTTAGGAGTGAAACTTTAGCCTTAGCAAGCGTCTCATGGATAGGAGTCGTATGACGAGCACAAAACCGTACCATTTAGAAAAATTTTCCACCCAAATATGTGTGGTTCGCCTTTAGATTTGATAGGAAAAGCATTTATTATTAGTGCTTATGAGTGTACCGGTAGCATTTAGATTCTAGAACTTGCGTTAGTGATGCATCCTGATGAGGCGAAAAATGAACCACTTTTAGGGGGTCATTTAAGCCCGGAATTGACTTTATTTGATCAAATATTGCCCTAAATCGTTTCTTTTGTGATTTTAGGTACTTTGGGAGTGAAATCTGGAAAAGGAAGCAATTCGGATGTTTTTGGAGCATAAAAATGAAGAACCGCCAAAGTCTTAATTTTCCTTGCTGGGAACAGTAGGTGACGGCGTCAAGAGTAACATCCTGACGGCGTCAAGAGCAAATTTCCATGACGATCCAGTACAGATTTGACGGCGTCACGAAGTAGGGCGTCAAGAGTAAAATTCATGACGGCCTGGAAATGCATAATACATGACGGCGTCAAAAGTATATCAAGGCAGTCCGAGAAGAGTTTTGGCGGCGAGGTGACGGCGTCACAAGTTTGGTCTTGACACCATCAGACCCCTTTTCCTATATATAGTTTTCCAATTTTCACATTAAAAAGAGAGAAGTTTTGGAGAAACCCTAAGTACGAACTTGGTGCGAATTTTACAGGTTTTTCAAGGGTTCTAAGCCCTTGATACCTTTCATGTGTAATTGAGATAAGTGTTCTTTTAATTCAATCAATATGTCTATGTGTTGGTTGTCTATATCTTGTTCTTGTCTTAATTCCATCATGCTAGGCTAGATCTATCTTGTGTTTGCTTGGATCTAATTAAACCTAGATGTTAATTATGCGTTGATTACTTGTTTATAATTGTCTTGGATGAATGATTTATATGTTAGGTTTAAGAAATCTGGCAGATCTCCAATTGGTAACATGCTTGAACGTCTTAGGAAACATGAACCGATGTGCACTAGGTCTTTATTGGTTGTATTTAATGCATGAGCCACTGTTTATAATCCCTATGGTTGTGTTGGGCATGGCATAGGAGGAGATAAGAGCTCATAGAATTGGAGAGTTAAGTGCGCCACCCTGTGAATGGTATTAAGGAATACAATCCGTCATCCATGCAACTATAACAAGTAATTAACATGTAAAAGATGTCTAGGGAGTAGTGAAATCTAAGTAAACACATCTTCTCCACTTATTGCTCACAACTTTAGTTAATTTAGTTTATTTTCATTTCTAGTATTTTATTTTGATTGCATCTTTAGCATTGGGTTAGTTGACTAGCAACTAATTCCGCCCAAATCCTTCAAACCCGAGATTTTTACTTGCTTTCTAAAAAATATAAAAATACAAAAAGAATCATCTCTCACCTTTAGAACTAGTATTTAGGTTTTCTAATCCTAGCAACACTATTCCCAGCTGAACGATCAATCCCCCGGTACTTGTCACTATACTATACTACAACGATCAGGTACACTGCCTGGTGGGGGTTGTAAGCTTCTCAAGTCCCTTGAGAGGTAAAGCCTGGTGCGATTCCCACGTATCACATCCCGAGACCGCTAGTGAAACTACATTCGTGTAGTAGGATTTACTACATGATAAGAAGCATTAGGATCACCCTTGTGTTAAACCCGTATCATAATTACTTGACCATTTAAGTCATATTACTTGGCTAGTAAAGTCAATTAATTTTTCTCACACCTTAGCGTTGTACTCATTTTTAGTACACGAAACCCCTAGTACACCCCTCCGAGCCTATCTTTTCGTTTCTAATTTTAAGCATTTTACTTAAAGGAAGAATTTGTTACAACCCACTTAAATGTACACCCAAATCGCCTTAGCCTTCCGTGTATGCATTCATCTTTAGTGCATTATTGTTATTTGTTTAAACCCTTAGTTAATTATCTAATTGATTACATGGTTGCTAAGTCGAGTCATATCTTGTACATATTGTTTTGGGACGATTGGGTAAAGTACTTATGTTATGGAGTAATGGGAAAGAACATCATATATTACCCCCATATCTGCGTTAATCTTAAAAGTACTCCAAGTGTTTTGATTATCTTGATTCGAGTCATTAGAATAGTTTATTGTAAAGTATGTAAAAATTCAAGTGTAAGGGGAATGTACATTCCCTATGATGTATTATTTTGGATGGTAGGGTAAGAGTGTATGAAAAAAAAAAAAAAAAAAAAAAAAAAAAAAAAAAAAAAAAAAAAAAACGGACTACTATCCCGTTTCATTCTATGTTTGTTTTATGTTTTTGTTATTTTTGATTTTTTAGCTTAAGTCGAGTCTAGTCTTGGCTTAGAAACACCATATTGTAGATGTAATTAACCAAGATGATTAACTCGCCACCAGTAAATATTGCCTTTATCCAACAAAACTATGTGTTCCATATCCCTACACCTAACTCATCATAACCCTTTAAAAGACCTCTTTGATAGTTTATCCTAGGTGCTTACGTCAAGTGGTGGAGGTTTGATCATTTCCCAAGCCTATGGTAATCTATTTTGCTATAACAGATAGTGAGAGATGTTTTCCATTTTCTTATTGTGATATATACTTTACTAGTTATAATGCCCGCGCACACGCATGTTTTATTAAATTTTTTGAATCATATATTTTTATTTATTAAAAAATAAATAATTTAATTTTTGTTTTGTTTGATTTATAATGTTTAATTATAGTTTTTTTTATTAAAGATAATTATTTAAAAATTTAATCTTATTATTAATTGCATCTTATCTATATTTTTTGTATTTATCTTGTACTTGTGTTAATTGCATCTTATCTATATTTTTTGTATTTATCCTCTACTTGTGTTATGGATAAATATAAAATGTTACCTAATAAGAAAATAATCTTTTTTTTTTAAATACAATTATTACTAAATAAAGTATCAATGCATTTTTTTTTTTTTTTTTGAACAAAGGCTACATTTCATTTCAAACCTCACAAATGGAGGAAGATACAACATAACAAGTTACATCGAAACATAACAAGTTAAGTCAAACAAGACATACACCATAATAGTTGTGACAGCCTACAGCAACACCATTCAAAGGTGGGGGGAATCACCCGAGTGAGCTATCAATGCATTTTTTTGAAATGGAAAATTCTCAATAAAGGTTTTATTTTATTATATAAAAGATTACACCCGAGAGATGTGAGTATCTAAACACTATTTGTGAGGTGCTAGTGTATGACCTCCGTGCTTGTCTTTGGTCTTTAGTGGAACGATTATTTGTTGTAATTACTTTTAAGTTAGTGTTAAATGACCCCTAACTTGTATTTTAATTAGAATAAAAGCGCATTTGATTGAGGACAAGCAAATCTCAAGTGTAAGGGTATTTGATGAGGCGAAAAAATAAACCGTTTTTAAGGGGTCATTTTAGCCCGGATTCGAATTTATTTAATCAAATATTGCCCTAAATCGTTCCTTTTTTCATTTTAGGTACTTTTGGAGTGAAATCAGGAAAAGGTAGCATTTTGGACGTTTTTGGAGCATAAAAGTGAAGAAAACGGCAAAGTCTTAATTTTCCTTGCTGGGAACAGTACCTGACAGCGTCACAAGATTCTTAATGACGGCGTCAAGAGTAATACAAGAGGTGGAAGTGGATGGTGCACATGACGGTCCAGAAAGTTTTGTACTAAGGACATGACGGCGTCACCATAGGCCGTCATGGTCCAAATGTTAGTGACGGCCCAGAGCAACTTTACACATGGCGACGTCAAAAGTGGATCTAGGCAATCCGATTTTATTATGGGCGGCGAGTTGACGGCGTCAGAATTTCCTTCTTGACGCCGTCACCTTGTAAAATCTTTATATATTTTTCCAATTTTTATTCATTAGTGTGTAACTTTGAGGGTACAACTTTGGAGAAAAACCCTAGTCCGATTTTCACAGCTTTTTCAAGGGTTTTTACCCTTTGAAACCTCTTATGTTCAATTGAGATAAGTACTCTTTCAATTCAATCAATATGTCTATGTGTTGCTTGAATATATCTTACACTTGTCTTCAATTTAACATGCTTGGCTAGATCTCTCTTGTGTGTTTGCTTAGATGTAGTGATTCATAGATGTTAATTATGGGTTGATTGTTTGTTTATAGTTGTTACGGATAATTGTATTCGATGTTAGGCTTAAGAAAACTGCAGACTTCCATTGGTAACATGCTTGAACGTCTTAAGAAACATGATCAGATGTGTACTATGATTTTTGGTTGTATTTAATGCGTAGGAGAATTCTAATGATCCCATGTTAGGAGCTTCTAACGGCTCGACATAGGAGTGAAGTAGGATCCTATAGAGTTAGTGAATATTGTACACGGCTGATTCGTCTCAAACAGTCAGATAATTATTGATCAACCACTTGTGAATGGTCAACTATAATAGTCAAACGTTTGAAGCAAATGCTTCCGTGGAATACAGTGTTTCCCCAGGTCGTAAAGTCCCAACGAGGTGTACGATGTTTTATTAAAAACGAGTCTGTGATCGAGTGAATGTGAACCGGAAAGGTATAAAGTGTGTGTGAGTGATTAATCTAAGGTTTTATAAAATAAAATTACTTAAATAAGCTATAAGAGTTGTTACGTAAACCTAGATATCTAAAACGTTTAAACGTACACCAAATTAAAATCAGAAAGCGACTGCGTTCTGAGAAAAAGGTGAGTTTTAAGGAAAAATAAACTATAGGGGTTAAAAATGAAAATTCTATAAACTTAAACTTAAAAGAAAATTAAATTAAAAATAAAATTATTTTTTAGATTATTTTATTATTTATTATTAATTATTTAATTAAAAACTATTTAACTATTTAATTAAACCTAATTTAAATCAAACTAAAAATTATAAATACTACAAATTAAACAAAAAACTTGTAAAAATAATTTCTAAACTTAAAAATGAAGTTGAAGAAAGTATAAAAAATAAAAATAAATATTTTTGTCTTTTTATGGATTTCATATTAATTAAAAACTATTTAATTTATTTATACTAATTAAAATATTTTAAATTACAAATAGTACTAAATCAACTTAGAAAATTATGAAAAAATTTATAAAACTATTTTATGACTTATAAAAGCTAGGAAAAATATAAAAACTAGGGGTTACCTTATAAAAATTAATTATGCTATTTAAAACTTATTTATTGATTAATTATTAATAAAACTATTTTTAATTCTAATAAATACTAAATTACAAAATAAAAATCTGAGAAAATTATTAAAAATACTTTAATATAAAAAGAAATTAATAAAAATATAAAATTACAAATTACTTAATAAAAATATAAAAATGAAAATTAATATTAAATTAAATTAAATAGAAACTATCACTTATTTTTATATTGTCTTTTTTGGATTTTTCTTTTACAAACCTATATTATACCTAAAAATAGACAACTTTAATAAAAACAACTAATTTATAAGCTATTAATAAGCTCTGTGGAAGCTTAATACCACCACAGTTGACTTTGGTTGACTCGATAAGCAAATAAGCTCACAAGAGCTTATGTGGGACCCACTATAGATGAATGTGGTTTAAATGAGTATATTGGACTTGTCTAAGCTAAAAATTGCCAAATAAGCTCAGCAGATAAGCTGATAAGCAAAAATAAGCTATTCCAAAAACCAATTTGAACACAGAATGGAGACAGAGTTTTGGGTTTGATTCAGGTGGGGTCCACAATGATTCAGGTCAAACAAATGGTCAACCCTAAGAGTCTGATAGGAGGGCGGTTGTAAGAAACTAATTTGGAAATGTGGGGCCCACTGTGGTGGTCACAAATCACCACCAAAGTGGTGGTGATGGGTGAGTCTGCTGGTGCAGGGGAAGAGGTCTTCCCTGCAGGTAACTTTGAGGGTGAGTGGGGCCCAGGGTAAAAATCCTAAAAATATAACAAAGATGGAAAACTGAAGTTGAGGTGGTAGACTACTAAACCTCAAAAGCTCTCAGTCTAAATCTCACCACAAAAATCTATAAAAATCCCATAAGATTTGGTAAAATCTGAGAATGGAAATTTTGACTTTTTCTAATTTTTAGCTAAGTTGACTAATTTGGATTTCTAACACTTATAACTGATTAATTAAGTTATATTAGACTATAAGAGACCTAGATTAAGCTAAAGCTTAAAGATATAAGCTAATGGGTGGGTTTATGAGACTAATATCCTTGACAGTTAACTGTCAAGGGATATGGAGTTGGATTTTGACTTTTTAAGTAAAGACCTATGGTTTTTATGATCCAATTAAGTTATACTAACCTAGTGAAATTTATAGGAACAAACAATAACAACTTTTATCAACTGAAACTCAGGTAACAACCTTGAGCCAAACACTACCTTATGATGACTGATTTTTGATTTTCACTACAAATGATTGTATAAGATCATGAGACTGATTCCAAAACTAATATTATGGTTATAGAAGATCAAATGAGCCTAAACCAGAAACCTTCCAATTTTCATATTGCTTCAGCTTCCATTCTTTTTTTTTCACTAATTTCTAATTTATTTTCTATTTTATTGATTTCTTTGGTATTTTCTTCTTTTTCTAATGGTAACTGATGATATAGGTTTTCTAAAAGTTATTCAAGCTTTGTCAGAGCTTGAATGAGCTTATGAATTCAATGACAACAAACAGGAACAATAATCAAACTTTTTAAGAAATATTGAAATGATAGAAATTTGCATAAACTGAATTTTGACAAAGAAACTTGAAATTAAGATTAAAGATAGTTGCAAATATACTAGGAATGTTGAATACAAGCTTTTTAGATTAAAGATTACACTGGAACTAAAACTAAACTAATGTCGATACTAAATTACAGTACTCTAATCTAATATCTCATCTCTTCTGCTTCTTTTCCCTTTTGTAGAGATTTTCTGAGTTTGTGGGACCCACAATGACATTTCCCACCAATCCCTAACCGTTGATAAGGTTTGATTGATCCTAGCCATTCAAATTGGCTTTTGGAGCCAAAAGAGTCATGGTGTCAGTTTGTTGCGTGGAGAGGATTTCAAGGCCATAAATGGTGCTTGGGAGTATGTGTGAGGTGGAGGGTTTGCGTGGAGAGCTGGGGGGTTGAGGTGGAGGTGAATCAGTGGGTATGGAGGTGGTATTGGTGGCTATGAGGGAGGAGGAATAATGGTGGTGGTTTAGGCGGGGTTTGACCAAGGTCAAACCTGGTAATATATAATGGGTGGTTTGGGCTGGGTAGTGGGCTTGGGTTGGTGTTTGGTTTGGATTTGGTTTATAATAATAAAGGATCCGTTTGGTTTTTTAGGTATTAAATCACAAGGACCAATTTTGTAATTATTTCAAAGTTGAGGGGCTGACTTTGTGACTTTCCCATAGTTATAAAAAGGACCAAACTTGACAAGGATGAATAGTACAAGGGTATGTTTGATAATTTTCACTTTTAAATACCCGGGGACTATTTTTGCCAAACTGTGAAACTTCAGGGACCATTTATGTAATTTTTCCAAACTTCACACCAAGGACCATTCCTGCAAAATATTATTAGTACAAGGACCAAAATTGATTTTCCTCAAAGTTTTTACATCCCAGGGACCTTTTATGTCAATTCCAAAGTATATGGACTAAACTTGTAATTTTGTGAAACTTTGCACCAAAGGACTAAATATGTAACTTTATGATTAAAAAGGACCGTTGATGACTTTTTCATGTTTTTAGAATAACCAGGGACTAGTTTTGCCAATTTATGAAACTTGAGGGACTGAAACTGCCAATTATGCAAACTTTGTACGTTTTTCATCTGTTTTTGCATATTTTGCATTTGAAACATATAAAACACATTTCTAAGATATTCTAAGTATTTTGATGCATATTTGAGTGTTTTTGTATGTTTTGGCAGCTCAGATTAGTATAAAATGATGAGTATTTAGACACTCATCAATCCCCCACACTAAAACATTGCTAGTCCCTAGCAATCTTTTGAGAAAAACTTAATGGATTTGAAAAACTCTTTACCAAAAGCCATCACTTCTGGAGTAGCCAGATGTAAGAACTGTGGTACACCTGATAACCGTGTGATTTTGAGCAAACCACCAGCTGTCAACGGATTTGATTTGTCTTTACCAAAAGCCGTTTGCTTCTGGACTAGCCAACTCTTGATGGAATAGTCAACATCTTGGTGAGCTGATTACCAATTATGGTTTTTCCACTGCCTTTACCACAAGCCATAATCTTGCGGGCTAGCCAACTCATTCGCTTTATGGGATATGGGGAGTTGAGGTACCATACAATTTTTGGCAAATTGCAAGCCATAAACGGGTTTGAGTTATCTTTACCAAGAACCGTTTGCTCCTGGATTAGCCAATCCTTATGTGGGTTAGACATGGTGGACTGATAACCATTTATTGCGTTCTAAGTGAGAAAAAATTTTAAAATTTTGGCTAAAATGGGGGTTCTTGATGGAACATGTGTTTAAATTCGTTAGAATAACGAATCTCCCCCCACACTTAGAACTGAATATTGTCCTCAATATTCAAAGTACCGGGTGTTAAGCCAACACTTAGAACGTAAGAAGGAAAATACTCCTTAGCCTTTATTTAAGTTTATGTACACTTTTTTGAGAGAGGATATATACATATATACAACATGTGGGTTAGTATTTCCCCCACACTTAGGGTGAAAACCCTAAGTAAATGCTACTGTTTTTATTTACCGAGTCGCTAGCTTGACTCGACCCCGAATTCATTTGTCCATGGGGAAGCATGATGTGGAAGAGACAATCTGCATCGGACTTTTATTCAAGATATTTGGATAAACATTTGAAGCACGTGGAAGTTTCACACCGATGAGATATATAGACACCCGGCTTACAAATGATACATGAAAATGCTGGGGTCAAAGATAATGTCTTCACTCCCGAAAGAGTGAAGAACAAGATAAGCCACGGGATATATGAAGAAAAGAAAGAAAGTCATGATGAAAATCATAACTAACTCCTCATCTTCAATAGGAGAATTCATTGTTTCATGAATCTCCTCTTTTAAGCTCGTTTGATCAAGACATATTATGGGTATGTCTAGATCAAAATAAAAGTTATCATACTCCGGTGGAGATATGATATGAGTGAGTTCAAAGGAGAACTCCTCGTAAAGATAATCATTCACAAGATGTAAATATGTGAACTCATGTTCCGTTGTGGACTCATCACTATCCTCGATCTGAATACCAAATATTGGGTTATGAGAAATCAAAGTGAATTCAGATTCGAATTCAAATAGAGGATTGGTGATAGTAGTTTTGAATGCTTCAGAAACAATGTGATTAACATTCTCTACTGGACTGTTGGGATAAGCACTGAGTGAAGGATCATTATGTAAGAGACTTTCTATCTCTTCCAGATCGGCTTCGAAGTCAAAGAGATCATCATTACTTCCAGATAGAAGTGGAATGATGTGAGTGAGTACCTCTGTGAAATCCTCAAGAAGAGGATCAACATCAGAATGAGGCAGTGATGCCTCAACATACTCACTGTCTCCATAAGATATACAATCATTACTGGAATTCGAGACATTCTCAATTTGATCATTTGGATTATCAGGGGGGGGGGGGTAGGAATATCACACATATGATCAAGAATTCCCTGTGACTCACTTGGGATTGAGACAAGGTTCTCAACACTAGACTTTATGAATTCGTCCGATTCCTTATTAGGAACAGTGTCAAGATGCTCGTCCTCCATGCTCAGAGAGTGAGTGGGAACCTCGGGTATGATATCAGTAGACTAAAGGAGATGAGAAGGGCTAGCATACATAGATTTTATAATTTTCATTTGTTCAGCTGCTAGTAATTCTCCCATACTCTTTTCTCCCTGTATATCCATGGAAGAAGTCTCAACTGATGAACTTGATGAGGTATCATCACTTTCATCATCTTCATCGAGAAGAGCAGCATTTTGAAATTTGGTACGTGTTATATCTGCTTGTTCTAAGACTAGTAATTCTTCCATGCTTCTTTCGTCTCTAGCAGCATGTTCCTCAGCAAGTAATTCCGCGATAGATTTATCACGAGAATATTGAGTGAGTGGAGACTGTGGGGGTGTGGATGTGTCAAAACCGGATGTATCAGAACTAGAACAATATTCAGGTTTATAATACGGTTGACATTTGAAATCATCATGAGGACCCCCACAATGTACACAAGAAAAACTTGGTGCATTGTGAAACGAAATATTAGCCAACTCCTCCTTAAGGTCTTTAAGTTTCTCAATAACCTCTAGACAAAGGTCTTGCTGGTTTTGAGGAGTTGCTTGGTTCATTTGGTACTGTGGAGGTGGGTCTTGAAACGAATAATCGTAATTGTTACAAGGAAATGGATTCCCTGTTTGACAATCCGAGCTAAAGTGAGGACCTCCACAGTACTCACAACAGTTGAACTGATGTGACTGTGAGTCGTATATGTTTAAGTCATAATTGTTATTAGGAACCTGCTCATAGACAAGCGTGCTTCCTGATTGACAATCAGAACTGTAGTGTGAACCACCACAATACTCACAACAGTTAAACTGCTGAGTCTCATGGTGTGGAAGCTGATGGAATGAATCAGTCATGTCAGGGTAGGAATAGGGATTCTATAATCAGTCATGTCAGGGTAGGAATAGGGATTCTGGTTATAGACAGACCCGTTTCCTGACTCTACCATGCCACAACTGGGGCAATTACCACCATTATAAGGACTACCACATCATTGACAGATTTTAGGGGATGAGAAATGAAGAATCAAATAGGTAGGAGTGTAAAGGTGAATATTTTTGGTATTTTTGAAAATTTTTGTAGTACTAATAAGAAGGAAAATATTTTTGTGTTTTTGTGTTCGTTGAAAACTGATTTTAAAATGTTTTCGGGAACTGTTTTTGTTTTTATATGATAATAGTATGAACAAGGATGGATAAATATACAATGAGCGTGTATTCAGGTTCACTAATACGCAAAATCGTTTAGAATAAGCGCACAACCTCCCCGGCAGCGGCGCCAAATTTTGATTCGTCTCAAACAGTCAGATAATTATTGATCAACCACTTGTGAATGGTCAACTATAATAGTCAAACATTTGAAGCAAATGCTTCCGTGGAATACAGTGTTTCCCCGGGTCGTAATGTCCCACGAGGTGTTCGATGTTTTATTAAAAACGAGTATGTGATCGAGTGAATGTGAACAGGAAAGGTATAAAGTGTGTGTGAGTGATTAATCTAAGGTTTTATAAAATAAAATGACTTAAATAAGCTATAAGAGTTGTTACGTAAACCTAGATATCTAAAACGTTTAAACGTACACCAAATTAAAATCAGACGCGACTGCGTTTTGAGAAAAAAGTAAGTTTTAAGGAAAAATAAACTATAGGGGTTAAAAATGAAAATTCTATAAATTTAAACTTAAAAGAAAAATAAATTAAAAAGAAAATTATTTTTTAGATTATTTTATTATTGATTATTTAATTAAAAACTATTTAACTATTTAATTAAACCTAATTTAAATCAAACTAAAAATTATAAATACTACAAATTAAACTAAAAACTTGTAAAAATAATTTCTAAACTTAAAAATGAACTTGAAAAAAGTATAAAAAATAAAAATAAATATTTTTGTCATTTTATGGATTTTCTATTAATTAAAAACTATTTATATTATTTATACTCATTAAACTATTTTAAATTACAAATAGTACTAAATCAACTTAGAAAATTATGAAAAAATTAATAAAACTATTTTATGACTTATAAAAGCTATGAAAAATATAAAAAATAGGGGTTACCTTATAAAAATTAATTATGCTATTTAAAACTTATTTATTGATTAATTATTAATAAAACTATTTTTAATTCCAATAAATACAAAATTACAAAATAAAAATCTGAGAAAATTATTAAAAATACTTTAATATAAAAGGAAATTAATAAAAATATAAAATTACAAATTACTTAATAAAAATATAAAAATGAAAATTAAAATTAAATTAAATTAAATAGAAACTATCACTTATTTTTATATTGTCTTTTCTGGAATTTTCTTTTACAAACCTATATTATACCTAAAAATAGACAACTTTAATAAAAACAACTAATTTATAAGCTATTAATAAGCTCTGTGAAAGCTTAATACCACCACAGTTGACTTTGGTTGACTGGATAAGCAAATAAGCTCACAAGAGCTTATGTGGGACCCACTATAGATGAATCTGGTTTAAATGAGTATATTGGACTTGTCTAAGCTAAAAATTGCCAAATAAGCTCAGTAGATAAGCTGATAAGCAAAAATAAGCTATTCCAAAAACCAATTTGAACACAGAATGGGGACAGAGTTTTGGGTCTGATTCAGGTGGGGTCCACAATGATTCAGGTCAAACAAATGGTCAACCCTAAGAGTCTGGTTGGAGGGGGTTGTAAGAAACTAATTTGGAAGTGTGGGGCCCACTGTGGTGGTCACAAATCACCACCAAAGTGGTGGTGATGGGTGAGTCTGCTGGTGCAGGGGAAGAGGTCTTCCCTGCAGGTAACTTTGAGAGTGAGTGGGGCCCAGGGTAAAAATCCTAAAAATATAACAAAGATGGAAAACTGAAGTTGAGGTGGTAGACTACTAAACCTCAAAAGCTCTCAGTCTAAATCTCACAAAAAAAAATCTATAAAAATCCCACAAGATTTGGTAAAATCTGAGAATGGAAATTCTGACTTTTTCTAATTTTTAGCTAAGTTGACTAATTTGGATTTCTAACACTTATAACTGATTAATTAAGTTATATTAGACTATAAGAGACCTAGATTAAGCTAAAGCTTAAAGATATAAGCTAATGGGTGGGTTTATGAGACTAATATCCTTGACAGTTAACTGTCAAGGGATATGGAGTTGGATTTTGACTTTTTAAGTAAAGACCTATGGTTTTTATGATCCAATTAAGTTATACTAACCTAGTGAAATTTATAGGAACAAACAATAACAACTTTTATCAACTGAAACTCAGGTAACAACCTTGAGCCAAACACTACCTTATGATGACTGATTTTTGATTTTCACTACAAATGATTGTATAAGATCATGAGACTGGTTCCAAAACTAATATTATGGTTATAGAAGGTCAAATGAGCCTGAATCAACCATTCCACAAGCATGTACCTCAGATTTTTCAAGTATGAGTTATATACTGTGAGATTTTTGATTTTTTGAGAACAAATGAATCTTAATGAACACAACACTGATTTTAATTAATATTATAACTTATCAATACTATTTAAACATGAAAACACAAAGATCAAAGTAAATAAAGCACAAGAACAATAAAATGCCAAAATTAATAAAAATGCTTACAAAATGGATTCGACTGAGAAACAATGAACCATGAACATGTAACCAATCCTATCACCTCCCAAAAGGTTCTAAACCAGAAACCTTCCAATTTTCATATTGCTTCAGCTTCCATTCTTTTTTTTTCACTAATTTCTAATTTATTTTCTATTTTATTGATTTCTTTGGTATTTTCTTCTTTTTCTAATGGTAACTGATGATATAGGTTTTCTAAAACTTATTCAAGCTTTGTCAGAGCTTGAATGAGCTTATGAATTCAATGACAACAAACAGGAACAATAATCAAACTTTTTAAGAATTATTGAAATGATAGAAATTTGCATAAACTGAATTTTGACAAAGAAACTTGAAATTAAGATTAAAGATAGTTGCAAATATACTAGGAATGTTGAATACAAGCTTTTTAGATTAAAGATTACACTGGAACTAAAACTAAACTAATGTCGATACTAAATTACACTACTCTAATCTAATATCTCATCTCTTCTGCTTCTTTTCCCTTTTGTAGAGATTTTCTGAGTTTGTGGGACCCACAATGACATTTCCCACCAATCCCTAACCGTTGATAAGGTCTGATTGATCCTAGCCATTCAAATTGGCTTTTGGCGCCAAAATAGTCATGGTGTCAGTTTGTTGCATGGAGAGGATTTCAAGGCCATAAATGGTACTTGGGAGTATGTGTGAGGTGGAGGGTTTGCGTGGAGAGCTGGGGGGTTGAGGTGGAGGTGAATCAGTGGGTATGGAGGTGGTATTGGTGGCTGTGAGGGAGGAGGAATAGTGGTGGTGGTTTAGGCGGGGTTTGACCAGGGTCAAACCTGGTAATATATGAAGGGTGGTTTGGGCTAGGTAGTGGGCTAAGTAGGGAGTGGGCTTGGGTTGGTGTTTGGTTTGGATTTGGTTTATAATAATAAAGGATCCGTTTGGTTTTTTAGGTATTAAATCACAAGGACCAATTTTGTAATTATTTCAAAGTTGAGGGGCTGACTTTGTGACTTTCCCATAGTTATAAAAAGGACCAAACTTGACAAGGATGAATAGTACAAGGGTATGTTTGATAATTTTCACTTTTAAATACCCGGGGACTATTTTTGCCAACTGTGAAACTTCAGGGACCATTTATGTAATTTTTTTAAACTTCACACCAAGGACCATTCCTGCAAAAGATTATTAGTACAAGGACCAAAATTGATTTTCCTCAAAGTTTTTACATCCCAGGGACCTTTTATGTCAATTTCTAAAGTATAGGGACTAAACTTGTAATTTTGTGAAACTTTACACCAAAGGACTAAATATGTAACTTTATGATTAAAAAGGACCTTTGATGACTTTTTCATGTTTTTAGAATAACCAGGGACTAGTTTTGCCAATTTATGAACTTGAGGGACTGAAACTGCCAATTATGCAAACTTTGTACGTTTTTCATCTGTTTTTGCATATTTTGCATTTGAAACATATAAAACACATTTCTAAAATATTTTAAGTATTTTGATGCATATTTGAGTGTTTTTGTATGTTTTGTCAGCTCAGATTAGTATAAAATGATGAGTATTTAGACACTCATCAACGGCCCTACGACTAGTATTAAGGAATACGACCCGTCATCCATGCAATTGTAACAAACTATCAACCTGTAAAAGATATCTAGGGAGTAATGAAACCTAAGTAAACACAACTTTCCCTATCATTGTTTACACCACATTAGTAATTAGATTTATTTTCATTTCTGTTATTTAATTTTAATTGCATTAGTAGTTTATTGGGTTAGTTGACAAGCAACTAATTCCGCCCACTCTTCCAAAAACCCGAGATTTTATTTGCTTTTATAAAATATAAAAATACAAAAAGAATCATCCCTCACCTCTAGACCTAGTTTTTAGGCTTTCTAATCCTAGCGACACTATTCCTGAGTTGAACGATCAATCCCCCGGTACTTGTCACTATACTATACTACAACGATCAGGTACACTGCCTGGTGGGGGTTGTAAGCTTCTCGAGACCCCTCGAGAGGTAAAGCCTGGTGCGATTCCCACGTATCACACATGACATGAAACATCAACTCACTATGGTTAAAACAAACTATAGACATTTTCTTATGTTTTAAACATTTTCTTGAAATCACCATAGTAGATGCCCTAAAAGAACACGCTGATAAACACTCTATTCCTAAAATTTTGAAGGCATTATCATGAATACTTTTAAATAACACAAAACGGCCTCAGAATTTCAGTATTTTATCGTAACTGCAAAAATATTATCGCCAATTCTAAACTTTTATTCCAAAAAAAAGAAAAAAAAAAAAAAAAAAAACATTATTCGCCGGAAAAACCCATACCGTGCTAGTATGGGTATATGGTCGCTCTGAATTATTGAGTTGAGATAAATATTGAACACAATTTTTTTAGAGATCCAATGAACAAATAATGGTCATTTATTATTTTATTTTTTTTAATAAAAAATAGACCACTTTTCACTTTTTTTAAATAAAATATCTTGCAAACGGTAAATCATTAAACGACCATAAATACACCATCATCTTTAGGTAGACGGACACTTCGATATAACAAATCACATGTGAAATTAAAATAACAAATCACATGTGATTTTTTCAAGCGTAAATTTCAACACTCACAAAAAAGTCAAAAAAAAGTTCGTTGAAAGTATATAGAAGTGACCCTCTACATAAAGATGATTTAATTCTCGTCGTGATGGTATGATTCATTTCACGTAACGATTAACGGCATCTGAGATATTTAATTGTTAAAAAAGATTAAAGTGAGTTTTTTTAGTTTAATAAAAAAATGGGTAATATTTATTCATTGGATCTTTAAAAAAATTGTGTTATATATTGAACTTTTCTCATTTATAAGGCTAAAAGGAGTAGAGAGTGACCTCTCACTCGTCACCCCATTCCACAAACATTGCTCACGCAGTCACGCATGAGGATACGGAAAAAGGGGAGGTGAAAGGTGACTGAGTCACCTCTCGGTTCTTGTGTTATTTTATTGTGTTTTATTTTATTTGTGAGTATGTGGGATATTTAGTGCGATATATTTGTATAAAGTGAGTATTTTAATAAAAGGTGATGGGTGGTGTTTTAATGAAAGGTGATGGGTGGTGTACCATTACGGGTGAAAGGTGAGATGGAGTGACATGATAGAGAAAAATAAGGTGGCACTGTTGTGGAAATTGAGGTGAGGGTGACCACTACATTTACGTCAGTGTCACCTTAGTTTTCTCTCTCCATTTACCTCTCCTCATTTTTTTATCCACAATTTTCATCCACAATGGTCATACTACCTCACCTTTTAACTCATTTTTTTTAATTAAACACTAAAAATTTTATTCATAAATTACAAAAATTACATTAAAAGTTAAAAACATCATAAAAATAAAAAACTAAAATACCATAAAAGTGTTCGACCAAATCGGCAAGAAGTTTTTGATGCGCATGTGCCAATTTGATTTGGATGATAACTTTATGCCTTTGTTCTTGGGATCGTATGAGGTTGTCCAGTTGATGTACTTTCTCCATATACCAATCGGATGATATAGCCTCCCCTGTGTCTTTTCGAATCATGTTATGTAATATGATGCATGTATACATCATATTCCTTCTTTTTTCTTGACGATACGGTAGTGCCGGATTGGCTAATACATCTCATTTGTTATTTAGAACACCAAATGCCAGTTCCAAATCTTTCCTTTCCGCTTCATGCATTCGCTTATACCATTTTCACTTGTGTTCATCGACGCCTGGTTCTGAAAACGACTTAGCAAGTGCCACCCATCCCGGATATATCCTATCAACAAGATAGTATCCCCATCTGTAAGTTATGCCCTTAGCTACAAACGAAATCTCCGGTGCTTTTCCGTCTTTGTGATCGTTGAATAAAGGGGATTGACGTATAACGTTGATGTCGTTGTTCACCCTAGAAACACCAAACGATCTCAACTTATGATACTTCTCCTCTGTCGATTTACTTGTCATCATTTCATATTCTGACTAATAACTTCTTCTTCCGATGAGTCTATAAACATCATTGCTTCGGAATTCATATCCATAATAAGTCTTGTTTGAGTTGTGTGAGATTAAATTTGAAATTGTGTAAAGAATGATGAGTTAGGAGGGTATTTATAGGTAAAAAACGGTATTCTTTTTAATAAATATCCGTTTTAGTATAATTGGTGGCCACAAATTGCACACAAACCGAATAGCAAGAGGCTCACCGTTCGTCCTTTTTTTCCCTGCCTCACGCGTGAGCCACACGACTGATATAATATGACTTCATTTGATTTTGTTAGATCATTGTAAACCCCGTAAGTTAAACTTTATTAATGATAAACTATTTATAGAGTACAAAGAGGAGACCCAACCCACAAGTCGGGTTTGGGCTAACTAACTTATCCATCTAATAGATTTTGTATTCGAAAAAGGTATTTTGGTCCCTGGTGTATGTTTGAGTGTTTGACTATGGTAGAATGGTGGCACGCAGTCACGCATTGCTAAACGTGGTGTATAAGTTAGTCCCTCGTGTATGTTTGACTAACATACATATAAAAGATGTAATGAGAGAACCATTCATATACGGCATTAGCTATTTTGGGTCCCCTGTAATAATCTATTGTCCCTCCTACATGGCTACAAATCATGTTGGACCCCTGTTATTGTCACACTAGAGATGAAAAAAACAATCTTTTCTTCCAAATTCTAGTACCTACTACTTATCAATCTAAACATAATATACATTCATGTTTTGTTTCTTGGTCTTTAATAAACTTCAACAACTGCAAAACATCTATTTTCTTTAATCTCTCTGTAAGCCTTTTAGCTAGAGCTTTTTATTCATTATATCATTTATTTGTATTAACTGTTTATTTGCAATTCTGCATATTTTCTATGAGTTTTTAACTACATAACTTAAAATATGCTTTTTCAAAATGGATAATCTGCTTGTAGGATTGTATTAAAAGGCAATAAGCTGATAAGCAGTTCTAGAAAAGTAATCCCAAGCACCCCTTAATACCTTATTCATTTCTTAGTTTGGGCTCATATTGACTTATTATGAGTTGTTGATAAATGGCATTTAGGATGTACTATGTATGGGAGCTATGTGCAACCAGGGGCGGACCTAGGCATTAACTTTGGGGGGCGGTGCCCTCCATGACTTGCCGAAAAAGTTCATATTTTAGTGTAAAATTTTTTTTTAGGACCTTTTTATTAAAGTGCACCCCTCTAAAAAATCAAATTGCCCCTCACCTTGAAGCCAAAAATGTTAAAACCTTAGTTTTTAGCGTTAAAAAAAATTATGACCTTTTTATTAAAGTGTATCACGAATTTTATCAAAAAAAAAACATTTTTTGCCCCCCGTCTTGGAAAATCCTGGGTCTGCCACTGTGTGCAAGCCGGAAATTCATGTACTTGGAGTTTTAAATGTTTGCAGTGGACGAGTGTTAGCATATACATTGTTCATTAGCCTATAGAATTTCACACGTAATTTACCTTTCATGCTTTAGAACGGAATAGTTTTGCTCTGCTAACAGAATAGTGATCACATAATCTTTGATAAACTAAGAAAAGAATCTGGTTAAGTGGAATGTCGCGTTTGTCGTGGGGAACAAATAGCAGAAGGTATAAGTACAGGATTTAGCGATGATGGATGAGTAAGTGATGATTGCCTTTATATTAGTGTGGTTGGGCACAGCCTTCCTGTGACAAAATCCTTTTATGCGCTTAATGTCGGAATGGTGTCAAACTGTGAAAGACCTGAATTTTTGTCAAAAAAGATGTTCAGTATTTGTGAATTCTGCTATATATTTATTGTCTAATATTTAGTGGTGTTTGGAATATGATTTGATAGTGATTATGTGATATTGAGTAATCAGAATCAGGTAATCAGTTGTAATAGTACAACTTGGTGCATGAGATAGTTCTTACATGTGCTTCTGTTACTTGAAGTGGTGATAATCACTTTTACCATGTTGAAAGTATTGGCAGAATTCGGTTATCGAAACACAAGAAATGAGTATTTTAACTTGGAATCGCGATAATTAGATAAATACCTTGAAAACGCCTATTTAAATTATATGAATTTAAAATATTTTTCATATGCTTTTGATAGGATGGAGCTAACATTGGCCAGTGACACGACTAGTCTGAATTACTGGCTGACCTGGAAGTTCTTTCTCTGCGTAATATGGGTGTTTGGTTCCATGGTTATAGCATCATATCTGATCTGGAAATATGAAGGTTCAGGAAATACAAAAACTTATAAAGACGTGACACAAGAAGAGACAGATTGGTTTCTTTATGATGGTGAAGCATGGATGCCGTGTATAAAGGGATTGCATCCTGCTTGGTTACTGGTTTTTCGAATCATATCTTTTTGTTTGCTTTTAGCAGCTGGCGTTTCTGATGTTGCCATTAATGGAACTGACTTATATTTCTATTATACTCAGTAAGCTTTTTTATATAACTTTATACTAGATATTATGTCAATTTGGATTGTGTTTTATCTTAAACGAGTCAAATCCATTTATTTTTTTCTACAACGGTGAAATGGGTCAAACAGGCTGAAATTTGCCAAACATATACTTGATATTCTTATAATGCATACAACATCCTAAAGTATTTCTTCAAAGTTTTAGGTTGCTATGTTTCAGCATTGTTTTATAATTATAGTTAATACATTTATCATTATTTTATTTTTTTCAAAAAAAGGTAATTGCGGGTCAAATAACCAACAGAGCTTGTTTTGACCCGTACGAAAAGCCCTTGTTTTTACCCGTTACTGTTGGCATCGTCTGCGGGGTGCATGTCTATCGAATAAAATTTTTTGGGACCATAAGCTCTCACATAAAATTGAATATTGTTGTTGTATTGATTTTCAAGTGCTTAATTTCTGGTATAGGTGGACTTTGTCTTTGGTTACTTTCTATTTCGCGGTATGTGCTTCTTTTTATCCAAGTTTCTGTATTTTAGATCAATTGTTTGAATTTACATGATTTTGATACACTTGTTCTTATCACTGTCCCGATTTTTGTTTGCAGTTTGGATCTCTACTCTCGGTTTATGGATGTTTCAGACACCACAAGACATTTAATGTCGGTAAAGATCAAGAATTTTTATTGCCTCTCAGTCATGAGGAGAATACAACGAGTCAACGGGCAAAAAGTCATTTCTTGCTAACAGCTGCATTTTGGAGTTACGTGTTTCAAATTATTTTTCAGGTATTATTTCCCTTTGGTAACTTGTAGTCACTTGTTTGCTGTGCAGAGTTATTTTATCTTTGAATGTTTGTGTTGCTTATGATGGTTCACTTGTTTGCTGAACACAGATGAGTGCTGGTGCGGCGATGCTGACAGATTCTGTTTATTGGATTGTTATCGTTCCATTCCTTACCATTGTTGGTTACGAATTGGGATTCGTGAGTATTCATACTTGCTTTATATTATTATTACAATATTCTCATCATTTATTAAACAATTCCTATTTTTTAATTTGTATTATGTACTTTTTCATGCATGATGAACCTTGATGACAGTCACATTGCCAGAAAATCTATGAAAATGGAGAAACTTTATAAATAGGTTACAATTTACATTTTTGGGGGAGAAAATTATGTAATTTGTGATATTACACAATAATTTTAAGCAGCTTTACAGATTATATCTTAGATAAATGTTTTCGGGAGAACCTTGATACAGTGATGGATCCTAGATGTGAAAAGGGGTCAAATTTACAAACTACATTTTTGGGTGACAAAAATTCTTTAATTTGATATTTATACAGAAACAATAATAGGAGTGAGTCCGTCTCACTGATTCTAAGAATCAGGCCATATTGCTTTATATACTTCTTGACATATTTGTTTGATGGTTTTCTTACGGGTTTCAGCATTCTCTTTTTCTAATCTTATAACAGTTGACGGTTGTTGCACATTCACTTAATCTTGTTTTGCTCCTCGGGGACACAGCCTTGAATAGCTTGGTAACTTTCCATATTCTTAATTCATTGTGTCTTGTGTGGTTAAAATGCTTTTAGTAATGCATTTCATTCTATGAATCCTGATATTATTTTTAAACCATGTATCAGTGCTTCCCTTGGTTCCGAATTTCATACTTTCTGTTACTGACTGCTTTCTACGTGCTTTTCGAATGGATTCTTCATGCATTGGTTGCAACTTGGTATGTTGGGTTCATCTTATCTTTAACACATTTCATACATTAATCTATATCGTTCTTTTGTCTTTAACTTATCTCTATTCCAGGTGGCCATACCCGTTTCTTGACTTAACTGTAGAATATGCTCCACTATGGTACGTCTTTTCAAACATCTAAGCATCAGTACAAGTTAAAAAGAATGTGTTTTATGTTGTGGGCCCCATCCCTTATATCAAACCGGTAACATTAAGCAAATTGGCTAAAGGGTCAAATACTCACTCAAATGGGTCAAAGTGGCAATAAACTGCTAAATTTTGTGATTATGTTTAGATAACGGACAAAGAGGGATGGTGGGTAAAAATGAGCGGAACTGTCCCCCCCCCCCCCCCCCCATAAATTATCCAATTTGACCCAAACTTGTCTCGATCCATTAACCAAACTGCTAATATTGCCCCCTATTTCTGTCCACGAACCCCGTTTATAAGTTGTGAATCTGATCCTATTTTTAGGTTAATCTAATGTGGTTTCATTAACTGTGTATGTAAAACGCTATGCAGGTACTTGCTCGTTGCATTACTGCATATCCCATGCTACAGCTTCTTTTTTCTGGTTGTGAAACTTAAGTACTACTTATTGGCGCGATGGTTTCCTCATTCATATCAAACTTTGAGATGAAATTTATTGAAATGCACTTCTTCCAAATCATGACCATGGACCCTTACGCCTGGCACATGTTCATCAAGAACGGTTCTATGAATGATGCATTCGTCTGTCCCTTCTCACGTGTCATTGATGACATGGTTTTACACATGATTCTAATATTCTTTTTTCCATGAATCATACAAAATAAATGGTATACACTCTCAAGGGGATGAAAGTTGTATTCCTTTTTTTCAGCCCCTATGGCACTAATGCCACAAGTTTATACAGGTTTCCCTTCATGTAGAGCTTTCATGATTATAGTTATCAGGGTGGGTTACATTTGTACTAGTATTTGTTTATGTGCCATGTTATCTTTTTATGATGAATTTGTATTCTTTTTTCTGACATGTACTTAGAGTTGTAGCCGATATGCATATTTGCTATCAATTTTTTTCTGTTTAAGATACAATTCATATAGTTATCAGGGTGGGTTACATCACTAGTCCTCTCACACAATGCTCTTGTCTTGTGTTCGACTTCAAATTAGGTTCCACAAATTTAATACGCTCGGGTAAGGGTTTGACCGTCTACATCCTACCTTCTATATCCGCTTTGGCGGATTGAGTATTGTTCTTGTTAGATCACCTCCCAAACACGTGAATCATCACGAAAAACCATAAATACTTTTTTGTTTAATTTGATTAATGATCACTAGGGTTTCAATCAAGCCAAACTTTTATTAAGCAACTCAAGTTCAAGCTCGAGCTTGACTCAATCGAGTCAAGTTTTTATCAAGCTCAAGCCCAAAAATTAGCTCGAAACATATAACGAGCCAAGCTCAAGCTTTTGATAGCTCGGCTCGAGCTGATATCAAGCTTTAATATAAATATATTTCCGTTATTAATTCATATAACAAACTAGGGATAAAAATTGTCTAAAAATACATTGAACTTGCCACTTTTTACTATTGTTTGCTATGATTTTTTTTTCCTATTGTATACATAAACTTTCTTAATCATCCTATTTTATGCATAAACTTTCTTAATCACCCTATTACATGCATCGTTAGTCCTAACTGAGTTAAAATATTTGCATCGTTAGTCCTCATTGACTATAGAGTTAAAATATTTGCATCGTTAGTCCTCATTAAGTTAAAATATTTGTCGTTAGTCCTCATTTACTATAGAGTTAAAATATTTGCATCGTTAGTCCTCATTGACCATTCTTACGTTTTTATCAGTTTCGGCCGTTTTTATACGTTTGCATCTATCATGTTTTTATCAAATCTTTTGCCACACTTTTTTTATCAAATATTTTGCCACATTTTTTATTCATTTTCGTTTAGGGTTTAGGGCCTAAACCCTAAACCCTATAGAGTTAAAATATTTTCATCGTTAGTCCTCATTGAATTAAAATATTTGCATCGTTAGTCCTCATTGACCATTCTTACGTTTTTATCAGTTTCGTCCGTTTTTATACGTTTTCATCTCTCATGTTTTTATCAAATCTTTTGCCACACTTTTTTTATCAAATATTTTTCCACATTTTTTATTCATTTTCGTTTAGGGTTTAGGGCCTAAACCCTAAACACTAAACCCTAAACCCTAAACCCTATAGAGTTAAAATATTTGCATCGTTAGTCCTCATTGACCATTCATAGGTTTTTATCAGTTCGTCCGTTTTTATATGTTTTCATCTCTCATGTTTTTATCAAATCTTTTGCCACACTTTTTTATCAAATATTTTACCACATTTTTTATTCATTTTCGTTTAGGATTTAGGGTTTAGAGTTTAAGGTTTAGGGTTTAGGGTTTAGTGTTTACGGTTTAGGGTTTAAATTCTAAACCCTAATAATTTGGATCAAAAGGGTTTAGGGTTTAGGTTACAGTCTCACGAGTTTTGATGTAAAACATCATTCCGGATAACGTTCGTGTTTTCACTTTTAATAATTCGGATCATAAGGGTTTAGGGTTTGTGGAAAACTAGAAGGGAGGTTGAATAGTTTTACGTCTTTTTTTATTTTACTATGAAAATCTTAGTTTTGTTTTAAAACCTTGTTTACTTTCAAAACTTTGATTCAATCTTATGTGAACTCAAATCTTGAACAATATGAACAACTATATATAAGTATGAACAATAATAATAATGTAAGCTAAGTATGTGAAATCAACACATGCATAATATAAACAATTATAGCTATATACGAGAGATAAGTAAGTAAATGTTTATTTTGTAATCCTTAATTATATTTTGTATGAAAACTATACTTGATTGAAATGATCAATTATATGTATGTTACCTTTTTAGTTTGATTATAAAAACATTGTTTTGTGAATGAAACTTTTGTTTGATCTTTAAGTGAAATCAACACTAGCACTATATGAGCAACAATATATATACGTCTACGTCTACAAAAGTAATAACGATATAAGCAAGATAATAAGTAAGAGATGGAAAGATCTAACTGCGAGACAAATGATTTATAGTGGTTCGGCTACAAGGACACCTTCCTTGCCCTACTCCACTCCCCGAGTCACCTACTTGAGAGTTTTCTTCAATATGTCAACAAGCTCCCTTATGGCGGAGAAAACCTTACACAACTTTTACTTACACCAATTAAAGACACTAAGCTAAATGTCGAGTTCTAATCCTAGCTATAACCAATCTCACAACTTAAATCACAACACAACTTCTTCACAACTTTATGCACCTTTACACAACTTCTCCTTCTTCACAACTTCTATTTCTTAGCTTCTTCCCAACTTCTTGCACTTCACAACTTCGATGCTCCAATTGCTTCACTACTTCACAACTTTGAAGCTCTTATTACTTCACTACTTCACAACTCCTATCTCTTCACTACTTATCACTAATCCTATACTTCTCTACTCCTCACACTTTCACTTCTTCACAAACTTCAAACTAATCTAATCACCTATGTTTAGATCTAACTAACCAATATGTACACCTTATACACAAGTTAATTGTCACAACTCGTAATTTCAGATCCCTTTTCAGATGTCGAAATTTCATTTTCATATTGGAAAGTTACTATTTACCGATCACTATTCATCATTTTACTATTCATCATTTTTGGAGTCAGTTTAAGATTCCGAGAAGCGTTCAGAAAATTCACTATTCACATGACACTATTCATTTCCGAAGAGAAAACACTATTCACGTGCATCACTCATTTCATCGTAAATTTAGTTTACGGATATTTAAATTTGCCTAACCAGTTAGGTTTAGCTGCGAATTCGAGCATCGTCAATATTTACATTCGCGTAACCGGTCAGGTTAAGCTGCGAATTCATGCATCATCAGTAGGGACACTTCATATGGACTAGAAATAGATTACACATCATCACAATAGAATTTGCATACTATTCCACTAGTAGGATATTCAAATTAATATTTTTGATATATTTGACATTTTACGTATGTTTATTTTTAAATAAACGTTATCACAAAATCAATAAATGTGACTAACACGTCCGACACTCCCGACTATGATCCCTATATATTTTCATATTCATTATAATGATATAAAAATTATATTATTAATTTACCCGGTGTTTTGAGACCATTGCTATATTTTACGATATATGTTAAAAATTTTGTCGGATTACGATATTTCAAGACGGCAATTATTTTAACACCTGATTCTCATCAGGAATGTAATTTTATAATTTTTACAACATCGTTATATTTTATTTAGTACCGTTAAATTTTATTTCTAGCAAACTCGGTACCCCGGTATCCCCTAAAACACAAAATATCTACACAATATTAGCTAAATCTTACAAAAATCTTCCATTTTCTTTACCCACCATCCCATTGCCGCCCCCCCCCCCCCCCCCCCCTTTTCTTTTGTTACACACCATTGAAAATTTTCACTTGCTCCCATTAATACTAGTCCTTTTTGTCTACTTCAATAATATACAACATATACTTAGATTTCTTTCTCATTTACAAGATTCAAAGCAAGAAAGTTTCATCTCTTTTTGTCTCCTCTCTTGAACCGGCCAAACCACAAGACCAAGAATAAACCAAAGAGTTTTCAAGATCAAGTGTTTTTCAAGTTTCTTTAGTTACCTATTTTAAGGTTTTGAAATAAAAACCTTTAGGTTAATTAGGTTTTCATCTCCAAAACTCTTTAATCTTTCAAGTAAGTATGTCAAACTCATTTTCATAATTTTTCCAAGTTTTTATAATGTTAATATGATTTTTATACAAGATTTACATGCATATGTTAGTTTATACCACTCTATTTAAACATTTATAACTTTTAAGCCCTAGAAATAAATTATAGGTAGATCCTTGGTAGATTAACTTGGTGGATGATGTTTAGGAACCCATAACACCCTAAGAAGGTGTATGGTAAGAATAAATTAGTTTGGTGGTGATTGAAAGTGATTTGGTTAGATTTGAAACAAGTTTGAAACTAGGAAAATGATTTTTGAAACTATATATATACCTACTGTCCTTATTTTAAAAATGTGGGAAACTCAGGAACTCAGGGGTAATTTTTAACCTACTTTCAAAAACGAAACTTTCGGCGAAAGAACGGATTAAAACGAGTTTATAACGAAGGAGATATGATTTTCGCAAGTTTAACGACGAAAACTATTTTTCTAAAAATTTAACGTGCTGTTGGGCGATTTTCGACGGACAAATAGAGGCGTTAGACGCAACCTAGAGGATCCGAGCTATCAAAAATATATTAATACATGTTAAAACGAATCCGTGGATATAAAGAACAAGGAAAATGAACTTAAAACGACAAAGATATACTCGTTTCAAAATCGACAAAACTATATTATTTTGGCAGCCACTATTAGAAATATTATTCTAATGTACTAAAAACTATATTTTCTAGTAACAACATTGAAAAGCCGTATTTCTATCCATTGAAGCCCATGTGACCAAAAATCTATTTACGCGACTATTAGATGTCATTTTAAGGTTTTCAAAGCGATGAGTTAAACACTAACATTCTTATGGACAATATATTACGACTAGTTTACAAGTCTAACAAGATATATTTTTCCCAAGTTATAGAAAATATTTTACTTTAACGATAACTAGTATTTTCAAGTTACGAGTGGTATAGGTATCATGTGCATTCATTACATCACGTCATGATCTAAAGTAGATCGTTATTACTTATATTAGGTTGCGGCTAATGTTCACGCCTTGTTGTCCCTATCATTTCACGTCATAGTATCATCGCTCCAGGTGAGTTTTCATAGCCCCGTTTTAATTCAATATTTTGATTTCAAATCCCACGGGGGAGAATACATTGCATGATAACGCTCAAAATTAACATTTTTTTAGGAGCGTTATTGTGGATTTTATGCATATATTTTGGTCACTTTTATGAACTTACGGTACTTAATGAAGTATATTCTCTATTTTAGGTTCATGGAAGGAAAATGAAGAAAAAGACGTAAAAATGAACAAAAACGGAGATTTATGAATGTACGGAGGAATTCCCGACAAATGAAAGTCTCTTGGAGTATATTCGAGAAGATAAAGTAATGAAGATTGTCACTCCAAAAACTCAAGAATAAAGCACAAGAAGGAAAACGAGAAGTGAAATGAAGGAAAGAAGCTAAAACGAAGAAATAATGGAAGACTCGTTGTTTCCGACACACCTTCACTATTTTGGCCATAAGTTAAGCATACGGACTCCGATTTAGTTGATTTAAGCGGCCACGGAAAGCTAAGAGAAAGATCTACAACTTTGGTCTTTATCATTTCTGTCCAGGAGGATCCATCCGATCGGTAGGAGCCCGTAACCGATTCGGATGGAATTGAATTTTTCATCCATCCGGATCGGATGGAATGCAACCGATCGATTGGATGCTTGCTGACCTCCCCAAGTCATTTTTAATGCATAATTAAGTGTCATTAAGCCCCAAGTCCGATCAAGTCTCCATAATAACTCCTAAACCTGGCATTTTATGACAACTTAGTGCCCAAGTTTTATGCTTGGAGGCTAAGGTTGATTTCTACTACAAATATGAGTGCTTAGGCTTAGTTCTAAGTGTGCATTCTTAAAGGAAGGATTGTCACCAAAACAAAGGTGAAAGTATAGCCTCCAACCTAAAGGAAGAACTTTCACCAATTCACCAGTGTGAAATTGTATCCTCCACCCTTAAGGATGAATTTCCACCACCTTATCTCACCTAAAAGACCACAAACCTCTGTCGTTCAGAGAGGACGTATCACCAAGAAGTATTGGAGCGATTCTCTAGTTTGGTTAGATGTTGTAGTTGATTGGAGGCTTGAAGGTTGCTATAATCTTTCACCTATGCCTATTGTAATTCATACTTTGGGTAAACTTTGTTGCTTTTATATTTCAAGATGTTTGTTATTGATGTGATTCTTGTGATGAATGTTCTTTGTGTGCTTGTTCTCTTATTGCTTATCTTGTGGTTTGATCTGTGACAATCATATCCACCAATTTGTTACTTGCTTAAACAAACAAACGACACTTGAGTGCAACCAAGTCTCTTGGGACGACCTTGATTTACCACTCCTATACTACAATTGACTAGGGTATACTTGCCCGAATGTGTTCCTAGATAACCGGTAATTCTTGTTTCTATAAATTTAAAACATGGTTGCTAATTAGCACATCAAGTTTTTGGCGCTGTTGTCGGGGACTTGTGTTTGTATTCTTTTGTTTGTTTGTTTGTTGAATTGTTTACTTGTGTGTATGATGTGATTGGTAATGGAGTATTCTTTTATGAAAAAGGTGATGCATAAAAACATATCTATTTTATGAGTTTGTTGAAATAACATCTTTTCTTGCTTAATTAGTTGGTAAAAACATTCTTGGGAAAAATAGGTCCGAAAGGAGTTTCTACATGTTTTTATTCCAAAACATTAGTGCACGAATTAGTATGGGATATGATGCTTGACAAACATCTTATTTACTTATTAAAATGAATTTGAGAAGATTTCATCACGAGAAAGGGCCGAAAGGATTCGTAGGAATTCATAAGAAAAGAATTGATTTTCAAAACAACAATGTGTTAATTGAATTGTCATCCTAATTAGATAAGGCCGAAAGGAGTCAATTAGGTGATTGTATTCTTAGTAGTGGTTAAACATGATATACATCATTGATTGAATAACTACTCACTTTTAGTTATGCATCATAACAAGTTTACACCAAACTTAATAAGAATACTCCACATAATTGATCAAGGAATTACATACAAGTATATGTTTTAAGTGTTCTTGAAAGTATTTTCGAAAAAAAAAAACCCCCACCAAAATGACCAGTTTAAGTTTTATAAGTTATGTGATCTCTTGCATGTTTTTGTGTTTCTTTTTGTTTGTGTTATTTTCGTGTTGATTAGTTTCGTATTAATTTGGAATAAGACTATCTTGTTTTAGATTGTTTTGTTTTGATTTGTGTTACGTGACTAATTGTGTTTACTTGTGTCTATGTGATTTTCATTTTATGTGATCGTGCTCTTATTTGTTTGTGCTTTTATTTTTGTTTTTAGTGTTCTTGATGTTCCTTTAGTACATATGTGTTTATGTGTTTTATTTACTTGTGTTTATTTTCGTGTTCATTGCGTTATGTGTTCTTGTTTTATCAATAAAAGTTTATAAGTAAAACTTGTTTTATAAAAAAAATTGAAATTTTTGTCCAACCGATCGGTTGGAGCTCTCGGTAAAATATTTTTCATTCTAACCGATTCGGTTGGATGTCCAACCGATCGGTTGGACTAATCGGTAAAAAAGAATATATATATATATATATATATATATATATATATATATATATTTTTTTTTTTTTCATTTTTCGTATTTTGTTTTTGTGTGTTTTTGTTTATATCGTATAAGTTTAAATGTCTTTTTGTTTTTGCAAGAGTATCATATCTTTTATTCTACTTAAATTTGGTTTTTGCTTTTTAATTTTTGTTAATTTTAGTACGTTGTAAATAAATAAGTACATTTTAAATAAATAAAGAAAAATATTTTGAACTTTGTGGGTATGTTCACTGGAAGCCCTCACGAGACTTCACTTGTCCACTCGGGCCACCGAGGGGTTTAAAAGGCTTGTTGCATACGCTAAATGCAATCGTGATGCTTATGAAAGTGAGTTTTAGAATTTTACGTGTTTTTGTAGTTTAGTTTGTTTTTGCATATTTAATAAGCTCTTGGAGATTGGATTATTGGTGACATTGTACTTGGTGTGTTGATGTTTTGTTGGAAGCGAAATCGATTGATCTCACATGCTTAGTATCTTATCATTTGGAGTTCGATCGCGATTTCTACGGCCCGGGAAGTTTCGTTTCTCTTGGACTATCTATTTATTTATTTTTTCCCTATTTTACATACTTTGAAGTTTATTTTTCACATTAAAGACAATGCTTAACTTAAGTGTGGGGGGAAGTAAAATAGGAAAAACGAAACTTATTTTTAACTTTCCAAATTTTTGGGTCAACAATTTGAAAATAAATTTTGTATACTTGTTTGCCCTTTTGATCTAGTTGTTTTCACGCTTTTAGGATAATGTATTAGAATAACTTGATAATCCACTGGTGAAATCGGTACTTTTTGAAAAATTTGAGATGTGTCCCGATTAATATTGCAATCCATTCTAGGATCGATAACATTTGCTAGCGCATATTATAACCCTTTCCACTAAATTGTGAGGATTTAAGCCTATTTCATATATAGCATACATCTTTTATGCTTGAATCTTTTGCTATGAGTGTGCCGGTGATTTAATTTATTCTAGAACTTGTACTTGTAAATCATTACCAGACCGTTGTAAGATCGCATTCGTGTGATATAAGTGTATTCGTGTGATAAAGAGGCAACCTTAGGAATTAAAACCAAATGGCCATCCGTTTACAAAATAATTTTTGCTAACCACATCGGTTAGTTATCCTCGTATTTGGAACCCATTTGTTAGCGTTTATCTTTAGCGCTAGATACCCCTAGTTTTACCCTCCGAGCCATTCTTTTTTTTTTGTTACATCCAGAAAAATACAAAACTATTTTACACTCTAAACCTTAGCCTTACCCTTTGTCAAAGTCTAAACGGTGGGTTGCTAGTTGCGTCGTGACTAAGGCTGCGAAAAAATATTTATATATTTATCATTTATGTTATAATATTATATTTTATATGCATATCGAGTTTACAAAAGGTGAGTTTACAAAAGATGAGCTTACAAAAAGTGATATGCATAAGAAATAAAGTGAAAATTTGAACTATGTTTAGAAATTACTAGGCCCAAAATTTAAGCCCACATCATCCCCTTCTAAAAATGGCGCCACGCCATACGATAAGGCGCGCCTTGGCACGCCTTTTCGCGCCTTATTCCACGCCTTTTCACACGACGCCTAGACTTCATGCCTTGGTCCATTTCGTGGCGCCGAGGCCACACCTCGCGCCTTGGCGGCGCCTTGGCACGCCTTTTAGAACACTGATTATTAGTTAGCCACACTTTGTGATTCGTGTGTGTCATCCAACAAAGATGAAGGTGCGCAACTTCGTATTTTGTATTTTTTTTTTGTGCTGATGCTTATGCGAAGTGTGGGGGAGATGTGATGTGTGTGAAAAAAAAATGAATGAAAAAAAAAATGTAAAAAAAAAAAAAAAAAAAAAAAAAAAAAAAAAAAAAGTCATCGCAACTATAAGGTGACAATTATAGCCAATGTGCTATATTATGTATGGAGATGAAGAAAGAAAGTTATGTGATATGTTGTTACCCAATGTGCTATGAAGAATATTGTTATGGTGAATCGATGTATCGAAATGTGACCGAAGAAGAGATGATTGTAACTATAATCATTTTTGGGTTTGCGGTTTGTTCGGTGACTAGCAACAATGGGACTTAGATTTGACTTTATTTTTCCTTTAAAACCAAATTCATAAATATTCCCATACCTTATCCCTACCCTTACCAAATTACTTTATTCGTTGTTCTTTCGAGTCTCCGGATATAGTAATGGCTTTGTGAGAATATCAAGTGCAAGAATATTGTAGTGACCATCCGGTTTTTGAGTAATCAAGACTTCGCGCTAGCGATCTATTATGTTTTTGTATGAGATGTTTGAATATAAGCCTGGTATAAACCCTTTAGCCTTACATTACAACCCAAATAAAAGTCCTCTTTAGATGTTTACACTTGGTGCTTACGCCATGTCGGTAAAGTTTTGTTTCTTGTACAAGCCTATGGTAATAAACGGATCATGACTGAGCAATAAGTGTGATTTCTCTTATATATACTCCACCACTACAAATAAATGAGTGATAGAGTGAATTATACTTTGTTTCTTTTTCGTGAGGTGTTTAGAAATGTTAATCAAGCAAGAAAATCATTGGGTATTGTCAAACATCTCGATTTTCACCTTAAAGCTTAAAACGATGAATCTTATCTTGTACTTGTACTTGATAGATTTGCATCATATTTTTCTAATCATTCTTGTGCACCATGTGGATTTATTTTCTTTAATTCTAGATTTGCTTGAGGGCAAGCAAAGTTTAAGTGTGGGGGATTTGATAATGCTCAAATTTAACATGTTTTTAGGAGCGTTATTGTGGATTTTATGCATATATTTTGGTCACTTTTATGAACTTATGGTACTTAATGAAGTATATTCTCTATTTTAGGTTCATGGAAGGAAAATGAAGAAAAAGACGTAAAAATGAACAAAAACGGAGATTTATGAATGTACGGAGGAATTCCCGTCAAATGAAAGTCTCTTGGAGTATATTCGAGAAGATAAAGTAATGAAGATTGTCACTCCAAAGACTCAAGAATAAAGCACAAGAAGGAAAACGAGAAGTGAAATGAAGGAAAGAAGCTAAAACGAAAAAATAATGGAAGACTCGTTGTTCCCGACACACCTTCACTATTTTGGCCATAAGTTGAGCATACGGACTCCGATTTAGTTGATTCAAGCGGCCACGGAAAGCTAAGAGAAAGATCTACAACTTTGGTCTTTATCATTTCTGTCCAGGAGGACCCATCCGATCGGTAGGAGCCCGCAACCGATTCGGATGGAACTGACTTTTTCATCCATCCGGATCGGATGGAATGCAACCGATCGGTTGGATGCTTGCTGACCTCCCCAAGTTATTTTTAATGCATAATTAAGTGTCATTAAGCCCCAAGTCTGATCATGTCTCCATAATAACTCCTAAACCTGGCATTTTATGACAACTTAGTGCCCAAGTTTTATGCTTGGAGGCTAAGGCTGATTTCTACTACAAATATGAGTGTTTAGGCTTAGTTCTAAGTGTGCATTCCTAAAGGAAGGATTGTCATCAAAACAAAGGTGAAAGTCTAGCCTCCACCCTAAAGGAAGAACTTTCACCAATTCACCAGTGTGAAATTGTATCCTCCACCCTTAAGGACGAATTTCCACCACCTTATCTCACCCAAAAGACCACAAACCTCTGCCGTTCATGGAGGACATATCACCAAGAAGTATTGGAGCGATTCTCTAGTTTGGTTAGATGTTGTAGTTGATTGGAGGCTTGAAGGTTGCTATAATCTTTCACCTATGCCTATTGTAATTCATACTTTGGGTAAACTTTGTTGCTTTTATATTTCAAGATGTTTGTTATTGATGTGATTCTTGTGATGAATGTTCTTTGTGTGCTTGTTCTTTTATTGCTTATCTTGTGGTTTGATCTGTGACAATCATAACCACCAATTTTTTACTTGCTTAAACAAACAAACGACACTTGAGTGCAACCAAGTCTCTTGGGACGACCTTGATTTACCACTCCTATACTACAATTGACTAGGGTATACTTTCCCGAATGTGTTCCTAATTAACCGGTAATTCTTGTTTCTATAAATTTAAAACATGGTTGCTAATTAGCACATCATTGCATCAATTATTTTTGTACATGCCCAAGTATTAAATTCCATACATTGCTTAAGTTGCCTTACTACCAAGTTAAGTCCCCTTTATTATCATGGACCGTTAATTAAGATACAAGCGAGAGTGAGTGGATAGATCTATTGAGGGTGACTCCTCCATCCGTGTTTGGGTTGCTTCAACGGGAACGGATGCATTTCATTTTACATATATTTGAGTGTCTGGTAAACACTCCTTTGGGGCCAATTCAATATTATGTCTAGCTTCGGGGTCATGAGCTTAAGAGCCAATGTAGCACTTTTGACATTTTGTCGGTTTACTTTATACTTGTGGCTTGTGTACGTACGATTTAACTTACAAACCAATGATTATTCACCAACATTATTGTTGACCGTTTTCGCAATGTATTTTCAGGTAATTAAGACATATCCTTCATGGCATGCATGGAGTCATATCATTGAGTAACAAGGATGACGCGTCTCATTTTGGATTTTCATGCACTTATGAATTATCGTTTGATTGTACTAACCTTATTTCCTTAAACTTTTCCAAACTTTTGGGACCTATGTTTTATAACTCTGAATATTTTAAATGAATCAAACGATGTATTTTCAAAATGACACTTTAGGTCATTCAATATAACTGTAACTGTGGTGTTATGACAATCACCCCCAGGTATTCCATTCCATTGCCATTCAGGTATTTTGGGGGTGTGACATTAATGAATGATTTACAAATTATAATATACAAACAACTTAGATAGCAAGATGAAACTAAGTTGTAATACTTCTAGTCTTGATTGATAGAAGTATTCTTCTCTTTGCACTTGAATGGCTGAAGCTTGGATCACTTGGAAACAAAAGTTTAGGATTGTATGATCAAAGGATTTATTAGAAAGATTAGGAGAGATTTAGACAGAGGGTTTTAGTGCAAAAAGGTAAGGAAAAATGCCATATTTGAGCCAGTATTTATAAGAAAAAATTACTATTCGGGAGCGTGGCCGGTCCCCTTAATCATTAAGGGGCCGCCTAACAAAATTAAGGGGGGCGCCCTATTAAAAAAAATCTTCAGAATTTTTTGTCCTTTTGTGGTGAAGGTTTTATCTTCAGAATTTTTTGTCCCCTTAATTGGAGGCCGGTCCCCTTAATAATTAAGGGGACCGCCTTATGATTTAAGGGGGCCACCCATCTGGTGATTCCCAGATTGCAAGAAAAGGGTTTTTGGTAGTGAATTGCAGAAAGATTGTGTTTTTGGTTTCAAACAAGTCCAACTCTTTGAGGCAATTAAGCATATGCTAATTATGTAGGCAATTATGTAGCCAAAGCATGTTAACCAAAGAGATCAAGTAAACAAGCAATTTCATCTAGCATGAAACATACTCATCAAGCAAGTAAAATATAAGTGCTAGGAAACAATAAGCAACATCAAGTATTTCATAACTACATAACTAGGAGGATTAATCCTTATGTATATCAATGTGCAATAAGTGGGTAGTTATGATAGCATGGATTTCTAGACTTGTTACAAACAAAGTCTTAATAAACAAACCATGGTCCTCTTGATTTGATTTAGTTCACTTATAAGTGTCATTTATATAAAAATAGGTGACAAATATGAGATCACCATGCATGATTTAAAGAGACGTTTTTAGCATTATTCAACAATGTTTGAAAGTAGGTTTTCATGTAGATGTGAGAGTTATTTGAATAAAATAGATTGGGTTTTACTTAAAAATGTGTTAATGAAAGGTAAAGAAAATTTTCCCAATCTTTGGTTTTGATCAAAACAAAATTGTGGATATTGATAGTGAAAACATGTTATTGAAAAGTGGGATAGTCATTTGAAAAACTATTTTCCAAAATGTGAGGTTTTTGCATATTTTTAGAGATATTAGATTTGTGACAACAAATATCATTAATCATATATTTTAAAAGATGTTTATTAAAGATCTCATGCTCAAGAGGATTGATTAAGCCTATTATTATCTCATGCTATAGTTTCTACATATCATATTATCCTAAAGGAAGTGATGACGAAAATTTATATGTTAGATGCGAGAGTGTTGAATGGGGTATAACCTAACATATATAGTCCCTTTATTTTTGCACGCTTATCTAACTTAATGTCATAGTCTACAAGAGCTTGTTGCATCCATAGTTTTCTTACGCGAGGGATCTAATCCTACTTCTATATTAATGATTGATCTACTTAACTCATTTCACTTCATCACCATGAGTTTGCTAATAGTGGATATAGAAGATTTTCATTTTCTATTTTGTTCGACAATGAACAATTTCATTTTATTCCTAAGAAAGTCAACTAATGATGTTTCTAGGTTATAAGTACAACAACAACAACAACAAACCCAATCCCACCGGGGGCGGGGTATGGGGGAGGTAAACTGTAGACAGGTCCTACCCCTACCCCAGGGTAAACCCGGGAGTAGAGAGACTGCTTCCAACGAGATCTCCGGCAAGTGCAGGTGTGCGGGTGAGGTGAACGGAAAAGCAAGCATAAAGATCAAAAGGCAATAACCACCAAAAAAAAATAATAATAAAAAAAAATAAAAATAAAAATAAAAAAAACAAGGGAACAACCAAGGCAACCGCAGACAGGCAGAAGCAAAAGAGCACAAAACAAAAACAAACAGACAAAGCACCCAGAAAAAAAAACAAACACTCAAACAAACAAACAAACAAACCTAAGGGAGCAAAAACAAAAACAAAAACAAAACAGAGCAAAGCAACGCAAGGAGCCTAAAGCTAAGGCAAAGCAAAAAAGGGGCACTAAAACCTGTTGATATAAATAAATGACTAAAAACGTTATTCATATCTTTCGATATCTCTATGTTTTGATAATCACAAAACGTAAACTCATCAAACCAAAGGTTATGACGTAAACAAGTATTTAGTAGTAAATACTCACTTTCACCATTTAATCACTTAAGGTATGAATAAACAAAGTGATTAGTGCATTATAAGATCAAAGGAAATCTTGTCTTAAGACATAACATTTTATAAAATGATTTTAACATTTTATATATATTTGTAAATCATTTTTGGTAAAGCTTTATTAAACCACAAAAATATGATTTCAAATTTCCAACCAAAAAGGGCAAATTTTATCCAGAATATCTTTTCAAACGTTCAGGAGGGCGGCCCCCTTAATTTTACTAGGCGGCCCCCTTAATCATTAAGGGGACCGGCCTACAATTAAGGGGACCGGCCACGCTCCCGAACAGTAAAATCTGGCCCTTTAAATACTGGATCATTTTGCACATTTTCCTCACCTTTTTGCACCAGAAACTTTCAGATCTAAACATCCACTTCCTTTCTCTAAATAATCCTTTGATCTTATATACTTTGATCTTTGTTTCAAAGTGATTCAAGCCTCAGCATTCAAAGTGCAAAGAGAAGAATACTTCTATTAGAAGTATTACAACTTAGTATCATCTTGCTATCTAAGTTGCTTGTTTATATTTTCTTGAAAATCTTTCATTCATTGGTGAATAAGGTGTATGTATTAGTTAGCTAGATTTAGTTGAAGAATCTAGAATTGGTGTAAGAGTAAAGTGGAACTTGAAGTGGAGAAGAAGGGTTAGATAGTATCGGTGATAGGAGATTGTAGAGATAAGAACTTGTTGTGAAGATATTGAGGGTTACAAGTGAAGAAGACTTGAAGACATTAGTAGATTGAAGTTGTGAAGACTTTAGTAGCTTGAAGGTGTGAAGACATTAGTGGCTTGAAGGTGTCAAGACATTAGTGGCTTAAAGGTGTGAAGACATTGGTGACTTGAAGGTGTCAAGACATTAGTGGCTTAAAGGTGTGAAGACATTGGTGGCTTGAAGGTGTCAAGACATTAGTGCCTTGAAGGTGTGAAGATACTTGTGGTGTGAAGTAGTATAGAAGTAGTGCAAAGGTGTGAAGAAGAAGTGGTGTGATATTTGGTGTGAGATTGGTTCTAGCTACGATTAGAACTCGACATCTTGCTTTGTTTCGTTAATTGGTGTAAGCTTTTGGTGTGTACGGTTTTCTCCGCCATAAGGGAGATTATTGACTTAGTGAAAAAAACTCTCGAGTTCGGTGCTCGGGGAGTGGAGTAGGGCAAGGAAGGTGTCCTTGTAGCCGAACCACTATAAATCCTTTGTCTCTCGGTTTGATCTTTCCATCTCTCACTCTTTACTTGCTTACTTACTAGCCTTTCATATATTGCTAATATTGTGTGTTGTGCATATATTGATTTCACATAAAGATCAAACTAGGTTCCATTTAAAACATTAATTATACTTTATTAAAATATAAGTATAAACAATTACTAAGACACACACATATATATATATATATTAGTACAAACTTGTAATTAAGTGAGATATATGAAATTATAATTTCTATTCAACACTTTAAACAAGTAGTGTATATATATATGATATATGTGAATTAGGTTTGTATCTATACTTTAGCTTCAAAGGTTTTATAATTAACATCAATTCTTTGAAAAGTAAATTCTTATTAAACGAAAAAGACGCAAAACTATTCAACCCCCCCTTCTAGTTTTCCACAATTGGTATCAGAGCCAGGTTTAGCAAGATTTTTAAAATAGATTGTATTTTAAAACTTGTAACGATCTATGGAATTTGAAAAATATTTAGAAGGGGAATTTATGCAACAACCACCATTATTTGAAAATGATCATTTTCTTAAATGGAAAAACAAATTTGAAAATTATGTAAAATCAATAGATCTTGATCTTTGGCATATCATTTCAATTGGTGATCTTAAATCAACCAAAATAGATTTTGAAAATCAAAATAATAATTCTCAAACTAAAATTGATAAAAACACTAAAGCCAAATTACTTATTTTCAAAACTCTACCAAAAGTTAAATATGAAAGACTATTTCATTGTAAAACGGCAAATGATATTTGAAAATGTCTTTTAAAGATTCACCAAGAAGAATGTAAAACCAAAGATGATAAACTTGATATTGCACAAGAAATAGTTAATCTAGAAAATTTAGTAAATAAATATTTAGTTGAAATAAACACATGTACTACTAGTTCAAATGTGATCATTGAAGGTATCTACAACGAAGAATGCATGAACCAAATCCAAAGAAAGAGCGTGAATAAATCATGGTGCAACAAGTGCAAAGAAGACGATGATAACACGGCTTATGAGAACACAAGTATTGATGGCAAGAACTACATGTTTCTAGATCCAAGTGAAACTACAAACAAAACATGGAGCGACATGGAAGATGGAATTGATCACCATATAGCATGTGAGGAATGTACAAAGAAGGTACAATCCAAAACTAAACATTTTTGCTATGATCAATTTATATTAGAATTTTCAAAATTAGAAAACAATTTCAAACACTTTTGCAACATTGAATCAAAAATCATTTTTAAGAATGAATCTTCAACATCCGTTGAAAATAACTTTGAAAAAGAAATAATTTTAGAAGACAAAATGTCTAGACTTGAAAGTAATATTGAAATTGATCTTGAATGTAAAAATTGTCAAGACTACAAACATGAAATTAAAATGGAAAAAGAAAAAGCAAAAATATTGGCTAAATTTGAAAATAGTTCTAAATCTTTAAAATATCTACTTAACATTCAAAAGTCATTTTATGATAAAACCGGCTTAGGATTTACTGAAGATGATTACTTAACGAATACTTCAAAACAAATAAAATTTGTTAAACCTAGTGGAAAAATTTAGAACTTTTATTACTTATATCCACTGATTATTTCTCTAGTCAAGAAAGCTATTGTTTGCTTGTTAAAACAAACAAATGATGAATTCTTGTACTTCTTGATGACATCCTCATCATATGCATTTAAATGCATTGGATGCTCTCCACTAATCAACTCGGACCCATGAGAATCTGGGTACCAAGATTTTTGTCACTTGTAGTCTACACACGTGTTGATTATATATTGGTTGTGGTCATCTATGATCTTGGCGGTTTACTTCTCACTCTTGGAGGACTCTTGTTTTACCATTCTTGATCCTTATTGCGTTGGGATTCGTCTTTGCTACTTCTACATACTTTGGGCAAAATGTTAAGACGCCTTCTATTGCTCTTTTGCCCACTCTTAAAGGAAAGCCGGACCTGAGGTAAGTTTTCTTTTCAAAACCTTGTTAATGTCACAATATATCATAGTATGCCATGATTAGTATACTAATATGATTTTTATCCATAAGTTGTTATGCCTTTAGATCATAAATACCAATATATGCATACATGATATTAGGACAATTAACTCTCTTGTTGTTATGACTACTTTAATCTATATGTTCTTAACTAATTGGATTAATAGATAATTAAGACTTGCTAGTAACTCTATACTACAATGTACCTTCTATGCATACATATATATACATATGTCTATATTGTATTCATTGATTTTCTTTGTCCTTTCCTATCTCATTGCATTTAGATGTTTAATATCTACCATATCTCTTTCACATCTTTAGTTGCCATTAGAGATGATTATATGTGACAATGGGCCTAATCGATTCTCTTGAAGTATATCTTTCTCTTGAAATTTCTTGATTGTCAAAATCAAAACATCATATTTAAAAACTTCTCTCTTTGAATTAAAATCTTTCAAATATCTATTTTATGCTTCTTCAAACAACATGCTTAATCATAAGCTATCATAACATTATTTTGATCTTTATCAAGATAGAAACATTTTTTTTGAAACAAAACAAGATTTGTTTTATTGGGATACAAACTTGAATGTACTTCAAAACATTAAGCCAAGTATTAGTGAATCAAGAAAACTTCATATTTGGTAATCTTCGATAGGTAAATTTAGGAACTCAATTTCTTCTAAAAAGAGAATGACTACCGGAGAATCAATTGACTAGAAATTCAATTTAACCTAACGGTTGAATTGCTTCTATGTGAGAAGTTGGGTGTGTGTAACCCGTAAAAACGGTCGTGTTTAGCCTGAATTGAGCACCACTAGTAATAGTCTCATACTCATTCTCCAACTTGATTAAATTGCACTTCCTATATATACCTAACGCTAGTTCACTTTTATGAACTTCTCTTCTCATTAAATTCTTTCATTTCCAGATTTATGGCATTAAGTTAGATAAGCATGCGAAAACATAGGAACTATAGATGTTAGGTTATATCCCATTCAACACTCTCACATCTAAATGAAAACTTATTTTTAAACATTGTTGAATAAAACTAAAAACATTTTGCCTAAAACATTCTTTGATTATCTCTTATATGTCTTGCATTTATGTAAAAATGACATTCACAATTGAATCAAATCACTTCTTGAGAATCATGGTTTGCCCATATGGATCTTGTTTGTAACAAATCTTAAAGTCCATACAATCATTACTTCCAATTTGTTTCTTGTAGGCACTCACTATTTTGTTCAAACTAGCCAATTTATTATGGTTAGCATGTCTTATCGCTTCCTTAGTTGTGAAACTTAATTGACCAATAAGTAGATTGCATGAAAATTGGAAATTATTTGCCTACTTAACTCATCTTTATAACATTCTCTAGATACATGATTAGTTTATCCTATATTGCTTCTAAAGAATTGATGCAAATTGTTTGTACTAGACTACATAGCATTTGTATTCTTCTACTTGTTAATTGTTAACAATCATCAACATGTTTGCTCTAGGCTAAATGTTATCTTCTTCATATAGTTGCTCATTTAGCTTATTTGGCTTATTGTCTCCCTTGTTGCATATCTTAATTGATAAATTAAATAGATTGCATGATTATTAGAAATTAATTGCCTATTTTAATTAATTCTATATCACTCTCTACATTCATGAATAGTATGCCCTATATTGCCTCAAAGAGTTGAACTTACTTGAATCCAAAAACAAAAACACAACCTTTTTGAAAATTTTCTGCCAAAAACCCATTTCTGGCATTCTGGGAATCACCAGATGGGCGGCCCCCTTAATTATATAAGGCGGCCCCCTTAATGATTAAGGGGACCGGCCCCTAATTAAGGGGACCGGCCATCTGATGGTCGGGGATACTGTTTTCTTTATCACTTTTTGACCCATTTCAGCCTATACTTCCCAAAATTCACAAACATATTTTGTCCCATGCTATCCCTCAAAATTTACCTTCCTAAACCATATTTCTCATACACTATAAATACCCTCTTCCCATCATAAATGCCATCACACCCAACCATGTCATCTCCCAACAACCAAAAACCTAAAATTTCAAGAACCGCAAGGATCTCCGTCAAACCCGTTTGGAGGAGGAAACTTGATTCTTGTCATAACTCAAGTGATGTTGTTCCAAGTCAACCAACTACTAAACCTCAAATCCACAATAATGATTCATCACACAGCCTATCACCCACTCATTCCCTCATTCATGCTTCTTCTTATGATGAGCATGCTCAATCACAAAATAACAATCCCAATCTCTCAATCAATACCTCACATGTTGCTCATTCAACAAAAACATCACTCACTCTTGGAGAACCTCTTCCACCCATTTCATGTTTTCATGACTACCCAAGCTCAACCATGTCGCCACCACCAAGAGTACCACCACCACATCCTAAAACCTCACATGTCACTCCTATGTTGCATGTTCAAACCTTCACCCAAGACAACTACCATGTTCCACCATCATCACCTTCCTCCGAACACTTGAAGTTCGTTGAGGAGCTAAAAGAGGCTCATGAGCTTAGTGCTCTTTTAGCATTACATCTTGCGCAACGCAATTTGGATCCACCCCAATCAAGCTCACCATCATCACCACATAACATCAACCAAATTGAGAAGCATGTTAACAATTGCCCTTGTTGCATCTTCCTTCAACAACAAACCATTGCTTGAACAACATCAAAAACCTCAATCAACAAACCCATCTTCAACTTCACCACCTACAAGCTCCACATCTCCAAACCCAACAACATCCATGCAACCAAATGACTACCTCCACTAAACCATTAAGCATTTTACATGCTTATGTTTTTCATTTTCAAATAAATCTATTCAACCATTTTGGGATTCAAGAAAGTTTGGTGACACTTCTTGTTGGCACAATAGGATATTCTACTTAGTATTAGAATTCCATCTTTATGGCTTTTGTAACAATGATTATGTGGTTGACATAATCATCTTGAATTAATGAATGCTTTTATATGTTTAAAATTCGTCTTTGCCATGCTTACTAATAGTTGATTATTATGCTATATGTATTTGCTTGTGCCTCTAATATTTTTCTTGCAAGAATTCCATATCTCGAACCCTTGGTGCCCTCAAACGAGGGGGAGCATACATCAAGGGGGAGCCTTTACCTTATAGGCTTAAACCTTTTTGATTCTACAAAAAGGGGGAGAAGTGAATATAAACTCACTAAATACTTGTCTAAAAATTAATTTTTGGATTTAATGAGTTTAGGTTTTGTAATCATCAAAAAGGGGAAGATTGTTGATATAAATAAATGACTAAAAACGTTATTCATATCTTTCGATATCTCTATGTTTTGATAATCACAAAACGTAAACTCATCAAACCAAAGGTTATGACGTAAACAAGTATTTAGTAGTAAATACTCACTTTCACCATTTAATCACTTAAGGTATGAATAAACAAAGTGATTAGTGCATTATAAGATCAAAGGAAATCTTGTCTTAAGACATAACATTTTATAAAATGATTTTAACATTTTATATATATTTGTAAATCATTTTTGGTAAAGCTTTATTAAACCACAAAAATATGATTTCAAATTTCCAACCAAAAAGGGCAAATTTTATCCAGAATATCTTTTCAAACGTTCAGGAGGGCGGCCCCCTTAATTTTACTAGGCGGCCCCCTTAATCATTAAGGGGACCGGCCTACAATTAAGGGGACCGGCCACGCTCCCGAACAGTAAAATCTGGCCCTTTAAATACTGGATCATTTTGCACATTTTCCTCACCTTTTTGCACCAGAAACTTTCAGATCTAAACATCCACTTCCTTTCTCTAAATAATCCTTTGATCTTATATACTTTGATCTTTGTTTCAAAGTGATTCAAGCCTCAACATTCAAAGTGCAAAGAGAAGAATACTTCTATTAGAAGTATTACAACTTAGTATCATCTTGCTATCTAAGTTGCTTGTTTATATTTTCTTGAAAATCTTTCATTCATTGGTGAATAAGGTGTATGTATTAGTTAGCTAGATTTAGTTGAAGAATCTAGAATTGGTGTAAGAGTAAAGTGGAACTTGAAGTGGAGAAGAAGGGTTAGATAGTATTGGTGATAGGAGATTGTAGAGATAAGAACTTGTTGTGAAGATATTGAGGGTTACAAGTGAAGAAGACTTGAAGACATTAGTAGATTGAAGTTGTGAATACTTTAGTAGCTTGAAGGTGTGAAGACATTAGTGGCTTGAAGGTGTCAAGACATTAGTGGCTTAAAGGTGTGAAGACATTGGTGACTTGAAGGTGTCAAGACATTAGTGGCTTAAAGGTGTGAAGACATTGGTGGCTTGAAGGTGTCAAGACATTAGTGCCTTGAAGGTGTGAAGATACTTGTGGTGTGAAGTAGTATAGAAGTAGTGCAAAGGTGTGAAGAAGAAGTGGTGTGATATTTGGTGTGAGATTGGTTCTAGCTACGATTAGAACTCGACATCTTGCTTTGTGTCGTTAATTGGTGTAAGCTTTTGGTGTGTACGGTTTTCTCCGCCATAAGGGAGATTATTGACTTAGTGAAGAAAACTCTCGAGTTCGGTGCTCGGGGAGTGGAGTAGGGCAAGGAAGGTGTCCTTGTAGCCGAACCACTATAAATCCTTTGTCTCTCGGTTTGATCTTTCCATCTCTCACTCTTTACTTGCTTACTTACTAGCCTTTCATATATTGCTAATATTGTGTGTTGTGCATATATTGATTTCACATAAAGATCAAACTAGGTTCCATTTAAAACATTAATTATACTTTATTAAAATATAAGTATAAACAATTACTAAGACACACACACATATATATATATATATATATATATATATATATATATATATATATATATATATATATATATATATATATATATATATATATATATATATATATATATTAGTACAAACTTGTAATTAAGTGAGATATATGAAATTATAATTTCTATTCAACACTTTAAACAAGTAGTGTATATATATATGATATATGTGAATTAGGTTTGTATCTATACTTTAGCTTCAAAGGTTTTATAATTAACATCAATTCTTTGAAAAGCAAATTCTTATTAAACGAAAAAGACGCAAAACTATTCAACCCCCCCTTCTAGTTTTCCACAAAACCTAAAGCAAAGCAACGCACGGGGCCTAAAGCTAAAGCAAGGCAAAGCAACGCACGGGCATAAACACAAAGCACAAGCAAGGCACCTAGCCGAAAACTACCCGCAAATCCTAATTCTATCTCTCTACACCTTCCTATCTGAGGTCATGTCCTCGGTCAAGAGAAGCTCCTTCATTTCGAGCTTAACTCTATCCTCCCATCTGAGTTTGGGTCTACCCCTCCTTCTCACACCTTGAACTACTAGCGCCTCGACTCTTCTTACCGGCGCTGATTGTGGCCTTCTTTTGACATGACCGAACCACCTTAACCTACCTTCTCTCATCTTCGAGATAATATTCTCGACCTCGAGCTTTGCTCTGAAAACTCCGTTCGGGATCATGTCAAGCAAGGTTTTACCACAAGTCCATCTTAGCATTCTCAGTTCTGCTACCTCTACCCTGTTAGCAAGGGCCTTGGATATGGGCCAACACTCAGACCCGTACATCACAGCCGGTCTAATCGCCACCCTATAAAATTTTCCCTTTAACTTTAAGGGGACGTTCCTGTCACAGAGGACTCCTGACGCCGCCCTCCATTTTGTCCAACCTGCTCTAATCCGATGGGTAACGTCCTCATCTATCCCCCCTGATTTGTGGATCATCGATCCAAGGTATCTAAAGGACTCCTTTGGTGACAGGATCTGGTCACCTAAACGAATAACAATTCCTTCGTGGTGGCCTGCCTCGATCCTCCCAAAATCACATCTCATGTATTCAGTCTTCTCTCTACTCACTCGAAGACCGTTGTCTTCAAGAGCTGCCCTCCATTGCTCAAGTATGCTGTTTAACCCTTCCGCCGTTTCTGCCACTAACACAATGTCGTCAGCAAAAATCATGCTCCACGGGATGCCCCCTGGTATCCCACGAGCTAATTCATCTAGAATAAGGGCGAAGAGGTAAGGACTAATGGCAGATCCTTGGTGTAGCCCTACTTCCACAGGGAAAAACTCAGAGATCCCCACTGTGGACCGAACCCGGGTCTTAGCCCCCTCGTACATATCCTTGATTATAAGTATATAAGCTATTATGTACGTATATATGTATAAAAGTTACAAACAATATATATGTATAGCTAAGCATTAATCTAACTAATCATTTATCTAAGCATGCAAATTATAGCGATGAACTTAAAAAAAACGCGTACCTTTTAGTCTTCAACGGATTATCTTCAAGCACTTCAAGTGACCATGTTGACTTATAGAAGTCCTTTATAGATGAGAGTCCAACTTCTTCCAAGAGTGAAAACGTAGCCACTTGGTCCCCATTGTCTCATTGGTCCAAAGTTGTTTGGTCCAAACATATTTAACATCTTCCACTCATAACTACAACCATCACCATCTTCCACTTACAACTACATGCAACGATCATACATTCAATCACCAACACCTGTCTACCAACAACAATTCTACCCACAGCAACATGTTATTCCACAACAACAATACCCACAATTCCAGGAACCAGAATTCACTGACAATGATGAAGCTACTGTAGCCTTGACACAAGCGTTTGCTTTTCTAACAAAAGCATACCAAGGACGCTATTCTACACCAACTAACAACAACAAAAGGATTTCATCGAACACTCGCAACAAGCAGATTGCTCAGCCGAGTTTCAATATGGAGGCCAAATGGTTGGAGTTATCAGGAATCAGCAGGGATATGCTATTGGATTTCACATGGGTAATCAGAATATGCAGAATCAGTTGGGTCAGTATGCAGGGAATCAGTTCAGTCAGTATGCAGGGAATCAGATGGGTCAGTTTGTTAGAAATCAGAGGGGTCAGAATGTTATAAATCATGCAATGGGTAATCAGAATAGGAATGTGGTAGCTTCAGTTGTTGGGAATTATGGAAATGTGAATCAGGGAAATCCGATAAAGTGTTTCAACTGTCAGGGTGTAGGTCATATGGCAAGGAACTGTCCTACTAAACCGAACAAGAAAGGTCCAGAGTATTTGCAGAAAGCATTGCTATTGGCACAAAAAGAAAAGGCAGAGTTTCAGTTAAATGCAGAGGAAAATGATTTTATGGCTCTTATGGATGACATGGAAGACAGAGAGGATATCAATGCGAACTGCATATTCATGACGAATCTTCAGAAAGCTAAGTATGACACGGATTCTGACACACTTCCTGTTTATGACACCAATGCACTATATGAGGTATCAAACTTCAACACATGTTATAATAATGATATATTTGATATGTATCCTCATGAGGAACAACATTCTGAGAAGCTAGCACCCACTTATGATACATATCTGGACACGCCAAGTAGTAGCAATACTCCTTCAGCAACTCCAGATGTGAATCATAATGGAGGCTTCGTTTCACAGCATGCTGAGAATGATGAGGAAACACGTGCTTTATTTGAATCATTATTGAACAATTGTGGTATTGAAATTGAGAAAGTTAAAAAGGTCAATCGCGAAGTTAAGGCCGCGAATGAGAAATTGACCACTGAGCTTGAGAGATACAAGGAGAATTCAAAAAGTTTTCAAATTGACAAAAAATGCTAGTCAGAATTTGAAATTGGTTATAAGAAGTTACTTGTTAAAGATAGGGAATTGCAAAAAAATTTGATACTCTTGAAATTAGTTCAGCAAAAACCATTAATTCTTTAAAACAAGAAATTTCTGAGTTACCAAACCTGTCGAAGAGAGCATTAATAAAATGAAACAAAAGGATTTGAAACCGATAGATTACAACAAACTGCACAAAAAGAACCGTCAGTGTTTTCCATACAACGACCATTCTCAAAAATAGTTTCTAAAAAGGTAGTTGCTTCCAAATCGCTTTCAAACATGGAACAGATGTCCTCAAACAACACTTTTAACACAAGTGCTGCAAGGGGATATCTTGATGATCTTAAAACCAGACTTGGGCAACTTAAAATGACTTTAGAGTCTAAAACGAGACTAAATGAGATCAATTGTAATTCCATGGTTCATTTACAGGTTAAAAAGATTCTTGAAAGTGAGATTGCTCCTCAAATTAATAACATTCATGCTCGAGTAATTCATTTTGAACAAGCATTTTTGAAAGAAATAGCTGACTTCGTCACGGATCACAAATCCCTGATAAAGAAGGCTAATGAATCTTTTGAGCAAATCACCGTTTTGGAAAACCTAAATGATTCTCTCTTTGAAGCCATTATGACTACTGATATTATGTCCATCATTTTACAAACATATTCTGTTCAAGATGATGAACGACTGAGAGCTGAGACCTCCGAAATTGTTTCCAAATATGAAAATGCTCTTATAAAGCTTGAAAAAGAAAATGTGTCATGTTTTAAACAACTTGATCGAAAAAGAGAAGAATGCAAATATGACAAACTGTCGTATGAGCGTGCCTTCAAGAACATGAAAGAGCAAAATGATCTTTTGAGGGCTCAGCTTGAAAATCAAAAAGGGAAGGGTGAGGAAACTAAGTTTGCAAAACCATCGACTTCGGAGAAACCAAATGTTTCAAATACGGTTCAAAAACCAAAACTGTCAATTTCACGGTTTGCTCCAAAAGTCAATGAGAAAAAGGATCTGACAAAACCAGTCACTCCAACACCCTTGCCCAAGAAAAGTGAAAATGAAAAGATTGTTGATAATGGAAAAGCGGCTGTCAAAACACCAAAAGTGATAGCACTTGGCCTTTTTAGGATTAGTCCCACTAGTGCGTCTGCCTCCACATCTAAGACAAATGAGGGAAAAAAAGGATAATTCTAAAGAGTCTAGTGATGCTAGTGATGCTAAAAAGGACAACAATATAAATCCTAACGCGTGTGCCTCACCTTCTACAGGATTAGAAAGCACCTCTAGGAGCAGCAGACTACAGCCTAGGAGCAATACAAGGAATAATAGAGTCTCGCCTGCCTCTACGAGTAGTAGCAAGAATAAAGTTGGAGAAATAGAAGAACACCCTAGGAATTTATCGCTTTGTAATAAGAAACATGTTTCATCTGAATGTAATGTCAAAAGTATTGTTTCTAATGCATGTAATGACTCTGTTTATTTAATATGCAAGAAATGTTTAATTAATGATGTTCATGATGAATGTGTTTCTAATAATGTGAATGTTACGCCTGAACAGAAGAATGTTCCAAAAAGACCTAGTGCTAGATCTAGATCTATAGAGAGATTAATTGCACCCTTTAGGTCTACCACTAGTAGTCGAATGCTTAGGAACTACCTTAAGTATTGTATGTGGATACCAACGGGTAGAGAATTCATTCTCCAGGATGGCAAATTGGAAGTTGCTCAAAATAAACATGTAGCAACCTTCGATGATTGTGATTCGGATTTTACTCCTAACCCCATGGAACCAAATTCAAAACGGTTTCCAAATACAAACTCTTCTATTCTTGGCAGGTTATCTAAATATGTCTTTGGATTGTCGACTCGGGTTGCTCCAAGCACATGACCGGGAACTTAAAGCTGCTGATCAATTTTGTTTGGAAATTCATGGGAACCGTACGCTTTGGAAATGATCATGTCGCAGCTATCCTGGGTTTTGGAGACCTTCAGTTTGGTAATTTTTTGATCACTCGAGTTTACTACGTCGAAGGGTTGGGACACAATTTGTTTTCAGTTGAGCAGTTTTGTGATGCAGATCTAGAAGTTGCATTCAGGAGAAACACGGTTTTTGTTAGAAATTTGGTTGGTGATGATATCTTAACTGGTAATCGTGGCACAAACTTGTATGCTATCAACATCAACCAAATGGCTTCTACATCACCAATTTGTCTTATGACAAAGGCAACAGAAACAAAGTCCTGGCTGTGGCATAGAAGATTATCCCAACTCAACTTCGACACCATCAACAAGTTAGCCAAAGCCAACATCGTCACCGGACTTCCTAAGTTCAAATACACCAAGGAACACCTATGTCCATCATGCGAACAAGGAAAAAGCAAAAGAGCATCATATAAACCTAAAACCGTACCTAGTTCGGAGGCAAGGTTACATATGTTGCACATGGACTTATGTGGCCCAATGAGAGTTGAAAGCATTAATGGGAAAAAGTATATTCTTGTTATCGTCGATGATTATTCAAGATATACATGGGTAAAGTTTTTGAGATCAAAAGACGAAGCACCAGGCATCATCATCACCTTTCTGAAGCGTATTCAAGTTCTACTTCAAGCTCCAGCAAGGATTGTAAGAACAGACAATGGCACATAATTCACTAATCAGGAGTTAAGAACCTACTTTGAGGATGTGGGAATCACTCACCAAACATCAGTTGTTAGAAATCCACAGTAGAATGGGGTAGTTGAAAGAAGAAACAGAACACTTGTGGAAGCTGCTCGCACTATGCTAATTTATTCTAGTGCACCACTATTCTTATGGGCTGATGTTGTTGCCACTGCTTGTTTCACTTAGAACCGATCCCTAATCCATCCAAGATTCAATAAAACACCATATGAGCTTGTGAACAATCGGAAACCAGATATCTCTTATCTTCACGTGTTTGGCGCTTTGTGCTATCCAACGAACGACAGAGAAGATCTAGGAAAGTTGAAAGCTAAGGGTGATATTGGAATCTTCATTGGATATTCAGAAAACTCGAGGGCATTCAGGGTGTATAATCAAAGAACTAAAAGGATAATGGAGACGATAAATGTGAAGTTTGACGAGATTTCACAGATGGCTTCTGAGAGACTCGCTCTAGAACCCGCGCTTAATCCGATGGCTTCTAATCAAAACGGATTAGGACCCGCACCAAACCAGTAGACTTCTGGACACATCAGTTCAGGACTCGTGTCTCAAGGAGCTCATTCAACAAACACGGACAAACCTTCAGAACAAGAACTGGAAAATTTCTTCGAGTTAATGTTTGATGAATATTATGGTGGAACTTCAACAAATGCATCTCAAAAACATTCCGCTGCACCCGCTCAAAACCATCAACCACCACCATCACAAGATGCATCTACTACAATCGAAGCTGAAGCACCAACTCCCTCAGCATCATCAACATCTACTCCAGTAACTCCAATTATTGAAATTGTTCTACCAAGAGTTGATGAGCAACACCAAAACACAAATTTTCAAGAAGAACCAACAAATAATTCAAACGATGTTGCGTTATTTGAAAACCCGTTTGCAACAGACTCTGCTGAATCTTCTTCAAGGTTACAAGAACCGTCTAACACACATACGTTAAACCCAAGGTACCCTTCTACACTCAACTGGACAAAAGACCATCCAATTGAACACGTTATTGGTGAACCTTCAAGGCCAGTTCAGACGAGAAGACAACTTGCCACAGATCCTGAAATGTGTATCTACATTTGCTCTATAAGCCTCAAAGAACCAAAAAACATTCGGGAAGCAATGGCAGAAAACCCATGGATAGAAGCGATGCAGGAGGAAATTCTTCAATACCAGTTACATGATAGTTGGGAACTTGTTGAGCGACCACTTGATAAACGTGTTCTTGATCTCAAGTGGTTGTGGAAGAACAAATTGGATGAGGAAATGACTGTAATTCGCAACAAAGCTCGTCTCGTGGCAAAAGGATATCCACAAGAAGAAGGGATAGATTTCGAAGAATCATTCGCGCCTGTAGCTAGACTTGAAGCAGTCCGGATTTTCTTAGCCTATGCCGCTCACAAAAACATCACAGCCTATCAGATGGACATTAAGACAGCCTTCTTAAATGGAACTTTGAAAGAAGAAGTGTATGTGAGTCAACCAGAAGGATTCATCGACAAAGATCATCCAGACTACGTCTACAAGCTTAAGAAAGCCATTTATGGTTTAAAACAAGCTCCAAGAGCGTGGTATGACGAACTATCATCTTTCTTGCTAAAAAAAAAATTCACCAAAGGAACGGTTGATGACACCTTGTTTACCAAAAAATTCAAAGATGACATTTTGATCGTTCAAATTTACGTGGACGACATTATTTTTGGATCAACCAATCCTAACCATTCAAAACATTTTGAAAATCTCATGAAAAGCAAATTTGAAATGTCCATGATGGGGGAACTAAAATTCTTTCTTGGTTTACAAATACATCAATCCCCTCGTGGTATTTTTATAAATCAAGCTAAATATACAATAAAGATTTTGAAAAAACATAGAATGGATAACTGTGATTCTGTTGGTACACCAATGGTCACTTCACCAAAAATAGGTGCTGATTTATTTGGGAAACCCATCGATATGAAGAAATATCGGAGCATGATCGGTTCTCTCATGTATCTAACTGCTAGTCGACCCAATATTCAATTTGCTATTTGTTTGTTAGCACGGTTTCAGGCAAAGCCTACTGAACTTCACCTCAAAGAGGTTAAACGGATCTTTCGGTACCTACGAAGCACCATTAACATGGGACTTTGGTATTCGAAGGATTTGGATTTTAATCTAATAGCATTTTCAGATGGCGACCATGCCGGTGATCAAGTTACAGCAAATAGTACATCAGGTGGAGCACAATTTTTGGGTGAAAAACTAGTAAGCTGGTCATCACGGAAATAGGATTGTACTGCACTATCAACCGCCGAAGCCGAGTATGTATCTCTATCTGCGTGTTGTGCCCAAGTTCCTTGGATGCGGACACAGCTCACAGATTATGGCTTTACTTTTGATAGAATACCTATGTATTGTGACTCAAAAAGTGCCATAGCCATCTCGTGCAATCCCGTACAATAATCAAAGACTAAGCATATTAAAGTCCGCTACCACTTCATCAAAGAGAACGTAGAAGAGGGTACTGTTGAATTATTTTTCGTTAAGACTGAATACCAACTCACCGATCTGTTTACTAAAGCCCTTCCAAAAGAACGGTTTAACGATTTAGTTCGACGAATTGGCATGCGAATCCTAACTCCTGAGGAGCTAGAACGTCTTCTCGAACTTTCTTGAAAAATGTTTTCAAAATCGCTTCGCTGTAAATACTTTTGAAAAACAAAATACGAATTTTGAAAAACCAACAAAAGCAAAATACAAAATTTGAAAAACCAACAAAAACAAAATACAAAAACAGAAAATTTTCAAAAAATACAAAAACAATATAAAATCAAAAAATCCAAAAATATTCTTCTCACGACATGTCTCTCGTATAAATCAATATTCTATGCGTTTCTAGAAATGTCATTCAACAATGATACGGACATGTACAGATGCTTGAACGGGAGTTCTTTAAATATTTTTCTAAAATATGTCGTTTCTCAAAAGTTTCTTCACAATGGCTTGTAAGTACTTCAGCTTACAACCCCGTGCTTCAAAGTGAAATCTTTTCCAAACTTGGGTCCGGGTATAATAACTCAAAAAGATTTCAAATAAGGACCCTAATGATGACTTCTGATTATTTCTAATCAAGGACTCGTATTTTCAAGGATGAAATCTTTTTCAAAAGTTCGAGTCTAAACAAATGAAAAAGACTTCAAACAAAAATTCGTTTTCAAAATAGAATTCTTGAGCACTTTTTCAAGATTGTTCAAAAGATTTCTCACAATCTCCCAAAATTAGTGCTCAAGATAACTCCCTCCAAACCCTTAAGTGATTTTAAAATGAGCTATCATTAAGGGGGAGTACAAAAACAAAAATGTTCCGAATTCATGCAAAATAAAATCTGTCTATCTCTCCAAAAAGCTTTTTCTTAATCAGTTGATATAAAAAATATCACGATATGCTATTTTTGAGGGGGAGAAGACATGATTAAAATGTGATAAAAAATGCTTAAAGATTGTGACTGAATCTCAAAAGAGCTCGACTCAGAAAGTACCAATGAATTGACGAAGCTTAAAATGTCAGTAATCGAAAAGACTTGTCCTGGACGGGTAATAACTTCAAGCTAGTCTAACTAGTGATGTAAGCGTGTCTCGAATAGGACTTGTCTGAGTAGAATGTACTGTATCGAGAGACTTTCGTTGGACTTGACCAGGACAGGTAATAATTTCAAGTTAGTCTAACTAGTGATGTAAGCGTGTCTTGAATCGGTCATGTTCACTGAAAGTGGATCAATTCAAAAGTTCAAACTCCTCCCGCATGTGCAAATTTCTTAAAAAACACATGAGCACATGTAAAGGGGGAGTCCTTCAAAAGAAACAAAAACTCTCAAAGTGTCAACAAAGATGTTTAATAATCATAAAAACTTTGAGAGATTTTCAAATGAATGGTTTTATGGCAACAATAGGATAGTCATGAAGATATAAGGTGGCTAAGGTTAGGAAAAACCGTCCAATGATCCGCCAGAGCCGGAGGGATCTACCCAAGGACAAATCCAATAGATTAGAATTAGAAGTCCTTAGGTATGATTGAAAAAAGGAGAAAATGAGAAAGGAGAAAGAATGGGTTGAAGAATTAAAAAGAAAAAGTTATGAAAAAGGGTGAAAAGAAATAGCCCTCCATATGTTCAACCTTAGGGCAGACACCGGGTTCAATTCGTATGCTACTGGTTGTTGCTTAGGTGACACCGGTATTGAAGATAAAGACGTCATGGACCCAGTGACGTACTGCACTTAACCTTCTAGCCACTAAAGTTCTCTTAAAAGAGCTTGTTTCATTCTCACGGGGAACCGGTGTAATCTATCAATCTGTCTCTTAGAGATGGTTGATATTGAAACAGGAGACCTCTATCTAATCTCCGCATAGGAAACCAAATGTGCACTTATCGAGTCTAGAGCCCCGAGATTCATCAAAAGATCTCATAGGAACACATGATATTTATACACTGGTTGTTCATCATTAAGGACGCCAGATGTAAACTTAAGAGTCCTACGCAGATCTTAGCAATCTGCCAGAACATTTATGAGAGAATTCTCTATAGTGGTTCTCAATGATTGAATGGAAATTCCTGCCAGGGTCAACATCAAGCAGCCTTGACAGCAGGTCTCTTTGGTAATTCTTTATGGGTTACGCTCAGTGTTCGCGGTGGTTCCAAAACGGTCTACAGTCGTGGATTGATCCCCAGCAACTCACCCATTCATTGAGCTACTTAGTAGGTCTTGTAAGCTCCCTCGGGAGTTTCCGAAGTGGGAACGGCCTTGGTAAGGGTTAGAAGGAGTCTTCACACTATGCTGTTGACGATCTCTAATTCCTTATCTGTAAGTACCGGTTGATTTATTGCTATCTGTTTACCTGCAGCTATACATCATCTCCATGGTGATGGATTCCACATGCTCATACATGCATCTCGACGTCAAAGGAAAGTTCTCACAAAGATCAAAGCAAAGAAATGTTCAAAGAAAGATTCTACGCAATGTGAAAGAACCTACAGAAGTAAAGTGATAAAGATCTGTGTGAAAGAACGGGAACAACAAATGCATGTATCACAAAGACTGAAGATGTATGAGCATGTTGGAAAGGCGTTTCACCACCAAAGTTAAAGAAGTGACGAAAGGCTGATTGCTCCACATCACAGAAGAACAAAGAACGATGAAAAGTCAGTCATCAAAGATCACAAAGCATGAAGGAACAAAGGTTTAAGACTATTCTACTATGTCATACAATGTTCAACAACAAAGAAGACAATGACCTAATCACGTGGAGCATCATTCAAATGACCACCCCTTAGGGGGAGATTGTTAGCATTAAATATTTTATTAGAAAGTGATGGTCATTCTCATATTTTGTAACGTTGTAATGTGTCGTAGTTTTTGTTATTAGAAAAGTCAATGGGCTATGGTCTTGGTAAGTTAGTATGTTAAAGTGTAAGGTTTCATAAGCCTAAGTAAAAATATAAACCAAGCCCATATGAAAAAACCCATGAAAGTCCACCATGTGTAAGACACTATAAATACCCCCACACCTCCTCACTTGAGAGGTTGGTTGGTTAGGGGGAAAGGTTAGTGTGTGTGTATGTTTATGTTTATGGAATAAAGTTCTCTTTCTCTTTCTACACTCTCTTTCTCTCTCTAAGTAACTCACAAGATTCTTAAGTGAAATGGTTAGTTCTATGGTCCTACAATTTGGACCCCTGATCACCCTTGTGGGCCCCACATAGGGCTGTAAGTGCCTCACTTTGGCCTATTTGGCCTGTGTATTTTGGATTTGCTTATTTCCTGCTTGTCAGCTTGTTACTTTGTGCTTATTGGTTCATTTTAGCTTATTTGTGTTAATCTCAGTAGCTTGTAGCTTATTCAACTTTTGGTTTTCAGTTAGTAGCTTAATTCACTAAAAATAATCCATCAAAACCCTTAAATAAGCAACCTGTTAAGGCCATTAAGTTGCACACAGCTTATGTTTGAGTTTCAAAGAGTTCACCTTTACAAAAGTCACTTATTTTCAGTATTAAAATAGTTGTATAAAAGAAAAAACCCGAAAAACCAAACATAAAATTAAGCGATAGCTTCTATTTAAGCCATTTGGCTTAATTTTCACCTTTTTCAAAAATAAATTCTCAATTTTATATTTTTCTTAAGTTTTTAATATATTAAAATAGTTGTATAAATTTTTTTATAATTTTCTTATTAGATTAGTATTTATAATAATTAATTCAAATTTAATTAATTTAATTAAAAAAACCAAAAATTAATTTCCTTTATGCTTATTTATAAGCAAAAGTCCCTTTTTATATTTTTCTTAGGTTTTATAAATCATAAAGTATTTTTAGAAAAAATTTCATAATTTTTACAGTTCATTTAGTATTTTCTATAATTAAATTAATTTAAATAGGTTTTAATTAATAAATGGGTAAATAATTATTAAAATAGCTTAATTATAATTTTTATAAACTTTTTATAATTCTTTAGGATTCCTGTGATAGTTAATTAGTTTTGAAAAATTTTTTATAAAAATCATTTTAGTATTTTTCTTAATTTAAATTAATTAAAAATAGTTTTAAATCATTATTAAATAGTTTTTAATTAATATTAAATAACCAAATAAAAAAAATTATTTTTTATAAAATTTTCTTTTAATATAAAGTTTGTAAAAAGTCATTTTCACCCCCTCTAGTTTATTTCTGCTTAAAACTCACATTTTTTTCTGTACGCAATCGCATTTGTTTTAAATTTGGTTTACGTTTTAGAATTACATATCTGTTCCTGTAATTGTTAATACTATTTATTTAGCTTAATCCTAATCATTTCCAGTAGTATAAATCAATCAAATCATTATCTGGTTACTTTCCCAATCACTGAATCACTCAAATGTTTTCCAAAATACAATTTCAATCTCGTCGGGACATAACGGCCCGGGAAAACACTGTGCTTACACCGGATCATAAATTGATCACTCTCTCCCTTACTAATTGACCTGTTGACCAAACTCACTTGGTTAATCTATCTGACTGTTTGGGAGGAGTCAGGCATACAAATGAGTAATTTTATATATAGACGGCTTGCCGTCACTTTTGAAATCTAAATCATCTTTCCAAAATCAAGAATCTATGGAATCACTTTAAAGCAACTAAAACTGAACTATGCAATATATATATATATATATATATATATATATATATATATATATATATATATATATATATATATATATATATATATATATATATATATATATATATATATATATATATATATATATATATATATATATATATATATATGAAATATGAGTATTACACATATCATGTTGATGTCACTAATGTAGTTCAATATTATAGAATTTACCTTGTTGGTCTATATTGGAAAAGGATCGTGTGTCTTGGAGGAGAATGGTTTGTTCCAGTTTAGTGCATGCCTTTAATTCATGCCCTTCTCGTATTTATAATCCATAACAATCTTGCCATACAAATCTTATCTTTTCATCTTCCTTATCCTTAACAATTTTGCCCATCACCTGCTTTAAAAAATAAAATATTGAGGAAGATCCCGTTTATCTATAGATGAGTTGTAAATATAGTTTGGGTGAATCTTGACCCTTTTAACCCGTATGCTTTTGAGAAGCTAAGTTGTTTCATCACTAACTGATATAAAAATAACTTAAATAAGCTATTTCATAAGTAATTTGTATAAATACTAATATAAATACTGCCTATACATTAGCAGCAAATTAATTGGGTCTTTCAAAGAAGATGCTATTTCATATTGAAATAGGCAGATATCGTAAATTTCTTTTAATCATATGTGTTATAAACGAAAAGCTTGTATGACAATCTGAAGTAGACTTACGTAAAGCTGTAGTGATTACAAATGTTCTTGAATCATGCAGTTTTGATAGCCACATTCCGGTGGCGGATCCAAAAATCTATCAAGTTGTCGTTTTTATTTTGAAACAATAAAATGGTATGGATTTAGTGTTAAAATGAAATAATTATTTTTATACCATACGGATGGTGCTCTGACTATTCCTTAAGCATGTCCGCGCTGCCACATTCCATAAAAGTTCAAAGATCTATAAAATCAAATCCTTAAATCTTTTTGGCACATAACCACTTCTTTCTTGATAGCCCATACATGTAAAACCACTAATGGATGAAAATACTATTTTTCTCTTAAAGCATGAAGATGAAATTGCAATGTATTTCAATGTGTAATTGAAATCTTTTGTGCATATTAATCGCTTACCAAATTTTGAAGAGATACTGTATTTGGAGAGATGTCAAAATCAGCTTTAGAAGGCCCATCTCCAGTATGTGAATCAATTATAACAATCATGATACTTGCGATTAAATATATTAAGTTAGTTAAAACAAAACAACCTATCTTCATAACCTTTTACGCCAAAATCCCAATAACAAATACCATTTAAAGTCATGTGTACACTGATACTCAAGCAAACTGTTTTGAAAAGGGCCTGTTTTGCTATCCTACAAAACCTTCATGTAGATTCTCTTCATTTTGTGCTAAAAGGAAAATCGCCTATAAAAGTATCAAAGAAAACATAGTAAGGGGTGCTACGATGTATTATAATTCCATTACATCTAATACAAAAGTTCTACAATATCAAAAGACCCAGATATATTAATACAAAAAAGTGCTTAATATATCAAAACATAATAAGTTGTTGAAATAAGGCATCCTAAATGCTGCACATGAGATGGCAAAATATTCACCTTTTATGATACAAAAAATGCACCATATCAGTTGGTATACCTATTCACTTTTGAATGCCATATCAGTTGGCATATACATTTACTCTTGGGAATTATTTTATTATCCTCAACTAACTTATTTAGAGAACCAAGCACCAATTACATCTATCCCAACTTTATGTAGGTTGATTATTGTTTCTCATCAAGTATTTTGAGCTTAATTAGATCCTTTCCACATGGCCAATCAATTTCTGTAGGTTCAATTTCTTTATCACTTATATCCTTTTCTTTATGCTATACCATCGTCACTTCTATCCTTTTTGCATAAATCATAAGATCGTCTACTTTTACTCGTAACTAATTCTTATTTTCGCATAAATAATTTATCTTAAATTTCCAACATTATCAACATATAATATCATCTACTACTTAAACAATAAAAATTCTAAGATGATTGCGAAATCAAAGTTTTTCAAATTCATCATAACAATAGCAAAATTAATTCCTAATATGACAACCGAAACCCTCAATCACAAAAAACCCTAACTTGATAATCAGTGATATATTCGTTTGCAAATTGAGAACCTGGAAATCAAAACGATTGGATTAGTATACGATTGTAACTTCATCATCCATGGATTGAATGGTTTATGTTGATGATCCATTCACAAATTGATAAACCCTTTATTGGTACCTCTTTTATGGTGATAATTTATTTGGGAATAGGGATAATTCCATATATACCCAAAGGAAATTTCATAATTTCATATTTACCCAAATGACAAGTTTTTAATGCATGAGTGCAATGCTTTTAAAGCATGTGTTGGGGAAATATGAAATTATGATGTTTGTTTTGGGTATATATGGAATTGCCCCTTGGGAATATGATCAGATCATGATAACTGCTTTTGGGATTTCTTCATGGGTTAAAAAATTAGTGTGGAGATGTGGAGATTATCATATCATCATAACTGAATTCGGGGATTATTTGATTTAGGGATGAATGTTTCGGTTATTGTTTTGTTTTAGGGGTTGACTGATTTGGGGAGAATAAGTCTTCAAGGTTATTAATGAGGAGCGATTATTTAGGGAGCAAATTGTTTGTGGACCATTAGATCAAAATAAATGTCAGGTGTCGAGTTTTAAGTATTTTTTAGGGGTAAACTTTCCTAAACCCAACCTTGTTTTATATAGGTGGGAGATTGATTGTTAGAGTTTTGTTAAATTTTGTATTTGTATTTGTATTTGTATTTATTGAATCGATGGTTACATGGTTGATTGGTTAGTACAACATGCTTAGATTGTTTCATTTAATTAAGATAATGATCTTCTTCATTATATGTAGTTAAAATGTATAAGTGTATAATGTTGGACAGTCGGCTTTGTTGTGCTTGAGGGTGGGTGAAACGGGTGACCGCCTCAAAGCCCTAATTTTTGTACGGCTTCGAAAATAATTTTGATGTATAAAACTATAAAGATTTTATAAATATCAGTGTTGTAAATATCGGTCTTGGCGGACGATATATCACTGATATTTCGCTTATCGGTGGTCGACCGCCACGATATTTTGCATATCGGTTGAATATATCAATCATAGTCAAAATCGGCCAAAATCGACTAAAATCGGTTAAATATCGGTCAAATCAGTCAAAATTGGTTAAAATCAGTTAAATATCGATCAAAATCGATGGTCAAAATCCGTCAATTATTGGTAGAAGACATAATTGTAGACTAATAAATAAGTGTATAACTAAAAATAATAGAAAGACTAATAACTTTAATAAAAATATGTAAATTATGCACAATTTATATCAAATAAATGTTAAAATCGGTAAATTTCTTTATAATTTATGGTATCTGATATATCACTGATATATCACCGCCAAAATCGATTTGGCGCTTGACGAAGATCGACCGCTACGGTACCGTCAAGCGATATTTACAACCATGATAAATATATATAAGAAATAGTACTACATTTTATTATATACTGTAGTACAATGCTTAAGAGCACTAGGTACCTTGGAGCCGTCCCGTTGGTGTTGTGGGGAAAAGTGTTGCCACATCAGCACTTTTTCCCATAACACCATAATTCACCACAACACCAAAAACACCACTCCCTCCTATAACACCAGATTTTGATGTCGTCGTGCACCCATGAACCCCACATTTTTTTCATTTATTTAAACAAAACAACATATTTAATTAAAATTAAAATTTCATTAATAGAAAAATACATTAAAATTTATCCAAATTCCAAAATTTTATAACAAAATTTTCAGTCCATTTAACTAATTCAGATTAAAACAAAGCCATTCACAATTCAAATAACAACCCAATATAGGCCCATTGAAGTCCATCCTCTAGTTACCTAATTTTTTCATTGTTAACCCTAACATCACAAATCACCAGCCACCATCTAAACATATCATCTTAGTATAATTCTTACTGCACCCTTCACACTCCAAAAATAGAATTGTTCTTTCTACTGTAGTGATAAACAAATGAAAACAACTAGGATCCTCCATCCATTCCCACAAATACGAGCCAACACTTGCAGCCTCAGCACCACCACCATCATTTTAGCGAGCCAGAAACCAAACACAAACCTTTAAAAAAGAGAAAGGAAAATAAAAAGAAGTGAAAAACGGGACCATTTGACGGGAAAACGCGACCCACGTTACCCTCCTCACGCTGTCGCGTTGCGTTTTCCGGGACGATTTGGGCTGTTCGTGATGGCTCGGGACGCGAAAACGCGAGCCACGGTGTGGTGTTCGCGCCATCCGGTCGCGTTTTGCCGGAAAACACCAGCCTTGGCGCTGGGTACCGAAGGCTCTAAGAAATGACAATTTACTGATTGTGATTTACGAAAATAGTTCGTTACAAAGAAATACAATTTCATCATCTGACAGCCAAAATTCTAAAACCCCCATCATCCACCGTCTAATTTACTCTTCAAAAAACCAACGGCCAAAGATCACGATCCACACCACTCCCTCTCCACCAATCACGTCACTCCTCTCTTCCCTATATAAACAAAACACATTTCACCCAACATTCTCCACCCTCATTTTCACACGCTTAAGCACACACTTAATTATTCTCATCTCAAAAAATGGCACCAAAAGCAGCAGCAGGAAAGAAACCAATGGCAGAAAAAACCCCGAAACCCAAAGCCGAAAAGAAGATCCCAAAGGACGCATCATCACAAGACAAGAAAAAGAAGAAACACAAGAAGTCAGTGGAGACTTACAAGATCTACATCTTCAAAGTGTTGAAACAAGTTCACCCAGATATCGGTGTTTCGAGCAAAGCAATGGGGATAATGAACAGTTTTATAAATGACATATTTGAGAAATTGGCTCAGGAAGCATCTAGACTTGCCAGGTATAATAAGAAGAATACCTTGTCTTCAAGGGAGATTCAGACTGCTGTGAGGTTGGTGTTGCCTGGGGAGCTGGCTAAGCATGCTGTTAGTGAAGGGACTAAGGCTGTTACCAAGTTTACTAGCGGTTAGGGTTATTGATTCTTGTGTTGGTTTAATGGAATGTAATGGAATGAGTTACTTTTGATATATGAATTTGGTTTAATGTTTTACTTACTTTGTTTGTGTTTGCTAAATTGTCTAAGCTGAAATCAAAGTTTTTTTAAGAATCAAAAGCCCAATGTCACTCTATATTTTACTTGGTTTGTTAATTGATACTTCTGGTTCGTTATTTCAAACATATATGCATCAATACAAGTTACAAGACGATTTAAGAATAAGTTGTGAGCCCCATCCAGTTTGGCTTCATGTAGAGCTTTCATAAATATCAAATTCAGGGAATATGTGTGATACTATCTTTTTATGATGAATTTTATTCTTGTTTCCGACGTGTACTCGAGTTGCAGCCGGATATGCATATTGCTATTGAATTTTATCAGCTTAACATCCGCTTCAGATGAATTACGCTAGCTGGATGGCTTGATTATTTAAGCATTTCCCTAACACATCTCCGGTCCAAGTTTGATTATATGAAATTTTCATTAATTAAGATTTTAATTTATCACAAGCGCTTTTCTTAAAACGACTTATATTTGGGGCAATCAAAGTTTTGGTACCTAAATTAGTTGTTCTAAGGGCAAGTTTGAGAATCTGATGTAGGGTTGAGCAAATGACCCGAACGGACCGGACCGACCGACGGATCGACCGAGACCGGACTGGACCGATCACATTCGGTCCAGTCCTCGGTCCGATCCGAACCACAAACCGATTATTTTGCCTTGTTGGACTGGACCGACCGAGATCGGACCGGACCGGACCGACCACATTCGGTCCGATCCTCGGTCTTGACTTTTTGGCTAATTCAGTTCTCGGTCTTGTCAGTCCAGTCCGGTCCTGGACCGATGCTCACCCCTACCGCACAAAAAAAAAAAGTGTCACTAGAAGTTCACCCAACAAAGCCTTTTTTTTTTTTTTTTTTTTTTTTTTTTTGCACTTTACGGCATATGTTTTTTAAAGCTACAGTGGCACTTTTTTTCTAGTCACAAGACACACAGATGATTTGTGGCACATAATTTTTGCCGCTCAAAGCTATAAACAATTCTAACATATTTTCATAATTTAGATATATGTTGAAAAGAAAAAAGAAAAATGAAGTTACTAACAGACATGAATTCTCTGATAAGTGATACGTAACATATATAATTACTTCATTACTTGGAAATCACACATATATGACTCGCTATTATTTAACAATAATCATGCATAACAATAAGAGCGAGGGTATGATGGTGCCGTCCCTTGCGTTTTCACCACCGGCCGAAAAAGTTCGATGGTGTACCGTACTGTGGGTGGCGCTATGGTCGTATGCGCCGTGGTGGCCAACGCATGCGATGGCCATTATTTTATTTATTTATTTATTTTTTGATTGTGAACGTGTGTTGTGTTTATGTTTGTGAATTGTGTGTTTGTTTCTTGTGTTTGTATGCGCGTTTTTTGTTTTTGTTTTTTTGTTTCATTTTATTATTTTTTATTTTTTTTTTCAAGTAGGCAGGAAGAAGTAGGGGTGTTCATGCGTTGGGTAATAAACCGAATAAACCGAACCGAAAAAAAATTGAACCGAACATATAATCGAACCGAACTTGTTAAAACCAAACCGAACCGAATTAAAAATTTGGTTTTCGGTTTGGATATGGGTTTAGCTATCTGAACCGAAAACCGAATTTATATAAATATATATATATATTTTTTATATATTTATATTATTTTATATATAAAAATATCCATTAAAATTTTATACTAATAAAAACACACTTTTTTATGATTGAAATATATTTTTTTGCCAAAAATATATATAATTAAATTTAAAAAAAAATTAAATAGTGTAATTCAAGTACAAATTTCGGTTTCTGGTTTTGACCCATAACCGAACCGAACTTCGGTTCGGTTCTCAGTTCGGTTCGGTTATAGATATTTTTGGTTTGGTTCAGTTTTCGGTTATGACCCAAAATTTTTTTTTAACCGAACAACCCGAACCGAATAAACCGATTAACCGAGAACCGAACCGATGAACACCCCTAGAAAGAAGAAGAAGAAAGAAAAAGTAGGGTTTTTTGTTAGCCAATCTAATGCATATTTTTTTTTGGCCAAGCTAATACATATATTTTTTGGGACAAGCTATTGCATATTTTTGTTTGGGTCAAGTTTACTTTGGGCCAGCTATGTAATGTTGTAATGTATTTTTAATTCAATGAAGTTTATTTTTGTTTAATATTGTGTATGTTTAATTTTATGTAATTGAACAAAAAAAAAAAGACTGACGGCACCAGAATTTCTTGTGCCAACGAATACGGCCAGAATGTGGTGCCGTAGAGATTTTTGCTAACGTGACATCAGTTTTTGGGCCACGGCTTGAAGCTATGGCACCACCACACCCAATGCTCTTAGCTAGCCGTTGATGTTTCTTGGTGGATTGAAACTTTGAGAGGTGGATTGAAAAATAGACCGGTGAAGACACCACTATTTATAAAGCGTATATGTAAGTCATTTTTTCAAATTGCACCCCTATCTTTTTTTAGTTTTTAATGTACGCTGTTTTGTTAGCATGTATTATAGTACTAGCTTATAACCCGTGATAAATCACGGGTAGCTTATAAATTTTTTGAAACAAACTTTATTAAAACTTTAAAAAGGTAATAAACGTTAATAAAAGAAGTGAAAATTCACATAACTATCTAAAGAACAATCAATTATAGACATGTAATTTGTTTTCAGGTATCCATTACACCTTCTTTATGTGCAATAAGAGTGTCAGCCTTAAAACATGAAGAACGCTCAAACCTAAAAATTCAAAACCAAATAAGGCTAAATGTTATGATATAACAGTGAAATAATATAAAAATAACATAATGATGAAAGAATCATGTATAATATGCAAGGTAAAGGGAAAACATCATCATAACCAACTTGATATTTTTACGTTACCAAGTTTTCAAGATTCACATAGAAAATACAGTTGCATTCAATTATAATACTGTGAAAAACAATTGTTTGACCCGAAAAAAGCATATTTGAGGATATTAAGAAAAAGAAGCATTACTAATGCACACTAATGATCATCAACCTATAAAAGAATTTATAATGAAAAATTAAGTTTTTTTTTTTTTTTTTTTTTTTTTTTTTATATTGCAACTGTTCTAAACTTGTAGAAAAGAAGTTAAAAAAAGTTAACGAAATCCAATTCGAGTTACCTTAAATTTATTCACCATGATTAGAAAGGTAAACTTCCCTTTGCTTGTAATTTTCATATATTTTTTCAGAACTCATGCTAACTGAATACAACCTATGCCACTCCCAAGTGTAAACTTGTGATTTTTATGCCACGAAGATTAATCAATTTAAAAAATGAGCAATCTAAAATTGTGTATTGAAAACAACTTCAAGCATTTTTTTTCATCAACAAACAAACACACAAACACAATGCACAAAGTAACTCTTTATATAAGCAAACCTAAACAGGAAAACACCCTTTAGACGCAAAAGACAAATGATGCATTGAAAAGTTCAAAGTTTTGTAACCATATGAATCTTGGAAAAAAAATTGTAATTTTTTTCCTTGTTATACTCTACAAAATGAGAATCAACCATGCCCATATTATTAATTCAATAAATTTTGTACGGAAAATTAAACCCTAATTTTGGATATACAATTTCCAAACAATATATATGAATCAAACCCTTTATTTTGATCGAACATGTTCCACCGATATATCCAATTTATATAAATAGTTAATCAAAAGTTAGCTAGAAAACATACCTTGGATTAATTGAGACAAAAAAAATATTGAGTTTGGAGATTGAAGAGAAGCAGACGTTCAATCTTTTGACAGAAGAAGAAGTCAAACATTCCAGAAAAACCAATGTAAATATTCATTGCAAGAATTACAGGTGGCTTAAATGACTTGGCATTAGTGAGGTGGCAAGGTTGTCCACATGGATTAAATGACATGTCAAGTTTTCAAAAAAACATTTGTTTATTATATATATAGATAGATATAGACTAGGTATTCTTTTGGCTGTTCTACGAACAACCCAGGTGCATTTGACAAGTATTTTTTTGAGATGACATATGTTGTTTCTAAAACAATAAACTGAAAATAGCGTATAATTGTATAAGTGTCTCGTTAGAGGGCACGGCATCATGACGTACCACCTTTTGCCAAGCTTTATGGTGTCGTTATAACTCAAGCCATCATATTGTTACCGCTTCATGTTATTACTCAAACCACGGCCATGGCGTACATGGCTTGGTTGTGTCTGTGTTATGTTCCTTTTTTTTTCTTTTTTTTTTATTTTATTTAAAATCTTGTATTTTGTGGCTTTAAAGTGATATTTTGGCTTGAGTTATGAGAGAGAGAGAGAGAGAGAGAGAGAGAGAGAGAGAGAGAGAGAGAGAGAGAGAGAGAGAGAGAGAGTTTTAGAGTATGAGTAAATAGGTTGTGTTAAACGGAAGACGTGGCAAAAAAAAAAAAAAAAAAAATTGTTTGGGCTTGAGTTATGTCAACTTTTGTTCTTTTAACACATCACAACCCAATAATGGTCAATATTGAAATCAAACTGGTCGGGTATATGTGTGCAACCAATCTTAATTATTGTCGTGTTCATATATAATAAAGAGGACCGGGATATTTTTAAGAAAATAACCTCTTCACAAATAATGATCATCCAATCGCACCTTGTAAAAAGTATTGTCGTAGTTCACTCTATATGCATAAACATCAAGATTTTCACATATCTTAAGATCTTGTCCCTGCTAACCAACTAGCTTAGCTCAGTTGGCCACCTGGGCTCCTTCTGGAGTTTGAGGGAGGTTTTACCCAAGGTTCAAGTCTCACAAGAGATTAAAAAATCCAGGTTTTCTTCCTAGTGCGAAGCCGGAAGTTCTAGGGGTTTCCCTTCGCGGGTCTCTCCTAGTGGTTCGGGTCCCGGGGCTTGCCCGTTTAGATGGTTTAACTCGAGGTCGGATTTCAAGTGTGGTGTCGTTCAAAAAAAAAATCTTGTCCCTACTCACTATGTAAACAGTCGAGTATTATTATTTCTTTTGTATCTAAATATGAAAATTCATAAAATTGGTAAAGCTATTATTTAGGATTGACTTTTATGTCAATAACATCTCACCAAATATTTTCACCGTACCTTCAATCCACCTTTTACTTTTTCCAATGTACCAAACAGTCAAACACACATCCCTTGCTCTGTCAACTTTTTTCATGTCATACTTCACCTACCATCACCTTATTACTCCAAAAGTATTATTGCCTTTCTGAGTTACTGGGTACTACTTTCTTAAGTTTCTTGTCATTTTCAACAAATCTTTATACTTGTAATTTTGGTTTTGTATCTCGGATGCAAAATAACATTAAGGTACATCTTATCGAAGAATAACCACAAATATGCACTTGGCTTACAATCCTCATTTTATAAATTACTAATACATGACTCGAACAAAAGACATAAACAACAATAAAGAATTAAGGAGTGAAAATCTTGATATACATAAAACAACAGACACAAGTTTAATTCATTGCAGATCACAATATAATTGAATAAAGCAATACAAGGCAAAAAAGAAAAACATGGGGTATAATATTATTACGTTTACATTCACAATTTCACATACATAGTGTTAATACAAATAATTTCAAAAACGTTATTCGCATTATTCGGTCTTCTCGTGTTTTGATAATCACAAAATATAAAGACATGTTACGTAAAGTTACGGTTTATAAGTTTTTAATCAAGGAAACTCGTTACTTCTACGTAGCTGCTTAAACATCACTTCAGGTATGAGCAAACTTTATACCGTCATTAGTTAAGTGATCAAAGAATTTTATTTTCACATAAACTTACATTTTTAAGTTTGACAAAACATTTTCACAAAAGTATTTTTGTGTTTTTAAAAAAATGTTTTATTAAGAAAATAAATTCAAATTCAAACTTTATAATAGCTAGTTTTCCCCCCAAATTAGTTCAACATGAACCAGATAAGTTCTCACCACGTCAGGACAAAAAGAAAGCGTGTTGTCGCGGCGGTCCCTCAAATAGGCCGACGACCCCTTAGTGATAAAGGACCGTCTGGTATTTACGGGACCGTCCCTCTCCCTCATGTCGCCTATAAATACTGAACTGTTACACTTAAGGAAATAGACATTCACACACACAAAACTTTCTGGTCTTTGTTCTTTTTATTATTTGATCACTATAACATGTCGGTATATGTTTATAAGTGATTTCCTCTTCCGTCAAGTGCAAGAGAAGAACTCTCGACAACTATGAAGATTCGAGATGTTATAGGTGTCCACACACAAACGTAACAAGTGTTACTTGATAGGATATATATTATGTCATTGTTTTCCGACTTGTGTATGAGTCGAGGATGGGGATATTTGTGTAAACTTGGATGGTGATGTAGTTCCAAGTATTGTATTTGTGTGAGCTTGGATGGTGATGTAGATCTAAAAAGTCTTGTAACTAGATTAGTTCATGTATTTGATGTGAGGAGAGTGATGTCCTAAACTTTAGGTTAGGATTTGTTGAGTCATTATGTAAAGACTTGGATTGGGTGATGATCAAGTATGTCAAGTGTGTGAAGGCTTGATTCGGGTGAAGAATCAAGTGAGTCGTGTGTGCGATGGTTTGGTTCGGGTGAAGAACCAAGTATGTCAAATAAGTGAAGGCTTGGATCGGGTGAAGATTCAAGATGGACAAGAGTGCTTGTTCGTGTAGCCACGTGGGTCTTAGAATAGATTGGTTCTAGCTATGATTAGAACTCGACATTATGCTTAGTGTCATTAAGCCTTGTGTAAGCATGTGTACGGTTTGCTCCACCTGAAGGAGTGTGATAATATAGTGATTGATAACTCTTGAGTGTGGTACTCGGGGAGTGGAGTAGGACGGAGAGTGAGCATCGTGCCGAACCACTATAAATCGCCGCGTCTCTTGGTTGTGTTCTTTCTTTACTCTTTACTTTACTTGTTTATTTGTGTATGCTAGTAACTAAATTGATACCACATAACTAGTAGAATTCAATAAGTTTGTAAATGAAAAATAACTGGACCTAAAACAGCGAAAAGCTTTAGAAAATTAAAAAGAAGCGGTGAAACTATTCAACCCCCCTTCTAGTTTCTACAATTGGTATCAGAGCTTCGTTATCAAGATCTTTAAAGTATACTGTACTTTAAAACTTGAATCGATCTATGGAATCAAAATGATATCTAGAAGGGTGTTGTTTGAATTAGTCACCATTTTTCGAAAATGAAAATTTTGTCACTTGGAAAAATGAATTTGAAGGTTATGTGAAATCAATAGATCACTCTCTTTGTCATGTCATTTCAATTGACGATTTATAATCAATAAAAGAAAGTTTTGCTAATATGCTTTTCATAAGAAACTTGTGTGAAATATTTGAAGCAAAAATTTTGATTTATGAATCTTTGTCGATAATTGAGTTTGATAAAACAATTTTATGTCAAATGGCAAATGACATTTAGTAAAATGGTTTAAAGATACATCAAGGAAATGTTTAAGCCAAAGATGATGAAAATGTGACATTAGAAAAACACCTAGGTTAAGTGGAATCATATACTACTAGTTTGAACGTCTTCATTGTAGGTAGTGTTGCCGACAAGAATTTCTTGAGCAACCTAGTTGGTGTATCAATCTACTTGACTTGATGTAATGACTATTAAGAAGACAATGTGTGGTTTTATGTGCAATGTGGATAGCTAGCTAAGAAGACTATACGCGCCTTAAGTATGTAGACAACCAAATAGTTATCTCACCAAGCCGATCGCATAACTTATCATATGGACAAATTGCCAAGTGAGTATCGTCTAGTTTTGCATCACCAACAACACAAGTTTTGGTTATGTGCTAATAAGGATAGCTAAAGGCCAAGGTAAGTCTTCTTACTAATCTTGACTATTATGGTTGCTATTTGATTGCTTACTATATGTTCATGTAACTACATGATTAGAGATTACTTGCTTATATGCTTGATGATGTTTGTGTGCCACTATGTGCTAGATGCTTTATGTTGTTTAGACGCTTTGTCTAAATGCTTATCCTTCATTGGATTCAAGCAAATTATTTGGAAAACTAATGGTTTTACCATAACCATTGTTTATAGCAATTTTGGAGTCAATCAATCACTATAGACGATGCACACTTACTTCATTCTTTGTTTGCTCCCTAATTCTCGTCTATGATGTTTCTTGAAACTTACTTGATTGACTTCTAGCTTCCTCGATGCAAATCTTATCCTTAAATCTCATTCTCTCCTTTCTTCTGTTTTGACTCAAAATCCACTCCTTAATCAAGCGCATCAAGTCCTTAATTCTTCTTATGTCTCGATTCCACTCCTTCCCATTCCTTAGCCTACTCGTGCGTATTGAGTCATTTTCGTGTCTTAAAATTCGAAGTGTTATATTTTAACCAAAGACTTTTCACTAAGACCAAAACACCAAAAACCGTCCAAAACCCACAAGCTACTGGTGACGGTCCCTTTACGACTGGCGGTCCCATATCGATAAGGGACCGTCCATGAATTTTAGCCTATGCCCCGTTTTTCTTTCTGCAGAGCATCCAAACACTCCTTTAGTGCAGAAAGTGATGGAAAACTCGACCCAACACTCAAATCCTCACTAACCTATTATCAAATTAGTTCAAGGTTTTCAAAGTTAAGATCATCAACCACCTATACTCACTAATCACTCCATTGCAAGTCAATTCTCTCAATTTTATTTAATTAATTCATAATTGAATTTCTAGGGTTCATATGAACTCAAAATTAAATTGGGGATTCTCATTTCTTTGCAAAATCAACAACAATTGAAGGTTAATCTTAACAATGTATCACCAACAACACGTAAATTAATAAGTCAATTGTTTTAATTCGTGGATTTTGAAAATGGGTCAAAAATGAGATTATCCCTAATTCGAATTTGTGGCTGTTAATATTGTTTAATCACGTAACAATAACGTAATTATGCATTGTTAATATATGTCAGAAACGTTTTCATAACCATGCAACATAATGAATCAGGAATTTCGAAATTAAAATGAATTATGGTATAAAAGGGGTGCTCGGGATAAATATTAAAACTATAGGCTAGCCAACTTAATGTTTACCTTGTTTAAAATTTTTATAGGAAAAACATGCCTAAACCAAACTGGGTTGATCACACAAAGACACGCAAATACATTCCTACCATTTCCACTGAGTACCCTTTACATCTTTCCCACAAACTTCAACGACTTGAAAAATGTTGCATTCATGAGGGTCGAGTTGTTTATCCTGACTTTGAGGACTTCAATTATCTTGAGGCCATGTTATGTTCTGCTAAACTAGAATGTCTTTACAAAATTAATGAGTTAATTGTTCCTCGCTTCATCCTTGAATTCTATAGTCAGTTTAGGTTAAGAGCTGAGTCCATTAATGAACTCTACATTGAGTTCGTTATTCAAGAAAAATTCTTCTCATACTCACTTCCTGCTTTTGGTCACATCCTCGGTATTCCTACCACGGGGCAATGCTCATTCACTGACGAATGGAGCCTTGATGCTCTTGTCAGCAGCACCCCTAGACGTGGGAAATATGCCACTATTTCCCCCACTCCAAATGAAATTAAAACTGCCATTCAAAAATCAAGAACCTCATCTCTTACTCGTACTCACAAGGGTAAGAAAATTCTCATTGAAGAAAATCAAATCCTTACAAAAGAAATTGAAAATAACCTCAAGGTCTTTGAGGATATCATACGTGAAAATGCCTTTTGACTAGGTGCCAATAGGGATCATCTTCCCGCGTGTCTCGGTCACATGATTTATTGTGTTGTCTCATCGACACCCTACAATCTAGCATTTTACATGGTTAGGAGAATGGAGTTTTTTTACCAAAAAGGACAAGTTAAATCTACCCTATGGTATGCTTTTAACCCGTTTGTTCAATCATATCATGGATGAATTTCCGGAACTCAAATCGGAAAAGTACCTTATCCATGATCGTGTCATGTTCCCGCTAACCACCTACATTGAGCATAAGACAAGGTCTGATTCAGGGACGAAGAGGACCTTGTTTCCCGAGTCATCCTTCGATGATTCATCCTCTCATCACTTAGATGATGATGAACACATTGGTAGTTCCAATGCTAATGCTTCTTCTTCATCACAAAACCTCTTGAATGCCCTTCCTCAACTCCCACAAAATCTTGACTCCCAAGACCCATCGGTGATCACTATTTTAACTCAAATTCGGGATGAGCAAAGGAAAGGATTGAAGTCAATCAAGAATCTTCTTAAGAAAAAGAAGAAGTAGTTGATATTATTTGAAGAGAACTCATTTCATGATTATGTGTAATGTACTTGATACGAATGTGTTGATTTTCTTTTGCAATCTCTTAAGGAATGTTTAATTGTTGATTATGATTGGATTTGGATGAGATTATGAGATGTTTAGTTGGTTTATAATATCTTTCATGGTTAAATTTTTGTTTATGCTGTTCTGTGTCAAATAGGATTGATTTGTATATGCAGGTTGCAGAAATGAGAAACTAGGCAAAATTCTGCGAACCCACTGTCGGCGGTCCCTTATTGATCTGGCGGTCCTCCAGTGATAAGGGACCGTCCGGGGTTTAAAGGACCGTCCCTGTGGGATCACGGATTTTTGCACTATTTTCTTCATTCCTGCAATCCTAAACCTATTGCATGATTATCACCACCTTACCATGTTTAGATAAACATTTCTAAGTGCTTAAAATATCCTAATGCATGTTTTGCCCAAACCACAATCATGCTTGATTATTTAAACCTTCCTCATCATCCTCAACCTCATTACAATCATCTTTCAATCCTACTTCATCACCTACAATGGCTTCATCCTCTACTTCCTTGCCAACAACTAACAAAGAACCTACAACACAACCTTCAAACAAAAGGCCTAAGCTCAAAATCATTTGACCATAAACCAATTTCATTAACCTCACACTCTATGACACCACTCCATCTCCTAATTCACCACCATCATCACCTCAAGCACCAAGTACACCACTCAAAACACCTTCCACCAATGGAACATTTCACTCCTCTTCTAAGACATCCTCTAGCTCAAAGACAACCACATCACCTTTCTCATCATTTGTCAAAAACTTTTCACCCTTGCTCACCCAATCTAGTTCGGGTGCTTACACTCCATTCATGAGTAATCAACCATCATCTCCCACTCATTCTATCTCATCTCCAAGAAACCAACATCCTCCTCCAACAAACTCATCTAATCATACCACCACATCACCGACCGGGCCTTTGGAGAACACTCTTCTCACTCCACCATCATCTCCAAATCTTGGCAATCCCGTTCCCTATTACTTTGCTAACAACCAAACTCTGGGGTGTGCTTGTTGTTACCACAATTTTCATCACATTCACTCTCTTAGAGATGAACTCCACATCATGTTTGGTCACATTTAGTTTCTTCTTACTCAACAAAATTTGCAACCAACTCCTCTTGCTTCCATGCTACCATCGGAAACTCCTTCGGCTCCACCTTCAACTTCCATCATCCACTCCACCCTCCGACTAGATATTCTCAAAAATCTAGTCATGAATAATCAAGTGGAAGTTGTGCTTTGGACCAAACATGCAATGGGAATGATCTAAAATGATCTACTTGTTGTCTTAGTTAACGTTTAATGTTGTTATTCCCATGATGTGGTTGCTATGAAATTTCTTCATGGTAGTCATTGTATGTCTCCTTTGGATGACAAGAATGAATTATTATGTTTTAGATATGATAATATGTTGTGATATTAGTCATTGTTAAACATGAAAATGGACTAATAATAGCTAACCTCAAAAATGGGAAGTTACTTAAATCACAACATACCTGCCAACTTAGGAGCCTACTGCCGGCGGTCCTTTAAATGGACTGACGGTCCCCAAATCAATAACGGACCGTCCCCCGTAGTGCTCAAAATTTAATTCCATTCTATGTTTTTCTATCTGATTCCTGCACTACATAATTGATTTCGCATCCATATCATCTTCTATATGTGTATATACATGCATGTGCTTTGCTCTAACTCTGTTTTGTAGCACATCCCCATAGCTCAATTCCCCGGTGCCCTCATTAAGTGGGAGCACTTAGCTAGGGGGAGCTTGTATGTCGTTGATCACTCCAACGATTCTCTTTCAAGGATGTTTGTGTCTTCTCTCCTCAACAATTACGACACACCTTTTTGATTCTACAAAAAGGGGGAGAAGTAACGGGAAAACTCATTAAAAATTTATCAACGCATAATTTTACCTAAAATAAGTTTATATTTTGTAATCATCAAAAAGGGGAAGATTTTTAATACAAATAATGTCAAAAACGTTATTCGCATTATTCGGTCTTCTCGTGTTTTGATAATCACAAAATATAAAGACATGTTACGTAAAGTTACGGTTTATAAGTTTTTAATCGAGGAAATTCGTTACTTCTAAGTAGCTGCTTCAACATCACTTCAGGTATGAACAAACTTTATACCGTCATTAGTTAAGTGATCAAAGAATTTTATTTTCACATTAACTTACATTTTTAAGTTTGACAAAACATTTTCACAAAAGTATTTTTGTGTTTTTAAAGAAATGTTTTATTAAGAAAATAAATTCAAATTCAAACTTTATAACAGCTAGTTTCCCCCCAAATCTGTTCAACCTGAACCAGATAAGTTTTCACCACGTCAGGACAAAAAGGGAGCATGTTGTCGCGGCGGTCCCTTAAATAGGCCGGCGGTCCCTTAGTGATAAAAGACCGTCTGGCATTTACGGGACCGTCCCTCTCCCTCATGTCGCCTATAAATACTGAACTGTTACACTTAAGAAAATAGACATTCACACACACAAAACTTTCTGGTCTTTGTTCTTTTTATTATTTGATCACTATAACATGTCGGTATATGTTTATAAGTGATTTCCTCTTCCGTCAAGTGCAAGAGAAGAACTCTTGATAACTATGAAGATTCGAGATGTTATAGGTGTCCACACACAAATGTAACAAGTGTTACGTGATAGGATATATATTATGTCATTGTTTTTCGACTTGTGTGTGAGTCGAGGATGGGGATATTTGTGTAAACTTGGATGGTGATGTAGTTCCAAGTATTTTATTTGTGTAAGCTTGGATGATGATGTAGATCCAAGAAGTCTTGTAACTAGATTAGTTCATGTATTTGATGTGAGGAGATTGATGTCCTAAACTTTAGGTTAGGATTTGTTGAGTCATTACGTAAAGACTTGGATCGGGTGATGATCAAGTATGTCAAGTGTGTGAAGGCTTGATTCGGGTGAAGAATCAAGTGAGTTGTGTGTGTGAAGGCTTGGTTCGGGTGAAGAACCAAGTATGTCAAATAAGTGAAGGCTTGGATCGGGTGAAGATTCAAGATGGACAAGAGTGCTTGTTCGTGTGGCCACGTGGGTCTTGGAATATATTGGTTCTAGCTATGATTAGAACTCGACATTATGCTTAGTGTCGTTAAGCCTTGTGTAAGCATGTATACGGATTGCTCCGCCTGAAGGAGTGTGTTGATATAGTGATTGATAACTCTCGAGTGTGGTACTCGGGGAGTGGAGTAGGACGGAGAGTGAGCTTCGTGCCGAACCACTATAAATTGCTGCGTCTCTTGGTTGTGTTCTTTCTTTACTCTTTACTTTACTTGTTTATTTGTGTATGCTAGTAACTAAATTGATACCACATAACTAGTAGAATTCAATAAGTTTGTAAATGAAAAATAACCGGACCTAAAACGGCGAAACGCTTTAGAAAATTAAAAAGAAGCGGTGAAACTATTCAACCCCCTCTAGTTTCTACACATAGCAATCTTCGTCACCATCAATTAAAATAAGAAAACTTGTTTTTCTATTTATATTATAAATTGTTTCAATATCTTATTTTGAAAAATTAAATCTTCCACATTTTGTTATCAACACTTGTGTTTATCCTTCTAGTTTAAGATACTTATCATAAGTATTTTGAATCTGTGTTCATCCATGTTTATTTCTTCATGATTAATCTCAAATCTCCCTTTATATCTTCAATATACCACCATAACAAGTTAACAACTACAACACCACACATAGCAAATCAAACATTTAGTAAATCAAACGTTAAAGAAAAATGAAAACAAAAAACAATCACGATAAGAAATTACACAATCTAAAATGTACAAAAATATTCAAACAAAAAGTTAACACCAAATATGGAGAAAAGATATAAAAAAAATTCACCTGATATAAGATGTTTCGGAAATGGCGACGGTGATAGTCGGTACCACTAACGACGGCAGTTTTTGGAACCTACAAAAAGAATACATTGTGATGAGAGCAGTTAAAAAAATAACTGTAAGCTGCATCATGGACGGATTATTAGTTGCGGTGGTGACCGGAGCAGCAGGTCTGCGGCAGTGGCCGGAGCAAATGTTGGGAAGAGAGAAAAGATGAGAGGCAAAAGTGAAACTGGTTTAGCTAAGAAGAAAGAAACGTTAATAACCAAATTAAATAGGTAGAAAAAAAGTCAAAAGTAGGTGCCTGTTAACATCCTACGTGTCATTTTTTTTACATCCTATGTGTCATTTTTTTGGAGAGTCCACAGTAATATGAGGGGTTCTTCTTATATATTAGGTAGATTAGCATAAATTTAAAAAGAGTAAATTGCAAGGAAGTCCTTGTAGTCGTTTTTCTGTGAAACTTTTAGTTAAACTTCCGTCTCTGTCTAAACTAAAATGACTAAATTTAATTTACACGATGACAATCAAAATTTGTATAAAATGATTTAGGATTTATCTCTAAAATTTGTACCTTAGATGCACTTTATATTAGACATGTTATTATAGCTATGAATGCTTAAATTCGAATATCCGAATCTAGAATATTAGAAATTTCAGATATCTGAAATCAAAATTTTGAACCAGCAATGAGTTACAGAGTCTAATGACCAAGTACAGCTAGTACATATTACAATTTGTGATATATTTAATCATCTCAATTAGTGTCTTTTTAACTTCCTTTGATGAATTGTATACAAAAACATTAATAGAATGTACGGCGTAATTTAACAGTTAAGAGTGAATTTGCTGCTTTTTGATATGATCGATTGGTTGCATATGAAAGGTTAAAAAGAAATAATTTTTACATGAACAACAAACAAATTAAAGATGCATGCTACCTTGCATGGCATAGATGTAACAACCCCTAAATTTCAACTAGAGCAGCGGAAGACTTTGTGGGGTATTACTTAGAGGATCGAAGTCAAGTCATAGAAAACGACTCAAAGAGACGTTTTAAAATTATGTTTATCATTCATTTAAAAGTAAGTTTTCAAATACAAAGTTGTTTCATTAGTTTTAACATATCGTAGGAGATATGAGTTATTAAAAACGAATGACAAAACATTTTATTTAACACCCGTATAAGGGTTTAATGCCCTCTCCATGCCTCGAGCTCCTTCTTATTAATTTCCTGAGATAAACATCCTAAAAGTCAACAAAAGTTGAGTGATATTCATAGGTTTAAGTTTAGTAGTTGAACATAAGTGATAGTGATAATTGCATCGAATTACAATTATAAGTTTAAAATCATTTATTATTGCATTAAGCTCATGACACTCAGCCGATTAACAGATCTCATCATAAATGATGGATTAAAGTAACAGGTGCCCTCGGGATAGGTCCTTGCCAGTAACCTATTAGATTTCAAATAAAGTGCGTTTGGTTGTTTTCTCAACTCCCAAACGGGGATGGTCAATCCCTAATAGATCTATCCACAATTATTTACGTTCACCTCTCTGGGTGACTAAGGCTCATGATATGAGGGGCTTTTGGCAAAAAGGTACTTAAGCAATAACAATTTCAGGCATAATATAAGAAAACACTTGTGTTCAGATTTTTAAGCATGTATCTCCCCACGAAAACAGTTTTATAAAAGTGGGCTATGAACTCACCTTAGTGGTTTAGTGAATAAAAATATCGATACTCAGTTTGCAAAATGGGAACGGCTCCACACACGACCTAGATAATATTTGGCACTTTTTCAGTGTTTGATAGTCTTAATGTTTTAATCGCGAGTAGTTTTTGATTACGTGATTTGTTAATTTATTTTTAGTAAGACTTTTGATTTTATAGTATATCGTACGTTTAGTTTAGTTATATATATAAATATAACGTAGGTTGTAATAATAAAAATAGTAACGATAGTTTGAAATAATGCGTAACGTTTAATAATAATAATAGTAATAATAATAATAGTTTGAAAATAGACGTGACGTTTAATAATAATAATAGTAATAATAATATTAGTTTGAAAATAAACGTAACGTTTAATAATAATAATAGTAATAATAATATTAGTTTGAAAATAAACGTAACGTCGTGACGGGAACTTGTAAAAATGGAAAATAAAAATGAAAATATTATTTTCAGTATACGGCCCTTGTATTTTCAAAAATTTACACTTTTTACCCTAACGGCGTTAGCGTTACGCCGTTAGTCCAAAATTAAATATAATTACATTTTAAGTCAAAAACTTTATTTTTCTTACACTTTCCACCCTAAAGTTTATAAAAATCAGTTTTTATCCTAAAGTTTACAAAATGACATATTTTACCGAAACTTTGAAATATTTACATTTTTGACCCGAATTTCATAACTTTTGCAAATCTAGTCCAAAATCAAAATTTTCAAAACTTAATATTTTCATTTTCTAAATAGTTTCAAAACAGCTTATTGAGCTTATTTCGACAGCTTATTAGTTTGAAAAAGTTCATGGTTAGCTTATGGGCTTTTTAACGAAAAATTAAGGTCTGTTAGTATTTTTAGGTCCAATGGGCTTACGGGGTTTTTGGGCTTTGCTTAGGGCTAAGGTTTGGATCGTGAAAAAGTTATCCAACAGCTTAAACCCTCAGCTTATTCTCTCGGCTTATTTTGAAATGATTGGGCCTTAAGGCCCAATCAGTATTACTTAACTTTTCAAAAACAGTTTCTTGGTCGATTTGCTTTGGCTCGATTACTAGGTCCTAACGTGACTTTCATTACAAAGTTTCTATACCAATTCGATTGTATGCCATGAGGTCTATTGGTTTGTGAAATAAAAATGTATGCTCGTTAAGTAATAGTAAAGATATGCGTGTGTTTTGGACTAGCCTTGGACGAATTTTTGTAAACAAAAGACTTAGAAAAATATTTGAGTTTTTCAAAATGGTTGTGGTACGCTAGGAATGTACTTCGAAATGGTTTATACGTTGTGTTTTAGTTTCAAATCTTTACCTACCTTATTTCTTAGGGTGTCAAATATATAGATGGACGTATAATATATATAGGTTGTTTATCTAGATTTTAAATAATGAGGTGCGTTTGTGTGTGTCGTGTAAAAATGTAATGCAACAAAATGTATATCAAAAAGAGTTGAAATGAGTCGTTAGGGACTTACGACAAAAAATGGTGGGGAAAATGGAACGTAGAGTCGAGAAGTAAGTGAGACGAGTATGTAGTGTGTTAGTTTGCTCGACCAAGGTTCACAAACAACCAAATGCTCCTCCTAAACCCACACGAATCTCTTAATTTCCTACCCAAAGCTTCGACCCATTGCTTAGTTCATTTCTTAGAATTATTTGGTGGAATTTTAGTTTGCATGGAAGTAGGAAATGCATGCATGCATGCATTATATATGGTTCTAAGGGTGTTGTAGTATCCAAGTTTTAAAGTGATTGGATGGTTACGTGTTTTCAAAAAGTCTAAAGTTGTAAGAGTAGTACTAGTCACTCCTAGTCTTTGTTTCTTGTGGTCGACATCTCTAACATCAAAGAAAAACGTGGCTTTTGAAATCTTACAAACGAATGGTACTTGATATATATGTTATAAAAAGGTTTTGATACTTTCTCTAGGGAATAAAATATGGTAGTGTGTGCTTGATTTAAGGGAGTACAAGTTTGGTTTGGAAATACATGTCGACCAACAACTTATTTAGTGAACCGATTTGTAAATCGGTTGTGACTTGTGGGATTTTGGTAACTTGGCAATATTTAGACCTTAGTTTGAGTTTAAAATGAGTTTAGGATGTTTTAGAAACAATCATGGGTTAAAATGGTTGAGTTTTGAATACGTTGACATTTTATAAAATCGTGTTTGGGGACAATTACTTTGCTTCTTAAAATCATGTCTAGACTTAACGAGAGAAGCTATAAATCGACACTCTAATTCTTGGCTAGGGGAGGAACGAGTATGTGTAAAAATATAGGGGGGTCGTGTGTAGGATTTGGGCGTACGAAGCTCGTTTCTAGTGGTCCTAGTCGAGTGAAAATGAAAACAAAACAAGAGAATGGGCTTGATTTGGTTTTTGGGCTTAGGAATAGTAACAGGCCGAACTTGGTGTGGGCTTAGGGTAATTAAGGGTCCGGTTTAGAGTTAATTAGGATTAGTAAAATTTGTTAATTATAATTAGTAATTAGTTTAGTATTTAATTAGTGAGACTTTTATGTTGTCGAAAGTGTTTTGTTAAAAATATGTTACGTAAGTTTGTAAGTGGTAAAATTTTATATTCTCGCGATTATTAGACTATAGTGGTATGTGTGTGAGCATCGTTCCGAAGAGAAAAGGTTTTAAGTATCGTAGTGATTTCGAGTAATAATAGCATATTTAAATAAATAATAAATAAATAAAAATTTGTTATCGGTAAAAACGTTATTAATTAACGTAATGATATATTAATTTTTGATTAACTTTACTATTCATAGGGAAATTTTACGGGTGATCACAGTACCTACCCCTCATTCTGAATTCCGTCCTGGAATTCTAGTCTAAGATGGTCGTCAGGGGTGTCTAAGAAAATAGATGGGGATATTTGGCACGAATTTGGTCCTCGCGTTCCCAAGTGTATTCTGGTCCTCGCTTAGAGTTCCATCTAACATTGACTATGGGAATACGGTTTTGTTTTAATCGTTTGACTTCCCTATCCATGATTTCTACTGGTTCTTCCGTAAAGACAAGTTTATCGTCGAGTTGAATCTCTTTGAGTGGGATCACTAGAGATTCATCGGATAAACACTTCTTAAGGTTTGACACGTGGAAGGTAGGGTGTACTCGGCTAAGCTCTTCTGGCAATTCTAGCTTATATGCCACTGGTCCAATTCGTTCTAGGATGCTAAATGGTCCGATGTATCTAGGGTTCAACTTTCCACGCTTTCCAAAGCGTATCATTCCTTTCCAAGGAGAAACTTTCAACATTACTCTATCTCCAACCTGAAATTCCATAGGTTTTCGTCTTATGTCGGCATAGCTTTTCTGCCTATCTCTTGCATCTTGCAGCCGTTGTTTGATCTTAACTATTTTCTCTGTTGTCTCATGAATGAGTTCGGGCCCGGTGAGTTGTACGTCACCTACTTCGGCCCAATAAACGGGTGATCTGTACTTTCTTCCATACAGTGCTTCGAATGGGGCTGCCTTAATACTAGTGTGGTAACTATTGTTGTAGGAGAATTCCACCAATGGTAAGTGTTTGTCCCATCCTTTTCCGAAGTCGATCACACATGCTCGGAGCATGTCTTCTAAGGTTTGGATGGTTCTCTCACTTTGACCATCGATCTGTGGATGGTATGCGGTGCTCATGTCTAACTTAGTTCCTAGAGCTTTCTGCAAAGATTTCCAGAAATGAGACGTGAATCGACTATCTCGATCAGAGATGATTGAGATAGGCACTCCATGTCGAGTAACAATCTCTTTTAAGTACAACTGTGAGAGTGTATTCATTTCGTCGGTTTCTTTAATAGGCAGAAAGTGAGCGGATTTGGTGAGGCGATCAACGATGACCCATATGGTATCATATCCTGTTGACGTCTTGGGTAGTTTGGTGATGAAGTCCATTGTAATCCGTTCCCATTTCCACATGGGAAGTTCGGGTTGTACCAACAATCCTGATGGTTTCTGATACTCTGCTTTTACTCTCGCACAGGTCAAACATTTTCCGACATACTCTGCTATGTCTGCTTTCATGTTTGGCCACCAGTAGAGTCCCTTGAGATCCTGGTACATCTTGTCGGAACCTGGGTCGATGGAGTACTTTGATTTGTGCGACTCATGCATGATGAGGTCACGTAATCCTCCATACAGTGGAACCCAACTTCTATCCTTAAAACAGAGCATTCCGTTCGATCTCTTCACAAAACCATTTGAATTCTCCGGCATGCCGTAGATTCTCTCATTTGGTCTGTTCTCTTCTCGAAGAGCTTCGGATTGTGCTTGAAGTATTTGCGATGGAAGAGGCGAATAAACCGTCATTCCCAATGACCGAACCCTGAGAGGTTTTATTCATTCTTTCCTGCTTAAAGCGTCTGCCACGACGTTCGCTTTTCCCGGATGGTAGCGAATCTCACAATCGTAGTCGCTAAGCAATTCTAACCATCGACGTTGCCTCATATTCAACTCCTTCTGATCTAAGATATGTTGAAGACTCTTGTGATCTGTGTATACCGTGCACTTGGTGCCGTACAGATAGTGTCTCCATATCTTAAGAGCAAATACTACTGCTCCTAATTCTAAATCATGAGTTGTATAATTTACTTCATGCTTATTAAGTTGTCGTGATGCATAGGCTATCACTTTGTCTCTCTGCATCAGTACCGCACCTAAACCATGGTACTACGCGTCGCAGTACACTACGAAGTCTTCACTTCCTTCCGGTAGTGCTAAAATCGGTGCTTCACAGAGTTTCTTCTTTAACAACTGAAAAGCCGATTCCTGCTTCTCCTCCCAACTGTACTTCTTATTCTTTTGTATTAGCTCGGTCAAAGGCTTGGCGATTTTTGAAAAACCTTCAATGAATCGCCTGTAGTAACCGGCAAGACCTAAGAATTGGCGTATTTCCGTAGGGTTGGTAGGAGCTGCCCAATCCTTAACGGCCTCAATCTTTGCCGGATCCACATGGATGCCTTGACTATCGATAACATGACCCAAAAATTGTACAGTTCTAATCCAGAAATCACACTTAGAGAACTTGGCGTACAGCTCTTCCTTCTTGAGCAGCTCTAAGATGATCCTCAAGTGTTCCGCATGTTCTTTCTCGTTGCGAGAATAGATTAAGATGTCATCTAAGAATACAATCACAAATTTGTCTAAGTATGGTTTGCATACTCGATTCATCAAATCCATAAACACTGCGGGCGCATTGGTTAAACCAAATGGCATCACTTGGAATTCGAAGTGTCCGTATCGAGTCCTAAAAGCTGTTTTGGGAATATCTTCCTCCTTAACTCTTAGTTGATGGTACCCTGACCTCAAGTCGATCTTCGAATAGACACTCGATCCTTGTAGTTGATCAAACAAATCATCGATCCTGGGTAGAGGATACCGATTCTTCACGGTTAATTTGTTTAATTCTCGGTAGTCAATGCACATTCGGAAAGTTCCGTCTTTCTTCTTAACGAATAGGACTGGAGCTCCCCAAGGTGATGAACTTGGTCGGATGAAACCCTTATCTGACAACTCTTCTAGTTGTTCGGCCAATTCCTTCATCTCGGACGGGGCTAACCTATAAGGTGCTCTTGCCACCGGTCCTGCTCCAGGCACGAGATCTATCTAGAATTCTACTTGGCGGGTAGGTGGAAGGCCGGGTAAATCATCAGGAAAAATTCTGGAAACTCCTTGACGACGGGAACGTCCTCAAGTCGTTTTTCCTTTGATTTATCTTCCGTTACTCTAACCATGAATACTTGACACCCTTGATTCAAGTATTTCACCGTTCGGATGTACGAGATGATACCGTGTCGTGGTTTACTCTTATCGCCTTGGATAACTAGAGTTTCACCGTTAAATGGAATATGGACTGCTTTCTCATCACAGATGATTCTAGCATGGTGTTTGGATAACCAATCCATTCCGACGACGACATCAAAACTACCTAGCTGTGTAGGCAGGAGGTTGATGGGAAAAGTTTCGTTTTCTAAGGTTTTGGTGCAATTCTGAATTGCGGTGTCTATGCCTATTAAATCTCCGTTGGCCATTTCTATATCATAGGCGGTATCTAACTTAGAGGGTGCTATGTTAAGTAAGGGGGCAAAGGTAGTAGACACAAAACTCTTATCGGCTCCGGAGTCAAATAACACTTTAGCACTATGATGATTGAGTAGGAACGTACCCGTAACTACGTCTGGGGTCTGTGACGTATTTCCTTCTCCCATCACATAGGCTCTCCCACGAGTGTTGTTTGTCTGACCATTTCCTTTGGTGCATTGGCTCTTGTAATGGCCAATTTCTCCACAAGTGTAGCATGTTGGGGTAACGGGTTGCAGATTGCTCCCGGTAGCGGGGATCTTGCACTCCCTAGCTTGATGGCCCACCTTCTGACACTTGGTACACTTAATGGTGCACTGCCCATAGTGGTGTAACTTGCACTTGTGGCATTGGGGTTTTGGACCCGCATATCCCCCGCTTCCAGTGCCGGTGTATGCTTTGGCAGTCTCTTGCCTAGGGTTCTGTTGACTGTTGCGATGGTTGTAGTTATGGCGGTTCTGATTGTTGTTCCTAGAGTTGTTGTTGGAGTTGTTGTGGTAGTGGTTGCTACTGTTGGTGTGTGTGGTCCTTTTATCATCAAGCTTTTGCTTGAGTTCCTTATTACACTTGACCTCTCGGTCCAACAACTTCTGAGCAAGGGTCATTTCCACTTCCAGAGTTGGTGGGTTTGATGAGGTAACATCTCCTTCGATGCTCCGAGGAAGTCCCTCAACATATTTCTCCAGGGTTCTTTCGAAATCCGGCACCATCGTGGGGCATAGTGCTGATAGTTCTTGGAACCTCCTGTTATATGTCCTGAGATCAATTCCTTTCACCATTAACTCGTGGAACTCATCTTCTAGCTTTCTCATCTCAGCACGAGGGCAGTACTTCCTCAGTATTTTTGCTTTGAATTCTTTTCAGGTGAGTTGGAATGCTTCAGTCATTCCCATAGTCTGGGTGATAGAATTCCACCAAGACAGAGCATCTTGCAAAAGGGTTCCGGTAGCAAAGGTAACTTTGCAGTCCTCCGAGCAGCCACTCCTCTGAAAGACTGTTTCGGTTCACTCGAACCACTGAGTAAGTCCAGTCACTCCTTCTGTACCCTTGTAAAAAGTTGGCTGACAACCTATAAAATCTTTATAGGTACACTTGCGGGGTACAGAGGTTCCACTTCCTCCTGGTGGTAAACTGGTGCCGCTATTTCATGCATTTGCTTCCAACCCAGCGGCTACACCGTCAGCAATTGCTTTCTCGATATCAGCCGGAGTCATAGTCGGTGTGGATGTTTCGGTTACAGGGGTTGCGATTTCGGGTGTTGTAGTCGCAATCGCTTTTCTTGTCCTAGCCGTGGCTCTATCAATATCACATATATAACTACGTAATGTTGAGAAATTTTCGCGTAAAATTTATAACATTATAAATAATCAACACGACATGCTTGGATAAATCACAACACACAATAGAAGTATAAATGCTTGGTTTGGTTTGTATAGACTGACATGCCCTGTGACAACATATATATAAGAACACAACAACGCATAAAGATACAACCACAGAAAACATAGATAAACATCAATATATTACAAAGTAACTGACAACATAATATTAATAATGTCTCGTTCATTCGTTTTACAAGAAAACATAACAACACAAGAGTTATTTATTAATGCCACATTGGCAGGCTAAGATAGTCCTTAGCTATAATGATATGTCCCAGATCTATGGATTCCCTGGTGCACCTCTGACTCTGCGCTGAAGGTCTTCAATCATAGTCATCATGGTCTCTATAGTCAAGTCTCTGGCTCTCTCTGTGGCCTGGGTGTCCCTAATCATACTCCTCAGGTTTAGGACCTGAATGCTCATCCTTTCGATCTCGTCATCCTGCGAATCGATCTCTCCCTGCATCATGATAGCAATACCTCCCAAGGTACGTATCGTCTCGATGGCCCCCTCCAGATGGGTGCTCATCAGCTCAAAACTCTCCTCCATTGCCAACTGGCCAATCTCAAGGTTTCCTACATCTTCTCCTATAGCCTCTATCTGCTCTAGTGGGAAGTCATCAATAACTCTAACAATGTCATCAAAACGATCCTCATGGCGGGCTATCCTAGCGGCTAGTAAGGGTATGGTATGGTGGATGGGTTCTCCGGTAACTGGAAGAATCCTAGAAGCAGCTGAGGATGAACTCTCTCCTAGTTCCCTAGCACTAGGAGCACCTTCCTGAGATCTCCAGTACTGAAGGATTGGAAGTAATAAAGACCATTTTCGAGCATCGACCCTCCAACGGGTCTTAGGGCGGGAGGTAGTCTCGGTTACGGTTTGCTCACAAGGGTCGGATAGGGATGAAGCTACAATACGTGGCCTCCTACGGGGTGGAGCTGATAGTGAGGTAATGGTTGGTGAATCCGGTGTTGGTAAGGGTACGGTGGTGGTTTGTCGGTAAAGGACGGTGTTTGGTGGAACTGGGGATAGTCGTATAGTCCTAGGGTGCGCAAGGGATGAGGATGGTGATGGCCTAATTCCAGTCATAGGCGAGGTGGGAAATATCACTGGTGGTGGTGATACTAGTGGAGTAGGTAGAGGTGAAGATGGTGGTGGTATACGTGGAGTAAGTGTCGCATGCACTTGTTTCTGGGGGGTGTGTTTACAGACAGGACCTCCTCCGTATCGTCGAAAAGGTTGACCAAAGGGTTCTGGCTCGTAAATCTGGAGTTGACAGACATGCCTATGTCTGCAGTTTTGGGCAGGTGATGGGGGTGGTGGTATTGGGAGAGAAGTTTCTGAGTCCGAGTCAGATGAGAAGGTGATAGGATGAGAAGATGACGACTTGGTACTGTATAAATCCCGAATAGTAAATGTAAGTCATTAATATAATCATAAACTACGTTAACATTTATAAAAAGCTCGTATGGTAAATAACATTTTCTAACCGTTGATGGAGCTGCGAAGGCACGGAGGGCGTAACATGACTTTTGTAAAAGAAAATTTTGGTCCATTTTAAAATAGTAGTTATAGTCCAGTGTTTTAAAATACACCTAGTTCTCTATAACCTTGGCTCTGATGCCAATCTATAACACCCCCTAAATTTCAACTAGAGCAGCGGAAGACTTTGTAGGGTATTACTTAGAGGATCGAAGTCAAGTCATAGAAAACGACTCAAAGAGACGTTTTAAAATTATGTTTATCATTCATTTAAAAGTAAGTTTTCAAATACAAAGTTGTTTCATTAGTTTTAACATATCGTAGGAGATATGAGTCATTAAAAGTGAATGACAAAACATTTTATTTAACACCCGTATAGGGGTTTAATGCCCTCTCCATGCCTCGAGCTCCTTCGCATTAATTTCCTGAGATAAACATGCTAAAAGTCAACAAAAGTTGAGTGATATTCATAGGTTTAAGTTTAGTAGTTGAACACAAGTGATAGTGATAATTGCATCGAATTACAATTATAAGTTTAAAATCATTTATTATTGCATTAAGCTCATGACACTCAGCCGATTAACAGATCTCATCATAAATGATGGATTAAAGTAACAGGTGCCCTTGGGATAGGTCCTTGCCAGTAATCTATTAGATTTCAAATAAAGTGCGTTTGGTTGTTTTCTCAACTCCCAAACGGGGATGGTCAATCCCTAATAGATCTATCCACAATTATTTACGTTCACCTCTCTGGGTGACTAAGGCTCATGATATGAGGGGCTTTTGGTAAAAAGGTACTTAAGCAATAACAATTTCAGGCATAATATAAGAAAATACTTGTGTTCAGATTTTTAAGCATGTATCTCCCCACGAAAACAGTTTTATAAAAGTGGGCTATGAACTCACCTTAGTGGTTTAGTGAATAAAAATATCGATACTCAGTTTGCAAAATGGGAACGGCTCCACACACGACCTAGATAATATTTGGCAATTTTTCAGTGTTTGATAGTCTTAATGTTTTAATCGCGAGTAGTTTTTGATTACGTGATTTGTTAATTTATTTTTAATAAGACTTTTGGTTTTATAGTATATCGTACGTTTAGTTTAGTTATATATATAAATATAACGTAGGTTGTAATAATAAAAATAGAAACGATAGTTTGAAATAATGCGTAACGTTTAATAATAATAATAGTAATAATAATAATAGTTTGAAAATAGGCGTGACGTTTAATAATAATAATAGTAATAATAATATTAGTTTGAAAATAAACGTAACGTTTAATAATAATAATAGTAATAATAATATTAGTTTGAAAATAAACGTAACGTCGTGACGGGAACTTGTAAAAATGGAAATTAAAAATGAAAATATTAATTTTAGTATACGGCCCTTGTATTTTCAAAAATTTACTTTTTACCCTAACGGCGTTAGCGTTACGCCGTTAGTCCAAAATTAAATATAATTACATTTTAAGTCCAAAACTTTATTTTTCTTACACTTTCCACCCTAAAGTTTATAAAAATCAGTTTTTATCCTAAAGTTTACGAAATGACATATTTTACCAAAACTTTGAAATATTTACATTTTTGACCCGAATTTCATAACTTTTGCAAATCTAGTCCAAAATCAAAATTTTCAAAACTTAATGTTTTCATTTTCTAAATAGTTTCAAAACAGCTTATTGAGCTTATTTCGACAACTTATTAGTTCGAAAAAGTTCATGGTTAGCTTATGGGCTTTTTAACGAAAAATTAAGGCCCGTTAGTATTTTTAGGTCCAATGGGCTTACGGGGTTTTTGGGCTTTGCTTAGGGCTAAGGTTTGGATCGTGAAAAAGTTGTCCAACAGCTTAAACCCTCAGCTTATTCTCTCAGCTTATTTTGAAATGATTGGGCCTTAAGGCCCAATCAGTATTACTTAACTTTTCAAAAACAGTTTCTTGGTCGATTTGCTTTGGCTCGATTACTAGGTCCTAACGTGACTTTCATTACAAAGTTTCTATACCAATTCGATTGTATGCCATGAGGTCTATTGGTTTGTGAAATAAAAATGTATGCTCGTTAAGTAATTAGTAAAGATATGCGTGTGTTTTGGACTAGCCTTGGACGAATTTTTGTAAACAAAAGACTTAGAAAAATATTTGAGTTTTTCAAAATGGTTGTGGTACGCTAGGAATGTACTTCGAAATGGTTTATACGTTGTGTTTTAGTTTCAAATCTTTACCTAGCTTATTTCTTAGGGTGTCAAATATATAGATGGACGTATAATATATATATAGGTTGTTTATCTAGATTTTAAATAATGAGGTGCGTTTGTGTGTGTCCTGTAAAAATGTAATGCAACAAAATGTATATCAAAAAGAGTTGAAATGAGTCGTTAGGGACTTACGACACCAAATGGTAGGTAAAATGGAACGTAGAGTCGAGAAGTAAGTGAGACGAGTATGTAGTGTGTTAGTTTGCTCGACCAAGGTTCACAAACAACCAAATGCTCCTCCTAAACCCACACGAATCTCTTAATTTCCTACCCAAAGCTTCGACCCATTGCTTAGTTCATTTCTTAGAATTATTTGGTGGAGTTTTAGTTTGCATGGAAGTAGGAAATGCATGCATGCATGCATTATATATGGTTCTAAGGGTGTTGTAGTATCCAAGTTTTAAAGTGATTGGATGGTTACGTGTTTTCAAAAAGTCTAAAGTTGTAAGAGTAGTACTAGTCACTCCTAGTCTTTGTTTCTTGTGGTCGACATCTCAAACATCAAAGAAAAACGTGGCTTTTGAAATCTTACAAACGAATGGTACTTGATATATATGTTATAAAAAGGTTTTGGTACTTTCTCTAGGGAATAAAATATGGTAGTGTGTGCTTGATTTAAGGGAGTACAAGTTTGGTTTGGAAATACATGTCGACCAACAACTTATTTAGTGAACCGATTTGTAAATCGGTTGTGACTTGTGGGATTTTGGTAACTTGGCAATATTTAGACCTTAGTTTGAGTTTAAAATGAGTTTAGGATGTTTTAGAAACAATCGTGGGTTAAAATGGTTGAGTTTTGAATACGTTGACATTTTATAAAATAGTGTTTGGGGACAATTACTTTGCTTCTTAAAATCGTGTCTAGACTTAATGAGAGAAGCTATAAATCGACACTCTAATTCTTGGCTAGGGGAGGAACGAGTATGTGTAAAAATATAGGGGGGTCGTGTGTAGGATTTGGGCATACGAAGCTCGTTTCTAGTGGTCCTAGTCGAGTGAAAATGAAAACAAAACAAGAGAATGGGCTTGATTTGGTTTTTGGGCTTAGGAATAGTAACAGGCCAAACTTGGTTTGGGCTTAGGGTAATTAAGGGTCCGGTTTAGAGTTAATTAGGATTAGTAAAATTTGTTAATTATAATTAGTAATTAGTTTAGTATTTAATTAGTGAGACTTTTACGTTGTCGAAAGCGTTTTGTTAAAAATATGTTACGTAAGTTTGTAAGTGGTAAAATTTTATATTCTCGCGATTATTAGACTATAGTGGTACGTGTGTGAGCATCGTTCCGAAGGGAAAAGGTTTTAAGTATCGTAGTGATTTTGAGTAATCATAGCATATTTAAATAAATAATAAATAAAAAAAATGTTATCGGTAAAAACGTTATTAATTAACGTAATGATATATTAATTTTTGATTAACTTTACTATTCATAGGGAAATTTTACGGGTGATCACAATAGAGCTGTAACACACGCTTAGAATTCAACTAGAAATGAGAACATAATCAACAATGGCAACAAATACATTAAGACTCTAATGAACAAGAAATAGAATCGAAATGGGATTGTTATTGATAGGATGAAGTTTATACGAACGATTACAGGAAGGGGGTGATACTCACACCACATCTCTTGATGCATGCACCATAATTTGTGCATTATAGTATTGTACGATACAAACTATAATGCACAAATGTGGTGCATGCATCAAAAGATGTGGTGTAGGTATCAATTCTATTACAGGAAATGAGAGAGAGAATTGTTTTACAAAATCAAGAGTTATTTGTGAATGAAAGACAAATGGTTTATAAAGGCTAAGATGCAGAGTAACAGTTCTTTTGGCGCCCAAAGTCTAACAACTATTTGAAACCCTCGTCTTTTAGGAATGTTGACATTTGGTCCTTATTACTTTTGACCCGTAACAATCCCTCATTCTTCAAACAATGCTTGTCCTCAAGCTTGTTTCTCAAGCTCAAGATATCTTGAATCAAATAACCATATTTATCAATAACCATCAGTGACAACCTGAGCTTCAGGCTCAAATGAACTTCACACTGAGTTTCAGCTTCAGGCTAGGGCAGTACTTCATCATCTGGACCTCATGTATTTGCTTCCTTATCAGCCACCCACAACTCGTAGCAACCTTTGTCAATGTTCTCTACAACCGATTCATAAAGGAATGACCTTCTTTAAGTGTGATCAACTCATAAACATCTATAAGTACTACCTCCTGAACAATCTCCCAAACACCCCAGAAACATCAACCAATATAATGAAACAGCCTTTTCTTAGCCTAAACAGGTTCGAGTAACATAAAGAAGTCCAATGTATGATGAGAGCATGAATATTTATTCATATCTTCAAGTTGTTTCCCTCGTACTACTAAAGAATTTACTCACAAAATGGCTTGGTACCCAATATATCATGGGTCCGAAATTGGTTAATGATAAACATCCTTTGCATTTACATGCATAAGTTGAGGATGTCGTCAAGGAGTAAAATTTCCACGGATGTAAATCATGTTGAATTTATTTCAGCTTGTACAAGAATTAATTTGATTACATTTAATTTAAAATTCATTGTAATTAATTAGAGTTAGAAAAATTATGTTTTCCAACTAGTAAGACTAGACTCGTTTTAAAGATTTCACAAATTTAAGTTGTTTTGATTTGCTTGTTGATGCCTCACATGGATTAAAGCCTAGACTCGTTTTATCTCCAAATGCCTTTAAGTTATTTAATAGATTTTTGAATGAATGAGAACTCTTTTTAAATTTAGCTAACTTATTGGCCTTTTCCTTAAGCTTCTGAATTTCAATTGTATGATCTTGACACATTTTACATTCTAGATCAATTTCTATACAGCTTTCAAGTTTAGACATTTTATCTTCCAAAATAATTTATTTTTCTAATTTACTTTCAAATGATTTTGAAGATTCATTTTCCGGTAATATTTATAGACTCACATTGCAAAGATGTTCAAAATCACTTTCTAATTTAGAAATTCTAGAATGAATGTGTCGTAACAAAAATGTTCGACTTTGGAATGTACCTCACTTGAAGTTTCAACCATTCGACATATTTCGTATGCATGACAAGCGTTGTCTTCTTCATCAGTACCACTCCGTGTTTCTCCAATGAGTTCTTTTCGCAAATTACTCATGCAGTCCTTGATGGCATTTCCTTCATTGAAAACATTTAAACTAGTAGCACTTGTATTTAATCTATCTAAAGTTCTATCTACTGATTCGTCTTTAGAAGTGACGAGTTGTTCATATATTTGTTCAGATCAATTTGGTTATCTTTGGCTTGACTATTTTCTTGATGAAAGTTTGAAAGAATTTTCCAAATATCATTTGCCGTTTGACACATTAAAATTATTTCATATTCAATTTTCGGCAAAGCTTTGTATATCATTATTTTAGCTTCAATACTTTTGTAAAATTTTCTTTTGAAATCATCACTTTGATTTTCAAAATTTACTTTCGTTGGTCGAAAATCACCAACTATAATAACATACCAAAGATCTTGATCTTTTGATTTCACATAATTTTCGAATCTCTTTTTCCATTGAATAAAATTATTATTTTCGAAAAATGATGGTTCCCTTGTAAAGAGTGCCCTTCTAGATATCTTTCAGACTTCATAAATCGATTCAAGTTTTAAAATATAATATATTTTAAAGCTCTTGAGTGACCCACTCTGATACCAATTGTAGAAACTAGAAGGGGGAGGGGGTTGAATAGTTTCTCCGTTTTTAATTACGTTTTAAGATTTTTGAAAACTTTTTATCCATTTTGAAAATGTTTGACTCAAAGTTATGTGTTATCAATTTATGATAGATAGGAACACAATGGATATGCACTAAGTAAAGAATAAATAAATCTAAAGGAAGTAAGCAACCAAACTGAGACACGAAGATTTATAGTAGTTCAACTACAAAGCTCACGCTTCGCCCTAATCCACTCCTCGAGTATCACACTCGAGAGTTCACAATCGTTGTGTCAACAAACTCCCTTCAGGTGGATAAAACCGTACACCATTGCTTATGCTAATTTACGACACTAAGCGAAATGTCAAGTCCTAATCCTAGCCAGGACCAATCTACACACTAGCATACACGCTACACGGACGTACACCTCGTCCACTTGGACTTTCACACGATCCAAGTCTTCACACTTCACGGACTTTCACCTAGTCCTAATCTTTACACAAATACACGGAATCACACCAAGTCCAAGTCTTCACACACCTATGCACATACTCACACCAAGTCCTAGTCCACTCACCAATACACGAACTCACACCAAGTCCAACATACCTAAGCACAGACTTAGACCAAGTCCAACACACCTAAACACGGACTCACACCAAGTCCAACACCCCTAAGCACAGACTTACACTAAGTCCAACACACCTAAACACGAACTCACACCAAGTCCTACTTTACATACACCACTTCACGGACATACACTTTGTCCAAGTCTACACTAACAAACCTAATCTCGACTTACACAAAAGTCGGATACACTAATACACAATATAGACAAATGAGAGAGTTTAGAGGAAGAAGAGATTCGTAACACAAATTACGTGTGTGTGTGTGTGATGATGACTAATCTATAACACTTCGTTTCTTGATGAATACGAGTGTTCTTCTCTTGCACTTGGAGGTAGAGGATGACGGGATCACTTATAAATACATATCAACGCGTTATTGTGGCCAAAGAAATGAGGGAGAAAGAACAAAATATTTTTGTGTAAAGAAGGTTAATTTTTTTGAAGAAATAGTGCATTATTTATAGGCACCAGGAGGAGTGATGAGACAAAAAGTGTACCGCTTTTAGGGGGTCATTTAAGCCCAAATTCGAGATTATTTGATCAATTACTGCCCTAAATCGTTCCTTTTGTCATTTTAGGTACTTAGGAGAAGAAATCTGGAAAAAGAAGCATTTTGGAGCGAAAAAGTGAAGAAAATGATAAAGTCTCCAAATCATGCTGAAATTGGTACCTGAACCTGACGGCGTCAGGATTTGCATGTGACGCCGTCACTCATGGACAAAGAGGTAGATAAATTAAATACACATGACGCGCCAGAATATTTTGGAGATTTAACACGTGACGGCGTCACCAAGGCCGTCACGTTCAATTTGCAAGAGACTGCCAAGAGAAGAATAATACATGACGGCGTCAGATCTGGATCTAGGCAATACGAGAGTTTTTATGGCGGAGAGTTGACGGCATCAGGATTTACACGTGATGCCGTCAGACCCAAAAGTCTATATATAGTTTTCTATTTTTCATTTGATAAGAGAGGAGAACTTTGGGATAGTTTTGGAGAAACGCTATCACGAATTTTACCTTACTTTTAAGGGTTCCAAACCCTTGTTTCATCCATGTTTGATTGAAGATAAGTTTTCCAAGAATCATTCAATATGTCTATGTGTTGTTTGATTCTATCTTATGCTTGTCTTCACTTTAACATGCTAGGCTAGGTTTTCTTTGTGTTTGCTTAGATGTAATGAAACCTAGTTATTGATTATTGGTTGGTTGTTTGTTTATAATTGTTGTGCATGAATGATTTCGATGTTAGGCTTTAGAAAACTGGTAGACTTCCAATTGGTAACATGCTTGAACGTCTTAAGAAACATGATCGAATGTGTACTACGATTAATTGGTTGTATTTAATGCATAACTACTAAGGAGGCCATGTTAGGAGCTAGTAGTCGGCTCGACATAGGAAGAGGTAGAAGCTTATAGAGTTAGGGAAGATCATACATGGCCCTACGAATGGTATTAAGGAATATAACCCGTCATCCATGCAATTGTAACAAACTAATCAACTAGTAAAAGATAGCTAGGGAGTAGTGAAATCTAAGTAAACACATTTCTCTTATTATTATTTTTCTCCACATTTACTTTCGTGTCATTTTATTTTATTTTTATTGCATTCGTAGTTATTTGGGTTAGCTGACTAGCAACTAATTCCGCCCATTCTTCCAAAACCCGAGATTTTTACTTGCTTTCCAAAAAATATAAAAATACAAAAAGAATCATCCCTCATCTCTAGACCTAGTTTAATTGAGTTTTAATCCTAGCCAACACTATTCTTTGAGTTGAACGATCAATCCCCCGGTACTTGCCACTTTACTATACTACAACGGTCAGGTACACTGCCTGGTGGGGATTGCAAGCTTCTCAAGATCCCTTGAGAGGTAAAACCTTTTGCGAGGGCGCAATACCACGCATCAAGTTTTTGGCGCCGTTACCGGGGAATAGTTATTGTCTAGGTTGAAATTTCTTTTTATTATGTCTACTTGCTAGATTCCTTTCTAGTAAGATTTTTATTTTTATTTTTATAGATCTTCTTTAGTCTATCTTTTTCTTCATTCCTTTGTTCGTAACCATTACCATCCGCCATCATGGAAGGTGGTAATCTCTTTGAACCTATCAACCCACCACAACAAAACCATCCACAAAACCCACCACAACCAAATCAACCTCCTAGACCCCGAACTTTAGGAGAGTACTCCCGTCCTAGCCACCAAGGCTATCGAAACACCATTGGGCTCACTCAAGGAGCCAATGTCTCTCCCTTGCGATCCGACACCATCCGGTTGGTGCAAAGCGGATGTGCATTCCATGGACTTCGTTCCGAAGATCCTAATCAACATCTCAAGGATTTTCTAAAAATCGTAGATTCCATAGATCTTGATGTTGAAACTCGAGAGACGACCTGATTGCGACTCTTCCAATTCTCTCTACGTGACCAAGCTAGTAAATGGCTTGAGCATTTACCCGCGGGATTCATCACCTCTTGGGATGATCTCACCACTCGTTTCCTTGCTCAATTTTTCCCACCGGGGAGAACTACCAAGCTTAGAAATGATATATTGATGTTTCAACAATGTAAAGGTGAAACTCTCTATGAAGTATGGACTCGTTTCAAGGACTTACTCCAAAATCTTGAACGATTGATGTCCAAATTTATGGCATCTCAACAACAATCCTTCCAACAACTATGGTAGTACCAATAATCTTGAATGATTGATGTCCAAATTTATGGCATCTCAAGAAGCTCGTATAACTAAGTTTGAATCCAAATTCAATCAACAACAAGCGGAGATGACCAATAAAATCGACAACTTGTTGAAAGCCCTCAACACCCAAGTGCTAACTACACCAAAGAAGTACATGTTGACATAAATAATGCCTAAAAACATTATTAACATGTTATCAATATCTCTATGTTTTAATTATCGCAAAATATAAACTCATAGAACTAAAACTTGTGACATAAACAAGTATTTAGTGATTAATATTTCTCTTTACATCCAAATCACTTAAGGTATGAATAAACAAAGTGTTTAGTGCAATTTATGATCAAAGGGGTATTTAATTAACTAATGCAAAGTTTATTTAATTATATAAACATATTATATATTTTTGAAAAACACTTTTGGTAATAAAGAAAAATGTTTTATTCATACTAAATATATGAATTCAAATTTTTAACCAAAATCTGTTAGTTTTTCACCAAATAAACTTTCCTCACTAAAAGACAAAGATTCTGGCCGTTTCAGCTGGGCGGCCCCCTTAATTATAAGGGGCGGTCCCCTTAAAATTAAGGGGACCGGCCTTGATTTAAGGGGACCGGCCACGCTCCTCTGTCAGAATCTTTTGCCTATAAATACCACCTTAAACCTGAATTTTTTCCTCACCTTTTGCACTACAGAACTTTCTATTCTAGATCTCCATTTCCAATCTATAAATCCTTTGATCATACATTCTTAAATCTTTGTTTCAAAGTGATCCAAACATCATCCCATCAAGTGCAAGAGAAGAATACTTCTATCCCTCAAGACAAGAAGTATTACAACTTGTTGTGATCTCCACATCTAAGTTGTTAGTGTATCATCATTGTTATTATTTCATTGTGTGAATAGTTGTGAATATTTGTTAGAAGATAGTGTAGTTTGATATATGGTGTGATTGGCTAGAAGAATAGTTGTGAAGATGATAAGTTAGGAAGAAGATTGGTGTGTAGAAGAATAGGTGTGAAGAAGATTGGTGTGTATAAGATTGGTGTGAAGAAGTGGTGTGATTAAGTAGTGAATAGGTGTGAACTAGTTGTGTAGAAGTCGTGATTAAGTTGTGAAGTTATTGTGGTGTGTAAATTGGTGTGTAAGGTTTTCTCCGCCATAAGGGAGCTTGTTGATATAGTGAAGAAAACTCTCGAGTTAGGTGCTCGGGGAGTGGAGTAGGGCAAGGAAGGTGACCTTGTAGCCGAACCACTATAAATCTCTTGTCTCTCGGTTCGATCTTTCCAACCCTTATCTATTTCTTTACTTACGTTATTATTGCTTTATCGTACATAATTAGTGTTGTTCATATTGTGCATGACTTGATTTCTTATAGCATCAAATCTATATTTTATAAAACAAAGAAATCTTTTAAACAAATTTTTATAACATTTTAAAAACGACGTAAAACTATTCAACCCCCCCCCCCCTTCTAGTTTTCCACAATTGGTATCAAGAGCCACGTCTAGCAAGATTTTTAAAATATATTGTATTTTAAAACTTGTAACGATCTATGGAATCTGAAAAATATTTAGAAGGGCAATCTATGCAAAAACCATTACTATTTGAAAGTGATGGATTTTTATATTGGAAAAATAGATTCGAAACATATGTGAAATCAAAAAATCTTGATCTTTGGCATATTATTACCTTTGGTGATTTTCCTCCTATTCAATATAATGTTGAAACTAAAATGTATGAAATTGTATCTTTTGAAGAACAAAATGATGATTTGAAAAAGAAATTAGCAAAAAATAATGAGGCTAAAATGGTAATTTATAATGCGTTACCACGCAAAGAGTATGAAAGAATTTTTATGTGTAAAACCGCCAAAGAAATTTGGGATTCTTTACTAATTACTCACCAAGGTAATAGCCAAGTCAAAGATAATAAAATAGATCTTCTTGTACAACAATATGAACAATTTACGATTCCGGAAGAGGAATCAATTGATAATGCTTTTGCTAAATTTAACACTGTCATCACAAGTTTAAAAGCACTTGATGAGACATTTTCTAGTAAAAATTGTGTTGGGAAATTTCTTAGGGCATTGCATCCAAAATGGCGAGCTAAAGTCACGGAAATCGAAGAATCAAAGAACTTGATGACGTTATCACTAGATGAACTAATTGGCAACTTGAAGGTTCATGAAGAAATCATAAGAAGAGATTCGGAAATGGTCAAAGTCAAGAAAGAACAAACCAAATCCATTGATCCAAAAGCCAAAAAGGAATCTAGTGATGATGATGATTCAAGTGACGAAAGTGAAGACGAAGAATATGCAATGGCCGTAAGAGAATTCAAGAAGTTCTTCAAGAGACGAGGAAGATTCACTAGATCATCACGAGACGAAAGAAGAGCATTCCAAAGGAATAGAAGTGACAACTACGGGAAAAGAAAGTGCTTTAGATGTGGAAGTCCAAATCATCTCATTGGCGAATGTCTAAAGCCACCGGGTTATGAAAGTCAAGGTGCTTTTGTTAGTGGAACATGGAGTGATAATGACAAAGAAGAAGTTGAAAAGCCAAGAGACGAAAAGTGTTTTATGGCAAAAGAAACCGACGAAATATGTTTAGGAATTGACTTGGAACCTAATGAATGGATAAAAGATAGCGGATGTTCGAGGCACATGACGGGGAATCACAATCTATTCTCTACATACAAGGCATACAATGGAGGTAACGTTATTTTCGGTAGTGACTTACGTGGAAAAATCATTGGCAAAGGTACGATCTCTCAAGACTCAGTTACTATTGAAAATGTAGAGTAGATAAATTAACATATAACTTGCTTAGTGTAGGACAAATATGTGATAATAAATGTAGAGTCACATTTACCGAAGATGATAGCAAAATAGTTATGAAACTAGGAAACAAACCTGAGGATAGGATATGCCTAACGACCCTAGATGAAAACTCTACACTATGGCATAGGAGATTATGACATGCTAACATGCTACAAATACAATCTTTGGCCTCTAAGGAATTAGTTAGAAATTTGCCTAATCTAAAATATGACAAGCATTTTTGTGATGCATGTAAAATTGGAAAACAAGCTCATGCTAGTCACAAAGCCAAGAATATAGTATCCACTACTAGGTGCCTAGAATTATTACATATGGATCTTTTTGGTCCATCCGCTGTGTAGAGCTATGGAGGAAACAAATATACCTTAGTAATAGTAGATGACTACTCACGATACACGTGGACTAGGTTTTTAAGTGACAAAACCCAAGCCTTTGAAAAATTCAAAATATTTAGTAAAATGATTCAAAATAAATTAGGATGCTCAATAGTTGCCATTAGGACGGACCATGGTAGAGAATTTGATAAGAAGTACAATTCGGAAAATATTGCGAGTTAAATGGAATATCTCACAATTTCTCCGCTCCTCGTACTCCTCAATCAAATGGCGTAGTAGAAAGAAAAAATAGGTCACTACAAGAAATGAGTAGAACTATGTTAAATGAACAATCCATCCCACAAAAATTTTGGTGTCACGCCGTAGATACATCAACTTATATTTTAAATAGGGTATCAATTAGAAGAATTCTAGGAAAAACTCCTTATGAGTTATTAAGAGGTAGAAAACCAAACTTAAGCTACTTTAGGGTATTTGGAAGTAAATGCTATATTTTAAACACTAAGGACTATCTCACTAAATTTGATCCAAAATCATATGAAGGAATATTTTTAGGATACTCACAAAATAGCAAAGCATATATAATACTTAACAAACACTCCATGAAAGTAGAGGAATCACTAAATGTAACATTTGATGAAACACCACCACCTCCTAAAACATTACCTTTAGAAGATGATGATTTAGTCGAAGATGAAGCTATTGAGGTTAGTAAAACAAAACCCATAGGAAATGATAATGATAACATTCACTTAGAAAATAACGAAATTGTTAATATTAAAGAATCTAGATCACATCCATTAGATAATATAATAGGACATCTTAACCAAAGAACCCTTAGATCACAAGCCCAAGATAAAAACAATTTCTTTTGTTTCCTCTCAGCAATAGAACCTAAGAATATTAGCGAGGCTTTAAAGGATGAAAGTTGGGTTATAGCTATGCAAGAAGAATTAAATCAATTTAAGGCAAATGATGTTTGGGAACTAGTCCCAAATCCAAAGGATATGACCATCATAGGAACCAACTGGGTATATAGGAATAAGTTAGATGAGAATGGAATAGTTACTAGGAATAAGACTAGGTTAGTTACCCAAGGTTATAATCAACAAGAAGGAATTGATTATGCCCAAACTTATGCCCCCGTAGCTAGACTAGAATCAATTAGGATATTACTTGCCTATGCTTGCGTTCTAGATTTTAAGTTATTCCAAATGGATGTGAAAAGTGCATTCCTTAACGGTTTTATCAATGAGGAGGTATATGTGGCACAACCTCCAGGATTCATTGACTTCGCAAAACCTGATTATGTTTATAAGTTAAAGAAAGCTTTGTATGGACTCAAACAAGCTCCCAAAGCTTGGTATGATCGATTAAAAGCTTTTCTTATTAAACATGATTATTCCATGGGAATGGTAGATAACACTCTTTTCACTAAAAGAAAAGACCCAAATCTCATCATTGTCCAAATATATGTTGACGACATTATATTTGGATCGACTTGTCAAGACATGTGTGATGAATTTACCAAAATCATGCATGATGAGTTTGAGATGAGTATGATGGGTGAACTTAACTTCTTCCTAGGATTACAAATAAAACAATTAGAAGATGGAATATTCTTTAACCAATCTAAGTACATTAAGGAAATGCTTAAGAAATTTGGCCTAGAAGACTCAAAACCCATGAAAACTCCCATGTCTACGGAGGTAAAGCTCACAAAGGACGATGAAGGTGAGTCCGTAGATAACACCAAGTATAGAGGAATGATAGGTAGTTTACTATACTTGACGGCAAGTAGACCCGATATCATGTTTAGTGTCTGCCTTTGTGCCCGTTTTCAAGAGGATCCCAAAACCTCTCACCTAGAAGCGGTTAAGCGTATCTTCCGATACGTTAAAGGCACTATACACTTAGGATTATGGTATCCTAAGGAATCCGGCATAGAAACCATTGTCTATGCGGATTCGGATCATGTGGGAGACTACGTAGATAGAAAGAGTACTAGCGGTATTTGCACGTTTATGGGATGTTTTCTAACGTCTTAGTTTTCGAAGAAGCAAACCGCTCTTGCTATTTCTACCACCGAAGCCGAATATGTAAGCACCGGAAAGGCATGTCAACAAGCACTATGGATGAAACAAGCTCTCGTAGACTATGACATTAGGTTAGAAAATGTCCCCATTATGTGCGCTAATAAAGGTGCGATAGATTTAAGTAAAAATCCGGTGCAACACTCTAGGACTAAACACATAGAAATACGTCACCATTTTCTTAGGGATAATGTACAAAAAGGAAATATATCTATAGAAAAGGTTGCATCGGAAGACAACATTGCGGATATATTCACAAAACCCCTTAAGCGTGAATTATTCAACCACTTGCGTTTAGGATTAGGAATGATGGAACAAGTTGACTAAATTACATTGAATTAATTCAAATTTATACTTGCATGAAAATTTATTTTTCTTCTATTCCACCTTTTCTGAGTCTAGGAATCTATTTCGCACAAAACTAAAGATTGAGAAGATTTATTTTCTTTGCATAATTTTTTTTTAAAAAACTCAATCAACTTTCTCTAAAAATTATTCTCACAATCTAAGAATCACATGAAGATCATTTTCCTTGCATTGTTGACTAATTCTAAAAACATTGTATTTCAAAATCATGCATAAACTCTCACATAAATTGTCAAGGTATATAATCTAATATATGTCTTTGACATTCATGATCGAGCAAAAATTGAATCAAGGAGATCATTTGGATTGTTTCTCAGGATCATTATTTCTTTTTGCTTCTAGGAGTCGAAACAATCACAACTCCACATTTGTTGCATATAGACACTCACTAGGACAAATTCACTAGTAATGGTGTCATCTTGATCCATCATTAGTTTTTCACTCACTAATTGCCTTTGCCTTTAATCTAAGATAGGTGCCTTAGGAAGCTTAAGTGTGCTTGCCTTTACTTACCTCATGTTGCTTATTATGTGTTGATTATTTGCTCTTGTGCCTATGTGTTTTTGCATGCATGATATTTAATGATTAGATTAGATGTTATATTGCCTAAAGGAATTGAACTTGCTTGAATCCAAGTCCAAAAACACAACCTTTCTGCAAATTTTCTGCCAAAAACCCAATTCTGGCAATCTGAAAATCACCAGATGGGCGGCCCCCTTAATTATGTAAGGCGGCCCCCTTAATTTTAAGGGGACCGCCCCCTAATTAAGGGGACCGGCCATCTGATGGACGGGTTTACAGAATCTTTTCTGCTTTTTAGCCCATTTCAACCTACATTTCCCATTTTTCACCAACACATTTTGTCCTAATCCCCCAAACAAACCTTATCCATCCTTAAACACACAAATCTTACACTATAAATATCCCTAATCCTCAAAACTCTCCATTCATCCCATCATGAACTCTCCAAACAAACCAAAATCAAAAGCCTCAAGGCTAGCAAGGATTACGGAAAACCCGTTTGGCGAAGAAAAAGCCCTCGAAACAAATCCATCATCATAAATGAAGTTGGAAGTCATTCCACACCCCCAACTCCTTACTTCCCAAACTTTGCATCAAACCAACAAGGTCATTCATTTGATCCTCTTTACAAACCATACAACATTGGCCAAACATCTTCCTTCAAGCCAAACTACACATCTCAACCTCCAACCACTTATAATGATCCATACAAGTTTGATCAACCATCAAACTACAATTCCAACTACACAAACCCAACTCTTCCATACCAAACCTATGATCCCCTCCATATTGCCACGGAAAAACAAAAGTTCCGTGATGAAATAAACCAAATCCATGATCTTAGTGATCTCCTTGCTATGCATCTTGCACAACGCAACAAAGGGCAACCTCCATCATCACCCTATGTAAATTGCCTTCCCCACTCTCTCAACTTGGATCAAGTTACAAACCACACTCACTTTTGCCCTTGTTGCATATTCCTTCAAAAACAAATCCTCTACTTGAGTGAAGATATTTCTTGGATTGAATATCTTCTCACTCTTAATCATCCAATACCACCCTTAACACGATACAACATCATGAGATCCACTTCTTCCGCTCCATACTCCACTCCATATCCCTCTCAATTAAACATCTAAGCTTTATGCTTATGTTTCCCTTCAAGCAAATAAAACAATCAACCATGGGTTGCAAGCAAGTCCAAGTGCTCTCTTAGCCAATATAGGACTATGTCTTTTCTTCTGTGTTATTTTTATCAATATGCTTCAAGCATATTGAATGTTGTAATGCTTATCATTTCTATAATGCTTGAATGAATCTATGTTTAGTTGCATAATTGTTGCCTTGCATATATGTGTATCTTGCTCTCTTAAAATATTTTGGTAGCAAAGATCTCCATAGCTCGTTCCCTTGGTGCTCTCAAATGAGGGGGAGCATACATCAAGGGAGAGCATTCTACTCATTTAAACTTCCCTCGCGAAGCTTACTCGGCTTAACCTTTTTAATTTTACAAAAAGGGGAAGAAGAGAAATGTAAACTCTATAATACTTGTCTAAAAACAAGTTTTAGATATATTGAGTTTAAGGTTTTGTAATAATCAAAAAGGGGGAGATTGTTGACATAAATAATGCCTAAAAACATTATTAACATGTTATCAATATCTCTATGTTTTAATTATCACAAAATATAAACTCATAGAGCTAAAACTTGTGACATAAACAAGTATTTAGTGATTAATATTTCTCTTTACATCCAAATCACTTAAGGTATGAATAAACAAAGTGTTTAGTGCAATTTATTATCAAAGGGGCATTTAATTAACTAATGCAAAGTTTATTTAATTATATAAACATATTATATATTTTTGAAAAACACTTTTGGTAATAAAGAAAAATGTTTTATTCATACTAAATATATGAATTCAAATTTTTAACCAAAATCAGTTAGTTTTTCACCAAATAAACTTTCCCCACTAAAAGACAAAGATTCTGGCCGTTTCAGCTGGGCGGCCCCTTTAATTATAAGGGGCGGTCCCCTTAAAATTAAGGGGACCGGCCTTGATTTAAGGGGACTGGCCACGCTCCTCTGTCATAATCTTTTGCCTATAAATACCACCTTAAACCTGAAATTTTTTCCTCACCTTTTGCACTACAGAACTTTCTGTTCTAGATCTCCATTTCCAATCTATAAATCCTTTGATCATACATTCTTAAATCTTTATTTCAAAGTGATCCAAACATCATCCCATCAAGTGCAAGAGAAGAATACTTCTATCCCTCAAGACAAGAAGTATTACAACTTGTTGTGATCTCCACATCTAAGTTGTTAGTGTATCATCATTGTTATTATTTCATTTTGTGAATAGTTGTGAATATTTGTTAGAAGATAGTGTAGTTTGATATATGGTGTGATTGGTTAGAAGAATAGTTGTGAAGAAGATAAGTTAGGAAGAAGATTGGTGTGTAGATGTCACAACTCGTAATTTCCGGTCATTTTCTAAACCTCGATAATTTACTATTCACAAGTTACTATTCATCGATCACTATTCATCATTTTACTATTCATCATTTTCGAGGTCAATTTGATATTCTGAGAAGCGTTCGGAAATTTTACTATTCACTTGACACTATTCATTTCCGAGAGGAAACCACTATTCACGTGCATTACTCATTTCATCGTAAATTTAGTTTACGAGTATTCAAATTCGCGTAACCGTATTGGTTCAGGAGCGAATTCATGCATTATCATTGGGACATTTCATACAGACTAGAAATAGTCTGCATATCATCTTTATGGCACTTGCATACTATTTCACTCGTAGGGTATTCAAATTATATTTTTAATATAATTAACGAATTATGTATGTTTATTTTTAAATAAACACTAATACGCGAACTATAAACGTGACTAACATGTCCGACACTCCCGACTATGATCCCAATACATTTTTATACTCATTTCTATAATATAAAAACTATAATATTAATTTACCCGGTATTTTGGAAATTTAACTATTACGTATCGTACGTTTAACTTAATAACGACGGTTTTCACCAAAATTAAACGATAATCACCCTAACTCTCCGTACTTGTACCCGATATATTTTTACAATTTTTACGACTCTATTACGTCCCGAATGACTCCAATAAAATGTATTTCTAACAAACCCGGTACCCGATTAAACCTTAAACTTAAACCTAACTTAACTACATAATACTAATACTAATTTTCCCTAATTAAACCCAAGACACTTCCCCCCTTTTCCCTCCTTTTAGGACCGGCCACCCCCCCCCCCCCCCCCCTTTTAGTCCTAAAACATTAAAACCTCACCAACACTCTTAATTACTCACCAAACTTTTGTCTACAAGTATATAATAAACTTTTCTTACTCATTTATCACAAAAGTCACTTTTCTAGTTCAAGCAAAACTTTTTCTCTCTTTTCTCTTAAGGGTGGATCGAACTAGGGTGTTCAAGGAGCAAGGAGAATAAATTTTACAAGATCTTGTCATAAACTAGTTTATATAATCATCCTTGTTAGAGTTTTGAAATAAAAACTCAAGGATTAGTAGGTTTTTCATCATCTAAACTCCCTAAACCTTCAAGTAAGTTAACAAACTCATTTTTATGATTTTTACAAGTTATTACCATGTTTATATATATTTTTCTTGCAAGAACTCATGCATATATTAACTTATACCACTTCATTTTTGTATAATATTAACTTTGAAGCCCTAGAAATGGACACATAAGAAACCCTTGTTAGACCTAGTGCATTGATGATGTTTAAGGACCCATGACACCCTAAGAAGGTGTATGGTAGGATTAGATTAGCTTTGTGGTGTTTGAAAGTGGTTTGATGGAGGATGGAACTAGTTTGGAGACTTGAAAATGGTTTTTGAAACAATAAGATTACCTACTGTCCCTATTTTAATTTCGTGGGAAAATCAGTAGATGGTGGCCAAGTTTTGACCAAAGATTTAGAAAATACATTCAAAAACGAAACTTTAGGCGAAAGAATGGACTAAAACGAGTTTATAACGAAGGAGATATGATTTTTGCAAATTTAACGACGAAAACTATTTTTACAAAAACTGCTTGCTGTTTGGCAGATTTCAATGGGTAAAAAGAGGCATTTAACGTAACCTAGAGGAGTCGAGTTATCAAAAATATACTAGTATATACAAAGACGAATCCGTGGACGTAAAGAACAAGGAAAACGAGCTTAAAACGACCAAGTTATACCCATTCTAACATTGTCAAAACTATATATATATATATATATAGTCACAAATAAAAATAATAAACGTACGCGCTAAATGGTATATTTTCTAGCAACGTTACTAATGACTATTTTCTTAACAAACGAATACGTACGACCCGAGGGAATATTTATACGACATGACGACGTCATTCTAAGGTTTTGATACAAGGATTATAACGCTAACTTTTTCGTACGAGTTAATATGACAAGTTATATACTTCTCTAAATGGACCTAATTTTTCCTAAGTATGGAAACTATTTTCTATGACGATAACTAGTATTTCCAAATTACGAGTGGTATGAGTATCATGTGCATGTGCATTCATTTCATTACGGCTTGATCTAAGTTAGATCATGATTATTCATTTAGGTTGCGGCTAGTACTCGCGCCTCATTGTCCCGACTACTTTTACCTCATTGCACCATCTTTGTACCATCACTTCGAGGTGAGTTCTCATAGCCCCGTTTTAATTCTATATTTTGATTTCAAATCCCACGGGGGAGAATACATTGCATTACTTATTTTTGTGTACATGCCTAAGTATAAAATTCATACATTGCTTAAGTTGCCTATTTACCACGTCTTGACAAGTCCCCTTATTATATCATGAACCGTTAATTAAGTTCCAAGCGAGTGTGAGTGAATAGATCTATTGAGGGTGACTCCTCCATCTGTGCTTGGGTTGCTCCAACAGTATTACAGATGCATTTCATATCTTTATTATTAGAGTGCCTGGTAAACACTCATTGGGGCCAAGTATCGTCTAGCTTCGGGGTCATGAGCTTAAGAGCCAATGTATATACTTTCCGGACATCCTATTTCTTGGCATTACTTATGGCATTTGTACACTAGATTTTACTTATAAACCTATGATTATTCACCAACTTTATGTTGACCGTTTTTCGCAATGTATTTCTCAGGTTATTAAGGTAGCTCATGTGCATACATTTGGACCTTCATGGAGTCGCGGAGTCGACGCGTCTCACTATATTTTCTGCACTTATGAAACGTTTGATCTTGTTGAACTTATTCTAACTATATTGGCAAACTCTTTTGGGACCTAAGTTTTGTAAACTCTGAATGTTTTAATGATCAAACGCTGTATTTTCTAAACGACACTTTAGGTCGTTCAATATAACTGTAAGTATGTGCTATGATCCGTTACACCCTCAGGTATTCCATTCCGCTGCCATTCAGGTATTTTGGGGGTGTGACAGATTGGTACCAGAGCTAAGGTTATAGCGAACTAGGATGTATCATGGACCCTAGACTATAACCACATCATCATAGCATCTCATCATTTCATCATAGGTGCATATTCACTATATATGTTGCTTTACGCGCACACTGTACGAGTTATTCATACCCATACTCATATATATATATGATTATATTGACCGGGTTCACAAGTGACATGTCTTAAGATACCCACGCTGTTATCCTTTCGTCGGATTCCGACATTGAAGATGCCTTGTCATCTTCCACTACCATTATACCACCAGCTGTACTTACACCACCATTAGCACTATTGAATTGTCATAAGAGCAAGGTTCTCTTTCAGCCTATACATAGAATGCCGTTTGGTAGAGTATTCAGACTTAATTTTAATGGACTTACTAAGATGCTTATTACAAGGGAGATAGCATGTTTTCTTTCCTTCACTAGTAGGACGCTTACTACTTAGGTACTACCACCACCGTTGGTTACTTATTTCACTATTGGTCGTCCCATAGTACGTACTTCAACTTTACCTCTTAGATGTCGCGAGATAGCGCGAAAGAGGGTAGTATCCCATTCACTATTATCACCATTATCTCCTAACTCATCACTGGGATTTCATCGTCATCAATGTTATTCTCATCCTTTAGAATACCACCATTGTCAGTTTCCTTTCCCATTTTCACTTGCCACGAATTAGATAACACTTTGTGGATAATACCAAGATTACGGACTCAACAGGAACATCCGCAGGTTCCTCAAGAATGGTTTAGAACCTACGCTATCTAGAACTTGATCGATGCACAACTACAGACACCACTTCAGGACTATCCCGACCTTATGATGCCGTAAAACCTGATTTCACCTAGAAGGATTACAGGAAGTCTTTAGACTAGACTTATATCTTTACTAGCTTTTACTATTACCCTAGCCACGAGAGGTGTGGCATAGTTCGAATAAACTTGTAGTATTTTGATTGATGAACAAACGGAATCACCAAGTATTGACTCTACTATAAGGGAATGGTCGTGCTATCTATGATATTGGTCCATATAGACTGAAACCTTCATGTGTTATGAATAGGATGATCCTTAGTACCAATAGATTCTCATGGACTCTTATGATTTGATGGAAATAGATTTAAGCAAACCACTCCAAGCATGACGCAAGCCGCTGTTGGACAATTCATTGCCAGGAACGTAACTACCGCCCTCACCAAGGAACTTACTCACGTGGAATTTATGGGTTGTAATCCCTCCACCTTTAGCGGAAATATAGACACAAAAGAATTTCTCAAATGGTTCGAAGAATTAGAAACAATCTTTCAAAGTGGTGACTGCCGTAAGGAAGACAAAGTTAAGTTCGCCACTTGCACTTTTCAGAAGCATGCCCAGAAATGGTGGACTAAGTATGTCCAGGTAGTAGGAGTTGATGTTGCTTACTCACACTCTTGGGAGAAACTAAAAAGGATGATGAGTTTGAAGTTCTGTGTGAAAAGCGAATTACAAGCAATTGAACAGGAAACACTAAACCTTACCAAGGTAGGAGATGATGTTGTTAAGTATACTGCTTCTTTTTATGATTTAGCCCGACTAGGCTCTGCAATGGATGAGCCGGAAAGCAAGAAACTTGAAAGGTACATAGGAGGACTTTCTCCTGAAATTCGTATGTTGGTCAACTCATTGGAACCCGATACCATGCCTAAAGCTATCAGAATGGCAATCGAAGCAAAGGAACGCATAGCTCACACCAAGATTTTTGGAGGCAATAGTAGCAACAAGAGAAAGTGGGTCGGTAATCTGGATGCTAATGCTTCTCAACAACAGTTTAAGATACAACAAGTGGTGGAGACCTGTGCTGCTGGGTCAAGCCAAAAGAAAAGGTATGTTGGTAAATTACCCGAGTGTAACAAGTGTCAGTTTCATCACGAAGGATCTTGCCCCTCTCAATGTAAAAACTGCCAAAAGCTTGGACATGAAACCAAGGATTGCAAGGCTCCCACCCTCGCAAAGCATCAGAAACTCTCGGTAACCTGCCGCGAGTGTGGAGTAGTGGGACACTTCAGGAGTGAATGCCCGGAGTTGGGAAACCAGAATTGGAGGAAGAAGTTTATGTTTTAGTTATGTGAACCTTAGTTTGAGCCCTCTAGGGTTGTACTTTCTTTTGGTACTTTCCATAAGTACGTTGATGTAACCTAGTTATATTAAGCACTTTCCTATCTAATGTAATGACTATCTTTTGTTACCTCTGTGATAACCGTAGCCTTTGTTTATTCCATTTTCTATTGCAATGGCGCAATTTTCAATCGTTTAGCAACATTATATGTTGATACAAAAGTTGGGCGTACCTGGTTATTGGGCTTTTGCTCTTATATCAATTAGCTTCTTAGTACTTTGTTACCTGCGCACTAAGAAAATAAACAACACCGTTAGGCTTATCGAGGGATTGTCTCCCCCGATTAGACTCCGGCGTGAGAGTAAGTAATCGATTTAGGGTTTGGTTGAAGAGTTAGGGTTGTATATCGTACCTTTAATGAGAATCGTGTGATTCTATATATAGGGCTAAGAAACCGTGTTTCTTGCTCCTCACTCTTCGCACGCGTGGTGCTTATCCAAGGTAAGGATATCTATTCCTTGAATAGATAATCCTTATCGTTACCCGGTGGGTTAGATTGGGCCTTTGGGCTTTATGAGCCCAAAGCAATAATATTACGGCCCATACCATTGTTATGGTAGCCTATTCGTAGTGGGCTTAGGTGTAAGTAATGTCTATCATTTGGGCTTGTGGCCCAAATATAGGCTATACGTCATCATGTCCCCCCAGTCTAGTGCGCGCGGCGCATAGCCGTGGGTACTAGACTTAATACCATCAGCGGTAAGCGTGGCGGGGGATTGAACTAATTTTACCGCCTTTTTTGTAGGTGCAATGCACCTAATAATTTCGAAATGGATACCTCGAAAGTCGGGGGTGGTGTCCACGTAGTCCTTGGGATTCGGGAAAAAGTGCATGTACCTTTTGATCTTCTAGCCACCCATTTACTGTGAGTGGATTCCACGTGGAGGGAAATTAGGGTTTTACCACCCTATATAAGGGTGCCGCCCCATTTTTTAACCACACAGTTAAACACATACAACCACTATTCATCTTCTTCTTCTTTTTAGAGCATTTTTCTGCAAGAAAATCTTTTAACTCTCGTAGGTAATCTTTGTGTGTGTCCCACTTATTTTTAAGATGAAAATGGTTGCTCAATTAGAGGACTTTCGCTCCGCGTTGTCTATTGAGGACGTCACGCAGTTTTCTTCCGACTATTTTGTGCCTTTGGATGTACATCCAGAGGCTCCCGATGTCGATGCGTGTATAGCTGACTTCCCCGAAGGGAAGATAGGTCTATACACGAAATTTTTTGAGTATGCGAACTACCGCGTACCCATTTCCATTTTTCTGAGCGATTTGCTCAATCACTATCGCCTTCACATCTCTCAGCTGCACTGTATAGGTGCGGCGAAGGTGTCGAATTTTGAAGTGAACTGTCGTTTACTTGCGATAGAACCAACTGTAGATTTATTCCGCTCCTTTTACCACACGACGTGGTCAAATGGGTTGGTTTCCTTTGCGAAGCGCCAGGGGGCGCTTCAGTGTTATACGGAAAAGGTTGACGCCCTCAAAAATTGGAGGGAGTATTTCTTTTGGGTGGATGACGCAGTCTTTCCCTCTCCTTTTGAGTTTTATACTCAGGAAACCTTACCAAGGGATGGGCGCCCCGCACCCGGTTCCTATAATCGCGCTGACGCGCAAACGTTAGATGCCAATCGACTGGCCATTAACCCCTATCTGGAGGAGTTTTTGGTACACGTGGGGTTGAGCCGCGCTTATTTTGGTGCTGCAGATGAGGTTCCCACTTTTTTAAGTGAGGATGGCCGGGGTGGGTGTTCATCCCTTATTCTTCATGCTTTGTAAGTCTTTTGTCTTCGTGCTTTTAATAACTGATCCCTTTTTTATCTTTCTTGTTTCCCTTGATGCGCAGAGATGGATTTGTTCGCGGTGGTCAAGCTGGATAGGCCAAAGCAGGTAACCATAGGGGTGCGTCCTCTGAGGGAAGGAGAGCAGCCCTTGCTTGATGCGACTGCCGGGCATTTGACTATTCTGCCTGCGACGGTCCCTGAGGATACGCCACCACTTGTGGTGACGCCCGTCCAGAGTTTTGCGCCTGAAGTAGTTGTGGCCCCAACTGTGGAGGCAGTGCCTGATTTGGAGGTGGCGCACGAGGGGGCGCGCTCAGGGTCATCTGACAGCATTCGGATCCTGAAACCTGAGGAGGTGTTGAGGGAAGAGGTTGCGCAGAACTTAAAGCGCAAGGGAGAGGCTGGAACCAGTGGCACCAGCAAGAGGCGTCGACACGTCATCAGAGACGCAGGGTCGAACGCGGAAGAAACTTCGACGTCCGGCGCACGGTTGAAGGCTGATGCTTCTCCGTTTCTGTAAGTGTGCATTCCTTCTCTTTTTCTCTTTTTTTTTGTTTTTTTTTTTTTTTTGTTTTTTGATTACTTGTTGTAATTGTTATATACTGTCTTTGTCGTGTAGGGATGACGGTGCGAAAGATGATGAGGTTTCCTCTCCGCAGAACGAAAACAAGGAGGGGAATACCGAGGCTGCTGATGGTGGTGAGGCGCAGCAGCTGATGGATGAGCTGGCTGCGACTACCGCCCGCCAAGCTGAGCTTGTTGTTCAGCTAAAGGGAAAGTATGCTGGGGAGAGCCGTGCTCTAGCCCAGAAGGAGGAGGAGTTGGTGACCCTCCGTGCGCAGTTGGCTGATGCGCATGTGGAGCTGGGGGCCTCAAGGGCCTATGCTGAGAAGATTGCCCAAGATAAGATGAGCATCTTGGCTGACTTGAAGTATGCGAGGTCGAAGCTCGAGCAGATAAAGGCAAAGACGTCGTGGTCTGTGTCGTATCTTGAAGAAAAAAGGGTCGAGCATTATGCTAGTCTGCAAGAGTTCAAGGGGCGTATGGAGAAGACGCTCGTGATGTATGAGGAGAAGCTGCGCGCCCTCAGCATCGAGTATGACGAGGAGCTGTATCCTCATCTTATGTCTATGATAGCCGAGCGCAGGTATTCTTACACCCTTGTCTTTTAAATTTGCTTGTTCGCTCTATTGCGTATCTTACCTTATTATTACTTTGTGAATGCAGGTGGTTGATCAGCCATGGGCTTCGTCTGGCAGCTCTGAGTACTTTAGAGTCTGCGGAGGTGGTGGAAGCCTTCGGGAAGGTTGTTCACTGCGCGATGGCGCGTGGCCGTTCGCAGGCCCTGGAGGAGCTCCGTGAGGCCAAGTTGTTGGAGAAAGACTTGGCGGAGATTCCTGGTTATAGCTCGACGGCGTAAGACGAGCTGGTGCAGGCGATGGCGGGGCTGAAGGTTCTTGAGCTGCCGCATATAGGGAGGTTGGAGCGCGACCAAGATGACCCCATAGATGTGCTCATGGCGGGTCTGACGTTGCAGCGTCATCTTGGGGAGAATGCTGAAGAGGAGGTAGATTATTATCTAAAACCTGATGTCTCGCAGCTTCAAGTCCCAGTTTTTGCGCGGCCCCGTGATATCCTCAAGCCTTTTGCACTGGAGAAGGAAGTCCCCTTGAAGGAGGTGCTAGAGCGTCACGAGCAAAGGGTTGCCATAAAGAAGGGTATTAAGGGCAAGGCTGTGATGTGCGGCATCGGTGCTGCGCACCTTCCTCGATCTGATGGCGTTGCTGTGAGTGTTCCAACTGTGTCACTCAAGGATGCTATAACGTTGAGTAAGCTGAAGGAGGCGGGGAGTTCCGCCGCTCCAGAAGAGAGCCATGATCATCGCCATAGCATATAGGTTGTTTGTAAACTTATGTATTTTTCCTTGTAATTTAATAAATATGGAATAAGATACATTTTGTTATAAGTTCGTGACTTAAATATACTTGCATTGTTTGCTAAGTTTGATTGTTTTACTAAGTCTTTTAAGTGCGTAACTTAAGTATACTTGCATTGTTTGCTAAGTTTTATTTTTTGACTAAGTCTTTTAAGTGCGTAACTTAAGTATACTTGCATTGTTTGCTAAGTTTTATTTTTGACCAAGTGTCTTGGCTCGTTATATTGCTAAGCTCGTACGGTGTACTTGGTATATGCGCATCCGTCGTGGGGTGCGCATGTGAAACTTACTTTGACGTCTCAAGAGTAAGGTGCTTAGCAAGGATACGTGATCCAATGTTGATGGGTTTGCAACCCTCTTATTCAACGAGTAAATTAGTAGGTTAACTCATCCTTTATGCCTTCGTGGGTCTTTAAGTGGTGAATGCACGCCATGTAGGCAGAAATATAAAATAAACAATGTTGACATATATGCAATAAAGTAAAATGCGCTATGGAGTTAGCTAGAAACCATAACATTTTATTAATACTTGCAAGTAAGTGGAAAAAATAGAAAATGCAATTCCTAGAAAGAGAAAAAGAAAGACAAACACTTATTGGGCACCTCGTAGGATGTAAGTGTGTTTGTGAAAGGGCCGTAGCCTAAAAGTAACATTTTTTGAGATTGCAGATGTTCCAAGTGCGCGCTAGGTCGTGACCTTCCATATCGCGCAACCTGTATGCGCCGTTGCCGAGCGCGTTTGTGACCTCGTAAGGTCCTTCCCATTTGGGTCCGAGCTTGCCTGTGTCTTCTGCGTGGCTCGCGTCATTGGCGCGGTAAACAAAGTCTCCTGGTCTGAATGAAGTGTCTTTGACCTTTGCATCATAATACTTCTTCATCTTTGCCTTAGCCTTTGCTTCACGTATAGCTGCGCGTTCGCGTCTTTCTTCCAGTATATCTAAGTCTATGCGCCGTTCCTCGTCATTTGTTGTGACGTTGACCTCTGCTGTGCATAGAGTTGGCATTCCTATCTCGGCTGGTATGACGGCTTCTGTTCCATAGACTAAGGAGAATGGCGTGTCGCCAGTACTGGTTTTGATTGTCGTGCGATGCGCCCACAAGACGTGCGAGAGCTCATCTACCCATCTTCCTTTATGTCTGTCAAGGCGCGCTTTTATGCCTTCGCCTAGACTACGATTAGCGCGCTCAACTAGGCCATTGGTTTGTGGGTGTTTGACTGAAGCAAAGTGTTGTGTGATGTTCAATTGTGCGCACCAATCTTTGAATGGGTTATCACAGAATTGTTTTCCGTTGTCTGATACGATCTCGCCTGGTAGGCCGAAGCGACAGACAATATTGTCCCACACAAAGCGTTTGACTTGGTTTCCCGTAATGTTCACCACTGCTTTTGCTTCGATCCACTTTGTAAAGTAGTCTATGGCTACGATGAGGAACTTTATTCCTCCAGCTGCGACGGGGAAAGGTCCTGCGATGTCAATACCCCATTTGTAAAATGGCCATGGTGAGGTGATTGGTGTTAGCTCGTGCTGTGGTCGGCGCGGAATAGGCCTATGTACTTGGCAATTGCTGCACTTTCTTATTAGATCGCGTGCGTCGCGGTGCATTGTTGGCCAATAGTATCCCGACCTTAGAGCGCTTGCCACCACGGATCGTGGTCCTGAGTGCATACTACATGACCCAGCGTGAATTTCGCGGAGTACGTAGTCTGCTTGGAGGGGTCCAACACATCTGAGCCATGGTTGTAAGAAAGATCGCCGATAGAGTATGTTGTCGCGTAATTCGAATCGTTGCGCTGTGCGCCGTATTCTTCGAGCGTCTTTATTATCTTGGGGTAGGATTCCTTTGCTAATAAATTCGATGATAGGTGTCATCCACGTAGGATCTTGTTCCTCTATCACCGTTGATATCTCCATATCCAAGATTGACTTGTTTTTTAGGGTTTCCACCAATACCTGTTTTGAGAGGTGTGCGAAGCTTGTGGATGCAATCTTGCTGAGTGCGTCCGCCTTCCTGTTATCTCCTCTAGGTACCTGTTTGATTGTGAACCTATCAAAGTTTTTAATCAAAGATTTTGTCTTCTCCAGGTATTGGATCATGTGATCATCCTTGGCTTCGTATTCCCCTAACACGTGGTTAGCGACTAGACGCGCATCTACATTTGCTTCTAGGTTGCGAACACCCATTTGGATTGCGATGTGCAGTCCGGCTAGTAGGGCTTCGTATTCTGCCTCATTGTTTGTGGCTGTGAACTCAAAGCGTAGCGCGTAGGTGAATTCCATACCTTCTGGATTTGTGAGAATAAGGCCTGCGCCTGATCCATCTGCGCATGAGGATCCATTTGTGAACAAGGTCCACGGTTCCTGTAGGTCTGTTTTTGCTGCAGAGGTCGGGCTGTCGCTATCTGGCTTCTCCACGATAAAATCGGCTAAGATTTGTCCTTTGATTGCAGTGCGCGGCCTATACGAGATGTTATACTCACTTAGCAGTACACTCCATTTTTGTAAGCGTCCTGACACATCCGGTTTGGAGATAACTTGTTTAATTGGCTGATCAGTGATTACCGCTATTGGATGCGCTTGAAAGTATCTGCGCAGTCATTTGGATGCGAACACTAGAGCCAAGACCAACTTTTCCATAGCACTGTAGTTAACCTCTGTTTTCTTTAGGGCTTTGCTTACAAAGTATATGGGTGTCTGGACGGAGTCTCTGTCTGTCAATAGTACTGCGCTAACTGCTCCATGGGTTGCCGATAAGTACATGATTAGTTCTTCCCCTGGTCGCGGTGCGACGAGTTTGGGAAGAGATGCCAGATGGTGTTTAAGTTGTTGGAAAGCTTCTTCGGCTTCGGGAGTCCAGCGAAAGTCTCCCTTTTTTGTACACTTCGTAAGTGTTTTAAAGAGGGGGAGGGACTTGTCTGCTGACTTAGATAGGAAGCGATTCAGCCCTGCTAACTTTCCATTTAGTGACTGGACTTCTTTGAGTGTGCGCGGGGAGGGGAGATCAATAACAGCCTTTGTCTTCTCTGGGCATGGTTTGATTCCATCGGGTTCTATCAAGTATCCGAGGAACATGCCTTCCGTTGCGCCAAAGGTGCATTTCTTGGGATTCAACTTCATGTTTATCCTCCCCAACGTTCGGAATGTTTCCTCGATGTCGCGCACCAACTCGTCCTCTGTATGGCTTTTGATGACAAGGTCGTCAACATAGACTTCCAAGTTGCGGCCTACTTGTTTTTCAAAGGCTGTATCCACCAGTCGTTGGTATGTCGCGCCAGCGTTTTTCAGGCCAAAAGGCATTTTTGTGTAGCAGTATACCCCTTGACTGGTGTGGAAAGCTGTTTTTTCTTCGTCTTCCATTGCCATCTGGATCTGGTGATACCCTTTATATGCATCTAGGAAGCATTTGAAGGGGTATCCGCACAAGGATTCGACTTTCCAGTCTATCTCTGGCAATGGGTAGCAGTCTTGCGGACATGCTTTGTTGAGGTCAGTGAAGTCCACGCACATCCTCCAACTGCCATCGCTCTTCTTTACCATAACTGGGTTAGAAAGCCAGTCATGATAATATACTTCGCGCATGATTCCTGCATCTACTAGCTTGTGTACTTCTTCCAAAATAGCCTTTGCACGATCTGGGGCCTGGCCGCGCTTCTTTTGTCGTACTGGAGGATATCCTTGTCGGATTTGTAACTTATGCTCTGTGATAGAGCGCGGTACTCCCGTCATATGCTTTGGTTCCCATGCAAAGATATCTAGGTTCTTTTGCAAGAGTGCGCATACGGCTGCTTTACCTTTGTCAGATAAAGATCCTCCAATCGAAACTTGTTGTTCCGGATAATCTGGGTGAGTAGCGACTTTTAAATTTGGCGTTTTTTCCGTGCGCTGTTCTGGAATAGTCTCTGCTTCAGTTGTTACTGCGATGCATTCTCTTGGTGGTACTGTTGTGTTATAGAGAGTGACCACCCCTCCTTCCACTGGGAATTTAAGCATTCCGTGCGCTGTGGATGGTACCGCGCGCATGGATGATATTCCCGGTCTTCCAATTATACCATTGTATGGTGAAGGAGACTTTATTACCATGAAATTTATCCATGTCGCGGTTGAGTGTTGTTCATCTCCTACGACCACCAATAAGCGTAACTGCCCCATGGGCCAAATCTTTTCTCCTGTGAATCCTGTTAATGACGTTGTGGCTGGTATCAACTGACTTTGGATTTCAGGTCGCAGCCTTTTGAAACAGTGATCGTACAGGATGTCTGCGGATGCTCCACCATCAATGTACATGCGGTGGATGTCATGTCCCCCCGTATGTATCTCAATGGTTAGAGGTTCCACGACTGCGTTGTCCGCGGCTATGGTAGGGAAGGATATCTCTTTTTCTGGGGAGAATTTCTGGCTGACCTTTTGCTTTATCTTGCGTTGCCATGATTGTATCATGTAGATAGTATCAGCTTTTTCTTTTGGGGGTTCTTTCTTGCCCCCGTTTCTCTGCTTATCCTTTCCCTCCTTAATGTTTTTCACGAGGTGGTCCATCCTGCCTTCTCTAACTAATTTTTCAATTAGTTGTTTTAGTTGAACACACTCGTTAGTTGAATGGCCTTTTTGGCCGTGGTACTCGCAGTATCCACTACCTAGGCGCTTTGCTTCTGCTGTGCGCATTGGTGGTGGTTTAGGGAAGTTCGCACCTTCTGTTACAAATATTTCTCTCGGAGTTTTAGTGAGAGGAGTATATTTGTCGTTGTCTCTTCCACTGCGATAGTTCCTGCTGCGGTTGTTGTTCTGATCATTGGATTGTCTCCGCGGCTGTTCTTGTTGCCTATAGTTTGAATATCCTTTTTTGCTATCCGCAGCAGCTTCTTCTCCTTGTATAAAGGATCTAGTGCGCTTTGTTAACTCGTCAAAGGATTGTGGAACTTTGTCATTAAGCTTCCGGATGAGTTCTGGGTTATTGATCCCATTCATGAACCCCGAAATTTTTAGAATTTCAGGACATGCTTTGACTTGTATGCACTCATCCTTGAAACGTTCCATAAAAGCGCTGGTGGATTCCCCTTGGCGCTGTTTCACTCTTGCTAGCTCCACAGGGTTTTTAGCGCACTTCTTTCGCTGGGTGAAGTTGTGGCGGAATGCTTTCCGTAATTCCTCAAATCCACCAATGCTCCTACGTGGGAGTTTGCTAAACCATGTGCGCGCGTTTCCTACTAACGTGGAATTAAACATGTGGCACCACACAGGTTGTGGCCAATTTTCGATTGTTGCGGCTGACTCGAAAATTTTTAGGTGATCGTCAGGATCACCTGTTCCATCATATGTTTTTACGTTAGCGGGCATGCGCCTGCGTTTGTGGTCTGAGTAATCGCTGATGCGTCGCGTAAACGCGTCAATTTTCTGGCGTCGCCATGGGAGGGACATATCTTCGTTCTCCTCCTCGCGACGTCTTCCTCTTGACTTCCAATGTCCTGTTTCTTTGTCCTCGTTGTCCGAGGAATCGCTGGAAGAAGAGTAGTCTCGCTTTCGGCGCTTGCGCCGGCTTCTTTCAGAAGAAGAGCCTGAGGGATCTCTGCTTGGGGATCTCCTCCTCCCCAATCTATCTTGTATTCGCCTACTTTCAGGTTTGGAAGATCCTTGGCTTGGCGAATGTTGAGGCCCTAATCGATCGTGTATTCCCCGACTGCCAAGTCTGGAATGGACATTGGTGCGCCTACCGCTGTCTCCAGAATTTTGTGAGTCAGGTACCGCACCTAACCTATCATGGACAGAGGTACGTTCTGTACGTCTTCCTCGCGGGTGGCGTGGTGGTGATGGTTCGCGTTCTGGACCAAAATTAAGTCGGGCTTGTAGGTCCGTGTTTGCTCTTCTTGTTGCTTCTTCTTGCATGAGGGCAGTTAATGTTTCATAATTTTGGGATACAAAGTTCCCCAAAGTCAGATCCGGTGCGTCCTCAGTTGTTGCAAGAATTTCTTCCTCAGTGTTAGGCGCCCTGTTCCGTTCAGCAGCGCCTGGCGGCACAGTGTTGTTCATTGCGGGTGTAGCCTGATGAGGAGTGGTGAAGAGGGTGCGTTGGAGTTCCTCAACGCTGGGGACCTCTAAAGTAATCCTGGGTAGTTCTATCGCTGGGGGAGGTTGGGTTGTCCCTGCCTCATGGTGACCAGGTGTGCTGGTTGTCCCAGCGACTTGTCTGGAGGTTGGATCTTGTTGATTCTTCCTCAGATGGTCACGTTTTTCTGGCTGCGGAGTCCGCTGGCTCGAATTCTTATGTTTCGTCATTCTAGTTCTTAGTCGGGTCCCACGGATGGCGCCACTTGTTGATACAAAAGTTGGGCGTACCTGGTTATTGGGCTTTTGCTCTTATATCAATTAGCTTCTTAGTACTTTGTTACCTGCGCACTAAGAAAATAAACAACACCGTTAGGCTTATCGAGGGATTGTCTCCCCCGATTAGACTCCGGCGTGAGAGTAAGTAATCGATTTAGGGTTTGGTTGAAGAGTTAGGGTTGTATATCGTACCTTTAATGAGAATCGTGTGATTCTATATATAGGGCTAAGAAACCGTGTTTCTTGCTCCTCACTCTTCGCACGCGTGGTGCTTATCCAAGGTAAGGATATCTATTCCTTGAATAGATAATCCTTATCGTTACCCGGTGGGTTAGATTGGGCCTTTGGGCTTTATGAGCCCAAAGCAATAATATTACGGCCCATACCATTGTTATGGTAGCCTATTCGTAGTGGGCTTAGGTGTAAGTAATGTCTATCATTTGGGCTTGTGGCCCAAATATAGGCTATACGTCATCATTATACCATTGTCTTATTAAGGATTTGACCGATTTCGTAATTGACGGATTAGTAGATTATTACCAATCCATAGTATTTACCCATGTATCCAACAAACCATTCAAAGAGTTTTATTTCAAACTATTTTACTACCTTATGGGGAAATTGTTTTTACCGAATTTCTAAAATAAGTCGTTTTGTTACCGTACTATAAACTGATTATCCAATATGACGCCAAATATTTACTATTATTACGCGAAACAATTTTTATATTACTTTGGAAGGAAATAATTAGTATACCATTTTTAATAACAACGCGTTGAACACCATCTAAAGCTTTTGAGGAAAATAATATTATTTTGACTAAATCAAGCATCGCATCATTAGTCCTCAACTATACATAGCCTGATCACCTATGTATACTTCAGGAAGGATTATGCCATGAAGGGAATAGTTACTTTATAAAGTATTGTTAATAACAATCTTCATCCAAAAGCGTTTTAAACAAATAAACTCTTTTATAAATATTTCTTTCTGACAAATTTTCCCTGGATACTTACCCCACCTGTCACACACTTAGTCATTAAGTTGGACTTTCCATTGACTTCTTTAGGAGAGACTTCCCATATTAAGTACTAGGAGGATTCCTCGTTACAAGAAAAACAATAAAAGGGTTACGAAACTACAAACCTAGACTGGAAGTATACACCAAGACAATTTATGACTCAACAACAATTCTAAAATGCCACTGGACCATCCGACCCACCATCTCTGACCTAGTTGTCCAATTTATTATTCAAAGGTACTAGCTAGACTAAGCTACAGGATCAAACACATTGTGAAGGTACGCTAAGCAACACCATGGGAATAAACCAAGCCTCCTAACCGATACTGTAAAGTGTTTTGAGTTAACATGGTCTCATCCATACGCAAAATTCCCTGCAGTGAGTTTACGAGAAGAATGATTGATTCGAATTATGGATATCGATATAGATTCCCCTAAAGCATTATGTTCTCAGGAAATTCTAGATAACCTCACCTATACATCGAGAGAGACCTCAGACTCAAGAATATCTCCCCAGCTACATGTGAAGACAATACGGAAATTCATCAACATAGTATCAATTGAAACCCTCATATTGCCAACATGATGGCAATTTCAACGATAAACCATCTCAAGACTTAAGTTGGTTGAATACCTAGGCTTGTAGTTTTGCCAGATAACCACCAATAGGTACCGTCCAATATCAGAAACCGAACGTTAGACATCTATGCATTATGCGAACGTTGCCTATCCTACTATTTTATCCTTGTTAGTATTTTCACTTTAAGTAAAGTCGATTTAAAATTTGTGTTTATACAAAACACATATCTTGTAGAAGATAATTTTTGGAATTGCCTATTTTGAATAAATACGATCCTTTTTAGTCAATATTTTGCAAAACCATTGTACAATGGGAAATATATAAACATCAAACTTTGGTAAACAGTCCTATTCACAACCTATTTGAAAACCGCGTTACATTTCCTAACTATTGAATTTTGAATCATCAAGAAAGATATTATTTAGTAAACCATTTGCTCCATTTTCTAAATTCGTTTATTCAGAAAAAGATTTCGACAAAAAAACTCAAAAATCGCGAGATAAATTTTGAAAACCAATCACCATGCTACGTCGCTTATGCATTTAGGGCTTTGTGATTTGACAATAAGGAATATTGGAATATGTGATGAAGGAAATCAGGAGGAACACCATAGAACGATTACAAACGTCGGTAATGGAGACCAAGCACAGTAGGCAAAGAATGACACATGTCTTAGCAATCCATTAGACCAAAACACAAAGAATCAAACATTGTTACCCATATTCTATCTTCTTCGTATAACGCCGTGTTCGAAAGACGTAACGTTGAGGAATTAGTCACAAGATTTATTGTACCTATTTCAATTGTTCCTGATAAAGGTGATCGAATCACCTCAGATTTCTAACAATCATTCTAAGATTTCCTTCGGAACCTCATTAAGATGTAAACACCGCTTATCATCCTCAGATCGATGGTCATAACGAGAGAACGATTCAAACATAGGAAAGTTATACACAGAGTATGAGTGATTGACTCTAGAAATGGTTGGACTAATCATTTACCATAAATCGGATTCTTTTACAACCATAGTTATCGCGCGAGCATAGAGACTACATCAATTGAGGCACTTTATGGTCGAAGTACCAATTACCCGTTTACCAACCGAAATCGGAAAGTTAAATTCACTGGTCTAGAACTAAACCATGGAACAACAAAGGAAATTTCACAAGTCAAGAACCAGTTACAAGCAACGAGAAACTGGTAGAAGTTAGGTTGGTACATGACGCACATCATACGGATTGGGTATCCTTGAACAAGCAAATTTACTAGATTCACGTGAAAGAACGAACTAAATTGAAAGCTTTGCCTTGGAGAGGCATGATACGATTTTAGTAACACGAAGGATTTAACCTTTAGTATATTGGACCATTTCAGATTCATGTTAGAATTGACCAGCTGACATATAAGATTTGAGTTCTGACAGAGTTCAGCAACATATATTACCCATATTACATTATAAACCTGAAGAGACACTGATCATCTATTGACGAACCAAACTCGGAAAAAGCCAAACTCACTATTCCAATAGGCATTCATGAAATAACCAGAAATTTCCTACAAGTCGAGAATCAATTACAAATTCTATAAGTTGTAAACCATTAAAACTTCAAGTTGGTAGCTAGATCACGTTGAAAGTTCTGCCTAGGAAGGGCATGATATTATTCGGAAAGATTTGGAAAGTTAAAACCGATATACACTGGACCATGTAATAATTCAGACAGAGTAGGCCTAGTGGCCGTCAGACTTGAGCCTTGTTAAGGAACAGCCGGATTACACAACTATGTTTCTCCTATGCAAATTCCAGGAAATGACTTTCAGAATAGTCAATCATAATCCCATTTGGAAGGGAATCCAACCCTAAGACAAACGTAAACTTGGTAAGAGAATCAGTAGAAAGCATGGACCGTGAGGTCGAACGGTTGAAGCAAAGTCGAATTCCTATCGTGAAAGTTCGCTGGAATTCTTGAAGAGATCCCGAATTTACTTGGGAACGGGGAGACCAAATGCAACTCAAGTATCCACGTCTTTTTACCAAATGTACTCCAGAGACCAACCAAAACTGAACTTCGGGACGAAGTTCCTGTTAGAAGGGAAGACTGTCACAACTCGTAATTTCCGGTCATTTTCTAAACCTCGATAATTTACTATTCACAAGTTACTATTCATCGATCACTATTCATCGTTTTACTATTCATCATTTTCAAGGTCAATTTGATATTCTGAGAAGCGTTCGGAAATTTTACTATTCACTTGACACTATTCATTTCCGAGAGGAAACCACTATTCACATGCATTACTCATTTCATCGTAAATTTAGTTTACGAGTATTCAAATTCGCGTAACCGTATTGGTTCAGGAGCGAATTCATGCATTATCATTGGGACATTTCATACAGACTAGAAATAGTCTGCATATCATCTTTATGGCACTTGCATACTATTTCACTCGTAGGGTATTCAAATTATATTTTTAATATAATTAACGAATTATGTATGTTTATTTTTAAATAAACACTAATACGCGAACTATAAACGTGACTAACATGTCCGACACTCCCGACTATGATCCCAATACATTTTTATACTCATTTCTATAATATAAAAACTATAATATTAATTTACCCGGTATTTTGGAAATTTAACTATTACGTATCGTACGTTTAACTTAATAACGACGGTTTTCACCAAAATTAAACGATAATCACCCTAACTCTCCGTACTTGTACCCGATATATTTTTACAATTTTTACGACTCTATTACGTCCCGAATGACTCCAATAAAATGTATTTCTAACAAACCCGGTACCCGATTAAACCTTAAACTTAAACCTAACTTAACTACATAATACTAATACTAATTTTCCCTAATTAAACCCAAGACACTTCCCCCCTTTTCCCTCCTTTTAGGACCGGCCACCCCCCCCCCCCCCCCCCTTTTAGTCCTAAAACATTAAAACCTCACCAACACTCTTAATTACTCACCAAACTTTTGTCTACAAGTATATAATAAACTTTTCTTACTCATTTATCACAAAAGTCACTTTTCTAGTTCAAGCAAAACTTTTTCTCTCTTTTCTCTTAAGGGTGGATCGAACTAGGGTGTTCAAGGAGCAAGGAGAATAAATTTTACAAGATCTTGTCATAAACTAGTTTATATAATCATCCTTGTTAGAGTTTTGAAAAAAAACTCAAGGATTAGTAGGTTTTTCATCATCTAAACTCCCTAAACCTTCAAGTAAGTTAACAAACTCATTTTTATGATTTTTACAAGTTATTACCATGTTTATATATATTTTTCTTGCAAGAACTCATGCATATATTAACTTATACCACTTCATTTTTGTATAATATTAACTTTGAAGCCCTAGAAATGGACACATAAGAAACCCTTGTTAGACCTAGTGGATTGATGATGTTTAAGGACCCATGACACCCTAAGAAGGTGTATGGTAGGATTAGATTAGCTTTGTCGTGTTTGAAAGTGGTTTGATGGAGGATGGAACTAGTTTGGAGACTTGAAAATGGTTTTTGAAACAATAAGATTACCTACTGTCCCTATTTTAATTTCGTGGGAAAATCAGTAGATGGTGGCCAAGTTTTGACCAAAGATTTAGAAAATACATTCAAAAACGAAACTTTAGGCGAAAGAATGGACTAAAACGAGTTTATAACGAAGGAGATATGATTTTTGCAAATTTAACGACGAAAACTATTTTTACAAAAACTGCTTGCTGTTTGGCAGATTTCAATGGGTAAAAAGAGGCATTTAACGTAACCTAGAGGAGTCGAGTTATCAAAAATATACTAGTATATACAAAGACGAATCCGTGGACGTAAAGAACAAGGAAAACGAGCTTAAAACAACCAAGTTATACCCATTCTAACATTGTCAAAACTATATATATATATATAGTCACAAATAAAAATAATAAACGTACGCGCTAAATGGTATATTTTTTAGCAACGTTACTAATGACTATTTTCTTAACAAACGAATACGTACGACCCGAGGGAATATTTATACGACATGACGACGTCATTCTAAGGTTTTGATACAAGGATTATAACGCTAACTTTTTCGTACGAGTTAATATGACAAGTTATATACTTCTCTAAATGGACCTAATTTTTCCTAAGTATGGAAACTATTTTCTATGACGATAACTAGTATTTCCAAATTACGAGTGGTATGAGTATCATGTGCATGTGCATTCATTTCATTACGGCTTGATCTAAGTTAGATCATGATTATTCATTTAGGTTGCGGCTAGTACTCGCGCCTCATTGTCCCGACTACTTTTACCTCATTGCACCATCTTTGTACCATCACTTCGAGGTGAGTTCTCATAGCCCCGTTTTAATTCTATATTTTGATTTCAAATCCCACGGGGGAGAATACATTGCATTACTTATTTTTGTGTACATGCCTAAGTATAAAATTCATACATTGCTTAAGTTGCCTATTTACCACGTCTTGACAAGTCCCCTTATTATATCATGAACCGTTAATTAAGTTCCAAGCGAGTGTGAGTGAATAGATCTATTGAGGGTGACTCCTCCATCTGTGCTTGGGTTGCTCCAACAGTATTACAGATGCATTTCATATCTTTATTATTAGAGTGCCTGGTAAACACTCATTGGGGCCAAGTATCGTCTAGCTTCGGGGTCATGAGCTTAAGAGCCAATGTATATACTTTCCGGACATCCTATTTCTTGGCATTACTTATGGCATTTGTACACTAGATTTTACTTATAAACCTATGATTATTCACCAACTTTATGTTGACCGTTTTTCGCAATGTATTTCTCAGGTTATTAAGGTAGCTCATGTGCATACATTTGGACCTTCATGGAGTCGCGGAGTCGACGCGTCTCACTATATTTTCTGCACTTATGAAACGTTTGATCTTGTTGAACTTATTCTAACTATATTGGCAAACTCTTTTGGGACCTAAGTTTTGTAAACTCTGAATGTTTTAATGATCAAACGCTGTATTTTCTAAACGACACTTTAGGTCGTTCAATATAACTGTAAGTATGTGCTATGATCCGTTACACCCTCAGGTATTCCATTCCGCTGCCATTCAGGTATTTTGGGGGTGTGACAGTAGAAGAATAGGTGTGAAGAAGATTGGTGTGTAGAAGATTGGTGTGAATAAGTGGTGTGATTAAGTAGTGAATAGGTGTGAACTAGTTGTGTAGAAGTCGTGATTAAGTTGTGAAGTTATTGTGGTGTGTAAATTGGTGTGTAAGGTTTTCTCCGCCATAAGGGAGCTTGTTGATATAGTGAAGAAAACTCTCGAGTTAGGTGCTCGGGGAGTGGAGTAGGGCAAGGAAGGTGACCTTGTAGCCGAACCACTATAAATCTCTTGTCTCTCGGTTCGATCTTTCCAACCCTTATCTATTTCTTTACTTACGTTATTATTGCTTTATCGTACATACTTAGTGTTGTTCATATTGTGGATGACTTGATTTCTTATAGCATCGAATCTATATTTTATAAAACAAAGAAAACTTTTAAACAAATTTTTATAACATTTTAAAAACGACGTAAAACTATTCAACCCCCCTTCTAGTTTTCCACAACTAGGGACACTAGTAGCGGAACCCAAATTAAAGACCCCTCATCATCCAAACACGTCCACTTTGTCAACGTAGTCACTATTAAGCCAGTTGATAATAATAGGGAAGAAAGTGATAAGGATGAGATTAAGGAAGTTGAGGATAAAAAGGAAGATAAAGCAGAGGAAATAGAAAATGTAGGGGACTACTTTGATAGGTTACCTACCAAGGAAGAACGGGAATACCATAAGGATTTATTCGATGACCCCGAAACACCATACGCCCTTGATTCACCAATCATGAAAGCGGGTGATCCCTCTAACATCAACATACCATGCAACATTTGGCATGTGCATGTGTGGAAAGCCTACATCTACATCGATCTTAGATCTCCCATAAACATTATGACTAGGACCTATTGCAATTGGGTAATGAAAAAGCAACTAGGACCTAGGATGATTCCCAACACGGGTTGGATAAGTAACTTTGTGGGAAGAGTAAAAGGATTGCACGTCTTTGTAGGAAATTTCACTTACGTTACCGAATTTTGATTATAGAAGATATTCGTCTGGTAATAGATGGTTGCCTAAGTCAAGTAGTGTTCGGAAAGCCGTTTGTTGAGACCTCTAAGATGAATTATGACCCATCTCTAGTGATAGTTAGGTTCAAGGATGAGAAAGATGAGATAGCCTACCGAATGCCCTATAAGATTGAACAATTCCGTCTTTTTTCAAACATCGAAAAGGAATACAAGCAAGCGGTCTACTATAGGAATGATGAGAATAGACGTAGAGGAGCAGACTATGTTATGAATAGAATCTTTGGTTTCTACAAAGAATGCTTGTAACTAGGTCCGGAATACAAAACCAAGATTGAAGATGACCTAGATAATGTGACCAACGACGAGGTCACGTAATAGCCCGTGACCTTGAGCCTAGCTACAAGACTCGTAAATAAAGAAAAGCGCTTCTTGGGAGGCAACCCAAGCTTTATTTGTTTGATTGTTTGTTTGTTTGATTTTATTTGTTTCAGTATGCATATTTTATTTTTATTGTTTGTGAATCATATTTCAAAATATATTGTGAAAATGCTTTACCTTGTAGTTTAACTTCGTCTTAACTTCATATAAAGGTATTTCGCAAAAGATAAGTGCAAGGGAAATCTAAATTTGTTTCTAAGAACGGAATTGGACATTGACCACATCAACATTAAATGAATGCGCATATTAGTATTTGTTTGAGTCAAATGCTTGTATCGAGTCATAATGATATTTTGCAGGAATTCCAGGAATTAAGGCGTGAGTTTTTCCAGAAATTTTCCGGAAACTTAACATAAGATTTCTGTCAGAGCACTCTGACGGCGTCAGGTGTAAAATTCTGAAACATTTTGCGAGTTTTGTTTTTCTACCGGAGTCTTAAAGTTTTTGTTAATTCTTTAGTTTTATAAACTCCAGGATATCTGCAAACATTCATTCCACAAACATTATATCTTAATTTGATTTCTAGGATTTTAGTATATATAGATTGCCGCCGATTTTACGCGAGGTTTGCCTTGATTGTTTTCTCAGGTTTAACAGGTTATATTGGACAAGAAGATGATTTATATTTCTGGATGGAAGCTTTCAACGTTCATTTTCTTGGAGGAGGATCTAACCATGTTACTATATTATCCACACTGAATGAATCAAGGGAGTATTTGTTTCATTCTTTTACCTTCATTACTTTTACATCCTTTTTATTGAACATTGGGGATAATGTTCAGCCTAAGTGTAAGAGGAGTGTAAATGATGATACCTTAAAGAATGCAATTGCACTTGAGTTTGTTTGTTCAATAGTAGGTGTGTAATAAAACTAAGAGAAACACTTGTTAGGGTAATTTTAGCGCCAAATTTAATTTTTTTTACAACATTTAGGAGTGAAGCTTTAGTCTTAATGAGCGTCTCATGGATAGGAGTTGTATAACTAGCACAAAAACCGTGCCACTCAAAATTTTCCACCCCAAATATGTGAGGTTCGCCCTAGATTTGTTAAGAAAAGATGCTTATAAGTGTACCGGTAGTACTTAGATTCTAAAACTTGAGTTAGTGATGCATCCCGAGACCGCTAGTGAGAATACATTCATGTAGTAGGATTTGCTACATGATAAGAGGCATTAGGATCACCCTTGTGTTAAACCCGTATCATAATTACTTGACCAATGAAGTCATAATTACTTGACGAGTAAAGTCAATTAATTTTTCCCACACCTTTGCGTTGTACTCATTTTTAGTACACGATACCCCTAGTACACCCCTCCGAGCCTATCTTTTCGTTTCTAACTTTAAGCATTTTACTTAAAGGAAGAATTTGTTTACAATCCACCCCAAATGTGCAACCAAATCGCCTTAGCCTTCCTTGTATGCACTCATCTTTAGTGCAGTATTGTTATATCTTTAAACCCTTAGTTAATTGTCTAAAGTACTAGTGTTATGGAGTAATGGGGAAGAACATCATTTATTACCCCCATATATGCGTTAATCTTAAAAGGTACTCCAAGTGTTTTGATTAACTTAATTCGAGTCATTAGAATAGTTAATTGTAAAGTATGTAAAAATTCAAGTGTAAGGGAAATGTAAATTCCTACGATGTATTATTTTGGATGGTAGGGCAAGAGTGTATGAAAAAAAATCAAAAAAATCAAGAAAAGAAAAAAAAAATAGAAAAAGAAAAAAATACGGACTACCATCCCGTTTCCTTTTATGTTTATTTTTTGTTAGTTTTTGATTAGCTTAAGTCGAGTCGAGTCTTGGCTTAGCAACGCCACGTTGTACATGTAATTGACTAAGATGATTAACTCGCCACCAGTAAAGATTGCTTTTATCCAACAAAACCGTGTTTATCATTTTCATATTGTGATATATACTTTATTACACCCGAGAGATGTGAGTATCTAAACACTATTTGTGAGGTGCTAGTGTATAATTTCCGTGCTTGTTTTTGTTGAAGTGGAACGATTATTTGTTGTAATTACTTTTATATTAGTATTAAATGACCCCTAGCTTGTATTTTGATTAGAATAAAAGCACATTTGCTTGAGGACAAGCAAATCTCAAGTGTAAGGGTATTTGATGAGACGAAAAGTGTACCGCTTTTAGGGGGTCATTTAAGCCCAAATTCGAGATTATTTTATCAATTACTGCCCTAAATCGTTCCTTTTGTCATTTTAGGTACTTTGGAGAAGAAATCTGGAAAAGGAAGCATTTTGGAGCTAAAAAGTGAAGAAAATGACAAAGTCTCCAAATCATGCTGAAATTGGTACCTGACGGCGTCAGGATTTGCATGTGACGCCGTCACTCATGGACAAAGAGGTAGATAAATTAAATACACATGACGCGCCCGAATGTTTTGGAGATTTAACACATGACGGCGTCACCAAGGTCGTCATGTTCAATTTTCAAGAGACGGCCAAGAGAAGAATAATACATGACGGCGTCAGATCTGGATCTAGGCAATACGAGAGTTTTTATGGTGGCTAGTTGACGGCATCAGGATTTACACGTGACGCCGTCAGATCTAAAAATCTATATATAGTTTTCTATTTTTCATTTGATAAGAGGGGAGAACTTTGGGATAGTTTTGGAGAAACCCTAGCACGAATTTTACCTTACTTTTAAGGGTTCCAAACCCTTGTTTCATCCATGTTTGATTGAAGATAAGTTTTCCAATAATCATTCAATCTGTCTATGTGTTGTTTAATTCTATCTTATGCTTGTCTTCACTTTAACATGCTAGGCTAGGTTTTCTTTGTGTTTGCTTAGATGTAATAAAACATAGTTATTGATTATTGGTTGGTTGTTTGTTTATAATTGTTGTGCATGAATGATTTCGATGTTAGGTTTAAGAAAACTGGCAGACTTCCAATTGGTAACATGCTTGAATGTCTTAAGAAACATGATCGGATGTGTACTACGATTAATTGGTTGTATTTAATGCATAAGTAACTACTAAGGAGGCCATGTTAGGAGCTAGTAGTCGGCTCGACATAGGAAGAGGTAGAAGCTTATAGAGTTAGGGAAGGTCGTACACGGCCCTACGAATGGTATTAAGGAATATAACCCGTCATCCATGCAATTGTAACAAACTAATCAACTAGTAAAAAATAGCTAGGGAGTAGTGAAATCTAAGTAAACACATTTCTCTTATTATTGTTTTTCTCCACATTTACTTTCGTGTCATTTTATTTTATTTTTATTGCATTTGTAGTTATTTGGGTTAGTTGACTAGCAACTAATTCCGCCCATTCTTTCAAAACCCAAGATTTTTACTTGCTTTCCAAAAAATATAAAAATACAAAAAGAATCATCCCTCATCTCTAGACCTAGTTTAGTTGAGTTTTAATCCTAGCAAACACTATTCTTTGAGTTGAACGATCAATCCTCCGGTACTTGCCACTTTACTATACTACAACGGTCAGGTACACTGCCTGGTGGGGATTGCAAGCTTCTTAAGATCCCTTGAGAGGTAAAACCTTTTGCGAAGGCGCAATACCACGCTTCAAGGAGCGGGGGACAATCCCGTATATATAAGGGACTGTCACCTATTTAAGGGACCGTCACCTAAGACGCTCGTATTTTTGTCCTGTTGTGGTGAAAATTTTATTTGATTTAGGCGGGAAAACTAGTTTTTGGAGAATTTGAAATTCAAACTTATTTTATTATTAAAACATTTCTTTAAAATTACAAAAATACTTCTGTAAAAATATTTTGTCACATAAAAATGTGAGGTTTGAAGAAAAATAAATTCTTTGATTACCTAACTAAGTTGTTATAGTGTTTGTTCATACATTAAGTGATGTTTGTAGTCGAAACGAGTTTTCTCGATTAAAAACTTACTAAGTGTTGTTTTACGTAACGTGTTTTTATATTTTGTGATTATCAAAACGTATAGAGACCGAGTAATGCAAATGCCATTTTTGACATTATTTGTATTAACAGTTTAGTTTGCAGATGAGTTTATGATTATGATTATGATTAGGATTTTAATTTAAATTTGGATTATAAATTGATTTAAGATAGATAAAATATAAAACTTGTTTGTTATATATAGTTGTACTAGGATTGAAATTGTAATGTAAGTATTACTATTTAAATAATAAAGTAGAAAAAACAAAAATGATCCACTATCAAAAATATAAAGGCCTGTTTGGTTGGTAGTGGTCGGTGTAGGATTTGTGTCTGATAATAAAATGGTTAGTTTAGTACAAATGGGTGGGCCCTAATGTGCCAGGACTAAAAATTTTATTTGTTAAAATTTTATCATTTTTTCTAAATAATGAGACTCATTTGCATATCAATCTCTCATCATTAATTTTGAAAATAAATATTTTAAATTAATATTTTTTTCTGTCTCTTAATCTAAATTCAAATACAAATCTAGGGTCCGTTTGGTTTGATGTAACACCCCCATTTTCACAGATCGCAGCGGAATTTGGATCTGGGGTATTACTTCATGGATCACAGATACAGTAATAGAAAATGACTCGAAAAGAGATGTTTTATAAAAATGAGTTATCATTCATTAACATTATCAGAGTTTTATAAAAGGAGGTCCCAACATCTAAGTGTGTTATGAAGCTCGAATGATAACCAAATGGAAAGTCTTTCAAGTTTCTTGCCACTCTATGCCATAATTTCCACAGAGCTCCGTTACCTAGGATACATGCTTAAAAAGTCAACACTAGGTGTTGAGTGAGAGTTATAGGTTTAAGTGATAGTGAATACAAGTTCCACAAGGTTCAGTTGTTACACCCTTCAAGGAAAATGTAGTGTGTGTGATAATTGTAATGCATGTACAATTATCAAGAGTGGGTATGTTGCACTAAGCTCATGAATCACACGTTAACAGTCCAGATCATGGGGTCTGCAGAACAAACCATGATGGGACGGGAAGGATAACTTGCCAAAGTTAATCCTTCAGAGGGTTCAAATATAATACTTATTGGTATCCTACAGTAAGAGGTAGTACCAACGGGAGTTGTCAAACTCCAATAGATTTATCAATTATATTCGCGTTCAATTATGTAAAATATCACAAGCGATTAGATTCATGAATTTTGGTGTGTAGGGGTGGCAGATAGTTCACTCGTGCAACAAACAAAGAAAAAGACTTGTATTCGATTTAAAGCAAGTAAGCATGTAACCCCCTCACAGGATTTGTAAAACATTTAAAAGACTGAGGCTATGAAAACTCACCTGGGCTTAAGGAAATCTAATTGATGTGAAAAGTGACTCGGAGACTACACTGCCTACTCACGTATCCGGGTGGTATTGTGGGTGTGGATGTATGTCAAGATTTAGTTATCTTGTTTAAGTTTCTTAAGTAATCATTCTTTAGGGTTTTTATTGTTTTAGATATAACATAACACCGTTCAGGCCATCACAATTTAGAAGTATAAGACTCCTCACATGAAGCTCCCTACTATTCTATTATGTTATCAACATAATACCGTTCAGGCCATCCATCATAATTTAGAAGTTAATACTCCTCACATGAAGCTCCCTACTATTGAGTTATAGTGTTATTAAGTTTCAGTTATAACATAACACCGTTTGGGCCATTATAATTCAGAGGTCATGCAATAATCGTTTGAGGAGCCATCGCACTTTAAGTCGTAAACCTAACAAACTCGTCAAAACGAAATATCCACATGATACCCCTCACATGAAGCTCCCTAGTATTGTGTTATGCTTCTAACTTTAAATAGGTTTTTTTATATGAAAATACTTTCACTTTATACCCTTATAGTTTATATATTTACAAATCTACCCTAGACTTATAAACTTATATTATTTAGACTTATAACTATCTAGACTTTACAGTTTACACAATTAGTCCGTATACTTTTCTATATTTTAGGAAAATGAAAGAAATGATCCTTCGAATTATAAGTTTTCAAAATTTACTATTTATAACCTTTACTTTATAACTTTTGCAAAACTAGTCCTTATAAGTTTATAACTATTTTACTTTTTATCCTAGGTTTATATAACTTTGCAAAAAGGGTCCTTATACTTATAACTTCTAATAAATGTCAAAAATAGTCCCTAGACTTAATATTTTCATAAAGTTACCATATATACCCCTATCATGGAAAACTTTGCAAAACTAGTCCTAATTTCATGCAAATCATATTTTTATGAAACAAAAAGGTTTCCTAGCTTATTGTTGACTAATATTAGCTTAACTAAATTACCTAAACTAGCTTATAGCTTATTTAAAGGGCTTATAACATATAAATAGCAATTCGACTCATTTTAGGGTTTTAAAAAGAAAATGAGCTAGTTCTAGTGATCAAGGCTTAGGCATAGGTTCTAATCCATCCTAATACCATCCTAGTACTGTAATATAACTATTAGGATCAAAATTTAAGCTTACTTGGTTCAGTTTAGGGTTAACATGGTTATTGGCTAGGGTTTCGGGTTTCATGATGGAAAAAAAAACTCGACAAGGGTTCTTGGCTTGCTTTGCTCGACTCCTATGCCTACTATAGCTCGAAAACTACTACTAGATACAAAATATTTAAGGTAAAGAAGAGAGGAGGTGTGCTTTTGAAATGGAGAGGGTGTCGAGCTATTCATAGGGTGCGTTACGAGTGGGGAGCAAGCAAGGGAGGTCGAGGTGTCATGAGGGGGGGGGGAAGGTGACTAATACCAGCTATAGGTGACTAAATGAAAGCTATAGTGGTGAATAGGATGGGCTATAGGCGGTTTTAGGGTTTGGTGGTGGAAATAGAACCGTAGGTTGAAGGAGGTGACAAGGAGGTGAATCACCTCCTTGTGTGTTTGCTAGGGTGTTAGACCCGTTTCTCAAATACAAATAGGCCCCACCTTAGATGATATTGACTAAGGTTTAATGTGATTGGTTAGTCAACAAAGTTATGTGGAAGTCAAACCCGATAATCAATCTTCTGGTCAAAGAATGTGTATTATAGTTATAGAAGATATGATGCTAAACTTAAAGGGCTAATGTTGTCATGTAGTTAATCAGTAATAAAGTTTAATGTGGCCAAACTAGAAGCAAATAGACTTGAGGGACCAAAGATGTCAATTGGTGACCTAACTTTAGTGTGAAGTAATTTGTATCCGAAAATCTCCAGTTTCATTATTATGAAATAGGTGTATGTGTGAGTACAGTTTGGAGAAAAAGGAGGGAAGAACAAAGTATTTCCAATGAGCAAATTGATGAACGATTAGTGCTCCAAATCAAGAAATAAGTTAGTACTAATCATCTCTTCAAGTAAGTAATTCTCTACCTTAAGTTAATTGGTGAATCCAATAATTAGAGTTCTTGATATCAATAGGGAATTTGGGTAAAAGATGTTTGTAAGCTAATTAAAGGAGTTATGATGATCATGGGTTAAGCTTTATTGAGTTAAGCTAATAATTTAATGGGATTAGCTATCATGTAATCATTATATGATTATGTGATAATTAATGATAGTTAAAGGAGCTATGTTGTAAGTAACTATGATATAGTTGATTAATTATGTGTTTATGTCCATAGTGAATTGGCTTAGATTGCAAGAGTGGAGATTGATGATGTTCTTGGTTTCATTAGCTTGGAATCAAGGTAAGTAAACCGGTTATGATTTGGTATTAGAATGATTTCTATACATTATGTGTTATATGATTGTTATGATAAGGTATTTGAAATGTTTGAATGATTGTGTGATGAGGAATTAAATGTAAGGCTAGTTTGGCATAACTAGCAAAAGAGATTGATAGTTTAGTTTGGATTAAGTAAAAGTGTGTAAGAAAGGTTGAGATGAAATGGTGAGGCTTTAAGTGGCTAAGGTATGTGATATGTTTAATGATGTAATGGAATGAATGGGTTATGATGCTTAATGCGTGAATGAGTTATGATGTTATGTTATGATCATTTTACATACTAAACCTTTGTGCTTACGGTTTAGTTTTCTAACCGTTTTGTAGGTTTGTATGCTATTATGGAAGGCTTGGCTAAGGATAAAGGTTTGGTTATGCGAAAGACTAGAAATTGGGTAAGGAAATAGGAGCTAGGTAGAATACTGAGCTCAAGTCAATGTTGACACCCCCGTGAGTCACTTTATGGTTTGTAACGTGTAAGCAAGTGTCAAGTTATGTCCTTGTTGGTTACGGTGAAGAATGTCTAATGTTTTTCAAGTAAATGGGTTTTAGTGTTATGTTTATGGCCATGTTTAAAGGGGTGTTTGGATTAATGTATGTTTGTACCCATTTTGGGATTTGAATGGGTCAATGGTCATGTATCAAAGTTTTCATGGTTTTTAATGTTAAATGAGAGTTTGTTTTATGGTCAAAGTGTTAATTTTATGGTTAAAGGTGATATGGTTAAGTGTAGTATGCAAATGGGTCAAAGCGGGTGTTTCCACCCGTCACTTTGTAAAGCACATTTATGCGGGTCATTATGACCAAGTTTATGCATATATTTGATGTTTATAATGTCCTAATGATTTTTGAAAGTTTTGGTGCTATGTCATGTTATAGAAGTTGTTTTTCCAGAAAATGGGTCAATAGTGCACCAAAGGGTCATGCAAAAAAATGGGTGTTTGGAACAAGGTCCATTTTAACCCATTTTGGGTCTAACGGGTCAAGAATTTTGGGAACGATGTATATGGTATATTTTAATTAAATGTGGATTACATGTGTTTAAATATATGTTTAAAGTGTTGCGTTTATGTTAAAAGGTGATTACGGGTCATTTTTAGAAAACAATGCACTTTAGGGGTCATAGTGCACTTTAGGGTGCCACCATTCATTTTAAAAGTATTGGAATCTAGTCAGTTTATAAATGAGTGACAGAAGTCAGTAACGGGTCAAATCGTTTCCGCGTAAACGTCAAAGTTTTTGGTCAAGCATTCACGAGGTGTAACAACTTTGTATCAGAGCTTCGGTTTAAGTGAATTAGGTTTCCACTATAGGTTGCCTAGTCTTAAACCACTATTAGATGCGTTGAATGTAAGATAAGGTAATGAGATAAAGTAAATGTTTAAGTTTAAAGTGAATTATGTGATAGGTTATATGAACCTATGTTGATGATGATGATGAACGTGTTCTATAGTGTTAATATGTATGTGATGTAAGTCCGTAGAGGACTTAAGATGTTTAAGTGATTAGATTGTCGTACACCTTGGTTAGTACCGGTGACCGTATTATGAGTTTATGAACGTGTGTTAGAATGATGATAATGGAATGTGTCTAGAATGGTAAGTGGTATTAGAGATGGGTTAATAGTGAATTAAAGTATTTGACGCGTAAAGTGTGCAAAGTAGTAATGATAAATGCACTAAAGTACAATGTGAATTGACACACTAATGGTTAAGTGTCTATAAATATGAAAAGTAAAGAATGAGATTAAAGAAACAATGACAAGTAATGATGAGATGAATATGGTAGCTAATGTGCTAATAACTAAAAGAAATGAGTTAAGAATGTAAGTAAGAACGTGATGATACGTTGTCAAGTTAAACACGAAGAGATCGCGTTAATGAATAAAGTGAATATAAAGGATAAATATAAGTTAATGAAAGTGTTATCGAACTAACCTATGTAAGGTTAGATGTGGAAAAGAATCGAGTAACCTGAAGAGATAAAAGTAGAGATGTAAAAATGATTAACGCACATTAAAAGAATGTAAGTTGTAATAAGAAGTGTAAACACATAGTTAATGTGTAAGTATGATAAGCGAGTTTCATATACCCTATGACACTTGTTTTAGCTAAATAGCATGAATGGAATAATGTGTGCGTTAAAATATTAATGGCTTGGATCCAATGTTAAATGTGAAAGGTTAAAGATAGTTATCATATAACCGATAAGTTAATGATGACTAATAATGGCATCCTTCGGGATGATCGAGATAATGTTAATGACGGTATCCTTCGGGATGACCAATGTAATGATGTTAATGGTGGTATCCTTCGGGGTGACCAATTGATACGTGGGAATCGCACCAGGCTTTACCTCTCAAGGGATCTTGAGAAGCTTACAACCCCCACCAGGCAGTGTACCTGATCGTTGTAGTATAGTATAGTGACAAGTATCGGGGGATTGATCGTTCAGCTAGGAATAGTGTCGCTAGGATTAGAAAACCTAAATACTAGTTCTAAAGGTGAGGGATGATTATTTTTGTATTTTTATATTTTTTAGAAAGCAAGTAAAAATCTCGGGTTTGAAGGATTTGGGCGGAATTAGTTGCTAGTCAACTAACCCAATACTAAAGATGCAATCAAAATAAAATACTAGAAATGAAAATAAACTAAATTAACTAAAGTTGTGAGCAATAAGTAGAGAAATTGTGTTTACTTAGATTTCACTACTCCCTAGATATCTTTTACACGTTAATTACTTGTTATAGTTGCGTGGATGACGGATTGTATTCCTTAATACCATTCATGGGGTGGCGCACTTAATTCCCCAATCCTATGAGTGCCTACTTCACTCCTATGTCGAGCCGGCTAAGAAGCTCCTAACATGGGATCATTAGAATTTACTCATGCATTAAATACAACCAATAAAACCTAGTGCACGTCAGTTCATGTTTCCTAAGACGTTCAAGCATGTTACCATTTGGAGATCTGCCAGTTTTCTTAAGCCTAACATCGAAATCATTCATCCAATACAACCATAAACAAGTAATCAACACATAATTAACATCTAGGTTTCATTAGATCTAAGCAAACACAAGATAGATCTAGCCTAGCATGATGGAATTAAGACAAGAACAAGATATAGAAAACCAACACATAGACATATTGATTGAATTATAAGAATACTTATCTCAATTACACATGAAAGGCTTCAAGGGCTGAGAACCCTTGAAAAACCTGTAAAATTCGTACTAAGTTCGGCCTTAGGGTTTCTCCAAAACTTCTCTCTTTTTATGAATGAAAATTAGAAAACTATATATAGGAAATTGAGGCTGACGGCGTCAAGACCAAATTGGTGACGCGGTCATCTCGCCGCCAAAATACTTCTCGGACTGCCTTGATCTACTTCTGACGCCGTCACGTTATAACTTTTTCCAGGCCGTCACGTATTTTACTCTTGACGCTCTACCTTGTGACGCCTTCAATTCTGTACTGGGTCGTCATGAAAATTACTCATGACGCCGTCAAGATTTTACTCTTGACGCCGTCACCTACTGTTCCCAGCAAGGAAAATTAAGTCTTTGGCGTTTTCTTCACTTTTATGCTCCAAAAATGTCCGAATTGCTTCCTTTTCCAGATTCCACTCCCAAAGTACCTAAAATCACAAAAGGAACGATTTAGGGCAATATTTGATCAAATAAATTCAATTCCGGGCTTAAATGACCCCCTAAAAGTGGTTCATTTTTCGCCTCATCATATACCCTTACACTTGAGATTTGCTTGTCCTCAAGCAAATGCGCTTTTATTCTACTCAAAATACAAGTTAGGGGTCATTTAACACTAATATAAAAGTAATTACAACAAATAATCGTTCCACTAAAGACTAAAGACAAGCACGGAGGTCATACACTAGCACCTCACAAATATTGTTTAGATACTCACATCTCTCGGGTGTAATAAAGTATAAATTACAATATGGAAACAGAAGATATCTCTCACTACCTGTCATAGCAAAATAGATTACCATAGGCTTGGGAAAGGATCAAACCTCCACCACATGGCGTAAGCACCTAGGATAAACTATCAAAGAGGTCTTTTAAAGGGTTGTAATGTTAGGTGTAGGGATATGAAATACACGGTTTTGTTGGATAAAGCATGCATACAGAAGCAAATAACAAACAAACAAAATAAAATCACACCAGGCTTGATACGTGGGAATCGCACCAGGCTTTACCTCTCATGAGAATCACACCATGCTATCTTATTTCTTTGTGTTTTTGTTCATAACTCTTCACCACCCGACATCATGGACGATGGGAACATCTTTGAACCCTCCATCGCACCACAACAAAACCCACCACTAGAACCTCTTAGGCCCCGAACCTTGGGAGAGTATTCCCGACCTAGCCACCAAGGCTACCGAAACACCATTGAGCTCACCGGAGCCAATGTGACCCCCTTGCGATCCGACACTATCCGGTTGGTGCAAAGCGGATGTGCATTCCATGGACTTCGTTCTGAAGATCCAAACCAACATCTAAAGGACTTCCTTAAAATCGTAGATTCCATAGACCTAGATGTTGAAACTAGAGAGACAACCCGATTACGCCTATTCCAATTCTCTCTACAGGATCAAGCTAGTCAATGGCTTGAGCGTTTACCCGCGGGATCCATCACCATTGAAGTAGAGTATGTGAAGAGTAGAGGAGTAGAGTATGTAAAGAGTAGGATGCTTGGTTTCTACAAAGAATGCTTGCAACTAGGTCCGGAATACAAAACTGGTTTAGAAGACGACCTAGAAAGTGGAATCAACGATGAGGTCACGTAGTAACCCATGACCTTGAGTCAAGCTACAAGACTCGTAAATAAAGAAAAGCGCTTCTTGGGAGGCAACCCATGTTTTGTGTGATTTTATTTTGTTTGTTTGTTATTTGCTTCCGTATGCATGCTTTATTTTATTGTTGGTAGATCATGTTTCTCAATTAAATAGTGGAAATACTTTACTTTGTTGTTTTGGCCTAGTCTTAACTCCACCTCAAAGTATTTTTGCAAAAGATAAGTGTAAGGGGAAACCCCAAATATGTTTTTGAGAAACAAACCGATCATGATTCTCCACAATATTAAATGAACATGTATATTCGTATTTGTTAGAGTCAAATGCTTGTATTGAGTCATAATGAAGTTTTGCAGGATTTTCCAGGAAGTAGGACCAAGTTTTTCCAGAAATTTTCCGGAAACTTAACATAAGAATTTCTGCAGGTCACTTCTGACGGCGTCACGAGTTTACTCTTGACGGCGTCACGTGTAAAAATCTGGAAATTTTACCGGTTTTGTTTTTCTAACGGAGTCTTATGGTTTTTTGTGAATTATTAAGTTTTATAATCTCCAGAAAATCTGCAAACTTCATTCCACAAGCATTATATCTTATTTTGTTTTCTAGGATTTAGTAACTTATGTAGGTTGCCGCCGATTTTATGCGAGGTTGTCTTGTCTATTTTCTCAGGATTTACAGGTTATGTATGAAAAGAAGATGATTTATATTCTGGAAGGGAAGCTTTGATTGTTCATTTTCTTGGAGGAAGATTTAACCTGGCCACCTAATTATCCATACCGAGTGAATCAGGAGAGTATTTGATTTCATTCTTTTTACTTATATCACTTTTACATTCTTTACTTGAACATTGGGGACAATGTTCATTTTAAGTGTAAGGGGAGGGTAAAATGATGATACCTTACATGTACACTTTCACTTGAGTTTGTTTGTTTAATGGTAGATGTGTAATAAAACTATGAGAAATACTTGTTAGTGCAATTTTAGCGACAAATTTAAAATTTTTTACAACATTTAGGAGTGAAACTTTAGCCATAGCAAGCATCTCATGGATAAGAGATTGTATGACTAGCACAAAACCGTATATTCAGAAAAATTTTCCACCCAAATATGTGAGGTTCGCCTTGAGATTTGATCGGAAAAGCATTAACTATTAGTGCTTATGAGTGTACCGGTAGCATTTAGATTCTAGAACTTGCGTTAGTGATGCATCCCGAGACCGCTAGTGAGACTACATTCATGTAGTAGGATTTACTACATGATAAGAGGCATTAGGATCATCCTTGTGTTAAACCCGTACCATAATTACTTGACCATTTAAGTCATATTACTTGGCTAGTTAAGTCAACTAATTTCTCCCACACCCTTAGCGTTGTACTCATTTTTAGTACACGAAACCCCTAGTACACCCCTCCGAGCCTATCTTTTCGTTTCTAACTTTAAGCATCTTACTTAAAGGAAGAATTTGTTACACCCCACTTAAATGTACACCCAAATCGCCTTAGCCTTCCGTGTATGCACTCATCTTTAGTGCATTATTGTTATTTGTTAAACCCTAAGTTAACTATCTAATTGATTACATGGTTGCTAAGTCGAGTCATATCCTTGTACATATTGTTTTGGGATGATTGGGACTCATGGGTAAAGTACATATTTATGGAGTAATGGGGAAGAACATAATATATTACCCCCATATGTACGTTAATCTTAAAAGTGTTCCAAGTGTTTTGATTTTCTTAATTCGAGTCATTATTTTAGTTTATTGTAAAGTATGTAAAGATTCAAGTGTATGGGGAATGTTCATTCCCTGTGATGTATTATTTTAGATTGTAGGGTAGGAGTGTATACAAAAAAAAAAAAAAAAAAAAAAAAAAAAAAAAAAAAAAAAAAAAAAATCGAAAAATCAAGAAAAAGAAGAAAAAAAATAGAAAAAGAAAAGAGAAAAGACATACAGACTACCATCCCTTTTTATTCTATGTACATTTTATGTTTTTGTTATTTTTCATTTATTAGCTTAAGTCGAGTCTAGTCTTGGCTTAGCAACGCCATATTGTACATGTAATTAACCAAGATTGTTAACTCACCATCAGTAAAACTTCCTCTATCCAACAAAACCGTGTATTTCATATCCCTACACCTAACGTTACAACCCTTTAAAAGACTCTTTGATAGTTTATCCTAGGTGCTTACGCCATGTGGTGGAGGTTTCATCCTTTCCCAAGCCTATGGTAATCTATTTTGCTATGACAGGTAGCAAGAGATATCTTCCGTTTCCATATTGTAATTTATACTTTATTACACCCGAGAGATATGAGTATCTAAACACTATTTGTGAGGTGCTAGTGTATGACCTCCGTGCTTGTCTTTGGTCTTTAGTGGAACGATTATTTGTTGTAATTACTTTTATATTAGTGTTAAATGACCCCTAACTTGTATTTTGAGTAGAATAAAAACGCATTTGCTTGAGGACAAGCAAATTTCAAGTGTAAGCGTATATGATGAGGCGAAAAATGAACCACTTTTAGGGGGTCATTTAAGCCCGGAATTGAATTTATTTGATCAAATATTGCCCTAAATCATTCCTTTTGTGATTTTACGTACTTTTGGAGTGAAATCTGGAAAAGGAAGCAATTCGGACGTTTTTTGAGCATAAAAGTGAAGAAAACGCCAAAGACTTAATTTTCCTTGTTGGGAACAGTAGGTGACTGCGTCAAGAGTAAAATCCTGACAGCGTCAAGAGTAATTTTCATGACGACCCAGTACAGAATTGAAGGCGTCACAAGGTAGAGCGTCAAAAGTAAAATACGTGACGGCCTGAAAAATGTTATAACGTGACGGCGTCAGAAGTAGATCAAGGCAGTCCGAGAAGTATTTTGGCGGCGAGATGACGGCGTCACCAATTTGGTCTTGACCCCGTCAGCCTCAATTTCCTATATATAGTTTTCTAATTTTCATTCATAAAGGGAGAGAAGTTTTGGAGAAACCCTAAGGCCGAACTTAGTACGAATTTTACAGGTTTTTCAAGGGTTCTCAGCCCTTGAACCCTTTCATGTGTAATTAAGATAAGTATTCTTTTAATTCAATCAATATGTCTATGTGTTGGTTGTCTATATCTTGTTCTTGTCTTAATTCCATCAAGCTAGGATAGATCTATCTTGTGTTTGCTTAGATCTAATGAAACAATAACATGTTAATTATGTGTTGATTACTTGTTTATGGTTGTATTGGATGAATGATTTCGATGTTAGGCTTAAGAAAACTGGCAGATCTCCAAATGGTAACATGCTTGAACGTCTTAGGAAACATGAACTGACCTGCACTAGGTTTTATTGGTTGTATTTAATGCATGAGTAAATTCTAATGATCCCATGTTAGGAGCTTCTTAGCCGGCTCGACATAGGAGTGAAGTAGGCACTCATAGGATTGGGGAATTAAGTGCGCCACCCCATGAATGGTATTAAGGTATACAATCCGTTATCCACGCAACTATAACAAGTAATTAACGTGTAAAAGATATCTAGGGAGTAGTGAAATCTAAGTAAACACAATTTCTCCACTTATTGCTCACAACCTTAGTTAATTTAGTTTATTTTCATTTCTAGTATTTTATTTTGATTGCATCTTTAGTATTGGGTTAGTTGACTAGCAACTAATTCTGCCCAAATCCTTAAAACCCATTCGGTAGAACAAGTAACCCATGTTAGGAGCTTCTCTAGATCTATCTTGTGTTTGCTTAGATCTAATGAAACCTAGATGTTAATTATGTGTTGATTACTTGTTTATGGTTGTATTGGATGAATGATTTCGATGTTAGGCTTAAGAAAACTAGCAGATCTCCAATTGGTAACATGCTTGAACATCTTAGGAAACATGAACTGACGTGAAGCCTCTCAAGTAAGCTTCTCAAGATCCCTTGAGAGGTAAAGCCTGGTGCGATTCCCACGTATCAAGTTTTTGGCTCCGCTGCCGGGGAATAGTTATTGTCTAGGTTAGAATCTCTTTTTATTAGGTCTACTTGCTAGATTCCTTTCTAGTAAGATTTTATTTTTATTTTTAGGTTTTCTTTAGTCTATCTTATTTCTTTGTGTTTTTGTTCGTAACTCTTCACCACCCGACATCATGGACAATGGGAACATCTTTGAACCCGTCATCCCACCACAACAAAACCCACCACTAGAACCTCTTAGGCCCCGAACCTTAGGAGAATATTCCCGACCTAGCCACCAAGGCTACCGAAACACAATTGATCTCACCGGAGCCAATGTGACCCCCTTGCGATCTGACACCATCCGGTTGGTGCAAAGCGGATGTGCATTCCATGGACTTCGTTCTGAAGATCCAAACCAACATCTAAAGGACTTCCTTAAAATCGTAGATTCCATAGACCTAGATGTTGAAACTAGAGAGACAACCCGATTATGCCTATTCCAATTCTCTCTACGGGATCAAGCTTGTCAATGGCTTGAGCGTTTACCCGCGGGATCCATCACCACATGGGATGATCTCACCACTCGTTTCCTTGCTCAATTTTTCCCACCGGGGAGAACTACTAAGCTTAGAAATGACATCTTGATGTTCCAACAACGTCAAAATGAATCTCTTTATGAAGCATGGACTCGTTTCAAGGACTTACTCCAAAAAGTCCCTCATCATGGCATTGATCTTTGGCTCCAAGTCCAAATCTTTTATGACCATATCGATCTCTCCACGAGGCGAGCCATTGACCAATCGACCGGTGGTAAGTTACGTGATCTAAGTGCGGAACAATCATGGGAACTCATAGAAGATCTTGCTCTCTATGACAACGAAAGTTGGAATGATCCCCGTGATTTGAACAAAACGGTCAAGGCAATATCTTTGCCTTCGAACAATTCTAGCACTCTCGACCGTAGGATCATGGAACTTGAGGACCAAGTCAAGTTTCTCATGAAATCCTATGTAGCTCCTAAGCCTTCAAGCCAAGTGAACAAAATCACTTCTTCATGCGAATTATGCAGTGGTCCCCATGACACACGTGATTGTGTGGAACTGCCCGGAACAGCTTTTGCGAACTACGCATCCACGCGTACTAACGAAGCGGGAGATAAGTGGTACACTTTCAAGCCCGAGCCAAACCCTTACGGTGATTCATACAACCCCTCTTGGAAAAATCACCCAAATCTTAGGTGGAAACAAAATCAACCCAATTCTTCCAATCCGCCTAATCGTTACCAACCAAACGGTCCACCCTCCAACTGTACTTTCAACAACAATCCTTCTAACAACTATGGTAGTACCAACAATCTTGAAGGGTTGATGTCTAAACTCATGGCATCTCAAGAAGCTCGCATATCTAAGTTTGAAGCCGATTTCAAACAAAAGCAAAGCGAGATGACCACCAAAATTGACGCATTGTAGAAAGTTCTCAATGACCGAGAAATGGGAGCACTCCCAAGCGACACGGTCAAGAATCCGAAACTAAACGTTAATTCCATATCTTCAGTTTTGTCACCCACTTCGTGTCCACAATACTACTCGGTTAAATCAACGAGCACGTGTTTCAAACAAAGCCAAATTCTTCAAAAGGACCAATCAAGTAAAACACCCGATATAGAACCGGTCAAAAGTATAGTTGAGACACCTCTTACGTAAGACCTTGACGATGAATTCAAGGAACTTCTCCTTGAACGCCCCGTCATTGATGTCTTAGCGCGTGCTCCTTACTATACTGCCCTCCTAGAAAAATATGAGAAGTTTAAACTAGGTAAAAATGGGACCGCCTTCATTCAAAACAAGTTGCCTAAAAAGCTTGATGATCCGGGTATATTTGTTTTGCCTTGTAAGATAGGAAGATCCGAAGCTTTCGACACACTAGCCGATTTAGGGTCAAGCCTCAGTTTGATTCCCTTATCCTTATTCACCGCTCTTAAGCTAGGAAAGTTAGAGGAAACAGAGGTATTGATAGGGCTAGCGGATGGGAGTATTGCCCACCCGGTTGGAATGATTAAGGATGTAGTTGTTCACGTAGGAAAGTTAACTATATTAGCGGACTTTCACGTCCTAGACATGGTTAGTGACACTACATGCCCATTATTGGTAGGAAAAGGATTTTTAGCAACCGCTAGCGCCATGATAGATTGTAAGGAGTCTAAGATAGCGGTAGGTGAAGGCGATACTTGGTCGGTGTACGATGTAAAGAAGCATAATTATGATTGTGATGATGAACCGACACCGCATTGGGTAGAGATGAATAGGAGACTATCTAGATATGAACCTTGGATAGAAAGGAACTTTATAGGACCTTAATGTCCATTTTATCTAGAAAAAGATTTTGTTGAGAAGACACATTCGGTAGAACAACTCATAGCTAGAGATGAAGAGCTAGATCCCTTTGAGGACCCCTTAGTCTTTAGGAAGATGATTGAGTTCTTAAGCGTAATGCCTATTAATATAGAGATGAATAAGTGGAAAAGAGAGGGGGACAAGTGTAAATGGAGGTGGGACAAGCCACCTAAAGAAGGTGACGGATCATGGCATATAAGGATGACTTTGTATGATCCGGATGGGGAAAAGTTTGAAAGGTCATACCATACTAAGGAAACCGATAGGAAGTTGAAACCTAAGTTTGATCCAAAAGATGTCCTCAATGAGGAACTCACCCGTATCACGTAGTAACTCATGACCTTGAGTCTAGCTACAAGACTCGTAAATAAAGAAAAGCGCTTCTTGGAAGGCAACCCATGTTTTGTGTGATTTTATTTTGTTTGTTTGTTATTTGCTTCCGTATGCATGCTTTATTTTTATTGTTGGTAGATCATGTTTCTCAATCAAATAGTGGAAATACTTTACTTTGTTGTTTTGGCCTAGTCTTAACTCCACCTAAAAGTATTTTTGCAAAAGATAAGTGTAAGGGGAAACTCCAAATATGTTTTTAAGAAATAAACCGATCATGATTCTCCACAATATTAAATGAACATGTATATTCATATTTGTTAGAGTCAAATGCTTGTATTGAGTCATAATGAAGTTTTGCAGTACTTTCCAGGAAGTAGGACCAAGTTTTTCCAGAAATTTTCTGGAAACTTAACATAAGAATTTCTGCAGGTCACTTCTGACGGCGTCACGAGTTTACTCTTGACGGCGTCACGTGTAAAAATCTGGAAATTTTACCGGTTTTGTTTTTCTAACGGAGTCTTATGGTTTTTGTGAATTATTAAGTTTTATAATCTCCAGGAAATCTGCAAACTTCATTCCACAAGCATTATATCTTATTTTGTTTTCTAGGATTTAGTAACTTATGTAGGTTGCCGCCGATTTTATGCGAGGTTGTCTTGTCTATTTTCTCAGGATTTACAGGTTATGTATGACAAGAAGATGATTTATATTCTGGAAGGGAAGCTTTGATTGTTCATTTTCTTGAAGGAAGATTTAACCTGGCCACCTAATTATCCATACCGAGCGAATCAGGGGAGTATTTGATTTCATTCTTTTTACTTATTTCACTTTTACATTCTTTACTTGAACATTGGGGACAATGTTCATCTTAAGTGTAACGGGAGGGTAAAATGATGATACCTTACATGTACACTTTCGCTTGAGTTTGTTTGTTTAATGGTAGATGTGTAATAAAACTATGAGAAGTACTTGTTAGTGCAATTTTAGCGCCAAATTTAAAATTTTTTACAACATTTAGGAGTGAAACTTTAGCCATAGCAAGCGTGTCATGGATAGGAGATTGTATGACTAGCACAAAACCGTATATTCAGAAAAATTTTCCACCCGAATATGTGAGGTTCGCCTTTAGATTTGATAGGAAAAGCATTTACTATTAGTGCTTATGAGTGTACCGGTAGCATTTAGATTCTAGAACTTGCGTTAGTGATGCATCCCGAGACCGCTAGTGAGACTACATTCGTGTAGTAGGATTTACTACATGATAAGAGGCATTAGGATAACCCTTGTGTTAAACCCGTATCATAATTACTTGACCATTTAAGTCATATTACTTGGCTAGTTAAGTCAACTAATTTCTCCCACACCCTTAGCGTTGTACTCATTTTTAGTACACGAAACCCCTAGTACACCCCTCCGAGCCTATCTTTTTGTTTCTAACTTTAAGCATTTTACTTAAAGGAAGAATTTGTAACACCCCACTTAAATGTACACCCAAATCGCCTTAGCCTTCCGTGTATGTGCTCATTTGTTAACTATCTAATTGATTACATGGTTGCTAAGTCGAGTCATATCCTTGTACATATTGTTTTAGGACGATTGGGACTCACGGGTAAAGTGCTTATTTATGGAGTAATGGGGAAGAACATCATATATTACCCCATATGTACGTTAATCTTAAAAGTGCTCCAAGTGTTTTGATTTTCTTAATTCGAGTCATTAGTTTACTTTATTGTAAAGTATGTAAAGATTCAAGTGTAAGGGGAATGTTCATTCCCTATGATGTATTATTTTGGATGGTATGGTAAGAGTGTATGCAAAAAAATAAAAAATAAAAAATAAAAAAAGAAAAATCAAGAAAAAAAAATAGAAAAACAAGAGAGAAAAAACATACGGACTACCATCCCGTTTCATTTTATGTTTATTTTATGTTTTTGTTATTTTTTATTTATTAGCTTAAGTCGAGTCTAGTCTTGGCTTAGCAACGCCATATTGTACATGTAATTAACCAAGATTGTTAACTCGCCACCAGTAAAACTTCCTTTATCCAACAAAACCGTGTATTTCATATCCCTACACCTAACGTCACAACCCTTTATAAGACCTCTTTGATAGTTTATCCTAGGTGCTTACGCCATGTGGTGGAGGTTTGATCCTTTCCCAAGCCTATGGTAATCTATTTTGCTATGACAGGTAGTGAGAGATGTTTTCCATTTCATATTGTAATTTATACTTTATTACACCCGAGAGATGTGAGTATCTAAACACTATTTGTGAGGTGCTAGTATATGACCTCCGTGCTTGTCTTTGGTCTTTAGTGGAACGATTATTTGTTGTGATTACTTTTATATTAGTGTTAAATGACCCCTAACTTGTATTTTGAGTAGAATAAAAGCGCATTTGCTTGGGGACAAGCAAATCTCAAGTGTAAGGGTATATGATGAGGTGAAAAATGAACCACTTTTAGGGGGTCATTTAAGCCCGAAATTGAATTTATTTGATCAAATATTGCAATAAATCGTTCCTTTTTGTGATTTTAGGTACTTTGGGAGTGAAATTTGTAAAAGGAAGCAATTCGGACGTTTTTGGAGCATAAAAGTGAAGAAAACGCCAAAGACTTAATTTTCCTTGCTGGGAACAGTAGGTGACGGCGTCAAGAGTAAAATCCTGACGGCGTCAAGAGTAATTTTCATGACGACCCAGTACAGAATTGAAGGCATCACAAGGTAGAGCGTCAAGAGTAAAATACGTGACGGCCTGGAAAATTTTATAACGTGACGGCGTCAGAAGTAGATCAAGGCAGTCCGAGAAGTATTTTGGTGGCGAGATGACGGCGTCACCAATTTGGTCTTGACGCCGTCAGCCTCAATTTCCTATATATAGGTTTCTAATTTTCATTCATAAAAAAAAAAAAGAAAAGTTTTGGAGAAACCCTAAGGCCGAACTTAGTACGAATTTTACAGGTTTTTCAAGGGTTCTCAGCCCTTGAACCCTTTCATGTATAATTGAGATAAGTGTTCTTTTAATTCAATCAATATGTCTATGTGTTGGTTTTCTATATCTTGTTCTCATCTTAATTCCATCATGCTAGGCTAGATCTATCTTGTGTTTGCTTAGATCTAATGAAACCTAGATGTTAATTATGTGTTGATTACTTGTTTATGGTTGTATTGGATGAATGATTTCGATGTTAGGCTTAAGAAAACTGGCAGATCTCCAATTGGTAACATGCTTGAACGTCTTAGGAAACATGAACTGACGTGCACTAGGTTTTATTGGTTGTATTTAATGCATGAGTAAATTCTAATGATCCCATGTTAGAAGCTTCTTAGCCGGCTCGACATAGGAGTGAAGTAGGCACTCATAGGATTGGGGAATTAAGTGCGCCACCCCATGAATGGTATTAAGGAATACAATCCGTCATCCACGCAACTATAACAAGTAATTAACGTGTAAAAGATATCTAGGGAGTAGTGAAATCTAAGTAAACACAACTTCTACACTTATTGCTCACAACCTTAGTTAATTTAGTTTATTTTCATTTCTAGTATTTTATTTTGAATGCATCTTTAGTATTGGGTTAGTTGCCTAGCAACTAATTCCGCCCAAATCCCTCAAACCCGAGATTTTTACTTGCTTTCTAAAAAATATAAAAATACAAAAATAATCATCCCTCACCTTTAGAACTAGTATTTAGGTTTTCTAATCCTAGCGACACTATTCCTAGCTGAACGATCAATCCCCCGGTACTTGTCAGTTGTCACTATACTATACTACAACGATCAAGTACACTGTCTGGTGGGGGTTGTAAGCTTCTCAAGATCCCTTGAGAGGTAAAGCCTGGTGCGATTCCCACGTATCAAGTTTTTGGCGTCGCAGCCCGGGGAATAGTTATTGTCTAGGTTAGAATCTCTTTTTATTAGGTCTACTTGCAAGATTCCTTTCTAGTAAGATTTTTATTTTATTTTTATAGATTCCTTTAGTCTATCTTTTCTTTGTGTCTTTGTTCGTAAAAACCTTTCCATTGACTTTTCCGTTCACCATTATGGAGAACGCGAATCCGCCAAATTTTTCATCCAATTGACCAAACCCACTACAAAATCTACCCTTTTCACTTCAAAATGACGTCTTGATGTTTCGACAACATCATGGTGAATCTTTTCCCGATGCATGGACTCGTTTCAAATACTTACTACAAAAAGTCCTTCACTATGGTCTTGATTTACTGCCTCTACTTCAACTATTTCACACTCGTATCGACTACGAAACCCAAATGAGGCTTGACTATGTAACAGATGGGGAGTTTTGGGAGTATGATGTCAAAAACGCATGGGAAAACTTTGAGATTCATGCCCAATACAGGAGTGGAACATGGAACCTAAAAAACGTAAGTGTAGACCTATTTTCAATTTGGAAGGCTCAATCGAAAAGTTTGTTTAGGGATAAAAAGATTAGAGTTGAGACACCTAGGTGCATGTCATGGTTAGGCACTACCTTAATACAAGATGAACACATAGGTGATCTTGATAAGATGGAGGATAGAGTAGAAAACCCAAGCCCACTAAGTACCCCACAAGTCCTACCATCATTTGAGGCATACACACCGCCCGTGACTTACCCGGAAGAAGTAGAAGAGACTATAGGAACCCCAATAGAGGTAGAACCTTTGAACCAAACACGTATAGAGGGTATAGATTTGAATACTTATAATGATAACCTTACTCTTAGTTCTAGGGAAGTTCCTAGTTTTGATGAACCGGAGCCTCAACCAAAACCGTTACCTAATCTTCCATCCTTGGATGAAAATTTAGGAATTGAAATAGGTTCCGATCCACCCATCAAACCATATAGTCTGGGTAGTCTTAGGACAAAGGTAGTGGACTCTAAGCCTTATAGAGAGGAAGCCAATATAGGAGTGGAAAATGACCTTACATGCTTACATCACACATTTATGATTGATCACAAGAAACATTATGGGTTTAAACCGGGTTTATTAGGTCAAGATGGATTCCCAACTAGTAATCTCTTGAAGTTGATTGAAAATGATCCCTTTCTAGGAGAAAATCTTAATCCACCCATTAACCAAGGTTATGATGATAGGAGCACACCCCTTTGAGCATATAATTCATCCACCACTCTTTCCTCACATGGCATATTTCCACCCCAAGGGTGTGTATCGCTACTTCCACCCGCACTTAATCCTAAGTGTAGGGAAAACCTCCCCTATTTCCGTTAAATAAGGGTAGAGTCAGGCTCGTGACTCGAACAAAAACAAGCGCTTCTTGGGAGGCAACCCATACTTTGTGTGATTTTATTTTATTTGTTTGTTATTTGCTTCCGTATGCATGCTTTATTTTTATTGTTGGTAGATCATGTTTCTAAACTAAATAGTGGAAATACTTTACTTTGTTGTTTTGGCCTAGTCTTAACTCCACCTAAAAGTATTTTTGCAAAAGATAAGTGTAAGGGGAAACCCCAAATATGTTTTTAAGAAACAAACCGATCATGATTCTCCACAATATTAAATGAACATGTATATTCGTATTTGTTAGAGTCAAATGCTTGTATTGAGTCATAATGAAGTTTTGCAGGATTTTCCAGGAAGTAGGACCAAGTTTTTCCAGAAATTTTCTGGAAACTTAACATAAGAATTTCTGCAGGTCACTTCTGACGGCGTCACGAGTTAACTCTTGACGGCGTCACGTGTAAAAATCTGGAAATTTTACCGGTTTTGTTTTTCTAACGGAGTCTTATGGTTTTTGTGAATTATTAAGTTTTATAATATCCAGGAAATCTGCAAACTTCATTCCACAAGCATTATATCTTATTCTGTTTTCTAGGATTTAGTAACTTATGTAGGTTGCCGCCGATTTTATGCGAGGTTATCTTGTCTATTTTCTCAGGATTTACAGGTTATGTATGAAAAGAAAATGATTTATATTCTGGAAGGGAAGCTTTGATTGTTCATTTTCTTAGAGGAAGATTTAACCTGGCCACCTTATTATCCATACCGAGCGAATCAGGGGAGTATTTGATTTCATTCTTTTTACTTTTTCACTTTTACATTCTTTACTTGAACATTGGGGACAATGTTCATCCTAAGTGTAAGGGGAGGTTAAAATGATGATACATTGCATGTACACTTTCGCTTGAGTTTGTTTTGTTTAATGGCAGATGTGTAATAAAACTATGAGAAATACTTGTTAGTGCAATTTTAGCGCCAAATTTAAATTTTTTCACAACATTTAGGAGTGAAACTTTAGCCATAGCAAGCGTCTCATGGATAGGAGATTGTATGACTAGCACATAACCGTATATTCAGAAAATTTTTTCACCCAAATATGTGAGGTTCGCCTTTAGATTTGATAGGAAAAGCATTTACTATTAGTGCTTATGAGTGTACCGGTAGCATTTAGATTCTAGAACTTGCGTTAGTCATGCATCCCGAGACCGCTAGTAAGACTACATTCGTGTAGTAGGATTTACTACATGATAAGAGGCATTAGGATCACCCTTGTGTTAAACCCGTATTATAATTACTTGACCATTTAAGTCATATTACTTGGCTAGTTAAGTCAACTAATTTCTCCCACACCCTTAGCGTTGTACTCATTTTTAGTACACGAAACCCCTAGTACACCCTTCCGAGCCTATCTTTTCGTTTCTACCTTTAAGCATTTAACTTAAAGGAAGAATTTGTTACACCCCACTTAAATGTACACCCAAATCGCCTTAGCCTTTCGTGTATGCGCTCATTTTTAATGCATTATTGTTATTTGTTAAACCCTAAGTTAACTATCTAATTGATTACATGGTTGCTAAGTCGAGTCATATCCTTGTACATATTGTTTTGGGACGATTGGGACTCATGGGTAAAGTACTTATTTATAGAGTAATGGGGAAGAACATCATATATTACCCCCATATGTACGTTAATCTTAAAAGTGCTCCAAGTGTTTTGATTTTCTTAATTCGAGTCATTAGTTTAGTTTATTGTAAAGTATGTAAAGATTCAAGTGTAAGGGGAATGTTCATCCCCTATGATGTATTATTTTGGATGGTAGGGTAAGAGTGTATGAAAAAAAATCGAAAAATCAAGAAAAAGAAGAAAAAAAATAGAAAAAGAAAAGAGAAAAGACATACAGACTACCATCCCTTTTTATTCTATGTTCATTTTATGTTTTTGTTATTTTTCATTTATTAGCTTAAGTTGAGTCTAGTCTTGGCTTAGCAACGCCATATTGTACATGTAATTAACCAAGATTGTTAACTCACCACCAGTAAAACTTCCTTTATCCAACAAAACCGTGTATTTCATATCCCTACACCTAACGTTACAACCCTTTAAAAGACCTCTTTGATAGTTTATCCTAGGTGCTTACGCCATGTGGTGGAGGTTTCATCCTTTCCCAAGCCTATGGTAATCTATTTTGCTTTGACAGGTAGCGAGAGATATCTTCCGTTTCCATATTGTAATTTATACGTTATTACACCCGAGAGATGTGAGTATCTAAACACTATTTGTGAGGTGCTAGTGTATGACCTCCGTGCTTGTCTTTGGTCTTTAGTGGAACGATTATTTGTTGTAATTACTTTTATATTAGTGTTAAATGACCTATAACTTGTATTTTGAGTAGAATAAAAACGCATTTGCTTGAGGACAAGCAAATTTCAAGTGTAAGGGTATATGATGAGGCGAAAAATGAACCACATTTAGGGGGTCATTTAAGCCCGGAATTGAATTTATTTGATCAAATATTGCCCTAAATCGTTCCTTTTGTGATTTTAGGTACTTTTGGAGTGAAATCTGGAAAAGGAAGCAATTCGGACGTTTTTGGGGCATAAAAGTGAAGAAAACGCCAAAGACTTAATTTTCCTTGCTGGGAACAGTAGGTGACTGCGTCAAGAGTAAAATCCTGACGGCGTCAAGAGTAATTTTCATGACGACCCAGTACAGAATTGAAGGCGTGACAAGGTAGAGCGTCAAGAGTAAAATACGTGACAGCCTGGAAAATGTTATAACGTGACGGCGTCAGAAGTAGATCAAGGCAGTCCGAGAAGTATTTTGGCGGCGAGATGACGACGTCACCAATTTGGTCTTGACCCCGTCAGCCTCAATTTCCTATATATAGTTTTCTAATTTTCATTCATAAAGGGAGAGAAGTTTTGGAGAAACCCTAAGGCCGAACTTAGTACGAATTTTACAGGTTTTTCAAGGGTTCTCAGCCCTTGAACCCTTTCATGTGTAATTGAGATAAGTATTCTTTTAATTCAATCAATATGTTTATGTGTTGGTTGTCTATATCTTGTTCTTGTCTTAATTCCATTATGCTAGGCTAGATCTATCTTGTGTTTGCTTAGATCTAATGAAACCTAGATGTTAATTATGTGTTGATTACTTGTTTATGGTTGTATTGGATGAATGATTTCGATGTTAGGCTTAAGAAAACTGGCAGATCTCCAAATGGTAACATGCTTGAACGTCTTAGGAAACATGAACTGACGTGCACTAAGTTTTATTGGTTGTATTTAGTGCATGAGTAAATTCTAATGATCCTATGTTAGGAGCTTCTTAGCCGGCTCGACATAGGAGTGAAGTAGGCACTCATAGGATTGGGGAATTAAGTGCGCCACCTCATGAATGGTATTAAGGAATACAATCCGTCATCCACGCAACTATAAGTAATTAACGTGTAAAAGATATCTAGGGAGTAGTGAAATCTAAGTAAACACAACTTCTCCACTTATTGCTCACAACCTTAGTTAATTTAGTTTATTTTCATTTCTAGTATTTTATTTTTGATTGCATCTTTAGTATTGGGTTAGTTGACTAGCAACTAATTCCGCCCAAATCCTTCAAACCCGAGATTTTTACTTGCTTTCTGAAAAATATAAAAATACAAAAATAATCATCCCTCACCTTTAGAACTAGTATTTAGGTTTTCTAATCCTAGCGACACTATTCCTAGCTGAACGATCAATCCCCTGGTACTTGTCACTATACTAAACTACAACGATCAGGTACACTGCCTGGTGGGGGTTGTAAGCTTCTCAAGATCCCTTGAGAGGTAAAGCCTGGTGCCATTCCCACGTATCAAGTTTTTGGTCTCGTGAGGGCCATTACATAAGTACTTCGATAACGTCTACATTAACATCACCCGGTGCAATTTTGGCGCAGTGTACCTGATCGTTGTAGTACCGGGGGTAGATGTTAACATCATGTTTCCCATCGTCCATGATGTCGTATGCATGTAAACCATTCCCCATCTTGAGAGGCTGACGGCGTTAAGACCAAATTGGTGACGCCGTCATCTCGCCGCCAAAATACTTCTCGGACTGCCTTGATCTACTTCTGATGCCGTCACGTTATAACTTTTTCCAGGCCGTCACGTATTTTACTCTTGACGCTCTAACTTGTGACGCCTTCAATTCTGTACTGGGTCGTCATGAAAATTACTCTTGACGCCGTCAGGATTTTACTCTTGACGCCATCACCTACTGTTCCCAGCAAGGAAAATTAAGTCTTTGGCGTTTTCTTCACTTTTATGCTCCAAAAACGTCCGAATTGCTTCCTTTTCCAGATTTCACTCCCAAAGTACGTAAAATCACAAAAGGAACGATTTAGGGCTATATTTGATCAAATAAATTCAATTCCGGGCTTAAATGACCCCCTAAAAGTGGTTCATTTTTCGCCTCATCACCAATGTAATGGTGTTAATGCTGGTATCCTTCGGGATGACCAATGTAATGATGTTAACGGTGGTATCCTTCGGGATTACCAACGTAATGATGTTAATAACGATATCCTTCAGGATGGAATGTATTGCCTTCACCGGCAAGGGGTTGCCTATATCTTTGACATATAAAAGTATCCCCAAAGTGAAAGTGATAAAGGTATGAATCCAAGTTAAAAAGGTAATGTAAAGTGTAATAAGAATGTGATGTAATGGTAGTAAAGTTGGGTAAATGATACTTTCGTCATTGTAAATGAGTCTTGAATGACATAATAACCATTGTAAGAACCATATGGTTATAGAAAACTAAACGAGAAGTAGAGCGGATTAAGTATTTTTAGAATGTGGCTTAGTGTTGCAAGTAATGTTTGAATGAAAGTGTGCTTAGTCGTAAAAATGGGGCAAGATATGACCAAGTTAAGGTTAGTAACAGACGAAAGATTTCGAGGACGAAATCCAAATAAGAGGGGTAGAATTGTTAGACCCGTTTCCCAAATACAAATAGGCCCCACCTTAGATGATATTGACTAAGGTTTAACGTGATTGGTTAGTCAACAAAGTTATGTGGAAGTCAAACCCGATAATCAATCTTGTGGTCAAAGAATGTGTATTATAGTTATAGAAGATATGATGCTAAACTTAAAGGGCTAATGTTGTCATGTAGTTAATTAGTAATAAAGTTTAATGTGGCCAACCTAGAAGCAAATATACTTGAGGGACCAAAGATGTCAATTGGTGACCTAACTTTGGTGTGAAGTAATTTGTATCCAGAAATCTCCAGTTTCATTATTATGAAATAGGTGTATGTGTGAGTACGGTTTGGAGAAAAAGGAGGGAAGAACAAAGTATTTCCAATGAGCAAATTGATGAAGGATTAGTGCTCCAAATCAAGAAATAAGTTAGTACTAATCATCTCTTCAAGTAAGTAATTCTCTACCTTAAGTTAATTGGTGAATCCAATAATTAGAGTTCTTGATATCAATTGGGAATTTGGGTAAAAGATGTTTATAAGCTAATTAAAGGAGTTATGATGATCATGGGTTAAGCTTTATTGAGTTAAGCTAATAATTTAATGGGATTAGCTATCATGTAATCATTATATGATTATGTGATAATTAATGATAGTTAAAAGGAGCTATGTTGTAAGTAACTATGATATAGTTGATTAATTATGTGTTCATGTCCATAGTGAATTGGCTTAGATTGCAAGAGTGAAGATTGATGATGTTCTTGGTTTCATTAGCTTGGGATCAAGGTAAGTAAACCGGTTATGATTTGGTATTAGAATGATTTCTATACATTATGTGTTATATGATTGTTATGATAAGGTATTTGAAATGTTTGAATGATTGTGTGATGAGGAATTAGATGTAAGGCTAGTTTGGCATAACTAGCAAAAGAGATTGATAGTTTAGTTTGGATTAAGTAAAAGTGTGTAAGAAAGGTTGAGATGAAATGGTGAGGCTTTAAGTGGCTAAGGTATGTGATATGTTTAATGATGTAATGGAATGAATGGGTTATGATGCTTAATGTGTGAATGAGTTATGATATTATATTATGATCGTTTTACTTACTAAGCCTTTGTGCTTACGGTTTAGTTTTCTAATCGTTTTGTAGGTTTGTATGCTATTACGGAAGGCTTGGCTAAGGATAAAGGTTTGGTTATGCGAAAGACTAGAAATTGGGTAAGGAAATAGGAGCTAGGTAGAATACTGAGCTCAAGTCAACGTTGACACCCCTGTGAGTCACTTTATGGTTTGTAACGTGTAAGCAAGTGTCAAGTTATGTCCTTGTTGGTTACGGTGAAGAATGTCTAATGTTTGTCAAGTAAATGGTTTTTAGTGTTATGTTTATGGCCATGTTTAAAGGGGTGTTTGGATTAATGTATGTTTGTACCCATTTTGGGATTTGAATGGGTCAATGGTCATGTATCAAAGTTGTCATGGTTTTTAATGTTAAATTAGAGTTTATTTTATGGTCAAAGTGTTAATTTTATGGTTAAAGGTGATATGGTTAAGTGTAGTATGCAAATGGGTCAAAACGGGTATTTCCACCCGTCACTTTGTAAAGCACATTTATGCGGGTCATTATGACCAAGTTTATGCATATATTTGATGTTTATAATGTCCTAATGATTTTTAAAAGTTTTGGTGTTATGTCATGTTATAGAAGTTGTTTTTTCGGAAAATGGGTCAATAGTGCACCAATGGGTCATGCAGAAAAATGGGTGTTTGGAACAAGGTCCATTTTAACCCATTTTGGGTCTAACGGGGCAAGAATTTTGGGAACGATGTATATGTTATATTTTAATTAAATGTGGATTACATGTGTTTAAATATAGGTATAAAGTTGCTTTTATGTTAAAAGGTGATTACGAGTCATTTTTAGAAAACAGTGCACTTTAGGGTGCCACCACTCATTTTAAAAATATTGGAGTCTAGTTCTTCTAAAAATAGTCTCAATGTTTGTTTTGTAACTGATTTTAGTCCGTTTATAAATGAGTGACAGGAGTCAGTAACGGGTCAAAGCGTTTCCGCGTAAAAGTCAAAGTTTTTGGTCAAGCTTTCACGGGGTGTAACATAGGGAGGTGCTAGGGTGTGTGCTAAGGGTGACCAAGGTGCTAGGCTAGGTGCTTGTGGTGCTTATGCTTAGGTTTTAACTAGTTTAGGTTTAGTTTAGACCTAATATTGCTTAGTGAGAGATTAGTGTTTAACTTAAGGTTTAGTGCCTAGATTAGGGTCCTATGAGTGTTTTGTGACTAATCTTAAGTTTTAAGAAGCTTATACTAAGTGGTGGTAGCTTATGGTGAAGTTTTGGGAAGGTTTAGACCTAATTTCGAAAAGTTATGACCTAGTTATGGTTTTGTACTTAAAAGACTTGTACCTAAGCTCTAAGGGTTTGTACTAGAGTCTAGAGGTGCTAAGATATCCTATTGTTCCTAAGGTAACTCATACATAAGCCTTGAACACTTCCAAACTAGTTTAGATAAGCAATTAGGGTTTTGTAAACACATAGGCCTAATTAGGGTTAGATTAGGGTTTATTGTGATATTGTAATATGTTTAGTGTGTTAGATTGATAGATTACTTATTGCGGTGTTGTTTTGATCTTATGCTTGACATATAAGAGATTTATAGGATATGTAGGTAGAGATATTTGTCTTGTGTAGGTACGTGAGCGAGTCTAGAGAGTTATGCAAGTCATGAAATGCATATAAAGGCAAAAATTTACCTGTGAAATACCTGACATAGGTATTTGTAGTGGGAATGATAGTGATGAGATTTTTGTGGGTTGTTATATTTGAGGGTGTGGGTGAGTATTGAATGAAAGTAGAGTTTATCGGTTTTGTAGCATTTTGATATCCGTGACATGGGTTTGAAATTAAATTTTCATAACAACCTATTTTAGGGGGCTTTTCATGAACCAGCTAATCAATTTTTTATTTTTATTTTATTTTATTTTTTTTAGGGTAAATTGCAAAAATGGTCCCTAACGTTCCACAAATTTGCAAAAACGGGACCGAGACAAAAAGTAGCGCAAAAAAGCCACCCACGTTCCACATTTTCGCAAAATCACCACTGAGAGCCCTTGTCCGTTAATTTTCCCGTTAAGTGCCACGTAGTTGAGGGTAGTATCGTCATTTCACTGTTCATCGGGTAGTAAGCTAGTGACACTGTAGCTTGAGGGACTAAATTTTTAAGCGATTGTTTGCCTTTTTTACAAACGGTACAATATCCACTCCCAGTTAAATATGAACGTTGCAGCACATCAAACTTTCACACTTTTCGAAATCTGGCAAAAAATATGGTCGTGCTCTGTGACTGTGGGAAACAAGCAACAATCAAAACAAGCTGGACAAACAGGAACCCAGGACGACGATTCTACTGTTGTCCTTCATGTGGGTTTATTGGATGGACGGATCCTCCAATGTGTTGCCGAGCAGTTGCTGTGATTCCTGGCCTGTTGAGGGCGAGGAACGAGCTTGAAGAAGAGTTGGAGGAGTAGGTGAGGTTGATGAGGGAGAAGGATCAGTGGATTAAGAAGCTCAACAAGTTTCTTATTTTTAGTTGGCTCTTTTTTTCATTGCCATTAAGTTGCTTTAGGTGTGTTGACATCTTTCTGGGTTGTATCATCACAGGGTATAAGGTCATCCCTGGTTTGTATTGACCTTCATGTTAATAAAAAGTGTTTTATTTTAGCAGTATAGTGGGATCATCGTTGTTTTGGTTGTCCTTGTTATTATATGCAGTAAACTTGGTTTTTGGTTCCTTATCAACTTTGACTTACAAAAAGTCAAAACAACTTTGGGTCATTCGGTATACATATGTAGTGGGCATGATGGCAAACCACAAATTGTGCACAACATAATACAACAAATAAGTATATGCTGATGGCAAACCACAAATTGTGCACAGCATTATGCAGCAAATAATGATGGTAAACCAAAATGAAAACAAATACCATTCCTGATTAATCAAGTCTAAAAAACAAATCACGTACAAATTATTGTCTAGAAGACAGAAACTCAATTACACAATCCATACACTCATTGTGTTAAAACACATAAACAAATAACTAACCAAAGGTTATTGCACCATCCCAATTGTGTTGACTCACTTGGCGATTTTCGCTTTTCTCTTAATCCTACTCTTCCTTTGACCTCCACCATTCCCAGTAGATTATGATACATGACTTGCTTGTGTTCCAACTTGATGACTTGGCCCTCCTGCTACTTCACTTGCTTGTGTTCCAACTAGATGACTTGGCCCTGCTCCCACCTCTGTTGCAGAAGATCCCACTGGCTGACTTGATCTTTCTAGTACCTCATCTGGTACTCCTTCCCTTCTTCTTGTCCCTTGGTTGCCTCTTCGTCCCGTACAAGCTCTCTTATTATGACCCTGCCCACCACATGCACCACATTTGACAGTCTTGCCCCTTTTTGACAGCTTCCCATTCTTGACCATTGATTTTTTCATAACCTGTTCAGCAATCTCATCCCTTGACACTCTTCTCTTCTTCCGTGGTCTCCCAATTGGAACATGGTAGTGAGGTGGCTTTAGTTCACTAGGGATAGGGCAATTGGGCCAAAAGTGTCGACCAACAATTCCTTCAATCTTGTGTTGATACATCGCCCTCCATGTGGTTAACCAATAGCATTGGTGCACATAATCCTCTGGGATCACAACCATGTTGTCAGTTGATTCCTTGTTGTGTTTAGCCATGTCGTTGATAGCCGCAACAACATGCTTACATGGAATACCAGTGAGTTCCCATCTCCTACATGTGCATTCCATTTTCGGCATATTCACAACACATTGGTCACCCCAACCTCCCATACACTGGTATGTATCCCCCCCACTCCATAAAACCTTATACTCATTTGCTTCCTCCTTGATGGTTTCTAAAATTTTAGTTGCTGTTGGGGTTAAGAGACCTTCACATCTGTCTATTACATGCTGCACACTAACACTTCTCTTCACAAGATACTGCCTGATGTACTCCAAACAACCAATGATTGGTTGATCTCTGCCGCCCACTAACTTGCTATTGAACGATTCACATAAGTTGTTAAGAAGGATGTCACATTTAGCTCTCCCTGTAACCAATATATCAATATCAACATCACTTTTAATCTTATTAATATTACAGATGACAGTCATAATATCAACATTAATCTTATTAACATTACAGATGACAGTCATAATATCAAAATCATTTTCAATATTATTAATAGTACAGATGAAAGTCATAATATGTGTATAGTGTACCTGAAAAATGTGACCTTGACCATGATGATGCTGGTATCTTCCTTAACCAGTCATAAACTTTAGAGTCGATTGATTTTAGCTCTTCCATTCCTCTATTAAACTCAGGGATTGTTGATGCTCTAGCACACCTCCAAACAAGCTCCTTGATACTCTCCCCCTTAAATAACTGCTTCATGTTGTCATATATGTGTCGCACACAGAAGCGATGTTCAGCAGCAGGAAACAGTTCTGCAATGGCTGGTAATATTCCCTGTAGATTGGTACAAAACTTACTATGGTAATGAGGATTGAATTGGATTGGAAATCAAGTAACTGAATTTACACAATTTTTATACCTTTTGTCTGTCGGATATAAAGGTGAAGTTTGAATTTGGTTGCAAATCAAGGTCATCTCCAAGATTGCTAAGGAACCATAACCATGAACTCTTGGACTCAGTTTCAACCACTGCATAAGCAACTGGATAGAGGCCATTATTGCTATCGACACCAACAGCAGTTAAGACTTGACCAGTGTGATGTCCTTTGATAAACGCCCCATCCAGCCCTAGTATGTCCTTTCTGCCTGCTTTGTAACCTTTTTTCAATGCACCAATACAAACATAGATCCGTCTGAAAACCCTTGAAAAAACACTTGAATCAGGGTTTGCTTCAACTTGAATCTTCACAGTTGTATCTGGGTTTCTATTCTTCAATTCCAAAGCGTAATCCCTAAGACTGGCATATTGTTCTTCATGGTCGCCGTCAATTTGTTTCTGAGCAAATTCCCTTGCTCTTGATATCTTTGTGGTCGGGACATCAAGCTGCAATTTTTCATTTATTTCCATTGCTATTGCAGCTGTCGACGCTGTGCGGTCCCTAACAAGAATTTTAGCAACCTCGGATGAAAGGAATCGTGCAGTCAACAATTTAATTTTTCTTGTTTGTAGGCATTTATGTTCATCATTTAATGTTTTGACACTCCAACTCCTTTCATCACCCACTTTTGACACATGTAGGGACCATTCGCACATGGCCTTGCTCTTTTTTTTGTAGGTTTTGGTACTTGCAAATTTGCCCTTTGACTGCGAAGAAGAAGCTGATGGTTGACAACTTCCTGTATCATTTCTGCCATAACCCACAACAGTCCCTCTACACATCGCTTGAATCCTTTCTTGGTCACATTTTTCAATCCTAATATCTCTTCGGGACTCCAACGCATAGATTCTGAGCTTATCTTTGATTTCCTTGGGGTGTTTAAATGTTTCTGTTACAAAAAACTCTCCCTTCTTGACATTCGCCCTACCCTCATACTCCTTCCTTATTTCTTTTAACCTTATCTTGCGCAGGGTGACAAATTTGTTATTATTGCCTTCTTCATCACTATGAAAATCATCATCAAAGTTATAACCACTATCATGATCCGTATAATCCGCCATACACTCATCAGCTAACTTTGCTACATTCTCAAAGTGGGGATCAAAATCAAACTTAAAGTCCGTCATTTCCACTTGTGGCTCAATAGGGGCTGTCACATCATCCTCTTCATCTTCAAACTCAGACACATGTACAACATGTTCTTCCTCGTTTACCTGCTGTCTTGAGGTGCCCACATCATCCCTTTCAACATCATCGATTTCAACATCATCCCTTTCCACTACTTCTTCTAAATCAACATAGTTTTTGTTGAGCTCTAAAACCACATCCTCACTCTGGTCAAGTTCTGCAACCATGTTTGTAATCAAGTCATCTCCCACACCAACATTATCTCCAGGACTGGCAAATTGGTACAAATCCTCATCTGTATGTTGAGATTGTTGCTCAACTTGTTCTGGGCCATCAACGCCACTTACAGGTTGTTGCGCAGCATGAGTGTCTGTGTCACCAACAACTCGGCTTACATGTGGTTGCGCAGAAGGAGTGTCTGTAATTAAATCGTCTCCCACACCAACATTATCTTCAGCTTGTTGTTCTTGACCAGCAATCATAGGCACAGGTGATTGACCATTGGTACCATCAATTGAAGTCTCAGCTTGTTCTGAATCGATGGTAGGATCATTTGAAGGCTCCACCCGTACTTCATCCATTATTTTACATTTTCGGCCCCTTTTGGGTCTTCTGCGTTTCAACTCAACATACACCTCAATCTCTCTATGCGTTGGAATCAAATCCAACATTTTCATCACATCCTCATCAGACTCCAACGGGTACAACCCAACATCCAACGTCTCGCCTGGTATCCTATAATAATAGCCTGCAACCCCACCTTTCACACCTATGTCATCTACCAACTCTTGAAAGGCGTAAAAGCTAAACAAGTCATAATCCACACAATCATACCACGAAATAACTGGATCAACATACATCCTTCCTGGTAGTGGCGTAAATTTTCCACCGTGGGTTACTTTCAGAGTGAAGTAGGTCGGCTTTGATTCTGTATGCAAACAATAAACATCAACACACACACACACACTAACAACATGAAAAATCAACTTAATGTATAATCCACATCCTATTCGTACTGTTCATTACAATCACATATCACTGTAGATAAAAAAATTGATACAATTAACAATGCCCAAAACATACCGTAAAGTTGATGAAGATTAGGGATCGGGGACGATCGTTCGCGGTTTTTCCCAAATAAACTAACCATCTTCTTCAATTTTTCGCGGTACGGAAATCGTAATTGGAAACTTTAGGGCAAAAAATGCGATTGACTTTGGGCAAGGGAGTGTTTGGATCAGGGTATTAATGTGCTTGTTCGGTGGGTCTAATATTATTTTAGGCGGGAACCGTGAAATGACGATACTACCCTCAACTACGTGGCACTTAACGGGAAAATTAACGGAAAATGGCTCTCAGTGGCGATTTTGCGAAAATGTGGAACGTGGGTGGGTTTTTTGCGCTACTTTTTGTCTCGGTCCCGTTTTTGCAAATTTGTGGAACGTTAAGGACCATTTTTGCAATTTACCCTTTTTTTTATGAATATTTGTCAATCACATATTTTCATTATTTCTTTTTATCTTTTACCTTTTTTTTAACCGAATACATAAAACCTATTAAATATTCATATAAATTAAATATTAATTAATTTTTTCTCTCTTTATTTTCTTTCAAACTTTTCTCAAATCCAAATCCAATTCCAATCTCATTCACAAACCAAACACACCCCTAATTCATAATCCTAAACCCATATATAAACCAAACAAGACTTAAAACTTGAAAAAAACAAATAATATCTATGTGAGTTGTGAATTTTGAAAAAGAAAGGATTTTTTTTACTCCCAGCTAGTGGGTCGGTATTTGTACAAACCTTAAATCAAAGATTTCAAAAATATCACAATTCAAAATTTAGTATCAAACAAATGAATTTAGATAGTTTTGAATCTTAACCCCCTAAACCCATACACCAAACGTCCCTTTGGTGTAAATCCAACACGAAATCCTAAAGTGAAACCTGTTGGGTAAACAAACGCCCCCTTAATTTTGTGCACTCGAGCCCCAAAAAGTCAAGAATAAAAGAATCCGATATTTCCATAAAATAAAATAAAAGTAATATAATATTCTTGTGCTTTAGCTATAAACCTCACAAAAATCCTAGTCACCGTCTTCTTTCACTAGCCGCTTAACCCGCACCCAAACCCTCGCCTCCTTTTTTTCAATCCAATTTATCTAATTGCAGTTTAATCCTCTAACACACTTACAGGTAAACATATACTCTATCTGTTATCTATCATTTCATTTGTTACACACTTTTTAATCAATCACTTACTTTTGTCTTCATTCATTTCTAGAAATGTTTGTTTGCTGCATGCACTAGTTTTGTTATTTATATAATCATAAATTTCATTTTGCTTGGTTTTAACGCTTTCAATAACCTTATGGGGGTGTTTGGGATAATGCTTTCAATAAGCAGTTAGTTAATTAAGCAATCCCAAACACCCTCTATGTCTAATTTTGAAAGTTTAATAGTTATAAGCTGTATTTGGGATTGCTTATAAATAAGCACTTACAGTTATAAATAGTGTTTGGTTTTGATTATTTTCTAAAAATTGCATTGAGACAGAATAAATTAAGAAGTTTTAATCTAATCTGTTTAATAGGTATAATGGTAAAAAGTTGATTTTTGTTTCATCTTAAAGGGTAAGGGTCCAGTGAGAAGAAACTTAAAATGAGAAAAATGAGAAATAACTACAACCGCATATTTGAGATGTATCAACTAGAATTAAATGCATCTCTATTCATTTGGATGCATCACAACTAGTTTCGAAAGTGATTTTGAAGTAAAAACGATGGAAAGTAGTACTAGCAACAAATTTGACCCGCAGAGGTCAAAAAATACATAGAATTCGTCTAACTTGATGAAATGCATCTAATATATGTACATGCATCCAATTTTTAACTAGAAAATATATTATGAATAATGAATATTGTAAAAATAAATAAAAATAATAATAAATAAATAAATATTGTAAAAATAAGCTATCCGATAACATCCTCCTTATTTTTTTAGCTTTTTTTGTGGTTGAATAATGAATATTGTAAAAATAAATAAAAATAATAATAAATAAATAAATAAATTATTAGTGATATTTAATATTGCAAATATTTGAATATTCAGGCTGTTTTCCTAAGATCAAAAGTGCCGTAAACTTGTAGGTTTCACTTAATTTACATAGTCTTTATGATTATATGTAGTTTTTTTTTTTTTAATAAGTGAAATATCCGGATGGTTTTTAATTTTGTTGTGATTTGTAATGGATATGTGTTGAGCAGAATGCAGACCTGCTCTGGAGCTATCATGGGTTCACTTCAACAGCCCGTATGGGTTAAGGAGTCTACTTTTCTCCCAAAAGGACCTGGTGTCAGTGGGTTCATGCGTCAGGCGAATGTTGGTTCACTTAAGCCATATAGATCATTCAAAGTTGAAGCTAGCTTGGCTACTGGAAGGCCGGCCTCCACCCCCTCTGTGCCCATCACAGTTGGAGGTAACTAGTCTAATGTTCATACAACTTGTAGTATGCTCGTGCGATTCTATAAATGTATATTTGTAGTGTAAAAAAAAGGGTTGATATTCATTAAGGCATGGACTGAATTTTACGTTGATAGGTAATGGAAGCAGCTTTGAAGACCATGAACTGAGTGCAGTGGATCCTGAAATTAGTGAAATAATATACAAGGAGAAGCAGCGTCAGTTTAAAGGTTTAGAGCTTATTGCATCAGAGAACTTCACATCCCGAGCTGTTATGGAAGCAGTTGGTTCATGCCTTACAAACAAATATTCTGAAGGGCTTCCCGGCAAAAGGTTAGTATGCTCTGTATGTGAAAGTGGTGATTAAGTTTTTGGCGATCTAAGGCTCGTATTAATTTGATATACTTTTGCAGATACTATGGTGGAAATGAGCACATTGATGAACTGGAAACTCTTTGTCAAAAGAGGGCTTTGGCAGCATTTCACTTGGATGAAAATAAGTGGGGTGTAAATGTTCAACCGTTATCTGGTTCACCTGCTAATTTTGAGGTTTATACAGCTATTCTTAATCCTCATGACCGCATAATGGTGAGTTTCGTGTGTTGGTATCTGTTTTGATCTATTTAGATTACATGAATGTATGTATTTGATTTCAACTTTGTGCGTCTCAGGGATTGGACTTGCCTCACGGAGGACACTTGTCACATGGATTCATGACTCCCAAAAGACGGGTTTCAGGAACATCCATATATTTTGAATCTATGCCTTATCGCCTTGATGAATCTACAGGTCTGTGGCATGTCTTTGTTTTAGTTACTGGTGGCAAAGTAGGTGGGTCTGGTGGGTTCACGGGATGGGGTTTGAAAAAAGACTGGTCTTGTTTCGTTGACTAAAAACAATTTTGTACATGAAATTTAGGTGCTTAATAAAATGTTTGTCTGTCAAACATGATTATAAAAACTTATATCATGTTAACCCTTTTTACTTTCTAGCTAATGTTTTAATGGGACCCATTCGAGATAAGTTTAACTCAAATCTGGTTGTAAGTAAATGGGCCAGAATTGTCACTTCTATTTTGCAGGAAAAAAGGTGGTATATATCTCAATAAGGTTGGTACAAGAGTCTGATGTTAATGTTTGGTTTCACTTTTACAGGTCTAATTGATTATGACATGCTTGAGAAAACAGCCACCTTATTTCGACCAAAACTTATAATAGCCGGGGCTAGTGCTTATCCTCGTGATATTGATTATCCTCGTTTTAGGAAGGTATAGCTTTCATTCGACTCTACGGATGTCACTTGGTACTCCTAAATTGTCCGGAATGTCATTATTAGTCAACTATTAATGAGATTGCCATTTACAGATTGCAGATTCTGTTGGTGCTTTTCTGATGATGGATATGGCTCATATTAGCGGTCTTGTTGCTGCTTCTGTCCTTGCCAATCCTTTTGAATACTGTGATATTGTGACAACAACCACACACAAGGTATATTATTTCTGAGTTAATCAAAATTTGTAGCCTTTAATTATGAAGTGCTACTTAACGGATCCAGATTTCGTTCTTATTGTCAAGCTTCATCGTTAAACAGCATATCATGTAGCAGTTGATGTGGCAATAGATTAATGGGTTGGTTTAGGCTGTGCTCTATCTCTAACGGGTATAAATAAAATATGTACAAAGGCCCAAAGGGAATTTGTCAAATGGATTAACAAGTCATCTGAAATGTATTAAAATGCATATAACCACCAAGATCACTTGATTTAAAGTTATATTGTTAGTGTAAAGAGTATAGTTTTTGTGATCATATGTGACACTATCAATTGAATGAATTTTTTTCTTTGCAGTCTCTGAGAGGACCTAGAGGCGGCATGATATTCTTCAAGAAAGACCCGGTTTTGGGAGTCGAATTAGAATCTGCCATCAATAATGCTGTTTTCCCAGGTTTGCAGGTTAGTTCCAGACTGAAAGGCACTTTTATCCTACTTTTTTTCTGTGATGATGGTTAGGGGCAGGTTGGTTTTAAGTTGACCTTTTCTGTTAAATTTGTTAAAGATTCATTTTGTTAACAGGGTGGTCCACATAACCATACAATAGGAGGACTTGCGGTTTGCTTAAAGCATGCTCAGTCTTCAGAGTTCAAGACCTACCAGAACCAGGTCTTTTACATCTCTTTATCTTAGCATCACAAGGCAGAATATGTTTTCGACGTGTTAACATGTATTTTTTGCAGGTTGTTTCAAATTGTCGAGCTCTTGCTAAACGATTGACAGAGCTAGGATACACATTGGTTTCTGGAGGAAGTGATAACCACTTGGTTCTAGTGGATCTCAGGCCATTGGTACGCTTTTTGTACCTGGCAACATCTATTATAGTTTATTGTTTTTGGTTGACTCGTTTTGTTTTGGGCGTATTTCAATGTTTTTTACTGATTTTTTTGTCGTATGGACGTTATATTTGCTGCTTCTACTTGATACGAATTAATTACTTTTGTGTATGGACGTTATATTTGCTGCTACTACTTGATACGTATTAATTAGTTTTGTGTCACTGGTTTATTTATCATCTAACATTTTTCTGTCTCTTTTAATGCAGGGTCTTGATGGTGCTAGGGTTGAGAAAATTCTTGACCTAGCATCTATAACCTTGAACAAGAACTCAGTACCAGGTACATTTTGGGCCTCCTATTAAATTCAAGCTTCTTAGGTCTCAAAATTGGCGGGTCGGTTGGGTTGACCCGAATCCTTATGGCCAAAAGTTTTATATTTTTTCACGAATTATTAGCATCTCAAATATGATAAAAAATAGTGCTTGGAGGTATTGTTATTTACAAAAATACATTTTTGGCGACTTTCGACCTCTTCAAGCCGTTTAATGGGTGTTTGTTTCAAGCCGTTTAATGGGGTGTTTGTTTTAACTAATTATCCATTTTATCAGTTTCATCTTTGAAAATAAATTTTATCCCGCATCGACCTGTTCATAAGTAATTGGCTAAATTTACCAAAATTCAACATTCCTATCCGTATGTAAGTTGGAATGATGAAGCTAATAAAGCTTTGAGTTCTTGTACGAATCGTACTCATAATATCTCTTATTTTGTTTCAAGCCGTTTAATGGGTGTTTGTTTCAAGCCGTTTAATGGGGTGTTTGTTTTAACTAATTATCCATTTTATCAGTTTCATCTTTGAAAATAAATTTTATCCCGCATCGACCTGTTCATAAGTAATTGGCTAAATTTACCAAAATTCAACATTCCTATCCGTATGTAAGTTGGAATGATGAAGCTAAAAAAGCTTTGAGTTCTTGTAAATATCTCTTTTTTTGAACATTGTAGGCGACAAAAGCGCCCTTGTGCCAGGTGGCATACGTATCGGCACACCAGCTATGACAACTCGTTGTTTCACCGAAAAGGAATTCATTGATGTGGCTGACTTTATTCATGAAGGGGTAATGCTGACGTGTGAGGTAAAACAAGCCGTCTCTGGGTCAAAACTTCAAGATTTCATGAAGTATGTAGCTTCGTCAGATTTCAGTTTCACTGAGAAAGTATCAGAGTTGAGGAGTAGAGTCGAGGCGTTGGCAACCCAGTATCCGATCCCGGGTTTGTAATAAGTGGAATGCAACTGTTACATAATTAGGATAAAAGTGATGCGCAAAGTCATCACTGGTTGTTGGATGTTGGTTTCTATTGATCTTTAGATATTTTGATCGAAGATTTTGTCACTTAAATGATCTTAAGACCTTTAAGTTTCGATCCATCAAGAGGTCAGCTGTCATATATGACTTGTTTGGTTTAGTGGGTGGCATGCGTGCTAGTCATGGGTGTTTGTGGTGATGTGACAATGCTTTAAAATTTAAGCTGGCTCGAAACTCGACCATGAGGAAAACAAATAGACTAGCCGTGCAAAGTGTTACGGTTTTGGTCTAGGATATTTGAGGATCCTTAAAATGTGGTCTGATTTCAGTTCTTAAGTAGATAAAAATGGAATTGAATTGCTTGTAGTTTCCGAGATACTAAAGTGATGAGTCGAACATTTCAAGTTTAAATTCCTAATGACTTAAATGTGAAAATTCCAATCTTATTCATGTGATAAAAAACCTCGGACTAAAATTAACTTAAGTTGGCACAAGTGAAAGTGGGGTAAAAAGCATGATGTGCTTTAGGTACAAGTTCATTAGCTTTTGTAGATTTTTAAACCACTAAGTTTTATCAAATGGATTATTAGAGCTCAGATAACCAAATTAACTTTTTACAAAAACAATGAACGCTTATCAAGAGAGGAGATGATGAATGATATTTAGTGGATGTTGTGTCATGAAGTTGATTTCAATTTTGTCATGACAGATTTATTTTGATGAAGCGGAGGTATGAAATTGCTCATTTCTTTTGTGTAACTCTAGAGCATTTATGTGTGGTTATATCATCATCACATCAATTCCTTATTTCAACTTCTCTAAATCCGTAAAAAGCTTTCCTACGAACTTATGATCCACTACATATTACTCTCACACATCTATTTCTTAATCACGGTTGAGCCACAAGCTTCGATGGTGGTGGTGGAGGAGGGGGTCCGATGCACCTTGGCTGTCTAAAGCGCGTGGCTTTGTGATGCTGAGCTTCTACCGAAGCATAGCCAATGCTTTTAACCAGCTTATTTCTAAGCAAATTGTTATACATAAAATCATCTCCTTTTAGTTATTTTGCATTAAAAAAAATAAAAATAAAAAATCACCTCAACAAACAATAAATCTTTTTCCCAAACTTCATTTCTTCTCTTATACCAACACAAAAAAACTCAAACATCATTTCCTAAAATTACTTGCAAAATAATAATAATAATAATAATAAATAAAATAAAACAATTAAACCATTTTACAAAAGAGCAATGCTAGACCCACTCACAAAATTCATCAGAAATATTAGCGGGTGATTGGTGCATTTTTTGACGGTTTCTCCTCTGCCTTCTCTTATAAACCAATCACCCCTAACACGAGTGGATTTTTTTGTGTGAATTTTGTGATTAGTTCTATTTAAAAAAAAAAAAAAAAAAAAAAAAAAGTAGAAAACTCTCTTAAAATAACCTCAGCCTCCCCTGTCCCTAAACTCTTAAACCCTAAACCCTCACTCACCACAACCACATACCAACCAACCATGGCTTCAGTAGCTATAACCAGAAAACCACACCTCCTCACACCCCTCCTCCACCAGCTCCGATGCCGAACCCTATCAACTGCCACGTCAGCAGCAGACACCGAGAGCCGCATTTCTCGGAGTGGCGCTAAGATACTGGAATCATTTCGAGAGGAATTCGAAATAGGATCACGAGTGATTAGTTTAGAGACAGGGAAGATTGCTAGGTTTGCTAATGGTGCTGTTGTTTTAGGGCTGGGTGATACTAATGTCTTGTCCACTGTTTGTTCCGCCAAAGGCGACTCTCTTCGCGATTTCTTGCCGCTTACTGTACGTATACCGTGAAATGATTTAGGAATTTTTTATTTTTTGTTTCGTGATTTTAATTGTATAAATGACGAAATGTTTTTGCTAATTACTTAGCCACATGTCGTTTGTTAGAGGTTGTTAGAGTTTGTTAGGATTCAGTTAGTTGTTAGCGATAGTTCAGCGTGTTCTTTTTAAATGATTTAGATTTATTTTCTGATTTCTGTTTAGTTTGTAACGTTGACTAGACTTAAGTAATTTGAACTTGTTATACTTCTGTTAGTTAGTAGTATTTATGTATTGGTTAATTTCTGTTTGTGTTTTGAATTATATATGATGAGTATGTTTAGTTTGGAGCGATTTAACATTGACTAGAATTAAACGAATAATTAAATGCAAGCAAATGCAGAAGCATAGAAATGCGACCTTAATGAGTAGTTCTATATATAATAAAATTATAGTAATTAGATAATGAGAACTTGCTGCCTTCGGATATGTCATTATTTCGCATTGTTTGATGAAATTCTAAATTAGTTATATTTTTTGTGTTCAGTATTCTTTATATTCACGTAGTTGTTACTATATTGTATACAATCATTTATCGTTAGTTACATACGTTGGAGGTAACTTATGAGGCCATGTGCAGTGTCGAACACCATCAAAGACGACCCTGGGAGGTGAAATTATAATTTAGTTGGATTTTTGGACTCAAAATGCTAGATATATATTTTGTAGGATGATGGATATTTATGTAGAGGATGAGATAAAGTTGTGGTATTTGATGAGTTTAAGTGGTGAGATGTCTGGATGAGTATTTAAAACTTTAGCTCTAGATGTACCGTGAAAGTATTTACCAGGGATATATAACTCTGTATGTTGCATTATTACTTGTCCTGTGCACTTAAGTTAAGGTTTAATGTAACAATTTAGAACCATTAAATGTAAAACTGATGTTCAGAGGGTGTATAATTTGATTGTGTTAGTTCATTTATGAGTTTAATGGGTTCAGGTCGATTATCAAGAGAAACAGTTTGCTCAAGGAGTAATTCCCAGTACATATATGCGAAGGGAGGGTGCTCCAAAAGAACGAGAACTTTTATGTGGGCGTCTCATTGATAGGCCCATTAGGCCACTTTTTCCAGCTGGATTCTACCACGAGGTTCAGGTATGTGTGATAAGAGCGTACCTGCTGCACCTTTTTCAGTCCTTTCTACGTTTGTGGCCTTTGGTTGTAGGCACATCTCAATATTGCTGGGTTGTTTCTGTAGGTGATGGCTAGTGTACTTTCTTCAGATGGGAAACAGGATCCAGATATAATGGCGGCTAATGCCACTTCGGCTGCTCTTATGTTATCAGATATACCATGGGGTGGTCCTATTGGAATGATTCGGATAGGGAGGATCGATGGTCATCTTATTGTAAATCCAACCATGGATGAGGTTGTAATCTTTCTCATTTCCCTCATGTGCAATCACTATCTTGCAAATTTATTTATTTTTTTTATCTATCTTGCAATCTCTTTTTTCCAAAACAATGAGCAGGCTAAAAATTTCTGTATTTTTAAATTTTTTGTATGTTTCTTATATGCAAATTTATAAATTCATCTAGGCTATTTAGTCCTGGGCCCACAGACGATAATACTCAATTCTACCCTTAACATATCATGGAACAGATTTTATACTATCTTGAACAGTAGAGTATTATCTCATTTTTTTAATGGTGGATTGTCACAGCTTAATATGAGTGATCTCAACCTTGTATATGCCTGCACAAGAGATAAGACTCTGATGTTAGATGTCCAAGCACGAGAGATTTCAGAAAAAGACCTTGAAGCTGCATTTAGGTTTGCTCATCCCGAGGTAAGCTAGGAGAATTGACCGGTAATTTCATAAGACCCGCAGGCATTTTCAGAATCTAAATGAAGCAGCTTTGATTATTCAGGCGGTTAAATTCATCGATCCTCAGTTGAGACTCGCTGCCAAAGCAGGGAAACAGAAGAAGGAATATAAACTTTCATTGGTGTCAGAAAGAACAATGGACAAGATCCGAAATTTGTCTGAAAAGCCTATTGAAACTATATTTACTGATCCTTCATATGGAAAGGTACGTGGACCATTTTCCCCTCTAGTGCTGAGTGAACACTGAACAGTCAGAATGACCAGTCGAGTTTATTCCTCTGTCATGAATTAATATTTAATATAATATATGTGTTTGATACTAAAGCATTCAGTCAGATGCCAGTTTCTTATTTCATTTTTATTGCATGCAGTTTGAACGCGGAGAAGCCTTGGAAAAAATAGGACAAGAGGTGAAAGTTGTTTTAGAAGAAGAAGGCGACGAAGAAAGCTTAAAAGTTCTTTCAAAGACGGTTGATACAGTGAGAAAACAGGTGTGGTTGATTCTGCTTTTTAAACTTCCAGAATAGACTTTTTTTTTTTTTTTTTTTTTTTTTTTTTTTTAATCAAGGAACCATATTATATTTTTCAAATTTATTCTTTGTTATACCTTGCCTGATGTGTATCAACTGCTATTTGGTAGAAATCTGTTGAGAGTTTTTGTGGCTCTTTATGTGCCCTTGTAAGGGGGAGGGGGTCGTTCTGTTTTCTTGTCTGGTTTGTTCGTAAGATTGTATTAAATCTTTTGAAGACAAACTAAAAGATATGTTTGACCGTCCACAGCTTCTAACTTATGTTTTGGAATTCATAATTTTTATTAGGAGGAAATCATGGTTCATGATTATTTGTTGAATATCTTATGGCCTTTCTTACAGTATTATAGTAGCAAGGATCTTTTAGGTTTTACTTCTATACTTTTGTACTTTTGTTGTTGAGATGTCTAAAAGAATAATTTGCCAGATTATACGCAGAAGGATCATTACCGAAGGGTTTAGGCTTGATGGAAGGCGTCTTGATGAGGTTAGGCCGGTGTATTGTGAAGCTGGTAACTTGCCTGGATTACATGGATCGGCACTCTTTTCACGTGGAGATACACAGGTTATAGCTATTAATTAACAAGTGGTGTATTATGATCCTCAACTATACGTGCTCATATCATAAAATATAATATTTATTGTTCAGGTTCTATGCACTGTTACCCTTGGTGCACCAGGAGATGCTCAACGTCTAGATTCTATTGTGGGCCCTCCTACCAAGAGATTCATGCTTCATTATAGTTTTCCACCTTACTGTATTAATGAAGTTGGAAAGCGCACTGGTTTGAATCGCCGTGAAGTTGGACATGGTGAGTTAAGTGTTTCTCCACATTAATAGTAATAAGAATCGGCTCCTTTTGTATATCTTACCCACAAAATATGTTTAAAAAAATCAAAATTTTCTTGTTCACCAATTTTATCTGAGATAGAATGATAGATGTTTTATGGTGTGTTTTTCTTGTGAAAGAAATTGACCTCGGCAACTCTCGTAGACACTTTATTCAAAAGTTAATGAATCAAATATCGTTGGCTGTAGTATAACTTGCTGGTCCTTCTGAATCTTTTTGTAGGTACTCTTGCTGAGAAAGCTCTTCTTGCTGTATTGCCCCCTGAACTTGACTTTCCATATACAGTTCGCATTAATTCTGAAGTCATGGGCTCTGATGGTTCAACATCAATGGCAACCGTCTGTGGAGGTATATTGACTTGCCACATTGAAGTTCTTCTGATCCATTTTCGCTTTATTTTTCTTTTCCATATTGTATCATGGGGCATTACCGGTATTACATAATTCTCTTTATTGATGTAGGGAGTATGGCTTTAATGGATGCCGGCATCCCGTTACGAGACCATGTTGCAGGTCTGTCAGTGGGCCTTGTCACCGAGGTTGATTCATCAACTGGCAATGTTGAAGAGTACCGCATACTAACTGATATTCTGGTGAGCATTTATCTTTGAAAGCTTGTTTCGTTGGCTGAATACTTTACCCTCTAAAAGTTTAAATGCAAACATGTGTCACGTACTTTATATCTTGTATGTAGATTGCTTTAAGCTAATGATCATACCAACTGCTAGTCATGTCGTATGTAATATTTGAGTCGGGAAGGACATCATTCGAATTAAAAGAAATCCAAAAATGCAATGTGATGGTCCATTTTTGACACCGGCATAACAATATTTTGTTCATGTTTAGGGACTTGAAGATCATCTTGGGGACATGGATTTTAAAATTGCAGGAACTCGGAATGGAATCACAGCAATTCAGTTGGACATAAAACCTGCTGGAATTCCTCTTGACATCATTTGTGAGTCACTGGGACCTGCATATAAAGGTCGACTCCAGATACTTGATCACATGGAGCAAGAAATAAATGCTGCACGTACTCAGGATGGAAGAAATTCTCCCCGATTAGGTAGGATTCTCACTTTTATCTTTGATAATGATCAGTTGCCCCGTCTTCTAATTTTATGTTGTCTTGCAGTTACCTTAAAGTATAGTAATGATGATCTACGCCGCTTGATCGGACCACTTGGTGCCTTGAAGATGAAGATTGAAGAAGAGACAGGTTTGTTTAGCTTGACAGTGCTTAATAGATGTATTTAGATGAAACTAATTACTGCTTATGATATGCATGATATCTGGGTAGATTTTATGAACATCATATTTAGGGGGATATTAAAGATCAGCATTGACCCTAAAGTAAAACAAACATGCCTCCTAATAATGTAATAATTCTTCAGTATATACATAAGTTATGAGTAGCTTCCTTTTTCAGTCGGTCTTCTGGCTGCTACGTAGATAAAAAATTTGTTTTTGTTCAACATACATGAGTTATGTAAGATATCATGGGTCCCTAGTATCTTATTTATTTTTGTCTCTGTCTAGATACTCTGTGATTTCATGTATAAATAATTTTTATTTAAATCAGGTGCTCGGATGTCTGTGAGTGATGGAACACTAACAATACTTGCTAAGAATCAATCTGTAATGGAAAAAGTGCAGGAAAAGGTACTTCACATTCTTTCATCCTTCTCTGCATAAGATGACAGATTTCTTGTATATTTTTCCCCTGGACCCCTGCATGGTGGAATTACTTGAAATATGGTTAAATATTGGCATTTTCGTGTCACAACATGAAGTCATGAACTGTATCTTAGAAATTAGCTTTTGTAAGAGAGTGTGCAGCAATGCTATACATGTTAAATCCTGAGGGACCTAGTTTGGAATCATGTAAGATTTAAAACTATAAAAACTGAATAGCTGAAATGAGGTTACACGTCTTGACTTATATCTTTCGTTTCATGTAGAAATCATTGTAGTATATTACATGCTATCCTGCTTGAAGTTTAAATACTCTTAATTCTTCTCTCGCAAAATTAACTAACGTTGCTTGACACATCATTTGAAAGTCTAACAAAATAGAGGATTCTTGTGGATCAAAATTATTATCGTAAAAATCTCGCAGTGCTTACTTTAGGGCAGAAGGTAAAACGAACTAGATTACTGTTAAAATTTTCATGTAATTATGTAAGATATATTGCATACACTTTAACTAGATAAAGATTTATTAATTGGCGTGTATACATCACATTTTAAGTATGACTTCATCTGGTGCTTAGTAGTTAGTATTGACATAATTATCCCAATTTTTTTGCTAGACAGATGATGTGTTCTCAGTCTCAACACTCTTTTAGTTTTGAGTTTTGACCAATTAATAGTTCTGAACTTAAGAATTAGTAATCTTCTATATGTACAAAGTATTATCATTTCATCCGCTGTTTAACTACTCAAGTAAGATTCATGGCCATAACTTATTGTACTGATCACGTTTGGTTCAACATTTATCAGGTTGACTTGATTATTGGACGAGCAATTGAAGTAGGTGGTGTTTACAAAGGTATTGTAACTTCCATAAAAGAGTATGGGGCTTTTGTGGAGTTCAATGGTGGCCAACATGGCCTGTTACATGTTTCTGAGTTGTCTCATGAACCGGTTAGTGTCATCTTTCCTTGTTTCTTCCCTCTTTTGTTTTCGAGTGTCCTTGTTTCCTTATGTTTTTTCTCTGACTCTAGAGATGGAATAGTTGTCCCACTTACCTAGAAGTGGGTTGATTCGAGCTGTATTTTTTCTTGAATGATTCAAATGGTACTTTAGAAAACACTCTAAATTGAGACGGGTCAATGAGTTAAAAGTGACCCAGGGTGTATTTAAAATATAAAGAAAATAAGGCCAACATTTATGCTAAACATATAAGAAAATAGAGTCAACAGTTGATTGCGGGTCGACTCAGTCTGTATGTAAAACTATCCATTCTAACCAAAACCTATATCGTCTGAAGTCTGAACCTATTCTACCCTTCCCAGTTTGCCACCTCTATCAGACTTTCTAATCTTTTGGTTGCCAACATGATGTTGATTCTTTCAATATTTAACAAAAAATAAAATAAAATGAGCTGTCGATACTTTTGCTTGTGATTGAATTGCATGCTGTGGGATCTTTGACTTGTTAGTTAATATTTTTCAGGTATCCAAGATTTCCGACGTGATTTCAGTTGGGCAGCAACTGTCTTTAATGTGTATTGGGCAGGATCTCCGTGGTAACATAAAACTCTCATTAAAAGCCACTTCACCTCAAAAGACCAAAAAGTCTAATGCAGCTAAAGAATCTTCGGACCTGTCAAAACAAAAGCCTGATAGTTGCACAACTGACAAAAATTCGCCTAATCAGCAAGAAAACAAAAGTTATAGAGTCAAAGATTCACCTGAAGACGCAGATAGCAGTACAAAGTTAAACCCATCTTACTCTTCAATGTCCCCAATTGTTATTCGCAGTGCTGTGGAGTGCGACGAGGAGGAAAAATCAGCTGGTTTAGGGTCAAGCTTAAAAGATAACAGCAAACCCCAACAGGCTTCAAAATCAAATCCTTCCCAAAAGCCCAAAACTTCAAAATCTTTAAACACTGAGCTTGGCGTAGCTTCCACTGGTTCTGACGCGTTTTTATCTAGAAAGATTAAAACGACAAAACCATTCCTACGCACAGAAAAGAGACCAGATTATGATTCTGAGTCCACAAGCTCGGATGAAGACAAAGTTGAGGAGGATAAATTTACAATATCAGCCCTGGCAGATATTTTAGATGATCAAGAATCTACAGTTGAGGGTCAAATTGATGCGAAGAAGCTCAAGCTTGGAATGAAAGTAACTGCAAAGATTCTTCAAGTACGTGCACGTGGATTAGTTCTGGACTTGGGTGGTGGAATCAATGGGATGTACCGGTTTGAGGTACGTGTCAGCATTTTATATTTTGACTTTGCATTGTTCTTGATATAACTGTCAAAAGTACCTGCAGTGTTTAAATTTGAAATGCAGCATTTAAATTTGAAAGAATGTTCTGGGCGTTTTTTTTACTCTTCTACTCATTGGGCACGCAACAATGGGTGAACTTAATCATGAATCAAAATGTGTTGGGTTGACCCACGAACATTTTGACCCTTTGACTTGTTTTTGAAAAAAAAAAATGTTTCCAGCCTGACCTGTTATTAATTAAATATAACCCAAATTGACACATATTCACAAAAATAATTAAGTTGCTGTATCTAGAAACTACTTAGCTACTTCAATTGTTATTAGTTTTGAGTAAAATATATGTTTCGTCAGTGTAAAGTACAGTTTTAACCTTTATGTATCTACTTGTAGAGTGGTGGGAAACGGGAGTTTGAAGTAGGCGATGAGGTACGAGCCAAATGTGTAAGCTTTAACAGCAAGGGCATCCCTGTTATGGCTATCATGCAAGATGATTAGCGACTTCTGCTATCATCAATCGATTTTGAGTCAGTTATATAGTTCCATGAGGCTGTTGTTTGTGTCATCTCGTTGTGATATGGCCTGAGGATCCGTGATTAATTGGGTTAGTCTGGGGAAAGCTACCACTCTATTTAAAGTTTTGCCAAAACAGTCGATTATGTGACTTTTTGTTCTTGCTTTCTTGGAGTTATGTTACCTGTATTATGGGTTCCTTAACCAACTTGTACAGTCAAGAAGAGGTGGTTTGGTTTATGAAGGAAGGAAAAAGTTTACTAACCACCAACAGGCAATAACAAACAGATTGATTGGTCATTTAAGTGTCTGTATGATGAGTTTTGTACTTTTGCGGAATCATGCAAGGGGTGGGTAGCAAATGGAACCCAATTTATCTCTAATGTAATTTTAGCATTATTTTTTTTCTTGTGTTGATGGAAATCGCACTAATTTTTTTTTTTTTTTTTATATTTTGCAAGTTATCAGAATAAATTCCCTCCTTATTCTTCTATACATTTATTATCAAGTGTTATCATCTTTTAAGCGATAATTATACTTCTTTCATTCTGCTATAGTTGTCGAACATCTAGTTTGATGGTATTAATTGATGATTAATATGATATGAGTGCATCTTTAAGATTATACATTTCTCTTTAAAGTACTTGCACCTCGTTTTTATCATGGTTGTAAAATTCTGCCGATGGCACTTGACTGGTTGGCTACTTTGTAGCAAGTAATCAGGCTAAGTGGGGAATAATTAGATTGAAATTTTTTTATATAAATTTTGAAATACCTAATAATACCATAGAAATATGTTTGGAAACATATAACACAATTGTTCGAATACTTCAAATCGTGTTTTGACCTAGTTAACGCAAGTTTTGACCGAGTTTCATTTAGTTTTGACCTTGTAGCGAGTAATCGCTAATTACTCGGTCACTCACCATGTGGCAAGCAATCGCGGATCACTCGGCCTTGTAAATTGTAATCCTGATTTTACAACACTGTTTTTATATTTACAAAAGTTGTAGCAATTGATACACGCTAAGCAATCATGTATTTAAACCGACTTTCATATTGAATAACACTGTGTATTACGGTTTTGCATATTCACTGTTCTCTTTCGATTCCGGATATGTGAAAATCGTAAACCAAAAAAAGAAAAAAAAAAAAAAAAAAAAAAAATAGCATGTTAAATCATTCTATTAACCAAAGAACCAATATCGTCTTTTTGCTGGAAAAGGACCAACATATCAGACTTCAAGAGTTCTAAAACACCATAAATCTCATCTAAATCTATATGAGTTGCATCTTGAGAATAAAACAGATGAAACTCATTCCTCACTTCAATCCAACTACACCCTCCAGTTTTCTTTAATCCTCTTTCCTTCATCAGTTTTCTAGTTTTCATAACTTCAGGCCATTTCCCAGCTGAAGCATAAACATTCGACAACAAAACATACCCACCCGACTTCTTTTCCGCCAGTTCCTGAATTTTTGCAGCCGTTCTTTCTGCTATCTCATCTTCACCATATGTTTTACATCCACTCAAAAGAGCAGCCCATGCGTTTACTTCTGGTTCACATGGCATTGACATTATCAGCTTTTCAGCTTCGCTAACACGCCCTGCTCGCAATAACATGTCAACCACACAAGTGTAGTGTCTCTCATTTGGTTTTATGTTATACGATGACTCCATTGAGTTGAAATAGTGGAGACCCTTGTTCACTAGGCCACAATGAGAGCAAGCAAACAAGATAGCTGACAAAATGAGCTCGTTTGGTTTTACAGAAGTTGTTCTTTCCATTTCTTCAAAAAGTTCAAGGCTTTCTTCTGCATGACCGTTTTCGGCTAGCCCTTGTATCATGGCTGTCCAAGAAACCTCGTTTTTTTCAGGCATTTTACTGAACGCCCGCTTAGAGCTTTCAATATCACCTGATTTTGCATACATGTCAACAAGTGCAGTACCCACAAAAACATCGCGTTGAAGTCCGAGTTTATAGGTCTTTCCATGGATGTCTTTTCCCTTTCCTAATGAGGTTAAGCTTGCACAAGCACACAAAACACTTGAAAATGTAGATATATCGGGTGTCTGTCCTGAAAGTAGCATATAGTTAAAAACTTCAAAAACTTTATCATATTGTTCGTTTCCTAAGTAACCTGTAACTAATGAATTCCATGAACCAATACTTTTCATGGTTATTTGATCAAATAACTTCTTAGCTTCATCTAGCTGATCATTCGAGCTATATGCACTAATCATCGTGTTCCAACATACAACATTCTTATTCTGAATTGTGTCAAACACTAAACGCGCATCTGTACAATAACCACATGAACCGTATAAGTCAACAAGTGAACTGCTAATGAATACATCGCTCGCCATTCCTATCTTCGTGACATGGGCATGTATGTTTTTGCCTGTATACAACGCCTTAAGGTTCGCCAATGCATTAATAGCACTAGAAAGACAAGACGAGTTCGGGCTAATCCCATTTTCAATCATTTGGCGAAAAAGTTTAATAGCCTCTACTGAGTTTCCTTTTTGGCTATACCTTGAGATCATAGCACTCCAAGAAACTTCATTTCTCTCCGGCATATCATCAAAAACCCTCCGAGCTTCCTCCATATCCCCCATCTCAACATACATATCCAAAATCGCCGTCCAAGAAATCACATCTTTCTTCCCCATTCGTTCAAATACTCTACGCGCCATTTCCGGTTTTCCCAACCTCAAACTAAACGTTATAAAAGAATTACAAACCGATACATCATCCTCAAACCCAACCTTAACAACCAACCCCAAAACACTACCACCCAACGCAAACCCACCCATCTCACCACACCCCCTCACAACCGAAACAAAAGTAACATTATTCGGCATCACCCCACACCCCAACATCTCCTTAAACACTCCCATCGCCCTCAACCCCATCCCACTCCCCAACAACCCGCTAATCACCGCAGTCCAAGAAAACACATCCCGAAACGGATTCCTCCCAAAAACCTCCATCCCCTTATCCACCTTCCCACATTTCAAATAACCACTCACCAACGCGGTCCACGAAACCTCATTTCTCTCCGGCATTTCATCGAACACGTTACGCGCATCATCCACCTTCCCCCATTCAACATACCCATTAATCAAACAATTATGAACAACTAAATCAAACCCATTATAGCATTTAAGTAACTGATTAACTTCATGTGGTTTTTTAAAATGTAAGTACATTATTAGTAGTTTGACATTAACATGTTTATGGGATGAAATGGCTTGTTTTAAAAAATGGGTATGAAAAACATGTCCTTCGTTAAATAAATGATGTTTTGTGCAGTGTTTTAAGATTGAAAGAGATGATTCTATGTAACCATCATAGCTTTTTATTATTGGGTTTTTTATGAATTGAACTGTTCTGTAAATACTTGACATGTTTGTGTAAAATAATAAATTTTAGTAATTACTAGTGTAACTCAATTTTCGTTATCTTACGAAGTAATGAGGAAGGTAAAGGCGGGAACATTTATCTTACGAAAGATGAACATTTTGTGAAACTGTACACGGAGGGGTGTGTTTGGTACGGGAATAGAACGGGGGAATGATAATTATTGTGTTTTTGTTTGGGGAAAATGATCCCTGGCATAAACAGCAGAGACTTATCTGCAATTCCTGATTCATCACATTTTTTTTTTTTTTTTTTTTTTTTCTTAGAATCCAATTGATATGGTTAGAACCCTTTACCATTTTTTTTTTTTAAACATAAACATTATATTTTAGGGATTTACATCAAGGTGGTAGGTAAGCGGGCAACAAGCTGCGCCGCCACCCCTTTCTGAATAGCAAACACTATTTTACTGAAAACATAATCGTGACCCCTCGGGGCCGATATATTGCTGCGAACAATCTTACGAACCCGATCCAAGAAGCGCACAGCTTCAGGGGCTAAGGAACCAAAAGTGTCAAATGCAAAAGGAACAAACATGTGTTGATTCTCGGAGCAGGCTTTATCATGTTTGTCCACTTTCTTCATCTCAGCCTTCATAACAGCTTGCCCAGCCGTAAACCCATTACCCCGAAGATCCACAAGTGGTCCCTTATAAACAGCCTGATAGCAGGGATCATTTTCCCTTTTGTTTGAGGTATGACTTTCAAATATTAGATTCACACCATTTTATTACTTTGACATTTATTTAAAGATTTTTATTTTCAAAAATTAAAACCAAAGAATAAGGGCAAAATGATCCATGCCGCAAATTTTAGGAAAATTATCTGCTGTTGTATTATAGCAAAAGATGTTTTTATGTATAATTCAAAGTCTTGGAGGATTGAAAAGTGTAAATGTTAAAAAAATTTGTTCCTTACTGCAAGAAAGATAGTTGTTGCATGCTGTAGAGATGTATTTAGAATCATAAACTCATTCTTAAAATCAATACTTATCGTGATTTTCATGATCAAACCAAACGCACCCAAACAACGCCAATTAAGTAATAAACTTTTTTTTTTCTCATGTATTTTCTCGCCAAAAAAATACTGTTTACCGTTTATGTTTTTGTTTCTTTTGTTGAAGGAAAAAAAATTTAGAGTATCCGGTATATATAAATATTTGTGATTTGTCTATTTTAATATAAGTCAACTATGTCAGGAATGCTTCTAAAATAGTGTTTTTTTTTTTTTTTTTTTTTTTTTTTTTTTTTTTTTTTTTGTTTTTGTTAAGTCCAGCGAAGAGTATATTTAAAGAGATGATGACTGACGCTAAACTTTTTTTGCATAAATCATCTCTGACAATAATGGTTTTTGTTAGACTTTTAACGATGAACTTATACTTAATAGTTTCTAACACTAACAATTACACTCTGTTCTCAAGTTTTTGCATTGAAAGAAAAGAAGAGAAGAGTTAAAAATGGGTAGAAAGAAGAGAAGATGAATGAAATTTTATTTTTAATATCATGTTCCTAAGTTTACAGAGAAAAGAAGTGATAAGTGATGATTTTACAATTATACCCTTTATTATATATAAAAGTTATGTTTTATATTAGGATTTAAATAATTACATTTATTAAAAACTTCCTAAAATAATTTCTCTCCAAATCATCCCACTTTTGGAAAGAAAGTTTTCGAGAGAAGTTTAGCCAAATTTCCTCTCTTCTCTTCTCTTCTCTCTTGAAAAAAACTTTGGAACACGAATTCATTTTGTTTTCTTCTCACTTCTTTTCTCTTCTTTCAAAAATAAAACTCGGGAATGCAATTAGAGTATCCTCAGAGGGACGGATTTTCTGATTTACTTGAAATATTTTATCTAGGTTTTGTCTTTGTAGCATCTATCTTATATCTTCCGTCAATCACAGCACTTAGAGACAAGAAAAATATGATAATTTTAGACAAAAATACACCGTTGGTCCCTAAACTTTCCACGAAACATCACAGGGCACCTTAACTTTTTAAAAACATCGTGTGGCGTCCAAAACTTGGGATTTTGAGGCCGATTGCGTCCCTCAGCCCGTAATAGGAACAACAACGTATTCTTGGTGAGGGCAAAATCGTCATTCACTGTAGCGATCTAGTTTCTAGCCGTTGTACATTGTCCCGGTTCCCTATATTACTGTGAGTCAAAATTATATTGTCACTCATGATCCTTTAATCTTTCCCCCAAAACCTTTCCTCCTTCAACATGGTACGCTGCTGGTGTGGTAAGCAAGCTATAACACGCACTTCGTGGACATTGGCCAACCCAGGGCGTCGATTCTATGCTTGTCCTGATGAAGTAAGTGCGTTTTAAGATTGATTGTATTACCTTGATTTCACAAGTAGCAAAGTACATTGTAACAATGGTGGTTAATTAACGAAATGTCATATTAATGATTAAGGGTCTTCGTGTCGGTGGATAAGATGGTATGATCCTGAAATGTGTGCACGTTCAAGAATGATCATACCAGGCCTTTTGAGGGGGAGAAATGAGCTCCAGGAAAGATTAGAAGTTGCTCAAGGTGATGTTTGGAACTGGAAGATTTACCTGGTGCTCAGTTGGGTATTGTTCTTGATTGTTTATGCACTTGGTTAACTTTTTAGCTTTAACGTATGATGGCCGTGTATTGTGTTTTGTGGAAAATGTAATTACTTGTTAGGCCACCTTGGTAGTGTTAGAACCTTTACCAAAACTATTTTGTACTAGTATGTTTTAAGTTTAGATTCTATTGAATGGTAGTAACATTGTCTCCAACATGGATATGAAGTTTGGTTCTTTGTTTTGAGTTTACGTTATGGGTATATATGTAGATGCATAGAAATTTGGCTATATAATTGACTTTTAATAGTCAGCATTCTTTTGAGGTTTTAGTTTTGGTTAGTTTTGCCTGCATCAATTTGCAGTAGCATATTATGCAGTCATACAGTTAGATATAACATACGTTGCACACAACATACATATTTTGGACACAATTACAATTCAGAAACATAACATGGTTCTGTAGATAATGCAATTGGATATAATTCCAAATGCATAAAATTTCATACTTTTCGAAGCATTATAATCAGAGTACATAACTTGTTCATAGTTAACATAAATAAATATTGTCTACTTCATTAGCATAACATAAAGAAAGCCCTATGGTGAGGGCATCATTCTATCCATTAAAGCCTGCTGCCTAGTCACTCTTCTGGTAGTATGTTGGGATGAAACAGAAACTGCTTGCACATTACTTGAATGGACCTGAGATTGAGACTGTGATTGATCTTGCTGCTGGGATTGACACTGGGATTCATCAATAGGTTGATCTTGACTCTGAGATTGAACACCTGCAATTTCATCTTGTTTCTCTATTGCAACATCCTGAATACCTTGATCTTGAATTCCTGGACACAAGTTCCTTCAACTGCAACATCTTCACTTTCATCAACACCTGTACCTTCAGCTTATTTATCTGCTGCAACTTTGTTCCCTGTAGCATGTGTCTTCTTTGATGCAACCTTTTGAGTCACTTGTTTACTTTTTCCCTTAGAACTTGAACTATTTTGTTTTTTACTGCCAGTTTGACTACTTTGGGTTCCACCATAGCCAATACATGTTTTTCGGTTGTGTCCAGCAATGCCACAAACACTACACCTTACACTCTTCCAAGCCTTAGACAGTTTACCATTCTTGACAATCTCTTCAGTTTCAGGAGATATCCCTACTCTTTTTTTACTAGTTAAGTTAGATGCATTTGCTTGAGTCTTTGGTGGAACAATAGTTGTTGGCACAGACGATTTTTCCCAATGCTCATTGCTAGTTATGGGGGAGACATTGTGTTTGTACGTTGCTTCCCAAGTGTTGAGATAGTAACAAGGATGCGCCCATGTTTCAACAGCTCCTACTTGTTGTCCATTTAAAGCCATATTCCAATTGGTAGCGACAACATGTTTACATGGTAAACCTGTAATCTCCCATCTTCTACAAGTACAAGACTTCTATACAACATTAGCTACACATTGGTCTCCCAATGGTCCACTGACCTGAAACTTATCTCCCCCATTCCATAAAACATTATACCTAACCGCCTATTTCTGAATACCTTCTAACATGTGTTGTGCAGTAGGTGTTAGTGGCCCATCACTCTTCTCAATGACCTTTGCAACATGTATTATCCTCTTCATACAATATTCCCTGATGTATTCTAATGCTGTGATAATTGGTTTGTTTACACCCTCAATTATTTTCTCATAAAACATTTGACACATGTTATTAAGTAACACATCAGAATGGGGTCGCCCTAAAACAAGACAGATAAATCTGTATTACTTATACATTTCATACTACTTTACCATATACCACTAAATTTACACAGTTAGATGACTTACATGAGAAATGTGACCTTGACCAATGGATTGGTAGTATCTGACTTATCCAAGCATGGGCATCTTGACTAAATGTCTTTAAAGCATCCATAGATCTATCAAACTGTATAACAGTTGAGGCTGTTACGCATCTCCAAAGATGGTCTTTGAAGGCCCTACCTTGGCAATTAACTTTCATTTGCTCATGAATGCTTCTAAGACAAAATCTGTGCTCCGCGTTTGGGAAAACTTCTCTTAATGTTGATGTAATATCCTGCACAAAAACAGATATATTGCTGGCTGTTTAAAAAAAATATGAAATTCAATTCATTTATAGTTCATGGGAGTACCTTGTTCATGTCGATAACAAAAGTAAAGATTGAATTTGGCTCAAGTTCAAGATCATCAAATAAACAATGAAGAAACCAAGTCCAAGCTATTGTGTTTGCTGATTCAGCAAAAGCATAAGCTACCGGGTATATACCATTGTTGCTATTAATTCCCACAGCTGTTAGAAGTTGACCCTTCAAAGGACCATCAATTGGAAAAGCATTTATCACCAACAACCATCTCTGACAGGATTTAAATCCTTCCTTCAAGGCACCTAAACAAACATAGAGTCTCTTGAATTCTCTTGTTGGAAGACTATCCTCAGCAGGCCGTTCCACATGAATCACAACTATTGTATCAGGGTTCCTCTTCTGCAACTCTTGAACATAGTCTCTCAACATGGTGAATTGGAGCTTGAATTCCTTCCTAATGCCTCTGACTGCTATTCTTTTAGCTTTTAAAACCTTCTGCATTGAGACTTTAAGCTCAAATTGGTTGGTAAGCTGATTATGAACCGACTTGACAGGAATCCTTGGATTGGTTTGAATCGTATCTTTAATTTTCTTTGAGATAAAGTTGAGGTCAAAATGTTTGAGCGCCCTTGATTGCAAACAAGTGTGTTTATCATTATATCTTCTCACTGTCCAACCACCTTTTTCAGTACCATCCCTACCGACAAGCAACAACCATGGGCAAAGTATTTGGGAAGGGTCATTTTTACCAACAATTAATGCTTCCAAACCCCTTCTTGTTAATGGACCTCAAACTGGGCCTATACCCAGTCCAGCAGTAGCAATTGGGCCAGATAGGGGAACACAACCCACACATCTGACTCTTATTCTTTTTTTTTTGTCATTCTTTAGAAATGGCAGCTCCCTTCTTGTTTCTATGGAATGCTCTCTTCCCTCTCTTTCACATCTTTTGCAGTATCAAAGGATTGATCACAATAAAAGAAAGTTTCAACAACACCATCATCAACAGAATCTGTCCTAACTCTTGGCACCACAGAGTGACCTATGCCTGATTCAGAAGCATAAGCAGTGTAAAATGCATAATTATCCAACACAGGTAATTGAGTTTCCAAATTCAAGTCATCACTTTTATTAGTAGATGTTCCTGTGTTGCCTAACTCATGAGTCTCACTCTGTTGGAACAAAGCAACCTGTACATGATTCTCCTCAGTAACATTATTTTCATTTGCCTAAATTGTGTCATCACCTACATTGCCTAACTGACTAGTATTACTCTGTTGGAACAGAGTATTATCAACATCACCATCCTCTTCCATGTTATTGTCACCAACAGATTCTCATCCTACATTCTCTAACTGGTTATCCTGATTGACTTGGAATAGAGTAACTTCCACATCAGGTTCCTCAAAGGTGTTATTGCCATCAACTAGTGGTCTCCCTACTTTCTCCAACGGCTTATCCTTAGTCATTCTGAACAGACTAACATCAAAACTATCAAGGTCCTGAAAAATATTTTCCTTATCAATAATGACTAATGCACCATCACTGTTATCAACAAGTTGGCTGGCAAAGGCAAACATGTCAAGACTTGAAAACCCGGGCTCAATGTGTGGCAAATCACTAGATTCCCCAATGTATGAGGCATCTACAGGTAGTTGAGTAAGTTTCATAAATGTGTTAAGGTCTGGGTCATTATCTATGTCATCTAGAACCAAACGTCTGCAGCACGATTGAATAGCAGCATGAGCTATCTTTCTACTAGGTTCATCCATCTCCAAAAATACAGTCTTAGTAGACTGTGGGGACATCTCAGACAAATCTAACCTAGTCTTACCTATTTCAACATACACATCTATAAGCTTATGTTCTTCGACAATTTCTTTCAACAACTCAAGATTGGCAGCTTCACGAAAGCTATATAACCCATCGTCCAATGTCATACCAGGTTTAAGAAAATAGTAGTAATTGGTTTGGACTTCAGCATAACCGATTTGGGTCATCAGAGCATCAAGTTCATCAATAGAAATCTCATTAAAACATACATAATCACCTGGCATTCCTGACCTCCTTCGTAGATCCGGTCTGGCCAGTTTTTGAATAAGCCATTATGGTGAATGTTGATATAAATAATGTTTAAAAATGGTATTAATATTTCTTAATAACTCTATGTTTTGATAATTACAAAATGTAAACTACATTTAGTCAAGATTATGACATAAACAAGTATTTAGTAACAAATATTTACTTCTACAACTTATATCACTTAAGGTATGCATAAACTAAGTATCTTATGCATTACATGATCAAAGGAAATATTGTCTTAACACAAAACATTTTATAAAATGACATTAACATTTTATATATTTTGGAAAATCATTTTTGGTATTGTTTTCATTAAACTACAAAGATATGATTTCAAATTTCCAACCAAAAAGGGCAAATTTTTTCTAGAAAAAACCTTCCCCACAAAAGGACAAACTTTTCCAACGTTCTGGAGGGGCGGCCCCCTTAATTCATAAGGCGGCCCCCTTAATCATTAAGGGGACCGGCCACGCTCCAAAACAATAAATTTGTCCCCTTTAAATACTGGTTCATTCCACAGAATTTTCTCACCTTTTTGCACTCAAAATCTTCTGATCTAATCTCCATTTCTATCCCAAAAATCCTTTGATCATATAATTTATAAGTCTTTGTTTCTAAGTGATCCAAAGCTTCATCCACTCAAGTGCAAGAAGAAGAACACTTCTCTACATCCATTAAATTGTAGTACTGTTGTGATTAGCTAGTTTCATCTTGTAGTAGTGCTAGATACTTGTAAAGTGTTGTGTGAATTTGTTGATTGTAGATACTAGGTGTGTTGTAAAGTAGTGTATTTGTTGTGATTTAGTTGTGCATAGAAGAAGGTGTGAAGTATACAAGAAGAAAATGTGTGAAGCTATCTTGAAGAAGTTGTGAAGGTGTGAAGAAGGAGTGAAGTCTTGAAGAAGTTGTGAGATTGGTTCTAGCTACGATTAGAACTCGACATTTAGCTTAGTGTCGTTAATAGGTGTAAGCCAAGGTGTGTAAGGTTTCTCCGCCATAAGGAGTTTGTTGACATAGTGAAGAAAAACTCTCGAGTGTGGTACTCGGGGAGTGGAGTAGGGCAAGGAAGGTGTCCTTGTAGCCGAACCACTATAAATTCGCGTGTTGTGGTTTGATCTTTCTAACTCTATCTTTTCTTCATTCTATTTCAATACTTTCATTATTAGATTAGTTTTGCTTGTATTTGTTGATACTTAAATTCATGTAAGATCGAATCAAAAGTTTTTATAAGCTACAAAAGATTTTGAAAATAAATTTAAAAATGACGTAAAACTATTCAACCCCCTTCTAGTTTTCCACAGTGAACTCGCATGCTAAAATCACCATGTCGATCTGCTATTCAAAAAGTAAACAAAACACTGTTACGATTCTATAACAAAAAAGGGGAAAACCATTAAACAATCTAAGATACATACGCTAGTAAAAGATCAAAAAAAAAAAAAAAAAAAAAAAAAAAAAAAAAAAAAACTAACCATATTGACTCATTGCCTAACTTCTCTCTACTTCATGGCAATCAAAGTAAGGTGCATCCCTGATTTGCCATAATGTAAATCCAAGATTTGAGATTCTTGATTTTTTACTTAAATTATTAGATTTGGTGGGTGACACTGTATTAGGGTTTTTTTGGTAGGCTTTCAAAACAAGTTTGTGGATGAGAAATGAGTACTTGTGCTACTTATATTAGTCATAATGCTGGGAAAAAGGATTAGACGTCTGCTGGGAAGTACACAGAGAGAGGAAAATGCGACTATGTAAAAAGACAGGAATACCCTCCAAACTAAACATGTAACGGGGTTTTGGGAACTATAACGGGATGTTGTTGTTCCTATTACGGGCTGAGAGACGCAATCGGCCTCAAAATCCCAAGTTTTGGACGCCACACGATGTTTTTCAAAAGTTAAGGTGCCCTGTGATGTTTCGTGGAAAGTTTAGGGACCAACGGTGTATTTTTGTCATAATTTTATTACCAAATGTGAGTTATACAAAAAGTTTACATGTTTCCTATGTCAAGCAATTCAGTAGAAATAGCTTGTTTTACTAATGTTATTACTTATTATTGTTCAAACAATGATTTTTATTTGATACGATATTGTGAATTTACATTAAAAAAACTGGCCATTATAGTGTACTAGCCGGTTACTCGCTCATTGCACTAGCGGATGCTCATGTAATATTGGAAAATGATTTAGATCCCTAACTAATGTGACTACTTTTATGCCTAATCCATTCATTATTTGACACATGGATTCCATAATTTCTCTCTCCTCAAACTTACCATTGATTTTGCCAAGTGTATGGTGATATGTATTAGGCATGCCAATCACTACTCATAAAATTAGGCATGCCAATCAAACTTAAATATTTCAGCGAGCAAGTGCATTTATATAATATGTTTTTTGTGAGAATAAACTTATTGGTGACTTTGCAAAAACTATTCATGATGATTAATACATAAAGGAGACTTGTTGTATTATGACTTTCTGATATTGGTATCAAATAAATCATATGTAGTATAGATTATGTTGTGGGTTAAAATTAGAAAACTATAGATAAATACGACATCTTAACTGAAAAAATTAATCAAAATCTAAGGTAGTTTGTCAGAAAATATTAAATGATATCAAGGATAATATAGTCATGTTGCTACGTTGAATTTTCAACTTTCAACAATGTGGTTCGCACTTTATATGCAGTATAGATACTCGAGCAATTGGCAAATTATACTATATTCTAAAGACGAAAAAAGCATTTTCAGTTAATAGTTTGGTTAACTTATGTTTTAGGTTTTAATGTTCAATTTCATTGGTTGCTAGCCTTTGTTATCATTCATAATCAAGCCCAACAGTTACCCAAAAAATGGCTGTCACAAGCCCATTGGGTGAGAAACTTGGGTAGATAGATTGTTCACAAAGTTTAACAGTTAATTAGCACTTAATATGCGTATTATGCGTTTTTTCAAAGTAGGTAATACCTACAATATGTACTATGCAATACCATCCATACATTGTCACCAAATTGTTTGAAAATCTGCATGCTTAGAAGCTTCTTGATAGTCTACAGACAGATACATACACCAAGCTACATATACAAAGTACAGAGGAAAACTGGAAGCATAGAGAAACCCATTTACATCCAACCCAAAAATTTCTAGATAAAAAAAACATACTAATAATTACAAAAAAAAAAAAAAGGAAAGAAACTGGAGCAACTGGGACTGTGTGAGATCCAGAGAGCACCACCTTTGTGCACCAGGTAAGTCTTCTTTCTTTATGTAAATCTGTATAAACAATGCTATTATTGGTTTTTTTTTCATAGATTCGAGCCATAGTAAAGTTGCATGTGCATTGTTTTGTTCATCCTTAAGATTATCACATACGTTTGTTACTAATAGTTGTAGCATAAGTTGTTTTGCCATGGATAGTGGACCTGCTAAAAAACAAAAGAATAGTAAGTTTACTTTCAGCATATTAGATGGGAACTGTGGTTTCCCCTTAAGTGGTGACTTAGTCAGAAAACATGCAACACACAGTAATAAACATAATGAAAGCCAGTAAATACAATCAAAGTACGAAAATTGGTCTAGACCATTTGGGGGTGTTACCGGTACTGTAGAGTATGGAGTTGGTGAAAGTGTAGTGGAAGGAAGGGAGGGTGGCTACTATGATCCAACACAGACAAATGTGGACAATACAGAAACCCAAAAAACAGTACCACAAGGTGTTTTTGCATCTACACCCTTACAAGATAGTTGTGCTGCGTCAACTAGCAAACAAGGTAAAATCTATGCGTCTTCTTTTATAATCCTAAAATGTCATAGAATTGTTGTTACAAAATGTTTTTTGCTATTTTGCAGTATTTACAAGTGATGAGAGCCAATATATGAGTTAGAACAGTACCAACAAAACTTAGAAGCACAAACCTTCAACGACACATTCTCTTGCTTTGACGCATGTTTCATGGATGTTCTTCAGAATCATGAAGGTTTCGACCCTTATGATGATTGTGTTCATTCTCAAGAGCAAGTGCAAACATCTTTTGTGACAAACATAGCTCAGAGTGGAAAAAGCGCCCTGTTAAATGAACACAACAGTCAACCATTCACAGATACTAATTATAGAGTTTCTGAGCATTTTGTAATTGAAAATCAGCATTATTTGCTTTACTGGGAAACATGCAACCAATCTATGCCAGGTTTGCTTACTACACTATGTTTTAAATCTTAATTTTGTTTCACACAAGATGAAACCTAAGCTGAAATTAAAACGTTAACAGAGTATACTACAACATTAAACTCAGGTCAAGCATCTTAGTTAATGCACGAAAGTGAAAACATAATTGGAAGAGCCATGGAACATCCACCAGATACATGTGCCAGTGATGTGCGTCAAACTGGAATGTCGCCAATTCTAATGGAAAGCAGCATACCAACATGTGAAAGTTTTCAAGGTCAATGTTAGAATGTCCAGACAACTTACATTTATACATCCTATTATTTTTATTTACCAGCATATACTTTTTTTTAAACAAACAGGTAGCTGTCAGGAAAACTTTGAAAGTCCAGCTCATACACGTCGACAAAATGTAAGGCAAAGACGTTTTAGAAACTCTACTAATTGTACTACCAGGCAAAGGCTTAATTCTCAATGTAACTATATCCGTTTACATCTTTCTATTTAAATAATGTTAAACGATAAATTGAATTGCAGAAAGGGAAAAAAGGATAGGTGAATTATAGGTATGTAATTTTATTGTTTCCATTTGTTTACAGGTGTTTCGGATCTTTATATTGATATTGGAGATTGTGATTGGTCGTGTGACCAATGCGGGGCTGCATTTTGGTATGGTGAATGGCTGAAAATCTCTACACTCACAAGGGTATGGTTCAGCAGGTGCTGTGGAGAAGGAAAGGTTAGGCTTCCGCGAGAAAGAGAACCACCAGAATTCATCAAACAATTGTTCAAGGAAAAACAGTTTATGGAAAATATTCGAGCATATAACCAGATGTTTAGTATGACATCATTTGGCGCTCAGATAGATGAATCAGTGAATAATGGGAGAGGGCCATATGTGTTTAAAATCTGTGGGCAGGTGTGTCATCGGCTAGGATCAATGTGTCTAACAAATGATAAAGAACCTAAGTTTTTGCAGCTATACATATATGATACTCAAAATGAAGTTAAAAACAGGTTACAACATTTTAGTAGAGCCGGATCAGGGTCATTAAAACCTGAAATTGTCCAACGTCTTATACAACTTCTGGATGAGCATAATGAATTGGTCGTAGTATTTAGGACAGCCAGAGATATATGTAGCCATCCAGACGTTCCAGAATTCACTATCCACCTTTACAATGTAAATGGGGCTTGGCAATATGACACACCTTCAACAGACATTCTAGGTGGCATAATCTTTGAAAATGGACCACAGCCAGAGACAAACTATGATGTGATTATACATAAAAAGGTGAAGGTCTTCAAAGAATTAACAAACTACATTCAACCTATATGGCATTGCAGTTTCCTCTTCTATTCATCTATGGTCAGCCAGGGTATACTACAAGCTTAACGCTAGAAACACATAATGCGCAGGGCGAAAAACCAAAGATGACTATGAATACCTACTACATGTACCAGTTATATAAAAGGCCTCATGAATATGGGTTGCTATTTAAAGGTGGAAGGCTATTTCAGCAATACGTTGTGTCAGTCTATTGTGCATTTGAACAAGAACGGCTTGATTTTGTTAGGGCAAAGCAAAATAACATAAGAAGTGACTACTTATCAGGCATTTATGACGCAATTTCAAGAGGCGACCGTTCAGGTGCAGACATAGGAAAACGAATAATTTTACCTTCAAGTTTCACTGGCGGTCCAAGATATATGTACAGCCACTATCTTGATGCTCTGGCTATCTGCCGAGTCCTTGGAAACCCACAGTTTTTCATTACATTCACATGTAATGTAAATTGGCTTGAAATCCGAAGATATATGCAGTGGTATCCTCACCTATCGACGTCTGACAGAGCTGACATCGTTGACCGTGTTTTTGAAGAAAAAGTCCATGACTTTGTTAAAACTTTAAAAGAAGGAAAGATATTTGGCCCTGTTACAGGAGGTATACATCTTTCTCATAGTTTATTAACAAAAAATACTTTAATACATACACAAACAAATGAACACATAAAAAAATATTGTTCTTTAGACAAAGAAGAAACAGGGAAAAAAAACTTAACTTCTTTTTATGTCATTACCATTGCAGTTTTGTACACGATAGAGTTTCAGAAGCGTGGTCTGCCACATTGTCACATACTGCTTTGGCTAAAATCAAGTAAAAAAATATAGAGTCCTAAAGATGTTGACAAGTTCATCTGCGCAGAATTACCTGACAGAACAACAGACCCAGAAGCATACACAGTTGTTACTGAGATGATGATGCATGGACCCTGCGGCGCTGCTAACCCAAAAGCTCCATGCATGACTGACGGTGCCTGTACAAAAAATTTCCCAAAAAAATATATTGAGAAAACATTTTTTTTGACAAGAATGGCCATGTGCATTATCAAAGATGTAGAACCGTAGAAGGGGGGGGGTGAATATGGTTTCTTCGGCCTTTTAGATGTTTAAAAACTTTAAGCCAAGAAGAAGAACCAAGTGGTTTAAGCAAGAACAACCACTAATATAAACACAAGTATATAAAGCGAGTAAAGAGACACCACGATATATACTGGTTCGGGATGGGGGGTTTATACCATCCGTACGTCCAGTTGCGAATCCACGACACGATACTATTCCACTAGTATAATCCTTTCGGTGGATTATAAACCGTTACAACTTCACTCCGTCGATATGCACGAAGATCGGTGCTCACAAAGAAGAGCTACTCCCAATGGTATTCCGCCCTCGGAAACCACCCTAAAGAATCTCGTGATTTGACTTACACAAGGTCACAAAGACCACAACCAAAACTTCCACCCGGGAGTATCAAACCCCAACTAGATCCCCAATGATCTAGGCTTGGTCACCAAGACACAAGACTTCCCTTACAACCAAATTGAAAGAATAAATGTTTGATTGTTTAATCAAGCCCTAACCTAACCTAGAGACTCGATTGTAATAGAAAGGGTAAAGATAAGAAGACCCTCGACACAATCACAAGAGTGGATTAGGTTCTTGTGATTCTTCCCTTGCAAGGAGATGTGTTCTTTCAAAGATGTTAGTGTGAGAATCAAGAACACAAGATTAGAGATAGAGAGATTTGAGAGTGCTTAGAGAGAAGAATGTAGAGAGAAAGAATAATGGAAAGGGGTGAGGAATACAAGAGGCAAGGGTGGTATTTATAGGCCAAGAACCCAAACTTGGGAAAATTTACCGAGGCCGGCGCGTCACCCACGCGTCAACGCGCGGGCAGCGCGCCAGGCTTCTGTAAATGTTTCCCAAGTGTTGGGTGTTTGGATCTTATAAATACCTATCCTTGCTAAACCCCCAATTGTACTTCACACTAAACCTTAACATTAATCAATCTAAGGTTTACCAACTCAAATAGCCAATTTGGAAAATGTTTTGTGAATTGTTTATAAGAAAACAAAATACCAAGGGTAAAAAGTGTAGATAAGGTAATTTGGAAGGGGTAGAGATGTTATTCCTCACATGGCATAGAAAAGAGAGAAAGAATATGCCAAGGTATATTCCAATGCTTGGGGGAAGAATGAGATGGGGAGGGTTGAGATGAAATGGTTTGATTTGGATGGCTAGGATCAAAGGGAGCCTCCATTAGTTTTCAAATTACTTGGCATGTGGGGGAAATGAAGGGTTGAGATATGTTTATTTGTAATGAAAGGCTAAGATCAAAGATGCCTTGTGTTTGGATTATGAAAGGATATTCCAAAGGAATATGCATTGCTTGGGGGAAAGGGGAATTCAATGATTGAGATGGTTTTGGTTTGAAATGGATGGTGAAGATCCAACACATGTGATGGAATGGATAGGAAGAAATAATATGCTAATAGAATATTCCAAATCATGGGGGCGGGGGGGGGGGGGGGAGAAATAAGATGGATGGTTGAGATGGTTTTAGTTTGAATTCAATGGTTGAGATCAAGGGGAGCTTCCTTTGGAATTCAAACAATTAGCATGTGGGGAATATGGAGGGTAGAGACGTGTTATAAGGGAATGGATGGTTGAGATGTAGTGTGTAAGGGAATATGTAAGAGTGTAAGAGATTGTGTAAGAGAATATTTGATTTGGATATGATTGGATATGATTGGATTTGTCTTTAGTAGAAATGAGATTAAGAAGTAATCTAATTGTCATTAAGAAGAAAAGGTTTAGACAATTAAGATTATAAGTTGAGAAAATCATAAGTTACTTATAAGTTCAAGTAACACAACGTCGAGAATCCATAGGTTTATATCTCGTGACTTTCCACGACTCGACGTTCTCAACTAATACCTTGGTTCAAACAAGTTAAGTGCTTTGCCTTGATGTAAAGCATAACCCAAGTGGGAAAGGATGCATTTACGCAAAGTGACCTTTGACTTAGTTTGACCAATAAGGGAGTAAACCGGTTACGTAATTAGAGAAGACGTAAGCACGGGATATGAGCATATGGATGCTTCAACACGATGTCACGTGAAATATACAAGCTCCCTAAGTTTAGAAAAGCGTTGGCTAGAGGCGATAGTTAGAAAACATGAGTTGGCATTTTCCCGTAAATAGGTGTTTTAAAAGTGGGATCTCTCAAGTCTCAAAACTCGTTTCGAGTGTTCTCAATTAAGCACATAACATATTCATACCTGTATTGAAAGATCCACATTTGTTGGGTAAGGGGAAAGCCGACTTTCAAAATTCGCCCAGAACCATATAGTGTCCTGGCGCGTCACCCACGCGTTGACGCGCGGGCAGCTCGCCAGGAGCAGACATTGGCTCCAGCGATTTTGAGCTAACGTTTGTTATTTTATGTGTTTCGATGGTTTATTTGTCTTCATTAAAACAAGAAGAGATCTTGATCATGTTGCCTCAACAAAAGAAGAAAGAGTCGACATTATACAACAAAAAACAAGGTTAAGCTAGATAACACCTATGTTGTTCCCTACAATAGGCTACTCTACTTGATGTTTCACGCGCACATAAACGTTGAATATTACGGCTGGAGTATGCTTATAAAGTACTTATTCAAGTACATATCAAAGGGGACTGATAGGATTGCCGCACGAATCGTAAAACCAATCGGCGATACATCAGCATCGTCAAATGCTTCACCAATTCAGATCGACGAGATTTAGAATTTTATAGATGGCCGATTTATATGTCCACATGAGGCGTGTTGGAGAATATTGAATTTTCCAATACATCACCGAGAACCAGCCATTCAAATTCTCGCTGTTCACCTTGAAGGTATGCAAAGAATATCTTTCCGGGACAATGAACCTTTGAGTTATGTTGTTAGTGACGAAGGAAGAACACTCACAATGCTCACAGAATGGTTTACATTTAACAGTTTATATGAAGAGGGCTACAATCTTACGTATTTAGATTTCCCTTTGGCTTTTGTGTGGTATGAAAAGTTAAAGACATGGCGCCCTAGGAAGCAGAAAACAAAGTCATCGATTGGAAGACTTGCATATGTACATCCTGCTACAAGTGAGCTGTTCTATTTGAGGATGCTCTTATGTCACCAGAAAGGTTGCCGATTGTTTACTGTCACACCCCGCTAGAAGCGGAAACACGAGGTGCAACGAAATGTAACATAGCATAAGATAGTACAATAACACCATATGATTTAAGAAATAAGCTTACAACCTTACTTAAAGAAGTTGTACAAAACTGAATAATTAAATCATAAGTCTTAAATTGATTCAAGTGTGATATCTTTAGAAAATGTCTTGGCTAGGTCAACTCGGTCTTGAAAATGGGAATAAAGTATAACTTCAAGATGCAATGCCTTAAATAAATCAATAACGATCACCTGAAAATGATACTCTAAAATGTCAACATAAGGTTGGTGAGATCGTGGGTTTAAAGTAAACATGAAACCAATTTGCCAGGCATAATGTTTAGGACAAGTGTGCATATAAATAAAGCATAGGGCAATTAGTACAACATAACCAACCAATAAATGGGACATAACGTGCCCACGATCCAAATTCACATTTTTCATCTCCGAAAGTATATAGTGTACAACATGCATGCCTACCAGCTGGAGCTAACACATGAGTACTCCCATGTCAATCATGACATGAGACCACACAGCATAAGATCACACAGACATATGTCAAGTGGAAATGAATCCATGACATGAGATCACACAGATAAGATCACATAGATAACACTAATGCACCTAGCACAATTATAAGCACAATAACTTGTCCAAGTAACGTAAAAGTTTGAGCATAGCAGGAAAACAACTTTTGAGTATCATTTTCCCCAAGTAAAACATAAGTAAAAAGGGCCACGAAAACTCACCTTGAAGCGGATAAGATAAGGTGACAAGTCCAAAGTAAATAATCAATGCAAATGAAAGAACACCCGGAAATACAACTACTCCTCCTTCAAATGATCTACCTGAATAAAGAATTGCTTATTATATAGGAATCTATTTACCTTAAATGTCGTAACTGATTATTATTTTTAAATGTTATTTAATGTCATTAATGTTTTAGGGTTAAGTCATATGTAGTAAGAGTGTAGATTTTAAATGTATCTTAATTTTAATATTTAACCTTTAGTATAATGGTAAACCGTATTAAGAATAATGAATAAAATGCATTAGAAACTAAGTTATACCAAATTAGAATAAAAGGAATAACCAATATAGGATTCAAGTTAAGCTAAATTACAAGTTAGGTTATACCGAATTAGGGACAAGGAAAACTCGGAATTATTACATATTAACACACGCTCGAAACACACACACTTATACTCTGGTTTTTTTTTAAATCTTTGTCGAGACACTTTTTAACAAAAACTCTTTTGGACTAAAACCCTAACGAGGCTCGACCATATATAAAGGTCAACCTAGCGAGACAAACTTTTACAAAATACACACGGTAATAGCTTTTAAAACCAAAATCACCAAGACAATCTAGACAACTCCAACATTTACGAGACACACTTCTAAATTAGATTTGAGGTAACATATGCAGGTTGACACCAAGTCCCATGCAACTCTTGTTCCATCAATTTGTCCCAAAGATTTACAATTCTCGTTATCTCGACACGTAAACACAATCATATACAATCTGTCAACACTACCATATGGTTAACGAGACACATGCATTCCCACACGTTAAAAGATTCATGACACAACTCTAAACCTTCATTTACCCATTCGACTGCTTACTAACTTATATAAAATCCCAGGTTTCATATCTAGTTAATATGCTTATCCCGCAATTAAAGGTTCTTCTTATTTGTATCATATTACATAGTACAACATATTTGTTTATCTTGTGCATGGTCTCATGGTGATTAACGAGTACATCTTAGAGTTGAACCGAGAGGATCGAAACCAAAAAGAAAACACCATAGTTTCTAAAATGTGTACGACCCATCTTTCTTATATATTGTAAGCACAATACTTCGTTCGACCCAACTTATATCAATATAACAGGTTTCGTATTTCATATTAAATCGTGCATCAATCATTTTAAATCTTATGAAATCTGTTTGTACGTTTGCATGTATAGATGTACAAGATTTCATGAGCGCATGCGAGATGACGAAAAAGAAATACCTCTAGTCGAATGCGAGATCGAGGCTGAAACCAGGTTACAAGTGCGAGGCCAAAACAGCACCCGAACACAAGAACCTATGAAGAGATGTCGAACCCACAACCCATGCGAGCATAGCCTCAATACGTACCATCTCGAATCAACACACAGAAACCATGGTCGATTACATACTGGTTTTAGCCAAGTTGGGTTGTTATTTCATGTGGCGACCTTTGTGGCTGTTAAAAGAAGCAAGAAAGAACAAGGACAAACGGTGTGGACTAGGCTGCTATACACGACCACAAGAGGGCTGCACCACTTGCACACTACAATCACCAGGCTGCAACCTCATCCTATCACCGAACCTTGCTTCGTCTCCTTCTTTCTTCTTGAATCTTGGCAGCAACGAATGAAGTATAAGTATGTATTCTTTGTTTTTGGTTAGGTGCAGGAGAGAACACAAAGAGATAATATACTGTTTTATTGGGGGAAAAAACGTGGGAGGTGAGGGATAAGAGATAAGTATAACCGGTTTAGGGTTTTAGTGATTCAAGAGTGCAGAGAAAAGTGGTATTCGGTTATGATATAAGTGGGGAAGTGGGAGAATATACTGCCGAGTCACAAGGAAGACTTGGTGACAATTCTTTTCTTCAACTTTTTAAATAATACATATCTTTCAATGTGTATAGGTTGAGTACGAAAATAAATAGAATGGGACCCTAAAAAAAACCTTGTAAACGTGTGATTTTGTGTAAGGAAAAAATATCCGTGAATGTCATGATGAATAAAAGGAAACCGCGTTTTGTCATTAATGTGTACATATCACAAATAAATTGATGCACAATATTTCGGTCTATCTCCTTGCAATTTTGGTGGAATAAACAAAGTATTGTATAACATAAAGTTTTAAATGCCACTTACTTATTTAATAAACTTAGGCTAAAATTAAAAAAAAAAAATGAAATTCGGATTTTTTTTTTTTTTTTTTTTTTTTTTTTTTTTTTTTTTGGTGTAAGTCCAATGTTAGGTCAAGGTTAACGTTGACTAATCTGATTTGGAGAGGGCTCTCACATTTACAGAGGTGCGCAAAGTAAATGGTACACTACTTCCAACTTACAGAGACGCTTGCCAAGCAATGGGCCTACTTAGAGACGATAAAGAGTGGGAGTTGGCTTTGCAAGAAGCAGCTATCTCAGCATCAGAGATACGCAAGCTATTTGCTCACATATTGCTTTACTGTGAGGTCTCAGACACAGTGAAGCTTTGGGAAAAGCACTGGACACTAATGACCGATGACATTCCAGCAAGAGCAACAACCATGACTCATATTAGAAACCTTCATATCAACGATCCGGAGCTGAAAGGTTATGTCCTATATGAATTGGAAATGATACTAAACAGTTCTTCGAAATCAGTCATAGATTTTGGCCTTCAACTTCCTCCTAGATGTTTGTTAGATGAATTACATAACAAGCTGCTGATGGAAGAAAAAAACTACGATCGTAAACTGTTGAAAAATGAAGTAGACATCGCTGTGATGAAGCTCAATTATGAACAGCAAAGTATCTACAACCTTATTGTTGAATCTTATTCCAAAAATGAACATCAGTTAGTGTTCGTGTACGATCATGGAGGAACAGGCAAGACTTTTTTGTGGAAGACAATAATTAACAAGCTACGATCGGATGGGAAGATAGTTTTGGCAGTTGCATATTCCGGTATTGCATCTTTGTTACTTCCGTCTGGCCGGATAGCACACTCACGGTTCAAGCTTCCACTTGATTTGATGGATGAATCAATGTGTCATGTTACCAAAAAAACAATGCTTGCAAACGTCTTTGCAGATACAGATTTAATTGTTTGGGATGAAGCTCCAATGAATGATCGAAAATGCTTTGAGACATTGGATCGGGCACTCAAAGATGTGCTTGGCAATCCAGATAAAGTATTTGGTGGCAAATCGGTCATGCTAGGTGGTGATTTTAGGCAAACATTGCCGGTCAAAAAAAAGGGGACGAATCCAGATATAATATCAGCATCAATAACTGCTTCACCTCTATGGAAACATTTTAAAGTATGCATGCTAACAAAAAACATGAGGCTGATGCAAACAGGAATAGATGATGATGAAAGAAACAGAAGAAAAAGGTTTGTTTCATGGCTATTAGACATAGGAGATGGCAAGACGGGTGAACATGACAAAGAAGATCCACAGAACATAAGCTGGGTTGAAATTCATCAAGAATATCTAATTCCAAACGACGATCAAGGCGTTAGAGCACTTATCAATTTTATATATGACGATTCGACACTAGAAGCACCAAATTCAGAAGTGTTACAGCAAAAGGCAATTGTCTGTCCTAAAAACGAAACGGCTGATGCAATAAACGAAAAAGTGATGTTATTAGTAAAAGGAGACACAACAACGTATATAAGTTCAGATGAGGCAATTCCGATCGCACAAGACGGTGCCGTAAATGAACTTCTATATCCATATGAATTCCTTAACACACTTAAATTCCCAGGGCTGCCCCCAACAAGCTTGAACTTAAAGTTGGAACCCCTATAATGTTACTTCGCAATGTAGACCTAGGATGTGGTCTATGTAATGGAACAAGGATGATTGTGACACAGCTATTGTCAAACTTAATACAGGCAGAGATTATTACAGGCAACAAGATTGGAGAAAAGGTTTTTATTCCAAGAATTGTTTTGAAAGTAACAGATCAAAACATGCCCTTCGTATTCAAAAGAAAGCAGTTTCCGGTGAAAGTTTGCTATGCGATGACAATTAACAAAAGCCAAGAGCAGTCTCTAAGCAAGATTGGAGTTTATCTTCCGGAACCTGTATTCGCTCATGGTCATATTTGTTTACACGGAATGGCGTTAACCAGTATCAAAGAGCTGAAACCTGGAGACAGAGATAAAATTATAGAGGCAAAAGTGTACCATGCATGGGTAGCCCGAAATCCTCTGGATACAACTGAAAAAGAGCACAAAGCAATCTTATTAGATAGACAGGTAATCAAAGGACATATTAGTATACAAAAATCATTAAAGTTGCTTAATCATGACATATTTTTTCATACCTAGGGCGATCCAATACAAGTGAACATGGAGCCTGAAGACATACATCATTTTAGGCCTCTTCTCATACCTGGAAATGCATTTCGCATATCAGAATTCCAATGCATCAGAACACAAAATTGGCAGCAAACTCTCGAGAACAAAACATCATTGTTTTTTAATACACTAACAAAATTGGATCCAATACCATCAGAGGGCTTCCCAAATCACTACTTCAAATTTGTCTCTTACAATCAGCTGCCTACAAAACTCTATGACCCAAAGGACAAACGCAAAAAGGAATATCCATTTCTTACAGGTACAAAGACACAAATTCTAGCAATTTTAATTACTATAGTTGCAACCATGCAGTTAACTATGAAACTTTTACAATATGCAGATTATATTGGATGTTATATTACATCAGGGGAAGCTGGCGATATTGGAGATCCAAACAAAAATCAGTCAAGAATTAGAAAAGTGAAGATACATAATCTAAAGTAAGTTCATATATGCAAATTCTAAAAGAAACTAGATATGATGCATGATAAATTGACAAAATATATTTGCAATTTTTATATCAACAGCCGCAATTCTATTGAACTCACATTATGGGATGCATTGGCCGACAATTTTGAAAAGAAAGCTATTGACGCACTTGAAAGACCTATTATAATTGTTGTCAGCTCATGCAGAGTTTCAAAATTACAAAACAGAGGTAACTCTGGCTACTTATGAAATAAAAATTATTATATATACATAAACAGGATAACCATTATAATAAAACAAGAATGTTGTTTACAGAGCTGCAACTTTCATCCACGCCAGCAACGTACTATTACATTAACCCTCAAATCCCAGGACTGGAACAATACAAAGCAGCGTAAGATTCCTAAATGTCTTCATTTTTTTGTTAATCTAATTTTAAATTCGTTAAGCTAACCAAATTGCACAACCAACAGATACATGCAACTTTATGAGCAGCAAGAACCCTTACGTGTCATTAGATACCGGTTAAAGGACCCTGAAGAAGAAAAAAACAAAAACCGTATCCCAATTGCGATTCTGCTTACACATAGCTCGGAAAGTTACAGGGTGAGTTTCAAACAATAAATGCGCTTACATTATAACATTTCTTATCTACAAAATATATCTATAATAGACGCTTAATTCTTTCTTTACTAGGGCGTTTGCTTTAGTTGCCAAGGAACAATAACAGATCTAAATACTACAAGAGGCTGGTACTACACCGCATGTTCTGTTTGCACAGGTAAGGTGACAAAGATTAATGGCGGTTACGAATGCAAAAAGGATGGAATTATGCCAGCTCCCACCTATCGGTAAGTACACATGAAACGTAAATATTTGTTACTTAAGTATTGCTAACACAGTTGTTCAATTGATGCAGATACAATTTCCGGGCTACCATAACTGATGGCACTAAATCGGCAACATTCATTTTCTTTACACCTAAAGCAGACCAATTTGTTGGCGTTAATTGTGCAGAATTGCTTGCGTCAAATGAAATTGTTGACTCAGGAAGGTTTCCAAAAGACATTGAAAAAATCGTTGGTACAAATCATACCTTTCAGTTTCATTATAATCCAACTTGCACTACATGATACGTTGAATTTGTTGTCGATGAAGTCTTTGGCATCACAGATAAAGTGCAACAAATTGAAGGCCAAACTTCAGGTAAATAAAACCATCTTGTTAATACAAATATCGCCTAAAAACGTTATTTATATTTTACGATCTTCGCTAAGTTTTGTTAATGACAAATGTAAACTTTAGTTTCTAAGTAAAACATAATCTTAGTTTTAAAGACTTGCATAAACTAGACTTTTGCTACATTTTACATTTCATGAAACACAACACTTCTTATTTTCTAAAAATAGAATTGTCACATCACATTTATGGCAAGTTTTGTCATTATACATTTATGGAAAGAAATGTGTTTGACTTACTTAGATGTTGCTTGCAAGTTTAGTGTTTGACTTGACATTATGTGATGTGACATTGTTTGGTTTGCAAGAGTAATGAGATGTGACTTTGTTTGGTTTGCAAGATTTATTGCAAAACCAACTGCAAGCCCGGCGGTACCCTGGAGGTACACGGGCGGAACCCTTCTCAGGGGTCCGCCTGATCCGCCAGACCTACAGAAGGTTTTGGCTATAAATATTGAGCCACAAGTTGAATTTTGGTTTATCACTTGACATCATATTTTTACACACACATTCATTCTTTCATCTAACATCTTAACATTTCATATGTGAAGTTTCTTTTTGTAGCAAAGAGATTCACGAGCTTACTAAAAGTAATAAGTATTCAACACAACGTTGCAAGACTTGTTAGCTTTGCATTGTGTAGACTTGAGTAGTTTACACTTTATTTGATTGTGTATTTTCAGTAGTGATCGGTTAGTATTTTAGTCCTCGAAATACAAAGTGTATAGGGAGTAGTTGTACCCTTGTAAAGAAATAACGGGAGTGGTTGTACCCTTGGTAAAGAACTCGACATCTAGCTTTGTGTCTGTAAAAGTATAAGCGACGTGTAAGGTTTTCTCCGCCGGTGAAAGGAGCTTGTTGACTAGTGAAAGAAACTCTCGAGTTGGATACTTGGGGCATGGACGTAGGGCAAGGAAAAAGAGTCCTTGTAGCCGAACCACGATAAATACTCATGTTGTGGTTTGATCATTTCTTTCATTTACTTGCATGTTATATATTGTGTTTGTGTACATATCTTTGATCAAACGGAAAGTTTCAAAGCTAACTTAACAAGTTAAAAAGTTTTTAATCGGTAAACTATTCAACCCCCCTTCTAGTTTTCCACAATTGGCATCAAGAGCTACGTTACTCAAGCTTTTATAATATATTGTGTTTTAAAACTTGAAACGATCCATGGATTTTGAAAATTACAAAGAAGGGCAATCTATGCAAAGACCACCACTGTTTGAAGCAAATGGTTTTATATATTGGAAAAACCGTTTTGAAACTTACGTGAAATCTAAAGATATAGATTTGTGGTATATAATTATTGATGGTGATAACGTAGTTACTAACATCAAAGATGATGATCAAAAGAAATTAATAGGTAAAAATAATGAAGCTAAAATGATGCTTTACAATGCTTTGCCTAAGAAAGAATATGAAAGAGTCTTTTTGTGTAAAACCGCCAAAGATATTTGGCAATCCTTAATTGTCACTCATCAAGGAAACTCACAAGTTAAAGATAACAAAATTGATCTTCTTGTTTAACAATATGAACAATTTGTTATTTCCGAAGATGAGATTATTGATAATGCTTTTGCTAGATTTAATACTATTATTACTTCACTTAAAGCACTTAACGAATCTTTTTGTAGTAAGAACTTTGTCAGGAAATTTCTTAGAGCACTCCATCCGAAGTGAAGAGCAAAAGTGACGGCAATTGAAGAATCCAAAGATCTTTCAAGCATGTCACTTGATGAGCTAATTGGAAACCTCAAAGTTCACGAAATGGTAATGGAAAAAGATTCGGAACTAGTTAGAGGCAAGAAAGAAAAAGTTAAGTCCATTGCCTTGAAAGCTAGAGTCCAATCAAGTGATGATGAAGAATCTACTTTGGATAGTGACGATGAGGAATATGCTATGGCCGTTAGAGACTTCAAGAAGTTCTTTCGTAGAAGAGGAAAGTTTGTAAGGCAACCTAAAGATGACAAGAAAACTTTCCGAAAAGATCGTGATGATAGGAAAGGAAAGGTTGAAAGAAAGTGCTATAGGTGTGGAGACACAAGTCATATTGTAGGAGAATGTCCAAAACCACCCAAGAGCAAACCTCAACAAGCTTTTGTGGGTGGTGCTTGGAGTGACTATGAAGGAGATGACGATGAGCCAAAGAATGACGATGTTGCTCTCATGGCTCACAACTCAAATGAGGTATTATCCGACTCATCTTACTCCTCTATTGATGATGACACTTTACAAAAAGAATATAACAAACTTTGTGAATTGAGCTTAAAAATCATAAACAAAAATAAATTTTTGAAAACTAAAAAGGAGTTTTTAGAAAATGAAGTTTATGAGTTAAAAGAAAAAGCTAAGAGATTAGAAAAGAGTAAAGGTACTGACACACCTTGCAAATCATGTGAAGATCTTAAACTAGAAGTTGAGAAACTCAAAATTACTCAAAATGATCTAATAAAACAAACCACAAAGTTTAAGAAGTTCGATAAGAGCATTTCTTGTGCGGATGAAATTATGAAACTTCAAAAGTCACCCTTTGATAAAACAGGACTAGGATTTACGAAAATAGAAACTTCAACGGGTCAAATGAAACAAGAAAAGATTGCACAAGAAACAAATAAAATTGCTACAGTAGCCTGCGGATCAGGCGGAACCCAATTTAGGGTTCCGCCCGTTGGTCCCGAAGGTTCCGCCAGGCCTGCTGCAGCAGTAACCTCATCCACTTCGGATCGTTCAAAATTTGTTAAAGTTACATACAAAAGTGCAACAAAACCTGTGTTTAAAACTGGAGTAGGATTTAGTAAAAATGAATTTAGAGCTAAAACTACTCAACCAAGACCTAAGACTCCAATTCCCAAACGCCCCTTTCCAAAGAGCAATTTCAACGCTCGACCAAACTACCAACATGTTTGGAACCAAAACACTCCTAGACATTACCAAACTCCAAACCACATGCCTTGGAACCCTTATGCTCTATTTTCATACTTAGAACAAATTAATGGCATGCTTAACCAAAATGGACCCATGAGAAATTGGAGACCAAATGTTTGATTGTTTTTCATAAAATAGGTGTGCCTCAAAGTTTGTTTGGAACCGGATGAATGGATTAAAGATAGCGGTTGTTCAAGGCACATGACGGGTAACAAAAGCCTCTTCACTTCTTATCACAAATGTGACGGAGGTAATGTTACGTTTGGTAGTAATGCTAAGAGCAAAATCATCGGAAAAGGTACAATCTATCATGACTCCCTTTTTATTGATGATGTAGCTCATGTTGATAACTTAGGTTTTAATCTTCTTAGTATCAGTCAACTTTGTCGTAATAAGTATAATGTTCTTTTTAGTGAAAACGGAAGTAAAATACTTAAAGATGGTATAACCATAGCCAAAGGTGTCCTTAAGAATAACGTATATGTCATGAAGATGGATCCAACATCTAAAGACAAACTTTGTCTTACCTCATTAGATGAATCTTCAACTTTATGGCATAGACGTTTAGGACATGCTAACATGAGACTAATTCAAAACCTCTCCTCCAAAGACTTAGTTCGAAACCTACCTAAGTTGAAATATGACCAACACTTTTGTGATGCTTGCAAAGTCGGTAAACAAGTCCATAATAGTCATAAGGGTAAAAACTTGGTTTCTACATCTAGGTGTCTAGAACTTTTGCATATTGATTTATTTGGTCCATCCGCTATACAAAGTTATGGAGGCAACTTCTACACTTTGGTCATAGTTAATGATTTCTCAAGATATACTTGGACAAAATTTTTGAAAAGTAAAAATGAAGCTTTTGATAAATTTAAGATTCTAAGTAAGAAAATTCAAAATCAAGTAGGGTCTAATATTGTGTCTATTAGAACGGATCACGGTCGTGAATTTGATAATGAATTTCAATTTGGAAACTTTTGTGATAATAATGGTATAACTCATAATTTTTCGGCTCCACGTACTCCTCAATCTAATGGTGTAGTAGAACGTAAAAACCGGACATTGCAAGAGATGAGTAGAACAATGCTTAATGAACAAAACATTCCACAAAAGTTTTGGTGTAATGCCGTTGACACATCAACATACATTTTAAATCGAGTCTTAATTAGACCATTTTTGAATAAAACTCCTTATGAACTATATAAAGGTAAAAAGCCTACATTAGGATACTTTAGAGTGTTTGGGAGTAAATGTTTCATTCTTAACACCAAGGATTATCTCACCAAATTTGACCCAAAGTCTTATGAAGGTGTATTTCTTGGATATTCACAAAATAGTAAAGCGTACATTGTTTTGAACAAAGAAACCTTAAGAGTCGAGGAATCGTTGAACGTAACATTTGATGAGAGTCCACCTCCCTCTAAGACATCACCTTTGGTAGATGATGACTTAGTTGAAAGCCAAGCAATAGAAAATCAAGAAATTTTAAGTGATGACAAAGAAGATGAACTATTTAAGAAAGAACTTGTCAATGTCAAAGAATCTAAAAGTCATCCATTAGATGGTGTCATTGGCAATATTAACGAAAGAACACCAAGGTCAAAAGTTCAAAATGAAAGCAACTATTTTTGTTTCGTGTCAACCATTGAACCTAAAAATATTAATGAAGCCATTAAAGATGAGTCTTGGGTAATTGTAATGCAAGAAGAGTTAAACCAATTTGTTAGGAATGATGTATGGACATTAGTTCCTCAACCAAAGAGTCAAACTATAATTGGAACAAAATGGGTATTTCGAAATAAAATGGATGAAAATGGAATTGTGTCTAGAAACAAAGCTAGGTTAGTTGCACAAGGATATAACCAACAAGAAGGCATTGACTACGATGAAACTTTTGCTCCGGTTGCTAGGCTCGAGTCAATTAGAATCTTACTTGCATATGCATGTGCACACAATTTTAAACTTTTTCAAATGGACGTCAAAAGTGCATTTCTAAATGGAGTCATTAATGAAGAAGTGTATGTTGCTCAACCACCGGGCTTCATCGATTTTGAAAAACCAAATCATGTTTACAAACTTAAAAAGGCTCTTTACGGACTTAAGCAAGCTCCAAAAGCATGGTATGAACGACTTAAAACATTCCTAGTTCACCATAAGTATACCATGGGCTTAGTTGATAATACTCTCTTCACTAAGAAGAAAGATTCACATATTATCATAGTCCAAGTCTATGTTGATGACATTATATTCGGATCAACTTGTCAAGAATTATGTGTGGATTGCTCAAAAATCATGCATGATGAGTTTGAAATGAGTATGATGGGAGAACTCAACTTTTTCCTAGGACTCCAAATCAAACAACTAGAAGATGGTATCTTCTTTAACCAATCTAAATATATTAAGGATATGCTTAAGAAATTTGGACTAGAAGATTCAAAACCTATCAAAACTCCCATGTCCACGAAAACTAAACTTACCAAGGATGAGGAAAGTGAATCCGTAGATAGCACTAAATATAGAGGTATGATTGGTAGTCTACTTTACCTAACGGCTAGTAGACCCGACATTATGTTTAGTGTTTGTCTATGTGCTCGTTTTCAAGAAGATCCTAAAACTACCCATCTCGAAGCCATTAAAAGGATTTTTAGGTATATTAAGGGCACTACACATTTAGGTTTATGGTATCCCAAAGGAACGGGAATAGACACCATAGTGTATGCCGACTCAGATCATGCCGGTGACTATGTCGATAGAAAAAGTACAAGTGGTATTTGTACTTTTGTTGGACATTGTCTCACCTCATGGTTCTCTAAGAAGCAAACGGCTCTTGCTATCTCAACAACGGAAGCCGAGTACGTTTCGGCCGGAAAGGCATGTCAACAAGCTCTTTGGATGAAGCAAGCTCTTGTCGAATACGAAATTCAACTCAACGACATCATAATTTTTTGTGACAACAAAGGTGCCATTGATCTTAGCAAAAACCCGGTTCAACATGCTCGTACCAAACATATTGAAATCCGTCATCATTTCCTTCGTGACAACGTTCAAAAAGGAAATATCTCAATTGAGCTGCCAAAACATCATTTTATACTAATCTGAGCTGCCAAAACATCCAAAAACACTCAAATATGCATCATAATACTTAAAATATCTTAGAAGTGTGTTTTATATGTTTCAAATGCAAAACAAGCAAAAACAGATGAAAAACGTACAAAGTTTGCATAATTGGCAGTTTCAGTCCCTCAAGTTTCACAAAATGGCAAAACTAGTCCCTGGTTATTCTAAAAACATGAAAATGTCACCAAAGGTCATTTTAAATCACAAAGTTACATATTTAGTCCTTTGGTGCAAAGTTTCACAAAATTACAAGTTTAGTCCCTGTACTTTGGAAATTGACATAAATGGTCCCTGGGATGTTAAAAACTTTGAGAAAATCAATATTGGTCCTTGTACTAATAATCTTTTGCAGGAATGGTCCTTGGGTGAAAAGTTTGGTGAAATTGCATATTTAGTCCCTGAAGTTTGGTGAATTGGCAAATTTGGTCCCCGGATATTAAATATGAGAAATTATTATTATTGGTCCTTGGGGTATTCAATCATGGCAAGTTTAGTCCTTAATTAAACTTTGTAAAAGTTACACATCAGCCTCCCCAAAACTTTTAGCAATTTACATTTTTGGTCCTTGTGTAATTTCTAAAAACCAAACGGATCCTTATTTGTTATAACCCCAAACCAAATCCAAACCCAACACCTAATCCAACCCACTCCCTTTATTCTTCCCAGCCCACTCCATCAGGCCCAATCCAACACCTCTAATAAATAATACCGGGTCAACCCCGGTCAAACACCACCCTTTCTTCCCCCCAAAACCACCCCACACACACAGACACCAAACCACCTCTCCACCTTGCTGGTTTCAACACCAGCTCACCACCAACTATCTCCACCTTATCCCCTTGTCCTCCACGCCTTCCAAGGCGCAATTAATGCCCTTGAAAAACTCTCCACGCAACAAACAGTCCCCCAAGACTTTTTCGCGCCAAAAAGCAATTTGAACGGTGAGGATTAATTAGGCCATTTCAATGGCTCAGATGAGATGGGATAGTGTCAGAAGGCTAGTGGGAGTCTCAAAAGTCTCTACAAAAGGGAAAAGATGCAGTGGTGATGAAGTATTAGTTTAGTATTAGTGTAACTTAGTCGTAAGTAATATAAACTTCAATTTTAGTTGTAATTTCAATCAAAACAGCTTGTTCTCAGTTATTTTAGTGTAATAGAATCTTTATTTAACCTTTAATTACTGTCTTGTTCATCAATTTAGAATTTGGAAATTTTGAAGAATTTGACAAATTCTTCTTCATTTGCAAAACATTGTTGTTGTATGCTTATTTAAGCTCAATTTAGGTCCCTGATAAGTTTTTAAAAGCCTTCCAATCATTTGAAATAGTGTAACTCAGAAAACTCAAAAATACTTTAAAAATAGAAAAAATAGTTGAAAAATAAAAATCAGAAGAAGAAGAAGAAGGAAAAGCAAAGGAGCAGGGTGTCATTCGGATTGAAAATGGTATTAGAGTCCTATGGGGGACACTAGGTATTAATTTGGTTCATTGGTTCATTGTTCTCAGCTTGTCACCATTTGTAAGCAATATTTCAATTTTATGCCTTTTGTTTTGATCATGCTTGTTACTGTTTGATTAGTGTTCTTAAGTGTTTATTGGCTACTTGTTATTGATAATATAGTTTTAACTCAGTCACTTGTTCTTTGGAATTTACTTGTTGCTAAAAAATCAAAATTACTCAGTGTGTAACTCATACTTGACAAATCTGAGTTTTATGCTTGTGTTGTGGTTGATTCTTACTTATTCGATCTTAAATAATTATAATCTAGTGTTAGGAATCAGTGTGGTGGCTTAAACTCACCATTTGCTTTGAAATTCTCTTAACAGGTTAATAAGTAGGGGTGTTTGGATCAGTGGTTTGCACCACTGAGAAGTTTGTTTTTGTTGTTATTTATTACTTAGATATGTTACCATAGATTGTACTAGTCCATATAAGTCGTTAAATCCAGTACCACTTCAGTTAAAAGTCAAAACATCAATTTGATCATCATAGCAGCCATCTGTTGTGGATTTAGGATCCACCATACCTTAATTCAGTTCTTAACTAGTAGATTTAGGTTAATTAAGTCTTATTACAGGTTAATATAGCTTTTTGAGTAACTAGGATCCATCTAAAGTTCACAAAAGTCAACATACCAATTTTCATCAAAAAGTCAATTTGCACATCTCAGATTTTTCCAAATATTGGGGAAATTGTTTAGAATTTAGTAGAAGGATTCAAGCTTTGAGCTTTTGTGGACTTTTTGTCTACCACCTCTACTTCAGTATCCCACATAGCTTATAATTTTAGGAATTTTCCTCTGGGCCCCACTCACCCTCAAACTCACCTGCAGGGCAAGGTATTGCCCTGCTCCATCAGACTCAGGCCACCACCACTACTTAGTTGTGGTTTTGTGGCCACCACAGTGGGCCCCACACTTCCAAATTAGCTTCTTACAATCCCCCTCCTAGTAGGCTTTCAGTATTGACCTCTTGTTTGACCTAGATCATTGTGGACCCCACTTGAATTCAGACTTGAACTTTGTCTCTAATCTGTCTCAAATTCTAAAAAGCCAAGTGTTTATTTTGAGCTTATTGGCTTATTCAGTGTACCCCAAGTGCTTAATCTTACTCAAACTAGTTCACACAACTTATTTGGACTAGATTTCACCATAGTGGGTACCACACAAGCTCAGTTGAGCTTATTTGCTTGTTTGGTCAACAAAGGTCAACTGTGGAAGTAATAAGCTTCCACAGTGCTTATTAATAAGTTTTAAAATAATTGTTTTTATAAAAGTTGTCTATTTTTAGGTATAAATTAGTTTTGTAAAAGAAAATTCAAGAAAAACCAACATAAAAATAAGTGATAGTTTCTATTTAATTTAATTTAATTTTAATTTTCATTTTTAGATTTTTATTAAGTAAGTTGTGTTTTTATATTTTTATTAATTTCATTTTAGGTTAAAGTAATTTTAATAATTTTCTCAGAATTTTGTTTTGTCATTTAGTATTTATTAGAATTAATAATAGTTTTATTAGTAATTAATTAATAATTAAGTTATAAATAGCATAATTAATTTTTATAAGGTAACACCTAGTTTTTATATTTTTTATAGCTTTTATAAGTTATAAAATAGTTTTATAAATTTTCTCATAATTTTCTAAGTCATTTTAGTATTATTTGTAATTTAAAATAGTTTAATTAGTATAAATAATATAAATAGTTTTTAATTAATAGAAAATTCATAAAAAGACAAAAATATTTATTTTTATTTTTTATACTTTCTTCAAGTTCTAATTTAAGTTTAGAAATTATTTTTATAAGTTTTTAGTTTAATTTGTAGTATTTATAATTTTTAGTTTGATATAAATTAGTTTTAATTAAATAGTTAAATAAGTTTTTAATTTAATAATTAATAATAAATAATAAAATAATCTAAAAAATAGTTTTCTTTTTTAAATTTAATTTTATTTTAAGTTTAAGTTTATAGAATTTTCATTTTTAACCCCTGTAGTTTATTTTTCTTAAAACTCACCTTTTTCTCAGTACGCAGTCGCGTCTGATTTTTTAATTTGGTTTACGTTTATACGTTTTTAGATATCTAGGTTTTACGTAATCATTAAAATAGTTTATATAAGTTATTTTATTTTATAAAACCCTAGTTTAATCACACACACACTTATTCATATCCCTGTTCATATTCACTCGATCACAGACTCGTTTTTAATACCATCACAACCTCGTTGGGACATTACGACCCGGGGAAACACTGTATTCCACGGAAGCATTTGCCTTAGACTGTTTGACTTGTTGACCATTACTTGGTTAATATTATCAGACTGTTTGAGGCGAATCAAAATTTGGCACCGCTGCCGGGGAGGTTGTGCGCTTATTTTAAACGATTTTGCGTATTAGTGAATCTGGATATACATCTATTGTATATTTACCATCTTTTATCCATAATTTTATAAAACAAAACACAAAAATATTCACCTTTACACCCCTACCTATTTGATTCTTCATTTCTCACCCCCTAAACCCTTTGATTCTTTCTATGTCTTATTCTCACCCTCTTGTTTGTCAATGGTGTGGTTGTCCTTATAATGGTGGTAATTGCCCCAGTTGTGGCATGGTAGAGTCAGGAAACGGGTCTGTCTATAACCAGAATCCCTATTCTTACCCTGACATGACTGATTCATTCCACCAGCTTCCACACCATGAGACTCAGCAGTTTTACTGTTGTGAGTACTGTGGTGGTTCACACTACAGTTCTGATTGTCAATCGGGAAACACGCTTGTCTATGAGCAGGTTCCTGATAACAATTATGACTTAAACACATACGACTCACAGCCACATCAGTTCAACTGTTGTGAGTATTGTGGAAGCCCTCACTACAGCTCTGATTGTCAAACTAGGAATCAGTTTGTCTATGAACAGGTTCCTTGTAACAATCATGAATTTGGTTTTAACCAGCCTTCACAGTACACAAACCCTCAACCACTTCCTCAGGATGAGTTAGCTAAAGCTGAATTGATAAAAATGATTTTGGCTCAAAGTCAAGTCAACAAAACCATTCAAGATGGAATAAACACTCTTACGGATCTAATTCTTAAGAAACAAAAACCTCTTGTTAACTCATTACATCTTGAGGATATAAGTGACGAGGATGAACCAATTGAAGACAAAAACTCAAATGACCCTTCAGATATCTTAATAATGGGGGACAAGCACTTCAAAGTAACTCCTCTTAAGGAAATAAATGAACTTGTTCCAATCCCAAAGGTGTCTGAGGAACCTTTTGATTCAACTTCAGTTGAAGCTACTTCAGTAGAAATACAGGGAGAAATGAATATAACTGAATCACCAGCAGTAGAAATAATGGAACTTGTAGAATCCATTACTGCTAGTCCTTCTCAACTCCCTGAGTCTGCTGTTATCACACCCGAGGTTCCCACTCACTCTCTGAACATGGGGGACGAGCATCTTGACACTGTTCCTGAAAAGGAATCGGACGAATTCATAAAGTCTAGTGTTGAGAACCTTGTCTCAATCCCAAGTGAGCCACAGGGAATTCTTGAACATATGTGTGATATCCCTCCCCCTCTTGTCTTTCCAAATGATCATATTGAGATGTTCTCTGATTCTGATGAGGACTATTCTTTATCTTGTGGAGACATAAGTTATGTGGGGGAATTGCCTTTTGAGCTTGTCAACTCAGAAGAAGAGAATGATGAAGAAATACACCAAGACGAAGCTCTTCGTCTTACATTATTAAATGTTAATCTTCTCATTTCTAGAATCGAGGCTTTTAATGAAAAGCCTATTTCATCTCCTATCCCCGTCAAGGATAGTGAGATTTTGATCAATGATTCTATTCCGGAATTGCAAGCGTTCCATTTTGATCAAACGGAAGAGAAGATAAGTGGTATCACCACTTCTCATTCTTATAATTCTCTTCCCGTTTATGAATCATTTACTATTGAGGAGTTCCCCAATGAACTCACTCAAATCAATCCCGAATACGAATCATTCACCTTTGAGGAGTTCTCCGGTGAACTCACTCATATCATATCTCCTCCGGAGTATGATAATTTCTATTTTGATCTAGACATACCCATAATATGTCTTGATCAAACGAGCTTAAAAGAGGAGATTCATGAAACAATGAATTCTCCTATTGAGGAAGAAGAGTTAGTCATGATTTTCTTCCTTTTCTTCATATATTCTGTTCCCTATCCTGTTCTTCACTCCTTCGGGAATGAAGACATTATCTTTGACCCCGGAATTCTCATTTATAAATTATGAGCCGGGTACTTATCTCATCGGTGTGGAACTTTCACGTGCTTCAAATGTTTATCCAAACGTCTTGAATGAAAGTCCGATTGAGATTGTCTATTCCACTTACTTCCCTAAGGACAAATGAATTCGGGGTCGAGTCAAGCTAGCGACTCGGTAAATCAAAAACAGTAGCATGTACTTAGGGTTTTCACCCTAAGTGTGGGGGAGATACTAACCCACATGTTGTATATATGTATATATCCTCTAAAAAAAATGTGTGTACATAAATTTAAATAAAGGCTATAGAGTATTTTCTTCTTACGTTCAAAGTGTCGGTTTAACACCCGGTACTTTGAATATTGAGGACAATATTCAGTTCTAAGTGTGGGGGGAGATTCGTTATTCTAACGAATTTAAACACATGTTCCATCAAGAACCCCCATTTTAGCCAAAATTTTAAAATTTTTCTCACTTAGAACGCAATAAATGGTTATCAGTCCGCCATGTCTAACCCACATAAGGATTGGCTAATCCAGGAGCAAACGGTTCTTGGTAAAGATAACTCAAACCCGTTTATGGCTTGCAATTTGCCCAAAATTGTATGGTTCCTCAACTCCCCATATCCCATAAAGCGAATGAGTTGGCTAGCCCGCAAGATTATGGCTTGTGGTAAAGGCAGTGGAAAATCCATAATTGGTAATCAGCTCACCAAGATGTTGACTATTCCATCAAGAGTTGGCTAGTCCAGAAGCAAACGGCTTTTGGTAAAGACTAATCAAATCCGTTGACAGCTGGTGATTTGCTCAAAATCACACGGTTATCAGATGTACCACAGTTCTTACATCTGGCTACTCCAGAAGTGATGGCTTTTGGTAAAGAGTTTTTCAAATCCATTAAGTTTTTCTCAAAAGATTGCTAGGGACTAGCAATAGTTTAGTGTGGGGGATTGATGAGTGTCTAAATACTCATAATTTTATACTAATCTGAGCTGCCAAAACATCCAAAAACACTCAAATATGCATCATAATACTTAAAATATCTTAGAAGTGTGTTTTATATGTTTCAAATGCAAAACAAGCAAAAACAGATGAAAAATGTACAAAGTTTGCATAATTGGCAGTTTCAGTCCCTCAAGTTTCACAAAATGGCAAAACTAGTCCCTGGTTATTCTAAAAACATGAAAATGTCACCAAAGGTCATTTTAAATCACAAAGTTACATATTTAGTCCTTTGGTGCAAAGTTTCACAAAATTACAAGTTTAGTCCCTGTACTTTGGAAATTGACATAAATGGTCCCTGGGATGTTAAAAACTTTGAGAAAATCAATATTGGTCCTTGTACTAATAATCTTTTGCAGGAATGGTCCTTGGGTGAAAAGTTTGGTGAAATTGCATATTTAGTCCCTGAAGTTTGGTGAATTGGCAAATTTGGTCCCCGGATATTAAATATGAGAAATTATTATTATTGGTCCTTGGGGTATTCAATCATGGCAAGTTTAGTCCTTAATTAAACTTTGTAAAAGTTACACATCAGCCTCCCCAAAACTTTTAGCAATTTACATTTTTGGTCCTTGTGTAATTTCTAAAAACCAAACGGATCCTTATTTGTTATAACCCCAAACCAAATCCAAACCCAACACCTAATCCAACCCACTCCCTTTATTCTTCCCAGCCCACTCCATCAGGCCCAATCCAACACCTCTAATAAATAATACCGGGTCAACCCCGGTCAAACACCACCCTTTCTTCCCCCCAAAACCACCCCACACACACAGACACCAAACCACCTCTCCACCTTGCTAGTTTCAACACCAGCTCACCACCAACTATCTCCACCTTATCCCCTTGTCCTCCACGCCTTCCAAGGCGCAATTAATGCCCTTGAAAACCTCTCCACGCAACAAACAGTCCCCCAAGACTTTTTCGCGCCAAAAAGCAATTTGAACGGTGAGGATTAATTAGGCCATTTCAATGGCTCAAATGAGATGGGATAGTGTCAGAAGGCTAGTGGGAGTCTCAAAAGTCTCTACAAAAGGGAAAAGATGCAGTGGTGATGAAGTATTAGTTTAGTATTAGTGTAACTTAGTCGTAGGTAATATAAACTTCAATTTTAGTTGTAATTTCAATCAAAACAGCTTGTTCTCAGTTATTTTAGTGTAATAGAATCTTTATTTAACCTTTAATTACTGTCTTGTTCATCAATTTAGAATTTGGAAATTTTGAAGAATTTGACAAATTCTTCTTCATTTGCAAAACATTGTTGTTGTATGCTTATTTAAGCTCAATTTAGGTCCCTGATAAGTTTTTAAAAGCCTTCCAATCATTTGAAATAGTGTAACTCAGAAAACTCAAAAATACTTTAAAAATAGAAAAAATAGTTGAAAAATAAAAATCAGAAGAAGAAGGAAAAGCAAAGGAGCAGGGTGTCATTCGGATTGAAAATGGTATTAGAGTCCTATGGGGGACACTAGGTATTAATTTGGTTCATTGGTTCATTGTTCTCAGCTTGTCACCATTTGTAAGCAATATTTCAATTTTATGCCTTTTGTTTTGATCATGCTTGTTACTGTTTGATTAGTGTTCTTAAGTGTTTATTGGCTACTTGTTATTGATAATATAGTTTTAACTCAGTCACTTGTTCTTTGGAATTTACTTGTTGCTAAAAAATCAAAATTACTCAGTGTGTAACTCATACTTGACAAATCTGAGTTTTATGCTTGTGTTGTGGTTGATTCTTACTTATTCGATCTTAAATAATTATAATCTAGTGTTAGGAATCAGTGTGGTGGCTTAAACTCACCATTTGCTTTGAAATTCTCTTAACAGGTTAATAAGTAGGGGTGTTTGGATCAGTGGTTTGCACCACTGAGAAGTTTGTTTTTGTTGTTATTTATTACTTAGATATGTTACCATAGATTGTACTAGTCCATATAAGTCGTTAAATCCAGTACCACTTCAGTTAAAAGTCAAAACATCAATTTGATCATCATAGCAGCCATCTGTTGTGGATTTAGGATCCACCATACCTTAATTCAGTTCTTAACTAGTAGATTTAGGTTAATTAAGTCTTATTACAGGTTAATATAGCTTTTTGAGTAACTAGGATCCATCTAAAGTTCACAAAAGTCAACATACCAATTTTCATCAAAAAGTCAATTTGCACATCTCAGATTTTTCCAAATATTGGGGAAATTGTTTAGAATTTAGTAGAAGGATTCAAGCTTTGAGCTTTTGTGGACTTGTTGTCTACCACCTCTACTTCAGTATCCCACATAGCTTATAATTTTAGGAATTTTCCTCTGTGCCCCACTCACCCTCAAACTCACCTGCAGGGCAAGGTATTGCCCTGCTCCATCAGACTCAGGCTACCACCACTACTTAGTTGTGGTTTTGTGGCCACCACAGTGGGCCCCACACTTCCAAATTAGCTTCTTACAATCCCCCTCCTAGTAGGCTTTCAGTATTGACCTCTTGTTTGACCTAGATCATTGTGGACCCCACTTGAATTCAGACTTGAACTTTGTCTCTAATCTGTCTCAGATTCCAAAAAGCCAAGTACTTATTTTGAGCTTATTGGCTTATTCAGTGTACCCCAAGTGCTTAATCTTACTCAAACTAGTTCACACAACTTATTTGGACTAGATTTCACCATAGTGGGTACCACACAAGCTCAGTTGAGCTTATTTGCTTGTTTGGTCAACAAAGGTCAACTATGGAAGTAATAAGCTTCCACAGTGCTTATTAATAAGTTCTAAAATAATTGTTTTTATAAAAGTTGTCTATTTTTAGGTATAAATTAGTTTTGTAAAAGAAAATTCAAGAAAAACCAACATAAAAATAAGTGATAGTTTCTATTTAATTTAATTTAATTTTAATTTTCATTTTTAGATTTTTATTAATTAAGTTGTGTTTTTATATTTTTATTAATTTCATTTTAGGTTAAAGTAATTTTAATAATTTTCTCAGAATTTTGTTTTGTCATTTAGTATTTATTAGAATTAATAATAGTTTTATTAGTAATTAATTAATAATTAAGTTATAAATAGCATAATTAATTTTTATAAGGTAACACCTAGTTTTTATGTTTTTTATAGCTTTTATAAGTTATAAAATAGTTTTATAAATTTTCTCATAATTTTCTAAGTCATTTTAGTATTATTTGTAATTTAAAATAGTTTAATTAGTATAAATAATATAAATAGTTTTTAATTAATAGAAAATTCATAAAAAGACAAAAATATTTATTTTTATTTTTTATACTTTCTTCAAGTTCTAATTTAAGTTTAGAAATTATTTTTATAAGTTTTTAGTTTAATTTGTAGTATTTATAATTTTTAGTTTGATATAAATTAGTTTTAATTAAATAGTTAAATAAGTTTTTAATTAAATAATTAATAATAAATAATAAAATAATCTAAAAAATAGTTTTCTTTTTTAAATTTAATTTTCTTTTAAGTTTAAGTTTATAGAATTTTCATTTTTAACCCCTGTAGTTTATTTTTCTTAAAACTCACCTTTTTCTCAGTACGCAGTCGCGTCTGATTTTTTAATTTGGTTTACGTTTATACGTTTTTAGATATTTAGGTTTTACGTAATCGTTAAAATAGTTTATATAAGTTATTTTATTTTATAAAACCCTAGTTTAATCACACACACACACTTATTCATATCCCTGTTCATATTCACTCGATCACAGACTTGTTTTTAATACCATCACAACCTCGTTGGGACATTACGACCCGGGGAAACACTGTATTCCACGGAAGCATTTGTCTCAGATGTTTGACTTGGTTGACCATTACTTGGTTGATATTATCTGTCTGTTTGAGGCGAATCACTCATGCATTAGATTAGGTGTTTAATAAAACTAATCATGTTTCCCATAGTTAGGAATTGCATCTTTAATTAGTATAAACATGTTTGCTAAAACACCCCATGTCAAATCCTTCCAAAAATTTCTCACAAGTAGGACAAATTTTTTCGTCTCACATTGAGAATACAAAATCAAAACGTTATGTTTAAAACTGATTGACGCTAAACCACCAACTTATATTGACCAAAGAATGGTCAACAAAGTCAAATAGCCTAGATCAATACTCCGGGTAATATAAGGTATCACCGGGTCGTTAAATCCCGTTGAGGTGTGAAATGTAACTTTAGCGTGCTTTGTGATCGGGTGTTTATTCACAGAAAGGGTTTGTTGTGATAATTATTTGGAGAATATTAACAAAAATAGCTTAGGAAAGCTATGTGAATGGTTACGGGAAATAAGGTTGAGAAAATATCACCTAAAACTTAAAACCATACGTTTGCCGAAGACGTGGACAAACGTACAAAAATGTGAATACGGTGATCTGGAAAGGCTACTGGTATGAAAGTTTAATTTTTACAAACCTAATGATAAGAGAAAATTTTTGGAAATTTAAAACTAATTTTTACACTAATTTAATAATTACTATTAATTAAATACTATTTTTCTAATTACTTTTAATTAACTAAATTAACCTAAATTATAAATAAATATGAAATTAACTTGGAAAAATAAAAATTATACTTAGAAAAATCTAAAATACTATAAAACTAATTTTAAAAATGAAAATATATTTTTAAAACTATTTAATTAATTATTACTAATTATTAACTAATTATTAATTACTTTTTAATTATTTAAAATAACCTAAATTCTAAATAATTATTAAATTACACTAGAAAAGTGAAAATAAAATTTGGAAAACTTAAAAATAACTAAAAACTAATTTTAAAATTTAATTTATATTTTTCTGACTTACTAATTAATTATTATTAATTATTAACTATTTAATAATTACTAAAAACTATTTTAAATTAAGAAAAGTACTAAATGATAAAAGAAAAATCTGAAAAAATTACAAAAATAGTTTTTACACGCCAGAAGCCTAGGAAAATTGTAAAAATGGAAATTGCTTATAAATAAGCTGATGAATAAGCCAAATAGCTTAAATAGAAGCTATCACTTCTATTAAGTTGGGCTTATTTGAGATTTTCTTTTTCCAAACTGCTTATTATAAGTTATGAGACAACTTTTGTGAAGTGACTTTGACTGAGGTCAAGGAAATAAGCACTTCAAGTGCTTAAAGCCTCAACAGTTGACTTTCTTTGACCAGAAGTGGAAATAAGCTCAAATGAGCTAATGTGGGGTCCACTTTGGTGAAAACAGATACAAATAAGTATAATGAACAAATTTAAACAAGAAACACACAAATAAGCTAGCAAATTAAGCCATAAGCTCAGAATAAGCACTTGGCTCAATGAGATTCTGAGTCAAATAAGGGACAGACTTGAGAGGCCAAACAAAGTGGGGTCCACAGGTTTTAAGGTCAAATAAGTGGTCAACCCTAACTCCCTGGTAGGAGGGGGTTGTATGGAACCAAAATGGGGGTGTAGGACCCACTGGATTAGCCACAAAACACCACCAAAGTTGGGTGGGTAACCTGAGTCTGCTGAGACAGGGCAACTAGCTTGCCCTGCAGGTTACTTCCAGGGGTACTTTGGTCATTAAGAAAAAATCACAAAAATGTAACAATGGTGAAAATCAAATGCTCTACTGGTAGAGTATTATCACAACAAGTTTCAGACCTTGAATCCTCCTACAAAAATCTCAATAATTCATCCCATTTTGGTAAAAACCTGAGTAAAGTGTTTTTGACTTTTTGAGAAATCTTGAGATTTGACTATTATGAACTTGTATTGCTGATTTAATGACTAAAAATGTTATAATAAGCTATATGAAAGCTGACTTAAATAAAAACTCCAACTTATGAAAAGGTTTGATGGGTTTGGACTTGAAAAACTCACCACAGTTGACTGTGGTGATCACTTCTTAGTGATTTTGACTTTATTGTGTATTAGTGACCAAATGAGTTGTTTCCCTGAGCCTTTATACACCCACACAACTGAATGAAACACAGAGATGCACAATTATACAGATGGAACACCCCAAACAAGTCACAACCAAACACCCCTTAAAAGGCAATCTGTGATGGAAACTTGAGTCAAACAAATACACACCTTAATCTACTGATTACAACTACTATCATAAGCAATAACTAGGTAATTTAGACAATAACAACTGATTATACTACTTGAGAGAGTACAAATTAAAAGAAAGGCTTACATAAGCCTTCCAAGCAAAGCTGTAAAGGACCAAAGAACCAAATGAACCAACCTACTGACCTCCCATGAGGTCTCTAACCCACAACCATCCTTAATAAACTGTGCTCCAAGCTCATTCACCCATTGCCTTCCATTTTTTATTTTATTTTTATTTTTCTGATTTTTTTCTATTTTTATGAAAAACTTGAATTTAATAAGGACCAAAGCTTATACAGCTTCTAAAACTTGTTAACTATGCTTATGAAACTACTTGAGGCTTTAAAACACTTGAGGAGTTGTAATTAGCACTCTTGAAATTCAAACTTGGACTTTGAGAATTGAAATTGAGATTGATACTTTAAAACAGAACTTTCATTAATAAAAAGGATTACAATACATTAAAATAAACTTAGAAACATAAAAACCAAAGAAAATTACACACCCTATTGCTCAACAATGAGCTACAATATATATCGAGGCAAAAATAAACCCTAGGACTTCCCACATGGCTCCAATTTGAATTCTGGATGTCCCACAAGCTTCCTGTAGACCTCTTGACCAAATCCCAACCGTTTAATTGCTTTGAGATCAATCTGAGCTGTTGATTACTTTTTGGCGCCAAATTGGTTACGGGGCAAGCTGAGTGGTTCTGGTGGGGGGGTTGGTGTTAGAATTTATTGTGGTGGGTTTGTTAGGTGTGGGAATTAATTGTGGGGGGCTAGTTGATGAAAAAGGTGAGGAGGGGGGGGGAAGTATTCCCTGGTTTTGCGCTTCTATGTTGGGGGAAGAAGACGGTCAAAGGGTCGTTTGACCCTTCGTTGACTGTTTGACCATGTCCTTTTTATTATTATTAGATTGGGCCGGGTTGGTTGGGCTTTGGGTGGACTGGATCAAGGGGATGGGTTGGTGTTTGGTTTTGGTTTAATAACATAGGGGTCCGGTTGGTTTGTTAGAAATTAAGCACAAGGACCAACTTTGTAATTTTCATAAACTTGGGGACTGAAAATGAAACTTTCCCAAAGTTCTCATAAGTACCAAAATTGCCAATCATTAATAAACCAAGAACCAATTTTTCCATTTTTGATTTTTCAAAATTTCAAAACTTCCCAGGGACCTATTTTGCCATTTTTGGATTTTCAGGGACTAAACTTGTAATTTTGGAAAATTTGTTACCCAAGTGAAATATTTTGTGAAATTGACTTTCAAAACCTTGGGTTGACTTTTCCTTTCAAAATAAATGCTTAGGGACTAAAATTGACAAGTTTTGAAACTTGGGGGACTGAAACTACCAATATTGCAAACTTTATACGTTTTTCCTTTGTTTTTGCACATTTTGCATTTAAAACACATAAAACACAATCCCTGGGATAATTTAAGTATTTTGATATCTTTTTGACTGTTTTTGTGCATTTTGGCAGTTTAAATATATCAAAAACGATGAGTGTTTGAGCACTCATCAAAAACATCACTTGCATAATGTCTCTTGAATGCTAAAGGGAATACATAACCAATATGTATTTTCGGGTACATTCAAACGAAGCTACATTGAACTAGGAGTGTTTGGGTTATCTTTTGTTTTATAACAAAACTTGCATAAAACGATTTTGAAGCATCAAAATGAGTCAAGATAACCGCACCTCCACATTGTTTTCATATAGGCACACACTAGAACTTCCACATTATAATAGTGGTTTACGTAAACTAAAATGTAAAATTTTGTTGTTCTAGGAATCATCATGCCTCCTCTAACCCACTACGACCACAAGGACACCATTAAGTACCTACCAAAACACCACAAAACCAAAGGTCTTACCGCAAATCAAGTAAACGTTTTCAAAGCCCTAGAAAAACACTATGAGGGTAGAACCATTGACCCGTCTTTCCTAGAAGGCACAAACCTTTACGCCGATTTTGCCACAATCAACTTTGAGTGTCTTTTGAATATCGACGAGCCTATTTGTCCTAGGTTCATTCTAGAGTTATATGCATCCTCCGCCCTCTCCACGGATGATTATGGTCATATGTCTATCAACTTTAGGGTTAGCGGTCATCAATACTCCTTCACTCTTGAGGAGTTTGCTCAAATCCTAGGTGTTCCAAACCGTGGTACTTGCCTCTATTCCGACTTGCACTCCCTCTCAACTCTCGACAACCTCCAAGACCGTATCCACCCTTATGACACACCCCTTGTCTCAAAAGACGTTCTCCGTGACCACCTCTTTGTTAGGACCACCACCACTAGGAGAACCCGTTCGGGGAATGAGGTCGATAAGGACCCATATGGAATGGAAATGAACAAACTCAAACCCCAATTCAAGAAATGGGAGGAAGTCCTTAGAGCCAACGTCATTAGCACAATAGGGAACCGTGACCATATCAACCTTTGTCTTTGCTACATGCTCTACTCCTTGTCCGTTAGGCAACCCTTCAACCTTGCCTACTACATGGCTAAGACAATGGCCGACATTCCCGTGCATGGCACAACGGCTATGCCGTATGGAATGCTCTTGACCCGTCTCTTTAGGTTCATCTCACCCATTCCACCAACTCCAAACGGTCTTCGCCTTAACTACTCTCTCATCCCACACACCTTTGTCCCACTAAGTGATAAGAGAGTGTACAAAGCCCAAGGAAAACGTTCACATCCTCCTACCTCATCTTCGTCTTCCTCAATGAGTGAAGATGACAATTTGCCAAACTCTAGGCTCCCTCCTCTCGAATACCTTTCTCAACTTCCGGATATTCCTAATGAGTCGGAGGAGTTCAAGCAAACAAGGGGATGTTTAAGAATCTTGGAAGGTTCCTTGGAAAGCTCAAGAACAAGATCGACCGTCAATGAGTGCGGGTGTGTAGGAGTGTTTGGTACTAGGTGCTATTTGAAAAAAATTGGTCGTTCAAACAATATTTGTGATGAATTTGCGTGTTAGTACAATGTTTGATACAATTTGGAACATGTAGTATCTAACTTTGATGCAGGTAGACAACTCTTGGCAAGTTGTCAAATTTTCAAGTTTATGATATTTTCACTAAGTATAGTGAAATTCTCGACCTCAAGGTCAAAGTCCTATGAAATGCATGTTTACGTGTCTATTTTTTGCATTGCCCAACCAGAAATGCCTTATCTTTTTTATTTTAGGAGTTTTCGAAAATTTTGAAAATCGTCTCGCGGGTCAAAAACGCGGACTGCCAATTTTTTTGGGTCTGGCTGATCTAGCGGTACCCAATATTGGGTTCCGCCAGTGTAAATTCTGGGAATTCCAGAATTGGCCCAACAAACCAGGCGGCACCCTCAAATGGGTTCCGCCTGTGTATTCTGAGGGTGCCGCCAGCAACCTGCAGAATTTTTGTTTTCATTTTCACCAATTCAACATCCAAACACCAAAATCCAATCCTTTTAGGTAGAAACCCATTATTTGCAATGTGTTTAGCATAATAGGATACTCCTTCTTCCATAAACTTAACCAAAACCAATTCCCGCCAAAATTCAAATTTTGCCATAACAACCTCAAGGACCCCTCAAACATAAAGGAAGGAACCCTTTTAAGGGATCCTTGAAATCCCTGAGATTTATACTACCACAAATCCACCAAAACCACTAAGTATTTAGTGCAAAACTTGTCTTCTCACTTCACCATTTTCATTGGATTGACTTCCATGATTTGACAACCCACAATTAGTTTTTCCAAATCATTAGAAACCTCCATTTTTGTATGGACTAACATCAAATCCAAACACTCCTTTCCATAATCCATCAACACTATAAATTAAGCCATCCTAAACACCATCAAATCACACCTTCTTCAACACAATTTCTGAAACTTATAAACCATTTTTCACCATTACTAAGTAAACAATCACCTCTCAACCATCAAGACCCATCCGGAAAACCGCCCGGATTAGTGTTAAACCACTATGGTCTAATCAACCCATCAACCTAAGATCCTCATCCTCGGATGAATTCACATCACCCATAAAAAATGAACACTTTTTGAACCTTGCATCTCCATCACCATCACCCAATGAACCAAATGAGCTCACTCCACCACCAACTAAATCACCTATTGCCCAACTCCACCAAGTGCTCCAACTCAACTATCCAAAACCTCATCACCATCACCATTACCCAAAATTGAGCCAATGGAACTATTTGGGTCTCCTCCCATATCACCACACCCATTTGTCCAAGATCTTAATGATCTTCCACCAAGACCTACACAACCACCACCTTTTACAAATGAATCACCAAGGTCAATTCTTGACCAAAATGACCTTTTTAACCACATTCACCCACCACAACAAGTGTACCATCAACCTAAACCATTATTGTTTCACCCCATCTACCATGACATACATGGTCCTATATATGGAGAACCAAACTTTGAAAACCATGATTACCCAAATCCACCACACCCACAACCTCAAACCTTTGAGTCTTTATTTCCTTCATATGAGGATATCCAAAACATGGTTGAAAACCATCTCCATCAAGCAATGGAATTTCAAACCACATTGCTTAACTCAATACCAAACCCAACATCCACCCAAGAACCACAAACCAATCACCCCTCAAACTAAGAAACCAATGTCAACCCATTTCCACTCACTCATCCCCATGTTTGCTCAAATTGTGAGCAAATGGGTGCAAGCATCAAAAAGTTGCTTCACCAACTCCAAGATGAAACCCGTTTTGCATTCCAACATGTCATCGAACGTTTGGATTCCCTTTCCCACCGAAACAAACCCTAGAGAACCATTTGGAGGCCGTTTGCCCCAATTTAGGAAACTAGGCTTTTATTTTTCTTTCTTGGTTATTTTTTAAGTTTTTAGAAGTAGAAGAATTTTACCCATTTCTTGTCTTTTGACTTTTATAAGTCCAAATTTTACTTGGAATGCTATTTCTTTCTACTTACTTTCGTGCATTGTTGGTTGATCATGTTTATGTTGTCATTGTGGTTGCAATGTGTGTGGTAACTACAAGCTTATATATATCACCAACTAACCATTTTTTTGTAGGATCCAAAATCCATGTTTCCCATCTTGGTACTCCTTTTAGGGGGAGTAACAAGCAAGGGGGAGCAAGTGCATTTTTACGCTTCGCTACTCTACTTTTTGTTTCGACAAAAAGGGGGAGAAATATTTTGAACTTTCAATACTTAATATGATTTTCATAAATTAAGTAAAACAAGTTTAATATAATTTTTTTTAAGTCTTAAAAACCAAGATTTTGTGAGTTACTTAAAAACAAAGTGTATGTTTTGTCATCAACAAAAAGGGGGAGATTGTTAATACAAATATCGCCTAAAAACGTTATTTATATTTTACGATCTTCGCTAAGTTTTGTTAATGACAAATGTAAACTTTAGTTTCTAAGTAAAACATAATCTTAGTTTTAAAGACTTGCATAAACTAGACTTTTGCTACATTTTACATTTCATAAAACACAACACTTCTTATTTTCTAAAAATAGAATTGTCACATCACATTTATGGCAAGTTTTGTCATTATACATTTATGGAAAGAAATGTGTTTGACTTACTTAGATGTTGCTTGCAAGTTTAGTGCTTGACTTGATATTATGTGATGTGACATTGTTTGGTTTGCAAGAGTAATGAGATGTGACTTTGTTTGGTTTGCAAGATTTATTGCAAAACCAACTGCAAGCCCGGCGGTACCCTGGAGGTACACGGGCGGAACCCTTCTCAGGGGTCCGCCTGATCCGCCAGACCTGCAGAAGGTTTTGGCTATAAATATTGAGCCACAAGTTGAATTTTGGTTTATCACTTGACATCATATTTTTACACACACATTCATTCTTTCATCTAACCTCTTAACATTTCATATGTGAAGTTTCTTTTTGTAGCAAAGAGATTCACGAGCTTACTAAAAGTAACAAGTATTCAACACAACGTTGCAAGACTTGTTAGCTTTGCATTGTGTAGACTTGAGTAGTTTACACTTCATTTGATTGTGTATTTTCAGTAGTGATCGGTTAGTATTTTAGTCCTCAAAATACAAAGTGTATAGGGAGTAGTTGTACCCTTGTAAAGAACTAACGGGAGTGGTTGTACCCTTGGTAAAGAACTCGACATCTAGCTTTGTGTCTGAAAAAGTATAAGCGACGTGTAAGGTTTTCTCCGCCGGTGAAAGGAGCTTGTTGACTAGTGAAAGAAACTCTCGAGTTGGATACTCGGGGTGTGGACGTAGGGCAAGGAAAAAGAGTCCTTGTAGCCGAACCACGATAAATACTCGTGTTGTGGTTTGATCGTTTCTTTCATTTACTTGCATGTTATATATTGTGTTTGTGTACATATCTTTGATCAAACGGAAAGTTTCAAAGCTAACTTAACAAGTTAAAAAGTTTTTAATCGGTAAACTATTCAACCCCCCTTCTAGTTTTCCGCACATCTCTCACTAGATTTCACAGGTATGATATGCATGATGGTTAATACTAAAAAACAATGGTTTTCATAACACAGGTTCTCACACATCACCAATGGTTTTACCTCCTACAAACCCAATCTTGGCCATAACAAATACCATGCAACAGATTGAAGGCCAAAGTTCAAGTAAAGAAAAGCACATCTCATTGTACTCTACAATTACCACATACATAATGCCTAACACTTAAAGAGCTAATTTTCATATGACAGGTTCTCACACACCAAGAATGGTTTTAACTCATAACATCCCTATTCCAACAACAACAGGGCCAAAAACAGAAACTGCAACATGGTTTCCGCCAATAGGTGCTAACTTTTGATATAACCGGCTTAATTTAAGAAATATATATATATATATATATATATATATATATATATATATAATGTAAAATGACAAGCTGTTTTATTCTTATGACTACAGAAATAGCAACAGCAGCAACAATCATGACAGATATGCCCTCAGATGCTAGCGACGATGTTGTACCAACTACTCAGGCACAGATAATAGAACCACACGAGCATGGTGAAGGTAGAAGACTTTTAATATTTCACAAAATAATTGAAAATCTTCTAAGTTTGTATAAAATAATGACATACATTTTTTTTCACTACAGCCGTGTCAACACCACCAATGGCATATACAGTAATGCAAACCCGATCAAAGACAGATATTACTGCTGATGTTACTCGCAAACAAGTGAAACGACCACTCTTCATGGAAGACTCATCAGACCCAAAAAAGAAGAAAGCTTTGGCTCCAACCCCAACCACTTATCTTTTGCTACTTAGATGCACACTACTAAAGTGCATCCTAAAAAAAATGTTGTAAACCCCAACCACTTATCTTTTGCTACTTAGATGCACACTCTAAAGTGCATCCTAAAAAAATAACTGCTGTAGATACTAATGAATGCTACCAATAGTCATGAAAAATGACTTATGTAAATACGCACGCCTACTAGCACCAGTAGTGTTCATCTATGTTTGCCACTGACAAATGTTCTAACATCTTCTTTTGTAAAACACCTAACAAACAGCGTGTAACAAGTACTTCCTGTTCATGGCTAATGAATTCTAGATTTGGTGCAACAACTATTGGTTCCATTACTACAATTTCAGAAGCATATATGCAAGCTTTAGTGGTTGTATAGAACATGCTAATTTTAAAATAGATCCATGTATTATAACCCAATAATATGGGATTTTTGGGATTGCCAAGAAGCATTTCAAGTTAATTGACCTAACATGTATCTCAAACTTTTACAAAACAAGATCCAAACTTATTGCTTAATGGAATTGAAAAATTATAACAACTAAATTCGACAATTAGTCATTCAAAAGAAAAGATATGTTCAACTTACTTTCACCATTTTAATCCACCTTTCTTTCATCAATAACGAGTCGGGCCTCGGACCGCCGCGTTGCGGCAGGGCATTATAGTTAGCGTTTTTAAGTGTCACAGTTGGTTGGAGGGCTAATTGTTCAACCACCACTACTGTAATGCATACGGCAACTTCACAGGGCACTTGAAGCCGACCCATGTATTTTTTGCGAATGTATTTTGACATGTTTAATATTATCACGGGAACTGGAGCCGCTTTCTTGATGCTTCTCGTTGAGACCTCTTAAAAAAAGACAACACCAAGTTGTAGATATTTAGTATCATTTAAATTAGCCAATGTAATATTACTAAAGATATATACAAATAAACCGACAAACCTTGATTGATCTACTCATATCTGTATCCAATCTACAGTCATCAAAATCATATTACATGACAGATTACAAACAGAGTAACCAACACTACATAATAAACAAATCTAATCAAATTCAGTTGGTACAAATTCATCACTGCTTTAAAATTATTGGTTCATGTATTTTTCTTTAAAAAAAATCCTTACCAATGCCTAATATCCAACTAACCTTAACACTAAGCATAACTCCTCATACAAAAAACAAACACAATTAACCATTGTAGTATCTTGTGGTATTTAAATCATTACATTGTCTTAAAAAATAGATAAAAATCAAAACTTCAATATGAAAAATTAGACCACATCTGCCATTAATTGGAGTTACAAAAACCAAAATTGTAAGCAAAGTTCTGTATAAACATAAAGTCACAAACTTAAGCTAGAACCATAAATAATACAAAATTATTTTAGCCTTCGACCAATGAAGCGTCAAAAACTAAAACCCCTAACCTTTTTTTTTCAACCTTTAACGTCATACCTGAGTTTGATAGTCAACTGAAAATGAGTAGCAAATTCCAAGGCCTACTTTAGATCGGTGTTCAATAACAATCGCCTACGATTTGCAACACACGTATGAAAAGCAATAAGCGAATAACACTTGCAGAAACTTTTCCATCTACCCATCATTATCAGAAGTGTATCATGTTTCCTAATTGAATAAGTTCAAACTTTATTTAAGTTCTATCAAACCTAAATCAAACTTTAGATAAATATATTTCTTTAAACTACTCAACTTATAGGTTTAACAAAGGCACGCTACCTGTGAGAACCGTTTATTGCGAAGGTGACAATTTCTTTTCGAGTTAATCCAACCATCGGAAAATGTTGGTTTTAGATCAAACCTCATCTTCACCATCAACATACCGCAACGGCTTAAATGTTGTAGTGGAAGAAGGTTGGTGAGATATCTGCGTCTTGAATCTTTGTTTGTAAAGTGTCGATTGTTCTAGGTTCTTCTTCATCTTATCACCGGAGAAATCAAACCGCCTATTGAATTGGTTATAGCGGCGAGACGGACAAAAAGTGATGGGCCATGTAGCAGGCTGCAAAGGCGGAAGCCCAATAAGTTTGGTAAGTGGCATCGACACGACGTCGTGTCTGATTCTATTTAATATATATATAGTAATTTGGGTCGTCTTCAACATATTATACACCCTTCATTTGATAAAAATCATACTCACGACATCACCATCTAATAGAATAATAGTACCTATGCTGCTATTGAAATTGAATTTCATTAATTTTATGGTTTGAATGAACTGACAATACTGATAAATTGTTTCTTGCAAATGGGCTTTCATTTCTTTTACCAAAATGACAATACTGATAAATTGTTTCTTGCAAATGGGCTGTCATTTCTTTTATCAAAACTGGGCCAAATAATGACTGTTAGATGTATCAAATGTTTTTATTTTGTTGGACCAACCTTTTCCTAACTATATATGACACTATCTTTTTGCAAAAATAAATAAATAAATAAATAAGATCAACGACACCAATTAAATACAAACAAACTAATTTAACAAACAAAAAAAATAGCACAAACGCATCTGCCCCGCAGTAGCGCGCGGGCAATCCCGCTCGTTAGGGTATGTTTGGCAAACTAGCAATAGCCGTTAGTAGTGGTAGCAACTTGCAGTGTTTGATAACGCAGTTGCGTCGCCCATCTAATGAGCTTCCATTTTGCTACAAGAAAGTTTATGACTAAATTTGCTATAAGTGAATTTTGCATCACACATAAGTGAATTTTCTCGAAACATAAGATGTGTGCGGTGATCTCTTTAGCATTTGTAGTCATAAATCTTGCTTCAAAATCGAAGTTCACTAGATCGCCGATACAGAACATAATTACTATCAACCGAAACAGTCATTCAAATCTCGTCTCCACACTTAAACAAAAACTCTTTAGTTTTCTATTTTGCACTCTTTACATGTGCACCAAATGGATTTCCTTGGTATGTTTTTTGTGCCATATGCACACTAGTGATTAGTAAGTAGTGACACATGTAAAAGACTTATTGCCATGACATACTTGATTGAGAAAGTCTCATTGCTAGTTTTCAAAAGTGGGTTGGAGACAAGCGAAGCCTTATAAAAGAAATCCGAATCCATAAACTATTGCTCCAATTTGGTCTTTCTGTTCTCTTTCAAAAAATGCTCTTAGAAAAGCGTTTTGATTTATTATATATATAATATAATATTTGCAAAATCACAAAATAAATAAATGAGAAGGAAAAAACGTCAAGAAATCACCTTGATACCCGCTACGTTTACACATGATAACAGATTACTTTCAGATGTGATCCACATAGGTTTCGACTAATCACTCAACTCGTGAGTAGGCCAATTTTGCCACCACTCGCGTCTTTTTCCATACATTATCATCCTAATATGCAATCACTTTATCTGTATTGAAAGTGACAAATTCGAATCCAAGTCAAGAAAAGTGCACTCAGGAAAATATCTAAAAAGAAAATATCTGTAAGTTGAATATTCTCATTCACTGAAGTAGATCAGTATCAATATCTAGCCATAAAACATATAATTCTCTCCCAAAAAAACAAGCTAAAACCCAGACATGGCAGCTTTTGCAGTTTACCGGATGCCAGAAGTGTTTAGTCAAGCTATAGCTGTTCACCACCATGGCAGATTTGAGCATCCGAAACATCCCCTTTCAAGGTACCTCTCAAGACAGACTGAACTGTATCTTTTTTAACTAAGTTTCATTTACATGTTAGAACTAAACATAAACTGAAACACGCCGTTTATAAGTAAATGATTCAAACTTGTTGCCTCTAATTTTTAAGTAATACCTTATTAAAGGAGTATAAGACACTGCTTGTCAACTTTCTTTGTACAACTCAGATATTATTTTCATAAGCAGACTATAAGTAGCTTTATTTGTTACCATGTAGATCAAGATTTACTGCCATCAGATGCTGTATGCGACATCCTGCACAAAAACGAAGAACGGGTCAGAATTATTATGACTTGCTTGGGATTTCTGCAGATTCTAGTTCTCAGGAAATAAAAGAATCCTACAGAAAACTACAAAAGAAATACCACCCAGATATTGCAGGCCAACAGGTTTAAATCGCTCTTAGCATTTATAGTTTAATAGTTTATCATCAAATGAGACATACGAAACTTTGTGGGACAGTCGAATTTGGAAGATGTTGGAGGTGGAATTTTGACCCATTTAATCATGAATGGGTTCACTCGGGTTATGTATTATCCCAAAAGGGTCAAATCTGTAAATCAGTTTACCTGCCACGTCACCAAAGGTGACTCGGGTGGGCTTTCCTTCGTAGCCAAAAAAAAAATAAAAAAATAAAAAATGTGTAACTATAGTTTCCCCCCATAAAAATTATGCATTAAACCTCTTAACTTTCTAAATTAATAAAAACATATACTGTTTTTTAAAAAATAGGAAAGAATTGTGATCATATCTGAGAGACTAGAATTGTTTCTAAGAAACATAATTTTTGGAGATAAACTGTCTGGTCAACCAAACCCGATTGATACATGTCCTGTTTAACGTGAGCCTATTTAGCCTCCTCTTGGACACATTGATCAAGCTTAACTCACCTTGAAGAAAATTGTTGATATTGTGTTTCAGGGTCATGAGTACACGCTTATGCTGAATGAGGCGTATAATGTGCTAATGAAAGATGATATGCGAAAAGATTATGATGCTTCTATTGGCCATGTAAGAGTCGGGTTTAAGGGAGATAAAATGGATATGGGTTATAGCTCATGGAATGGCCCCTTTCGGCCCCAAGCACTCTTTGTCGATGAGAAAGCTTGCATAGGTCAACATTTCCTCTAATTATTATATCATAATACCCAATGCAGTAAGGTAATTTCCAGTTGCATGTCTAGCATGAAACTCAACATTTTTGAATCATGATTGAACCTAAAGTGCTTCATCTACAATGGTACGATTTAGTTTGGCAAAATTCTCATATTGTTGGTCCTACCTATATATACGGTAATAAAATATATTTTTACACAACGAAAAAGAACTAGTAGCCTAGTAGGTAGGTAGTAGATACACTTTGGTAAAAATCCATGGAAATATGTCCACTCTTATGCTGCTATAGAGCTATTGGTACTATAAATATATACAGTTATTGACAACTGGGGATTCGGAAATGTGACAGGCTGCAGAGAATGTGTCCACAACGCAAGAAATACGTTCATAATGGATGAGACTGTCGGATGTGCCCGAGTCAATGTTCAATTTGGAGATGATGACACTAGCATAGAGGTATCCAATGAACTAACCACTTGCTATACTGATAAAGAGTATTTGGATTTGCAATTTTTAAGCTGATTATATCATCACAATAATATGCTTTTAGTGGGTGTTGCTTACTTTGGGTGCAGCTTAATGTATATCAAAAAAAAAAATTTAGCACTTTAAGGGTGTTTGGCAAAGCTCATTTCAAAAGGCTTATGACTTTTTTAGGGATGAAATAAGCTAATAAGCAAAATTCGTGGATCGGAGCATTTTGAAAACACATAAGCTTACCCAAACACCCCTTAACATTTGGGATTTTAAACAAAAATAATAAATAAAGTTTGTCTAGTTATCTGGATTACTAATAAAGGCTATTTTATTAAAACACCAAACAATACCGATTACCTAAGGGTAAAAATATGATAAACTATTCACCCCTTTCTTAACCTAATCTGAGAAACCTATACTCATATTTACAGCTTAACACCTTTATTATTTATCACAAAAAATGTCATATTGCAGTCACTTTATCTAATAGTAATTCATTATATTATCAGAATTTGCAAAAAATTCAAACACCTGATTACTGGTACATCGAACTGATAATCAGATTCTAAAATTCAACATCGCATAAACGTTAAACAGAAAGACTTACTTGTAACAGGTGGCAGTTGAATCATGTCCAATGGACTGCATCCATTGGGTAGAAAGGGAAGAGTTAGCAGTGCTCGAGTACCTTAATACTCCACGACCTAAACAAGGGTATGGCGTATTCAACCAAGGATGGGAAAGACCAGCAAATGTATTCATGGCAGCAAAGACCTTAGAGAAACAGATGAAACAACAAGAAGTTGAATCCCAACAAAGAAATGGTAAAGAATTATCATAAATATTTTTTAAGAAGTGCATCCAGTGATATTAACTTATTACTGTAGAATATGTCTAAGTAGTAAAGCAAAACTTGCAGCAAGAAGTGATGTTGAGCAAGAAACAGCAGCACAAGCACAGGCTCGAGAATATGCAAGCATGAAACTGAAGATGGAAAAATTTTCAGGATTATGGGAATGGATTAAGAAAATCACACCTCAGTAAACGAAAAAAGGATCATAGTAGCTACAGCAAGTACAAAGCGTGCGATACTGCTGATTAGATTGTAAATATAATTATACAACTCATTCTACAAAACCGCCATTTTCATTATGATCTTTTTGCAATTTTCTTTCAAGATCTGTATGTAATCAAGTATCAAGGAAACTGAAATTCGCGATTAATTATGCACATAAAGAATATAAAATATTGGCACTAGCAATATGCTGATACATAGAATAAAGAGAGACGAGACATACTGGAATTAAATATTTATTTCTTTTTACAGCTCACATATGATAACCTTTATGCACGCCTGCATTTATACTTATTTACCAAAAAATTGGTTAAAAGAAACAAATATTCCACCTTTTCGTTCTACAAATCTTCATAAAACCTCAACTGTAGCTACTTATAACAAATTAATGTAGCTGACATTTTCCTGTTCCCGCACAAACTGCACATTCTTCTGCATCTCCAGCTACATGGCTTACGCAATGTTTAATTCTGTCATCCAGTACATCCTATTACAAGAGAGAAAAGAAAACAATATCAACTAATCACCAACTAATAAAGCAGTGCAAATTTGACTAGATAAAAAATCCGTCAGGTTGACTGACAGAAATATGAACTGTGAGTGACCTTGTGTAAGAGTGTAAGACTAAGATCACAATAGGTAAGACAAAGGATATAATATTAAAAGTAGCTGGGAAAGCATACGAATGCCAAAAAGGGAATTCAGATATTCTGGTAATCTAAATACAAGTTAGTAAAGCAAAATGGAACTCTAAATTTTTATCAGCACTTATTTTGGAAACACTTATGTTGATGGCTTGCACTTTCCGAGAAAATATTACAAAAATGAAATATTCAGGAAAACTTTTGAAGATATTCCGTACCACAAGAAGCGGATGTAGTCCAAGAGGTGCAGTTACCATATACGACACCCCCGGGTAGTCTTTCGCAGCTTCAGCAGTTAGTGAAGGGATATCCTGCAACAAGAAGTGCTCATTATGCTAACTACTTCTTTAGTTTTCAAGTCTTGCAGATGACGAAAACTGTAATAACACAGAAACTTATTGACTATACCTGATGCCAGTGTCGCCCAGGGAAGAGGAAAAAAGGGCTTACAATAACACGATTTGCACCTTTTTGAACGCAGGAACGAAAGGCATCTTTTATTGATGGTTCTGCTAGCTCCTGTTGACATTGGAAAAATAGAACTTTTAGGTATATCCATTGGACCATCGGTTATAAGTAAGCTGGTTATAAATCATAAAGGAAAAAAGTACATCAAGACTGTTCGGTCAGAAGAAGTACCATATGAGCAGCTTCTACAATTGGGTACCCGGTTTTCTCCACAAACATTGCCACAAACTCATCTGGCAGTCATCAAATTACAGGTAAACAAAGTCTTAGTAACATAAAAAGAGCACCCAAATTCATTCATTTTTTGATAAACTGATAGCATCAACTATTTTGGCTTACTTAGCATAAGATTAGATTCTTTTCTACGTGATCCATGATCAACAATAATAACTCCATCTTTGTTTGTAATCCCATGAACCTCCTGTCCAGCCCCACCATTTCCGTTGGCCAAACAAGACCTGGCCTCTAAACGCCGAGTATGCCGAGAATTCCGGGTGCAAACACTCAGACGTGCAAAACCTAACTTAGTCCGGCAAGAGTATCTCCCTCTTTCAGCTTCAATTGATATACGGTTATGATTCCCATAATTCAAGAACAAGCTGATCATAAAGCGCAAAGTTACTATAAAATCTAGTTTGATTATCACTGTTCAACAAACGTAACCAATAACTGTAACTACAGCAAACAATAACTGGATTTTGTAACATAACTTAAAGCAATATAAAATCTAAATTTGACATAAAGTTATATAGAAATGAAATACCTTTTAATGTTTAAATTCGATGGCGCAGAGCAGTTCATCTGAGACGATAGGTCTGTTTGTATCAATTGAACGAACAAATACTAAGCGAATTCAAAATCTGAAATGTTTAAACCAACCGGAACATTATGAACAAGAAAACTGGTTTGTAAAAGTTAACGATAAATATCAGATGATGTTGTGACAACATCATTTAAGAAGCTAATGAATCAGGAGTGACTGAATAAAGCAAAACATAAAGTAATAATTATATATCAAAACAATCATCCTCACTCGTCATGACCCTATCAGCATCTTACCATGAAGTTGCCCACCAAACATGTTGAAGCTAAACCAATGCTCACAGAAAACAAGTACTCAATGGAAGGGTGGGAGGTAACCTTTGAGCACCATCCGTAATGTAAAAACTCAATATATTATCTTAAAACTTTGAAACTAAGTGCATACCCTTTGCCGTTTTAACACACTCTTTGATATATATTTCTAGATACGCCATTGCTCAATCAAGCAAACTACCTACTAGGGGGATTGTGCTTAGGCAGAAGCAGTTTTGTGTTAAATCCATAACTGCTGATTATTCCAAGTTAAATAAGCATGTAGGAAGCTCCTTAATTCTAAAGAGCATGATAATCATTGATCAAAAGATATTGTAATCCTGAATACCAAAACTAATACATTTAATTTTGACCTGAAACAAATACGTATTTCCTAAAATTTGGTTGATTAGATTATGTTGATTGATAAAATATGAGTGGAATGTTATATAAAAAAAAAAAAAAAAAAAAATCAATATGTTATTCGCAAAAAGAAATGGAGGGGGCACCTGTAGAAGTAGAATACAGAAGAGATGATGGAAGTAGAAGTAACAAAATGTTAATTTGGTCAAAGTTGCGCTAAATCAGATTTTGTACAAGATGTTAGCCATGCCCATTTAGTCATTTACACCCAGGCCCAGTACTGATATTTAGCCAGGCCCAAATTTTAATAACCATCTGAAAAAAACTACTCCGTAAAAGAACAAAATTTCATCACTTCTGTTTTAACAGATTTTGGATCTCAACTTTTGGTTCGTGTAAAATTTTGTGTCGATTCTCAACCGTAGCATCCTCATAAGTAATTTCCAAGACAAAGTAGTAACAAGAAAAGTATATATTTTTTTTTTATCAAAACTTACGACTATGTCCAAACTCCAAGTATTTAATCATTGGTGCAAAGTGGTGGTTCTTATCCCTTGTCGTAAGTTTCTCTACTAAATATGTACATGTTCAAAAACGAACCGAGGCTCCTCAGTGCAGTGTCTACTCGCTTTGAGAACGTGACCAGCAAAGTCATTTTTTGGAACAAACTAAGTTATGTGTCTTAAGGCGTCACCAAAAGATGCGACATGTATGTGATGTTTAGACTTTAGTCTCTGATAATTGTATGATTAGGTTTTCATCGTATTTCATGTTAGTCAATTAGATGATTTTAGAACCCCGCGACTTTGACAAAACGATGTTCTAACAAATTACAAACCTAGTGTTGGAATCTTAATATTTTGTCACTATCTAGGCCTCATTCTTTCAAAGGACAATATATCAAGTTATTTTGTTTATTTATGTAAAAAGGCACCGTTGAAATGAATAGGATATCAAATTGTATCAGAGTCAAATTTTCATTAATTTTGTTCAAGTCAAACTTAACCGAGTCTTAAAATAAGCCAACATCAAATGTGTTTAATCAATCAAGCAAGATTTGAAAAGAATATCAACGAGTTTTCTTTAGTTTCTGAGCTGAGGCCAATTTTTCGTCCAAAATAAATCGAGTTCAAACTTAACAACAACAACAACAAAAGAATCGACCTAAAGCCTATATCGACTTGTTTACAAACCTTAACATCGTTAGTGAAATGGTTTCAATTTTTGAAAAACAAATCTTGTCTTTAGATTAAAGAAAAAGGGACGATGGTTGACATGATAGTTGCAAGAAGCATCTAATGCTAAACGGTAGCAAGTTACTCTCAAAGGTAGCAACCTCTCATCTACACGTATTACATAAATACACATCATGCATTTATTCTCAAGCAATCTTGGTTGCACTTTTAAAGCAACACCTTTGAGTTTTGATGCTCTTTATTTTGTTTCATTTATTTTATTTTGATCATTTGTATATGATGTGGAAAGTTAAAGTCCAAAGCAATCTCTAGCACATATTTTCATGTGTTGGAATCTTGCTATCACCCAAAGAGATTTTCTGTTTATAATAACTTTATACTCATCCGTATAAAGGTGATGGTAAAGAAGAAAAATGGACATATTTATGTCATACTTGTTCATGGTCATTCACTAACTGATCATGGATAAAAACAATTGCTTGCTTAGAATGAACAATCTTAATAACCCAAGATCATCATTACATGTTGTACACATTTTAAATATTTTTCATTACATGTGAGGTGCAACATCAAAGGCCGTAAAGTTTATACCTCTTCATGGCCATACATCAACATCATTATCTTATGATAATGTCATTCTTAACAAGAAAAGGAAAAAAGGTAATTACGTGATCAATCTAAATATATATTGACTTAACTTGTATTCACATAATCACATGACAATACCGTCAATGACATGTAGCTCAGTTGATAATGGATGAGACATCTTTGCATCTAACAAGCACAAGATCAAGAGTTCAATCTTTGACACTCATAGTCACAATCGTTGACACACCACAGTTATAATTATTGAGTGAGTCAATGAGTCATGTATGCCCCCGTATTTATGAAAAGAGAACCGATCGTGAGTCGGTTCGAGTTACCAATTATTAACCTTTTGCACCTAACATGACCATGTTAACGTATAATGTGGATAAGTTCTATAGGTGTCAATCAGTGAATAATCGACAGACTACATATAGGAAAGATACCAAGGCTATTTTGGGTAAAGCCCACTAATCAAGCTAATCACCTATAAATGTACAACTATTACATTGTAAGAGCATCAACTATGATAAACCTTTTACAAAAGTTTATATATTAATACATCAATAAATTTTAGACCTTTTGATTTTATAAACCTACATTCACTATGGTATAAACCTTTGCAAGTTCATAAAATGTCTTTTTTAACAAATGCATTAAATGTATTGAATTTATAAAGAGGTTCAAGAATTAGGACCTCTTCATGCCACATAGACATGAAATGAGTGTCCACTATGGTTGAAATAAACATAAACCTTTTCATCTTTCTTAAACCTTTTCATAAACCCACCATAGTGGATGCCCTAATTATCCACTAATCTTTTATATAATAAAATAAAACCTCTATTGGGAATTTTGCATTTTAAAAAAATCAATTCATATTATATTTAGTAACAATTTTATTAAAAAAAATATATTATTTTCTTATTAGGTAATATTTTATATATATCCATAACACAAGTAGAAGATAAATACAAAAAATATAGATAAGATATTTAAAAAAAAAAGATTATTTATTTTATATTTATCCACAACACAAGTAGAAGATAAATATAAAAAATATAGATAAGATGCAATTAACAATATGATTAAAATTTTTAAATAATTATTTCAAATTTTTTTTAAAAAACCCGCACGCGCGAGAATTATAACTAGTTTACACCTATAGAACTTATCCACATTTTACGTTAACAAACTATACCACTCGCTTGTATATGTTCAACCATGTAACTAAATCACGCATAAAATGTCACTTAAGATCCTCACTCTAATATAATACAAGTTAACAATTACGAATCTATGTCACATCCAATCCACACATTGACAAAGCATAAGATCACAGTCACGGACGGAGCCGAGGGGTGCCCGCGGGTGCACGTGCACCCCATGGATTTTTTTGAAATAGTGTTAATTTTTGAAAAAATTATCGATTTTTCCTAAATGTATCTTAAATGCACCATGTACATTAAAATGTGTCTTTAGTATTATTTAATTCGTATACTTACAAATAAAAAATAAATATAAAATTTTGTAAAAGCCCAAAGATGAAACAAATTTAATAAATTAAAGTACAAAAGCCCATGAAATAGGGTTTTAATGGAACAAGTTTATTCATCATCCTAACAATTTACAAAATCCAAAATTGAACCAACACCACAAAGATGAAACATGTTCGTAAGTCGTACTATATATCTTTTATGTGTTTATTATGTCTTTTAAAGTTTTCATGTTTTGATTGTTATATGAAATCTTTACTAATTTGTTGGTTCCGTATAATCTATCATCATCAATAAGGGCTTAGGGTAATAAGAATAAGTGAATAACCATGCAATTTCTATTAAGACAAATAAGGATAACAAGTTTACGTAATAGTCAACAATATATTAGAATATGAATAGTACCCCAATTGTGTTGTCATGTGGTATTTTTATTGTTGTCGTATTTACAATATATATAAAAAAAAATAGTGCTTAAATGAAGTTGGTTTTAGTCTTGTCTGTTGCTACCGCAACGGTTGAAAGATGTTTTTCTAAAATGAAACTCATTAAAACTGATTTGTGTAATCGGATGAGTGATGATTATTTTAACGGCGCTTTAACTTGTGCTATAGAGAAAGAAGAACTTATTAATATTAAAAATGAGGGTGCATGTAAGTTTTTTTTTTTTTTTTTTTTTTTTTTTTTTTTTTTTTTTTTTTGCTATGGGAGATCGTAGAATCACTAATTAGAATGTAATATGTTCGTTTATTTATCGTTTTAATAAAATCTTCGTTTAAATCCACTTTTTAACTCTATTATATTACGGTTAAAAAAATTTTGTGCACCCGGTCATATTTCTTTCTAGCTACGTCCCTGATCACAGTCCAAGGTTTTGATTGCTTATTTTACAAATATTTATGATAGTGTTGTATTGCACAAGTGAAAACAACATAAAAATCAAAAAAGTTTAATATAATTCGTAACAAGTAACATAAAACATACAAAGTTAATAAGCTATCAAATTGATCACGAATAAAAATTGAACTCGGAAAAATCGACAAACATTTTATTATTTTAAGGTCCCACTTTTTGATAGTACGTAAATTTCTAACGGTAAGTAAATAAGCAATCGAATGTTTTTAATTAAAACATTACATATATCCTTCGTAATGTCGAGTAGACGCCTTAATTGGTCCCGAGGCATAAAATAAACAATGTCGTAATAAACGCCTTGTATGGTCCCAAGATGATAAAATAACACATGTTGGGAAATAATTAATCACTTTTTAAATTCGTGGTGCTACACTGCTACCTTAGATTCTTTATAATTCACAATAATGACATATTTACCCTCAAATTAATAATATCTTTATTCTCCAAAGTCCAAGAATTATTTCTTTTGTATCAAAACAAACATAAATAAATTATTGTAACTTGTTTCGAAACAATGATAAATTTATTTAACGCAAATTGATTCATATCAATAAACGGACACTATTTTTACCAATCTTTGTTTTTCGAAAACATCACATTTCACATATTACTATTCTATTGCTGCCGAAGCCTACTTTGAACAAAATCATTTCCTTCGTTGGATCAAATAGTCTTTCAATCTTGACCATTGTAAATCCTTAATTATCATTAGCAACAAACTAGAGGCAATATCTGTGTATTACGTAGTAAATGACACGTGCAAATAAAGAATAGTAGGATAAGTGTATATTTTTTGAACAAAACCATTCACGTCCTTATCACATCCTTATTATACGCATGAAGTTATGTATCTGCAAACAAGAAAACATATCTATAGTTTAGGCCTTATCTTCTTAAATTCAACTTTTGAATATTAAATTGGCGCCTAAATTGGTCTTATAAATAGATATCTCATATTGTCATTCATTTCATTCAATCACAATTCATATCATAACAACAAACAAGACGCTGGAGGTATGAATCAAATGCTTTCTTTTTTACTTTAACATTTGATTATTTTCATTTATACAGATTAACAAATCAAACAATGTCTCAACTATCGTAGCAACAAAGAACGAATTCGGTATTGCTTAAATGACTATAAATGAAGAAATCATGGTAAAGTTATGTTACAACATCTCACTTAAATTTTTTATATCAGTAGGTGGCATTTTCTTCTTTATTTGATCAGCAAGCCGGGAACGATAATGGCGATCTTCATGCTCATGATGTAACACTCCTTTCTACAATTTCGTTTTGTTTGAGATTACTATTTATTCGTATGAAGGTGTAATGTTGTATTTCGTCTTTAAACAACAGCATGATGACAATGTATAACTTGATACCCAACCGTTGTTTCATGAGGTGATTCGGGAATCTAAGAAAAGGAAAAGGGAACAATGTTATTGAAATCGAAAGCTCGGATGATGAGAGCATTATCGATGGGATGCTGATACTTTGAATGATCTTTTGTACATGTCAAATATCAAGAGGAAGAAAATAGACTTTATGGCTAGATCAGATTGTGAGATGGGTGTTAGTGAATGTTACTGATTAACTTCATAGTTTCTCTTACCTTGGCACATTTGAATCGTGTTCAATATGTGAAATGTTAATATGCACGTCGTGTCTTTGTTTATGCAATAAACCAATATAGATGGCATTTTCTTATCAATTCTCTGTTAGATTCCACAAATCCATAACGGTGAGGAGATTTAAGTGTATGTATATATTAATATTTGACATGTTTAGAGAGTGGTGTCATCCATATGCATGGACATACATTCATGATTTATACATGCATCCATTTGATATATAGGTACATGTATATATGCAAACATGAATGTACATGTGTATATTGAGATTTGAGAGAAAGCTTGAAGTGGGCCTTTGTTTTGTGGGAGTAATATATCACTACCAAAGTTACACAACAACTTTTAGTGAGTTGACTCGGTTGGGGTGATAAATTAGGTGTTCTATGATAAAGTTTAATATAAACTGCTCTATTAGTTATGCATTTATAGTAGAATTTATGTATTGTTAATATAACGTGTTATGGAAGTTATATCAGTTAAAGTAGAATTCATGTATTGTTAATATATCAGTTATACTAGAATTCATGCATTGTTTATATACCAGTTACAGTAGCATGTGTTACATAAGAATGATTTTGCACAGATACGTCATTCCCAGTTGCGTTGATGCGTGTGTGTTTTAGTATTTTTTTATACATAAAATATACTCGCAACAAGTTTATAAATTTTCTTTTTTAAATAATTGAATCGTTATACCCGGGCAACGCACGGGTATTGTACTAGTTATACTCGTTACAAAACATCTTTCTATAATTCTATATATCAATTTACAAATTAAATGGAATAAATAGTAATGAAACTTTTTGGTCTTTTCACTTTACACATGAATTTTGCTTCTTTTTCTTAATTTATAGTTTCGCCCTTTTACTTCTCACATGTTATTTTTTTTCAACCATATAATTCATAAAAACTACATTTACTTATGTTAATTTTAACAAGAAGCGTAAAATAAAATCATACATTTATTCTTGCCTAACACTTTTTTCACTTAGGGGGTTGGCAACCGCTGTGGCACTCTCTCTCCCATCACTCACTATCAACCAATCTCTTTATACCAGATCATTCACCTACTTTTTCCATCATTAACCCTTATTTTTGTTGGCATTCGATCACTCACCCTTCACTAATCCTCCAACGGTCAGAAATTAAAACCTCCAACGTTCACTTTTATTCTCGATCCCGTGCGTGAAACTTTCACCCACAAGACCCTTGCGTGATCCAAGGGACGGCGGCGATGTTCCCGCGCCACAAGGATCCCTTCCCGTGTGATCTAGCGTCCACTGCCAACCCCTTATACTTTGCAACAATCTTTTTTATCTTTGTCCTTTTTTGTCGTTACTCGTCTATTTTCATCTTAATTTATATTATGAAGTTAATTTTATGTTGGTCATAATATTAATTTATTTCCACTCTTACAAATTTTTCTCTAATATTGAAAATTCAGAATTTTGATTTTAAAGTTTATGTAAGTTTATAGTTTCACCTTTTAGTTATGTTTAATCTAAGCTATGAGCGCGAAAAAAACCTTCTAATAGTCAACCATTCACACAATAAAACGCAAGATCATAATAGAATTTGAAATAACTAAATTAGACGACTTGAACAAGATCGACTTAGATACACACTATACACATATAAACGATTATAAGTAAAAAGTATGATGAGTTACCAATACATTTTCTGATAATAAGTTAAAATATCAAACCATATCTAATAAGAATAGCATTTTTGTGCAATGTAAGGGGTATTTCAGCTTATATTTCATAAGCTCCAATTTTCTGACTTATTTTGAAACTTGTGAGCTTATATAAATTTATCAGAAAATAAATTGAAAACTTAAAGTTTACAAAATATAAATTGAAAAACAAATAAGCTTATAAGCTACGTATAAACTTAAACAAACACCCCATAGATATATGTATAAGAGCAAGGGGTACGTTTGCGTTATGGCTTCGTGCCATCCCACCAGCCGAAAAACGATGATGGCGCACGGTTACGCTCGTGGCGCCATCGTGCCTTGCGTCGTGGTGGCCAGCCAGCGCCATGACTTATTTCTATATTTATTATTATTATTATTATTATTATTATTATTATTATTTTGAAATCGGAACGTTAGAATGGAAATGGACTTTTGAAAATTGTACCGTTTGAATGCAACGGGTATATACCCGTTTTTTTTTTTTTTTTTTTTTTTTTTTTTTTTTTTTTTTTGTCCCTTTTTCCCATTTTAACAATAAATACCACAAATTAAACTCCAAAAAAACCTTATAAATACCCTTTCAAATATAATTCTAACTCACACAGTTCCAATATAATTCTAAACTCTACTTCTATTATTTCTTTTCATCCAAAATGAATCTCATCCAAAAATGGATTAACAACATGCTAAACGACCCGACGAACCAAATGAATCCCAACCAAATGCCGGGTTCGTCTTCTCAATCGGGTTACTTTCCCTCCTTCCAAAACCCATATATGAATCCCGAAGAACTAGCACTATTTAGTCAATAGAAATTACAACAACAACAACAACAATATAATCAATTTTCTCAAACTCAACAACCAAACCAAGCAACCCCTTCCCAACCAAATTCGGACCATGCATCCTACCATCTAGTTGACGAAGACAATGTCGATAAAGAAGATGAAGAAGAAGAAGAAGTGGTCTCAACCCCGACCTCCAAAAAATCGAGGTCAAAGACAATGGCGAAGAAGCCAAAGACAAAGACAAAGAGATCCAACAACGACAAAGAAAAAGAAGTTGATGAAGATGTGGTTCCGTCCCGACAACCTCGAACTATTCATACGAAAAACATGTTGACAGGAAAGTGGACTCCAATGAATAAAGATGTCAAGAAGTGGAATACGGTGGTGGATGAAACTATTGTTATGGGTGGGGAGAATGATAAAGATTTTATGACCCGTTGTCACATATTGTTTAAAAGAACAATGGGTTATGATTTTAGTCATATGAGCGCTTGGGAGTTTTTGAAAGATGAGCACAAGTGAAAAAATCCCGACTCGACTTTGGCAAGATGTAATAGTCTTCGGCCTACGAACGAGGAGCCCGAGCATTTTGGACCCGACGAGTTGCCACGGCCCGACGGCATGTACCGGGTTTCTAAGAGTCAATGTTCGTCAAAGTCGACCGCTAGTTCCGGTTCAAACACAGCATTGTTTCAAGAAATGTTGCAACAACAATACGAGTTAGACCGCAAGGTAAATATGAATGTTCTCGAGCGAGGATCACTCGCGAGAGTTACTTTATATGAAACTCAAAAGATTGCCGAGAAGATGCGGGTGCTAGAAATGGATACTAGCAAGATGGATCCAATCAATTCAAGGGTCATAAAAGCACAACAAGCTCGAATTCGGGTAAAATATCCTACCGACGAAGATTAGGCTTTTATTTCTATGTTTATGATGCAACTTATTTTTATTATTATTATTTTTTAATGTAATGTTTGTTTTTTAATGTAATGTGTGTTTTTTAAATTAATGGAGTTTATTTAGTTAATATTGTGTATATTTTATTTTATATATATAAAAAAAAAGACCAATGGCATCAGAATTTCTGGTGTCAATGAATACGGCCATAATGTGATACCGTGAAATTTCTGATGTCGTGAAAATTTTTGCTGACGTGACAGTACTTTATGGCCACGGCACGAGCTCCACGGCTCAAGGGTTACCATTGGTCTAAGTCGATCGGCATTGGCGGTTATCAACACTGACTTAAAATAAAATACACTTTTTTTAGTAATTTAGAAATAGAAAGTAGTACAGTAGTATTAGAATAATCTAATTACAGTATTATTATCATTAGCATATAATATAATGAAACAATTATACTCAACCAAAAAAGCAGGCAGGCACCCACTGACAAAACAACTCTTTAAGCACCCAAACTTTCCGGATCGGTAACGGGTCGCCATTAATGTCTTCTTCGTCAACCATAAAACCCATTTCCAAACACTCCATTAACTCTCATTTCCACTATACATAGATCTCAGTAACCTTCAATATCTTTGTAATTAGATGAAACGTAAGCCAGTATCACCTAAGTTGCTGCTACTAAGACATAAATGGAAGACAAAGATGTTTGTGTTAATGTTTTTGTGTTTTTCCACTTTTATATTAATGGAAGCACAGTTTAGTACTACTATTAGTCGAATTGGTATTGGTGGTCTGCCTTTGTTTGTTCAGAAACCCAAGATTGCTTTTTTGTTTTTGGCCCGAAATCGCCTTCCCTTGGACCTTGTTTGGGATCAGTTCTTTCAGGTATATTGTTTTTTTATAATGTTTGTTTTTTGAATGTATTGAATTGTATGTAGGTAATGGAATTGAATCAGTGTTTGAATTGCTTTTAAGTTTGAATGGCGTAAACTGTAACTACATGGGCCTGACGTCTTTGCGGGGTGGTCTGTTGCTAGGACGCCAAAATTGGCTTAAGCAAGTCTTTGGATTTGGATAACTTGTGTTGTTGTTAGGAATAAGGATATATAGTAAATTGTAAACACAGCACGGGCTTGTGCATAGAGTTTCTATTTTTAGAATGATGATGCATAGGGTTTCTATTTTTAGAATGATGATGGCGGGGTTTGTCTCAATTGGATTAAAGTTATAAACTCAGGCGACTAGTTGTATGTAATGACTTTGAATGAATGTTTGACTTACTTTAATAAGTTCGAATCCTGTAAACTGCAATGATTTGGGCCCACCTGTCCTAGATTTATAATCCATAATTGTGCAGAGCTAGTGATTACCTGGCTTGAGTGCGTTATTTATAAGATTTTTTGGCTTACATGAAGGAGAATTATAGATATGTAGAGTGTGAAGTGATGGAGTGTATTGGTTTTTTCTTGGATGTGGATAATTGTGTGTTGTATTGGTGTTTGTTTGTTTGTATGTGGAAACTATGTGGAATTGTTTGCGACTAGGTGGTATGGATGTTGGAATTTGAAATTGATTTCAACTTGGGGGTATGTTTGCATATATGATTTTCTATTTTTAGTATGATGACCAAGAGGTTTGTCTTGATTGGATTAATTTCAGATATGCTCACATAAGCTTATTGAAAATTGTGTAGGATATGATTTGTTTGTTAGTTTTCCAGCAAATATGACGTATTTCCATATACTTTATTGACACAAGCTATTGGTGTTAGTTGCTTTTGGTCCATGAGATTAAGTTACGCTGTGATTATTCAAGGGTATTGTAGGGAGTTAGTATTTGATCTCACGAATGCTAAATAACGCAAATTCTAAGATTTAGTAGATCAACGCTTGTGCATAAAATATTTCCTAGACCTTAATATTGAGATAAGACCTTTGAGCCCCTTATAAGATAGTGGGCTACTAGTACCCTTCCACCATAGTTTTAAGTGAACCTGAAGGGTATCCGAGTAGTCCATTGCTTGCAGCTTTGGGGTCACTACAAATACTATATAAAATGCCATTTTAAGTATATGTATGTTCTTAGTTCTTTCATTTAAGAAATTTTGGTTCCTCTGCAGGGAGATAATGAAAATCGATTTTCAATTTACGTTCATTCTAGGCCCGGTTTTCTACTTAACAGATTGACAACAAGATCTCGTTATTTTTGGGACCGTCAAGTTAATAATAGCATACAGGTTATTCTTCCCTATTGCCTTAAATCAATGCGATTTTCTTATTTTAATCTGTTTGTGACTCTTGGCTAGTTTGAGGGGCATCAAAGTCTATCCTAATCTTAGTGACTGCTAATATGTAACCAATATGCCTCTTTGTAGATATACTGGGGAGAAGCAACCATGATACAAGCTGAGATTATTTTACTTCGACACGCACTCATGGACCCTTCTAATGAACGCTTTGCTTTCGTTTCAGACAGGTGAAATTTCATCTGTCTAAAGAATTTTAAAAACTATGTTTCACATAAGTCGTCTTTAATACGGAAAGTTTCATGTTTGCTCTAATTTAATACTCATTTGCATAGAGATATTATGATTATAATAACAAGTCAACGGCACTAAGGGCTTTTTAATCTTCTTTCAGCTGCATTCCTTTGTACAACTTCAGCTACACATACGATTACATAATGTCAACATCTACTAGCTTCGTGGACAGGTTGTAGTTATGCTTAGGCTGCATTTCAGCTAATTCTTTATTATTAAATTCTTGATTGTAAGTATCATAACTATTCAAAATCCTACCAGTTGTTGATTTTACCATGAACTTATATTTAACAGCTTTGCTGATACAAAGGAAGGCCGCTACAATCCCAAAATGGATCCAGTTATAAATGTAAATCACTGGAGGAAAGGATCTCAGGTAAAACTACTGCCTAAAAAAACTAGCCCACTTGGTGCGGCATAGAATCACTCTATTTATATGATGGTAATTTGAACTCCCATCTTAATAAACTGTGTTACTTTCATTACCTGTTTTCAGTGGGTGGTTCTGACAAGAAAGCATGCAGAAATTATTGTAGAGGATGAGGTTGTCTTTCCTATGTTCCAACAGCATTGCCAGGCAAGTGATACCATAAGGATACTGCAACTAGCGCAGTATTGCTATTATAGAACTTGCATCTGAAATTAGCTTCGATTATCACCAACCGTTGTGTTGACTTAATGCAATAGTGCAAGTCCCATATTGCTTAGAAGTTAAGTTTCTTAGAGTGGTTGATTAGAAAACTTATTCACCCTGGAAGATATATTTACTCCTTCCATGACTTTCATGATCAATTGGCTATTGAGTATTGAGATTACTGAGAATGGTCGAGAGACATTAATCTACTCACTACATGAAGCATTTGATTTGTGCACGTGTTATCCTTTGCGACCCTAGTGGGATGCAAGCACACATGTCCCACATTTAAAAAAAAAAAGAACCAGTCTTTAATGTTATATGACCAAGAGTGCCACTCATGACCAGTCAGTTGGGATATAAGGGCCTGCATTGATCTTTGCCGTACCCCTGAAATCATAAACCAACAGACAATTCTAAAGGACATCAGGCCCTTGTGTGGGGTTGTAGCAAAAATTGTGGTTTGGCGCGCTTTATCAATAAATGTGGCATAAATGTTACTCATATTTATTTGCTCAGCCTGTTGTAGCAATGATTGACTGCTTTTACAGGAATAACTTGATCCATATAGTTTTCATAGCATCTTTTTGGAGGTTATGCCCTCAACTTGAATTGTGTTATTTGTCATACCAAAGGGGGATGTTCCCCTGAGAACCGATTTTTTTTTTTTTTTCTCTTCTACTTTGTATTACTCGCAAAACTATACCATTGAACACAATTGTTTCAGCCACTTGACTTACTAACTTTTCTTTTTGTCTACAGAGGAAATCACTACCTGAATTTTGGCGGGATCGTCCTGTTGTAAGTATATAGTTTAGTTTATATATTGTTAATTTTTTTCTAAGATCCCTTCTTGTTTATGGCTTTTAGAATGTATTCAAGGTAACCATCTTATCTTCAAAGCAGAATTTCATGAACAGCTTTTTATTTTTATTTTTTTGCAGCCAGCTGATAATTCAAAGGAGCACAATTGTATACCTGATGAACATTATGTGGCAACATTACTTGCTGTAAGTTTATGTATTATCATTTAAGTCCAACTATCTTTAGCTTCTTGAATTAAACATCAGTCATAACTGCCTTCTAGCATTAATCCGAGATAAAAGTAGACACATAAGCGCCCGCCGACCGGTCATCATTTTGTTTAGATTTTTACCAGCAACTAGTAATGAAGACCCACCAGTAAACATACGGACACACAGTAGGTGTTTTTTTAAAAGCATGAGTTTGATACCAGACCCGACACATCAGTGCCGTGTCATGATTCCATTTAGTATTGAACAGCAACTATTGGTAATGACTTGTTGGAAGTAAAAAAGGTACTCGTAATTAGTAACTTGCCTGCATTTTGGACCCCCACAAGTGCAATTATTTGGCTTCCAGAGTCTCATATGTATAAGCTTTGGACTATGTAAAAGAAGAAAGAAAGTTCTTAGACCCTCTTAGTAGCCAAAAAAATATGTATTGCTCCATAAATTCATATGTAAAAAAGTATAATTTGATGTTTTTTTCTCTGGATTTATTACCTTTTTTACATGGTTTCTAAAATTTGACTTGCAATTACCAGCATAAAGGCCTTGAAGGAGAACTCACAAGGAGGAGTTTAACTCACACTTCATGGGATATTTCATCCAGCAAAGGTCGTGAACGGCAAGGATGGCATCCTGTGACCTACAAGTTGGCTGATGCTACTCCCATGCTAGTTCAATCTATTAAGGTAAATACGCTGGTTTTACAAACCTTTTCACACCTTTTAGAAGATAGGATCAATTTCAGCCATTTCACTTGCTTGTATGAATGTTATGCTGCATTTAGTACTTGGCATCAGCGGCGAGATATGATCCATAGGATCATGTCCCATGCATTTCAAATGGAAAACGAGTTAATTATGTTCCATTGTGATAAACTGTCCCTCTTTTTGGTATTGATGCAGTAGAATTATGGGTTGACTTTTGTCCACTCTTTACAAGGGTGTTTCCCCTCAGTCAACGCCTATGTGTTATTTCTGGCAGTTTAGATAGATATACCTCTACTAAAGGTGCAAATGAGCGGGACGTGGGTTGGGTAACAACTAACAAGTCAAATCTAGTGATTTTTGATATGGCTGAGTCTGGTTTCCTGAAAACATTTTTTGTCCAGATTTTGGTTGTTAATTCTACGGGTAATTACTCTTGAGTCTTGACAATACTAATACGAATATCATATAATTATAACAGTAATATAGTTTTTTTGACTAAAATTATTTAGGAGGTTTTATTTATTAAAAATACACCCGACTATCAACTCATTTGACCCATTGCCTATTTAGCTAACCTTTTTAGTTTTTACCCGTATGAATGATTAGAGAAAAACACAATCCCGATCGGATTCTTTCATTAGTAGATTGTGGTCGAAAGTGCCATCTATAGTCTCTGTGTATGTGATGGTCAAATCAACGTCATCTAAAGGTAACAAAATTAAGCAGAATTGGGCCCATCAATCACTTAAAATCTTCATTCTAATTGGGACGCATAAAAAGAAATAATTCCATAGATCTGTTAACGCTATAGCTATATACTATCCCAGTTCTGCAGCATGATTCTTGAAGTGAATAGGATCTTAGCTTTTGGTATGTGTGCTTTGACAAACAAATATTTATCTTGCATCTGAACTTTCAGGATATCGACAATATATACTATGAGACAGAATACCGAAGAGAATGGTGCACCAGCAAGGGAAAACCATCCCCTTGCTTCCTTTTTGCTAGGAAATTTACTCGGCCTGCTGCCATGCGTCTTCTTAATATGGTAATTATAAACTTCAAAAACATTTCCACTTTGTCTTTTCACTAGAGGTGACGATGTTGTTCCATTTGCTTAAATGGGTTGTATTTCACCCCTGACGGGTCAAATGGGTAAATTTTGGTAGTGTAATTGAAAAGTATGAACGACAACCGAAGTATTACAAATGCTTATAAGTTATAACCTCCTAATTTGTTGTATTAAAGAATTTGGTTTAAAAGATTGTTCATAATATAGTTACTATAACTTTTTGATACGTTGTTTTATTTATGTAATTAAAAAAAATTGACAAAGAGTGTTGACGGATCAGCCCAGGCTGCTGACCTACTTAGACTGTATTTAAACGAACCACTTGTTTTAACACAAACCTGCTTTGAGTTTTGACCCATTACTTGACCCGTCTGACCTGCCCATTTTGTCATCTATGCTTTCCACTTTGATAAATTGAATACATATCTGATAGGCCGTTCTCTCTTATGTAGTCTACACTAGGTTTTTCTAAAGAAGCAGGAAGTTACTCCATGAGGTGAAGTGTATAGAAATGGTATGTTTGATGACAGCCAGAAATAGATTTTACTAGAAGCGTAAAGATTTGTTGTGTGTAGCTTGTAACATAATAAATGCGTGATGTAGAAAAGAAAATAGGAACCCATAGCTACGAGGTAGATTGATGTGTGCTTTGTATATGTACCCTCTCGTATAGTGTTTTTTGAAATTTCAAACACAACCCATACAAGCTAGTTCTTGCCACCGGCTTGGTGAGATTTGATTCATTTTACCATTTTGGAAAGCGACACTGTCACCCACTGACCCATCTATGCATAGTTTCAGAAACAACATTCAGTTATAACAATGTCAAAAGATGCCCAGCTACTCTAATTTCGTGTCATTTATGTATAACAAAGTCAGGTAAATGTCTTTTGTACCCTTTGTTTGCATTCAAAAGTGACATGTTTTGTCTTATGTTTGCTTTAACAAGGAGTAATAACACTACAAGAACAAACTGTGAAAAATGAAAAGCTCAAAAAGAAAAAAAGTTGATTGTGTGCAATTCATGCCACTAATTACGACAGCAAATCTTGCGATAAATGTACACTCCTTTGTTTTTTGTTAGTTATTTTGTTCCAAGTTCCAATGTCAAATTTCTAACTAGAATTAAATTCATTGTCTTTTCCTTCATTTCCCAACATGTATACTACAAACTCACCATAAGAATAAGAGAAACCAGAAACCATAACAAAAGATATGATTCTTTTTGTATGTGCAAACAACGTAGTTTTGTTTTGGTAAAGATATATTTAAGGGTACCAATATTCATATTCAATGTATAGGATAACAACCATTGTCTAAACTCTCACGATAGCGTTCCAACTAACGCATATTAAATATATTGACTTATACATATATCCACCACGTACACTAAAGTGTGTTGCCCTTTGGAAATGACCAATCTAGATATCCATCCATCTCTGCTGAACTGGCAAAACTATTCCAAAACCTTCGGATATATTCGATTGATTTGGTAGTTTTAGGCTTTCTTTTAAAAGAAGATAGGTTTGATAGTAAAAAGTGTATTGGTTTGACGATGATAGGGAGGAAGGCAGAACCCCAACAAGTCAAAAAAAAAAAAAAAAAAAAAAAAAAAAAATTGTATATAAGTACATTTTAAACTGTATTTAGTCCAACATCTTTTGCTATTCTGGCAGCTAATTAACGCTCCAAATGGCATATATCAGTTTGCTAGTTAGTTCTCCAACAAGTCGGTAACGAAAAGCCAACACTAATGTTTGACAATTGACAATTGACAGTAACAAATATAAAGAATGATAATAGTAGTTACTTAAATTCAAAAGGTGAATAGACTAATATTAATCCATATTATCCGGAAATTGACAATGTAGACTTTGACCCGTATGACCCAACCATATTTAACCGAGAAGTGAGGTCAGTTGGTCGGCTCTAGATTATAACTAACTTGTGGATTAAGTTACTTGTCGTGTTATCACCACCACACGAGTCGCATCTAGATGTCGGTAGGTCTGGGCCCATTTACAAAGCCCAAATTAATGGCTCAATTAGTCATCAAACTGGGTATCATGCCATGCCACATGCTTTGTAGGTGGGTGTCACAACTGCTCTTTTTCACCTCAATTATAAAATAATAACAAAAATTACAAGATATTTTTATTTCTATAAAATACCACACGTTTGGATCTTGGATTTTGTCAAAAGAAAAATTCCGTGGACGGTTCTAGAAAAAGTTATCGTGGATAATATATTTCATGTCATCGTAAAACTATCTTGTAATCTCATAAAGCCCAAGCAATTATGTACAGCTAAACATTTTTTGAATTGTTTATGTAAAAAGTACCGTCCTGGTGTGACTTTTTTTTTTTTTTTTTTTTTTTTTTTTTTTTTGTTTTTTTGTGATAACAGAAAATTGATAATGGCGAGTTATTATTGGTTAAAACTAAACTTTTAGATAAATGTCTTTAGGGTTTAACACGGGTCTTCTAGGACTACATAGGTCTTAAGATATTACTGTAAAATACACTCATGTCTATCATAAGTTGCAATATTTATAGCAACTTGTGAGATGCTAAAGAATAAAGATATGAGAATACTTAAAAGAACTTGTGTTATATGAATAATTTAAAAAACAATCTGACTATGCTTGAAAAAATCATAAGCTACTACTGATCTTAATCAGTTAAGCCTAACCGGTCACATAACCAGACGTGTCAAAACTCGCGCAAGTTATAGCATAAGCTCGAACCTTTCTCATGCTTTTGATTTCTTGTGCACCTATTTGAACAACTATGAGATTTTGTTAATGCATAATTTCATTTTCATTTTTTTTTAAAATATTTTTATATACACATTATTTTAGCTAATTACTATAGATATATCAAACATGTCCACTTTCAATCACTCAACAAAAAAAGTTTTTAATTGTTACTTTAAACTTTTGTAAAATATTTTGTAACCATTTTACTTTTCGCTGTCAATAGAATAGTTACAAAATATAAAGGTAAAATGATCATTTTACATGAGCAAACTACACTAAAATGACGAAACTCACAAGTTTAGGGTAACAATTGAAAACTTTTTGTTCAGTGATTAAAAGTGAAAAAGTTGATAAGTTGTATACATTTTGAAGTGATTAGTTTTTATTTATTTATTTATTTATTTTTTCACAAGTTTATCTTCAGTTTAACAAGAACACTAATATTTTTTAAAATACTGACCAACAAATATTTAAGTCAGTTTTTTACAAGATTATGATTCTATTATCGGTGCAGTAACTAAATTTTGAAAGTGATCGAACATCACTGGGATAATGACTAGATGTGCTAGGTCCAGATTCGGGGAACATAAACTTTTTTTAAGACCCTTCTTGATAAAGAGACTCTTGTTATGGCTTAAGCAGTTAAGCGTGTAAGACTCAAGGCCACATATTTTATTGGCTTTAGAGAAACAAATTTTCACATATCATTTTTTCATTTGTAAGAAAAAGTGACATTCATAACGAATGTGACACTTCTCAACTTAATGTAATCGTTTACTGCAACTTACAGGGTTTCTACTTAAACATCACAAGCAAGGTTTTTAAGATCGGATCCTACCTAGCATCGTTTTCATTTTTGCAAGATCATTATCGTAAGATCAGATCGAGATCCTATATCCTACTATAATGTCATTTTTCAATGATCTTTGTAATATTATTCAAATCTACAAATTATTATATATTATAAACACGAAATTATATGAATACTTTATGAAAATGTTGTCTTAAATTATGAATATGAAATGTTGAAGACTTACATTTTGTTTTTTAAATTATATAAAAACATAAACCATAAATTTGTAGTTTTTTAGTTTGCAGTTCGAGAAAAGTAAGATCGGATCGGAGTAGATCTTAAGATCCTATGGTTAAGTTCGGGATCCTATAAGATCTTAAGGTTGTTAAGATCCTACGTAGGATCCGGATCATTTTTGCTTTGTAGTCTGTAGAATCATAAAATCGTAAGATTTTAAGATCAGGATTGGGGTCCTAACAGCTATGATCATAAGATCACCGACACATGGAGATATATATATATATATATATATATATATATATATATATATATATATATATATATATATATATATATATATATATATATATATATATATATATATATATATATATATATATTTATATTATATATAACAGGAGGCGTTACACGTAGATAATGCCACGTAAACGCCACCTCATTGCCCAGTAATTCATTTTTCGCCATGTCATCAGATAGTGGCCATGTAAGCGAATATTTTTTACTAACCATGTAAGCATGAATATTTTTTTACAAAAATCCGGATTAATTAAAAAATGATAGTGGAGAGGCTCGAACACAGGTTATTTGTAACAATAACAAACGTATCCACCACTAGAGCATCACAATATTTGTTATACAGTTTGTAAGTAAAAATTGATAAAGAGGTCCAACGCCTGATGCAGTAAATAAAGGGATTTTGAAACTAAAAAAGTGTTTAGGATTAACATTATTAACCGTCCCACCATAATGAACAACAAGACCTAATTTTCATATTATTATTCGAACTATGAACCTGCCGCCACTTTCTACGAATCGAGATCAAGTCGTTTTTTTTTTTTCTCAGCCCTAGGTATGTCTCTATTTTTCTAAAAGCCCTACTGATCTCTTATATTTTTTAGATATTGTTGGTTTCTTTGCAGCCTTTTGCAGTTTGACATGTATGCATATGCTCCACTTTTTGTTAGTAGGCTTTCTTGCATACACATGTTATTGCATTGTTTTTTGTTTCTTAGTTGTTAGATTCTCCATGAAGAAAACTCAAGAATGGAGAAAATAGAATTACCGTTTATGGATTTCCTGCGGTATCTATATGAACTGATCATTGCATTTGGCAAACAGGGCTTGATTTTGGAGTGCAATGACATCCATTTTGTGGCTGTAGCGCGGTCGTTATATCTATACATCGATATAACTCAGTGTCTTCTCAAGGCGAACCCGAACTCATACCCAGTCGTACTAAGCATGGAAAATATTATATTAAATTGAAACTCAGTGTATGATAGGTTCATGCTTTTATGTAATTCTTTTTTTCCGCATGGTTGGGGCTGCCATGATTTTTCCCTCATTTGACCCACAACGGCATGTTCCAGGTATACTTCATTATGGTCGGGTTACCCGCTTCAGGGAACTTTACTAATTGGGCTGAAAGATGGGTGAATGAGCACCCTGAAAAGCGATACATACTGCTTGGAACAAATCTGGCTCTTGATCAAATGAAGGTATGTAATGTTAAACCATCCCTCTCATAAAGAAATATTTCTCTCATGCGTGAGTATAACTTTTTTTTAGCGACATTTAGTTTACCATTACAACTTTAGGTTCCAAGTCTGCATCGCAAACATCACTATGGTGAGTGGTTACTGGATTCAACAATTCAAAAACATAAGTACCAGGTAAGCAGTAATTTGTTAATGATGACCAAATATTATGAATTGCTTATATGATAGAAATATATGTAATAGGTTAAATGGTTAAACCTGCATGCTTCTATTCATGACAATGACAATGCACTGAGGCTTTTACTTGCTGAGCAGAGAGATCTTTTATGGCATTCAATGAGTGTTGGTTCAGTTGGTGTATTCATTGGGTGGGTTCACGGGGTACAGACCTCATACGCTTTGTCCCGGGGCTCATGTTTACTCCAAGTGTGGTATGGGGGCAACAACGACATACTAATGGAGTTACATCACCACCAGGAGAAGCACCCCCACTCCAGTACCCTCCCGCACCCTCATTCCCGAAATAATGCATGATTTAACTGCTCAAGATGAACCCAATAGTAAACCAGCTCAATCTCGTGGGACAAAAAGGAATGAATTCTATTAAAGGGATTCCTCAGATTTTGCATGATATTAGGTACTTTGAATTCCACATATATTAGGTACTTTGAATTCCAGATTTCCCTTAATTAATGCTTCATTGGTTTATTTCGTATGAAAACTCGGATTCTGTATAATATTCTTTTGGAAATTATACATGTTAACATAATGAAACAGTTATCTTCACATGACTTCCAGCTGGTGGGGAATCCTAAAGGTTACACAACACAATTGCTTAGCTATATGTAGTCCCTAGCCTAACCGTTGCTCTCATAGGTAGCTCGACTAATGCTGGGAAGTTAATTGCTATAGTATGTTAGTAGCCTTGAACTCGATATCTCCCTTTATTTTCTACATATTTTACTAAATTCTTAATATGAGTGAATTGTTATAACATGTATCCATTATGTGACAGATGATATTGTTATTTGTACTCTCATTTTCTCTAATTTCACTTCTCAAATTCACAAGTTGTGAGACCAAGATGGAATCATATGCTAGCTCATAGATTGTAAGCATCTAAAAAACATGTTTATTTATATATTCATTGTAAGTATAAAGACCCCTTACTTTCCTTCTTCTTTGCATATTCGCCCTTTATATCAAGCTAAATTTAACTTCATTATTACTTGATGTGATATGGTCACTTGGTTTAGCCTCTCAAACTGTTAAGTTTTTGCATCACTTTTGAGTTGTAAGATTGATAGAATAACTGATTGTGGATTGTTGTTGAAGGTTATGAGAGCAACATCTATGACTACCCAAAAAGGGAAGCATCCAGGTCAGTGAGACGTTACATCACCTGGTGGGACCATCATACCCAAAGGTGAAATGTTTGAAGCAAAAAAAGGCTCATTTGATGGAGATTCAAGTGAACGGTGGTGATGTCGCACAGAAAGTGGACTTTGGTTACAGTTTCTTTGAGAATCAGGTCCCCATTGATGTTGTTTTCCAGAAAGATGAAATGATCGACATCATTTGTGTGACAAAGGGAAATAATTATCAGGTATCAATTTTCAGTGGTTTATAAACTTTATACATTCATCATCAGTTTGAACACACGTTTAATGAAATCGTTCTTTTTTTGTCTTTTTTTACATTCATAATGAATATGGTGCAAATCCAAACACCCTTTTAATTTATATTTTAATGGATGTCAAATCTTGGGTAACAAGGAACCAAGTGGCTTTATCTTTGGTTCTGTAACTCTACACAAGAATACAAATGGAAATCGGTACAATTTCTTCAAAGTTTTTTGATAGACAAAGAGGGGATATAGGAGCAATTAAGAGATATAATTGATCATGAAACCTAGAGACTCTTAGACTAGAAACTTCAAATTTCTTCATCTCAACTGTAAGTGGGGGAATCCAATTCTTCTCTACAACAATTTTCCTCACATTACGAGTAGATGTCATGTTTGTAGCTTGCAGCCCAGTATTTAGGCTAATCTGTGGGAGCATTTCTTTTGGATTGTTCAATTGAATTGGCTGCATGGATGATGAGTGTCTAAATACTCATCATTTTGTACCAATCTGAACTGCCAAAACATACAAAAACACTCAAAAATGCATTATAATACTTAAAATATCTTAGAAGTGTGTTTTATATGTTTCAAATACAAAATATGCAAAAACAAATGAAAAACGTACAAAGTTTGCATAATTGGCAGTTTCAGTCCCTCAAGTTTCAAATATTGACAAAACTAGTCCCTGAAGGTTTTAAATGAATAAAAAGTCAACTTAAGTCCTTGGGAAACCAAAAATGTTCACAAAACATCCCTGGATAAAAGTTTATACAAACTGGCAATTTTTACCCCTCAAGTTACAAAATTGGCAAAATAGTCCCTGGGTAATTAAAACTTGAAATTTTACAAAATATACCCTTGTACTATGCATGATTGACAATTTGGAACAATTTGTCTAACTTTTGGGAAATTACAAGTTTAGCCCCTTAAAAATCCAAATTTGCAATAAAGGTCCCTGGAGTTTGAAAAATTGCAGAAAAGGTCCCTGGGAGTTTTTAAATGGAAAAATAAATAAAATAGTCCTTGGTTTATTAAATTTGGCAAGTTAAGTCCTTAAAAATACTTTGAGAAAAATAACATGTTTAGCCCCTCAACTTTGCCAAATTTACAATTTTGGTCCTTGTTCACTTAAACCAATCCGGACCCTTTTTATTTCAATAATCCAAAACCAAATCCAATCCACCTAAACTACCCCAGCCCTATCCCCTAGCCCATCCAATAAGCCCAGTCCAAACCCACCCTTTTTATTTAAAAACAGCGCTGACCCGCGTTGACCACCCAAAACCGCCAAACACCCCACCACCACTGTTCATCCCTCTCCTTCCTCACTGCAAACCAAAACCAGGTGGTTTCACCACCACCACCTCACCTTTCCAGCTCACCCTCATCACCTTTCCACCTCACACATCAAACCAGATGGGCATTTAATGCCTTCTCCACAATTTTTCACTCCCAAACCACATCCACACCTCTGTTTCTTCCATAAAGCACCCACTTGCCTAGAAACCTTCCATTTTGTCTCCTGACACCTCCACAAGCCCCCAATAATCTTTAATTACAACCCTTTGCCTCCACGTTAACGTGGAGGACTTTGGCGCCAAAAGTGATTTTAAACGGTCATGATCAATTGGACATAATGGATGGCTTAGATGAAGTGGGAAAGGATCAGAAGAGGTTTCTAAACCTAATTGAAGCCTATAAAGACCAAGAGAAGCAGAGAAGAAGGGCATCTAGTTTATTTTCAATAATTGTATGTCGTATTAATATTTTCAAAAGTTCAAGTGTAATTTTAAGCTTTCAAGTTTAAGTTTAAGTGTTCTCAGTGTATTAGTAATCTCTTAAGTTAATAAAATTCAAGTTTGTGTTGTTATCTTAAGTTTTGCCATTTTCAATTTCATATCAATAATCTCAATAAGCTGTGTGTTGTTACTGTATGGATTCATGGATTGAGTAAGCTCATATAAGCTCCCATAAGCTCAATAAAGCTTTTAGTAACTTACTAATCAGCTTAATATAAAAAATCTCACAAAATACAAATTTGGTCAATGATAGTCAACTGTGGCATTTGTTATTGATATCTTGGATTCAGAAGTGATCTGGAAGCATAAGTAAGCTTGGAGTATTGGTTTAGATCCTCAGGGGAGGAAATAAGTTGTTCTTGGTTCTTGGTTTCAAGCAGGAAAACTTATTGTAAGTTGCAAAAATTCTCCCTTTTACTTTTGTATTATTGCTCTGCTTATTACTTGCTCTTTCAGTGTTTAATGCTTATTTAGTCTTATATAATCATAATATAACATAATAATAGTGTCTTGTTTGTTTGAATCAATAGTTACTAAAAAAATAAAAATCAATCAGTCAATATTGCATATCTTGTGTTCTTGAGTATCTGTGGTCATTATCTGTTTCTAAGTGCTTAATTACATTTGATATATCATAATAAGTCATGTTGGTTCATTAGAATAAGCTCTTATAGCCCTTAGCTAATTGAATCTCAAAACAGTCTAGATTAGAGGGTGTTTGGAATAAGCTTTTGAGCTGAGTTCTTGTTGTTATTTGATGTTCAATTGTGTTTCACTAGACTGCAGTAGTATAATATAGGTTAATTAAGGCATAAAATTGTGAGTTCATACACCCAAAGTCAAAATCTTAGTCTAATCATCTCCACAGTTAACTGTGTGAGATTTGGGACCTCAAACCCACACCATTAGCTTAAATCTAATAACTCTAGCTTAATATAAGTACCTTATAGCTTATTATAACTTAATCAATTAGTATCAGTCATTAGAAATCCAAAATAGTCAAAGTACCAAGTTTCATTCAAAAGTCAAATTTGTATTACTCAGATTTTCTCAAATCTTAGGAGATTTTTGTAGATTTATGTGTTAAGAATTACACTTTGTGCTTTTCAGGTTTAGTAGTCTACCACCCCAGCTTTAAGTTCCAATAAGTTTTATATTTTTAGGATTTTTACTCTAAGCTCCACAGACCCTCAAACTCACTTGCAGGGCAAAGGTGTGCCCTGCTCACTTAGACCCAGTTCATCACCACAACTTTGTTGGTGATTTCTTATCAATCCAGTGGACCCCACACCTCAACCATTAGCTTAATTTATAGCTTATTAGTCCAGCTTATCTCATCTAGGCTTAGTTTAGCTTTTAGCTTATTGTGGCATAACTTTTAGGATCCAAATTGTGACCTGTGTAAAACAAGCTATACTGAGTACTCAGTATATGATCACCATTTTGAAGGCTCATTCAGAGCTTATTAAGAAACCATAAGCTTAGCTTATTAGTTTAATCTGTAGCTTATCAACCCACCTTTGAACCCCTAGGCTTAGCTTGAACCCTATTTCACTATTGTGGACCCCACAACTCATTGAAAGTGGACTGCAAGGCAAAGCCTTACCCTGCACATCAGCTTACCACCACCACAACACCAACTTTGGTGGTGATTTGTGGCCAACTCAGTGGGCCCCACACCTTCTACTTAGCTTATTATAACCCCCTCCTACCCAGGTTAAATAGTTGACCATTAGTTTGACATATAGATCAGTGGACCCCACCTAAACTTGTCCCCAATCTCTGTCCTATTTCTGAGTCAGAACTCAAATAAGCAAGTGCTTATTTGAGCTTCTCAGCTTATTTTAAGGGATTATCTCATTAAGTTTAGTTTAATATAGTTCAAATAACTTAGGTAAACTAGATTTCACCATAGTGGACCCCACATAACCTCAGTTTAGCTTATTTCTTCATTTGGTCAACCTTAGTCAACTGTTTAAGCTAATAAGCACTCTCAGTGCTTATTCTTGATTTCCAAAGTAGTTGTCTTTATTAAAGTTTCATTATTTAAGTATTTAAGTAGTTTTATAAAAGAAAAAACCAGAAAAAGCAAACATAAAAATAGTGATAGCTTCTATTTAATAGAAATTATCTAATTAATTTTCATTTTAGCTTATTAATAAGCACTTATCCAATTTTATAATTTTATAAATTACTTAGTACCTTAAAGTAGTTAAAATAAATTTATTAGAATTTTCCTAAGCAGTTTACTATTTATTAGATTTAAAACTAGTTTAAATAATTAAAAAGGAAATATTATTAATTAAATAGTTTTCTTTAATTTTAATCAACTAAAGTAGAATTTTATATTTTTCCTAAGTTTTATAAAGTAGTTAAGACTTTTAAAAAAATAGTTTCATAATTTCTACTGTTCATTTTATAATTTTCTTATTTAAATTAATTAAATTAGCTTTAAAATAATTAATAAGTAATTAATTAGTCAATTAGCTTAAATATAATTTTTAGCAAGTTTTTATAATTTTGTAGTATTCCTGTAGTGTTTAAATAGTTTTATAAATTTTATCATAATTTTCTAAGGTAACTTAGTATTAATAGTAATTTTAAATAGTTAAAATAGTTTAAATAAGTTAAATAGTTTATAATTAATAAAATACTTATAAAAAGACAAAAATATTTATTTTCATTTTTTATACTTTCTTCAAGTTCTTATTTAGATTTAGAAATTATTGTTATAAGTTTTTAGGTTTATTTGTAATAGTTGTTATTTTTAGTTAATTTAAATTAAGTTTTTAATTAGATTTTAATTAGTTTTATTAAATAAATAATTTTTATTAAATATTATAATAATCATTTTCATAATTTCAAATTCATTTTCTATTTTCTTTAATATTAAGTTTTTAAAAGTTTCACTTTTAGTCCCTGTAGTTTATAACTTGTTAAATACCACTTTTCTCTGTCTGATATCTGATTATCTGATTTTGTGTTTATTTCTGTATTTCTGTTATAATTTCATATTTTCCAAATATCAAGCAATCAGTAATGTAATCAACCCTCAAATCATATTTGTTACTGTCCTCAGTACCACTCACTTTCCTATCCGTTTACAAATACAATTTCAATCTCGTTGGGATTTAACGACCCGGGGATTTTCCTGTACTTCCACGGTCAATATTAACTTGCACTTTCTCCCAGGTGGGCCTAACAGCTTCACAAGGCTGACTGGTTGGTTTGGGAGGAGTCAATGGACATCACACCTGAAGAAAAGGGTCCCAAGATATTAACATAGGTGGGTTGTTTTCCAATTTGCAGCAATGATTTCAAAGTAATTGACGTTCTTTAGCAAAATACATCATAACGTATTAGTATCTTAATACCAAGCTATTTGCTCATGTAATTTTTTCAAGGAAGGTGGTCTCATAATTCTCCACAACAGACACGATGGTGGTAACCGCTCTCCTCTTAGTATGCCATTTAAATACCAGAATATGGACAAGAGCCGACCATTGCAACCAATCGGGGCTCAACCAAAAGCTACACCTTTTTAAAATTATAGGTGGAGTGATCGCAAAGTATAATTTTGGTGTAATCATGTATTATAATTTAGATGCTGGAGCATTATGACGTGTTCACAACTGTTACATTTCCTTATTTCGGATGATGAAGTATTGCTCCTGTGGAAATGAAATTTATACCCTTGCCTGCCATAAATGTGGGTGCAGCTACTCGACTGCTTAGAAAGGTTGTGATAAAACAGTAGCATATTAGATTTTTTATTTAGCTTCTTTTGATTTTACGAATAACAGATACTACATAATACAAATTTATTACAGTTGTGTATTAAATTTGCAAAAAAAATTATTATAGAAAGTTTTCTTGATGGTTTGTGCGGGTTAAATTTACTTTCCAATTTTTTTCTAAATACTTATCTTCAACAGCTAATGAGAATTATTATTCTCAATAGTTATATCATATTTTAGTGTTAATAACAATCCAAACAGCCCCTCACACACTATAATTCACTATTTAGATGTAATCCGCAATGCCAAACAACCTTTCATACACTAGAACTCACTATTAGTAGTATATATTTAAGCTGTTTGAGTACATAAATACTACATTCATGCAAATTTCAATTAGTAATGCATTTATAAGGTGTTAAATGCGGTGTTATTCAATAATGCACATGTTCTACTTAGGCACGCTGATCAGGTATTAAAAAGTCCGTGTTTCAAACTTTTCTTGATATGGTTGCCCTGAACCAGAACTCCCAAAGGTTGGTGCTGGCGTGAGCTCCTGGATATGTGTATAGTAACAAAGATTCAGCAAATTAGTAATCATTTTAAATGGCGAGTCAAATGATATTTCTTTTTTCCTACATTGCCACATTAAAAATTACTTTTTCCATCCCAATTTATTGTCCATATTAACACTAATGCAATCGATGATTCAGGGATATTTATGGAAGTTAAACAATTATGTTAACTCTATAGGTAAGGAAAGGCACGGCTTTGAATGAGGGAGCAAGTTTGGGGAGTGTTGAAGCTATGATAGTTGAAGGCATCCAAAGTCTAGGACACGCAGATGCTGATATTGGTATGGCTGAAGGTGGAATGGTAAATGTTGATATAGTTGGTGCACCAACATATAATATAGGACCTGAAACTCAGACTTTAGCGAATGAACTGGTGGAAAAATATTCATTTTCTGGCCTTGATACACCCGAATACATTATGGGGCTTCAAACACAAAAAGAGATTGAAAGAAGTGTAGATGATGTAGACGATGCAATTAAAAGATCTAAACATTTTGACATGACTGATATGCCAACTTTTAGTCTTGGATCGACGCAAGATTTTGCTGATCTCGGTCAGAAGGTTGTTGCACCTGTAGCAACTACACCGGTACCAAATTTGGCAATCGAAAACTTCAAATCCAGTACCTCTTCGTGTTTGTCCACCAATCACGGCAGTGGGCAAACTTAAGCCATGTTTAATCAGAGTTAGATGATGAATTACAACAAAAGGGGGTAGTTAGAAATGGGGTGGTTGGATATGTGATTTTATAGTGATTAGTGTGATGTTCGAGTTAGATAATAAACTACAACAAAGTGATTAGATTTAGGGATTATTAGCTCAGTATACATTTTTTATGAGAATTCTTTTGTTTTGTCATAAAATCTGATTACTTTGGCACTTTAAAATGAGTCAGCAAATGATATAGAGGATTGTATCACACTAACAATCTCCTAAAATATATTAGTGTGAATGGTTATTAGACGAATATGGGAAAATGCTTATAAGATTGATATGTTTGTGAATTTTAGAATTTCAAACAAGCTTCAAGAGCTCTCAAGCAGGGGAAGAGCATGATTATAGCAGGATTGGCAGAATCGAAGAAAGACCATGCAATCGAATTGCTTGCAAAGCTATAAGCTGGAATGGACAAGCTTCAATTAATCGCAGAGGATAGAAAACGAGAGGCTGTAGCACCTACACATAAGGAGCTTTGGCAGTATGTTGGAGGCTGAGTATTTGTACATTATGTTTTTTTAGTTATATTATATTGATGCATATACTTCAGAAGGTCTTGAATCGCTTGATAACAAAAGAAACACTGATTGAAAAGCTAGCTCAGCAAGTTGAGCAGGTAAGCAATTATTCTTATAAGGGTAATCACTTTCAAAGCATAATGCCAAATACCCCTATATAATTCAAATTTGGTGTCAACTACATAGTCTTGCATCCTTTATAAGTGATCATTACTGTTTTTATTTATTTATTTATTTTTATTTTTGATGAATTATTTTTTTTTTGGACAAAGTATATATGATTATGGGTTAACAAAATAAGTTGGAAGCTATGAGCTAACTCAAAATATTCTCCTATATTATCTTTTATTAGTCTTGATATTCACATGATAGAAGAGGAAACCAATATGTATTACAGATTACCTAATACTAATGAATTCAAGGTGTTTATCTTTTGTCTATTTTTCATTTTGTGTTACAGCTATACGTATTCATTATAAACGTTGGTTGACATTTTATTTTTTGGAAGATATTAATTAACTATTACAAAAGGGGTGTAGTAGTGCGTCCGAGAACAATAGACATAGATGTTCGCCGGCTGAAGCAAAGCAAGCGTATAAATTTTCTTGCATTTGAGTGATCGTATTATAAATAGGCCAATTCCATATTTACCCAACTTAAACATGATAATGCCATATTTACCCAAAACATGCTTTAAATGCATTGTATATCATGCATTCAAACCTTGTATTTTGGGTATATATATATATATGACATTTTCGTGTTTAGATTGGGTAAATATGGAATTATCCTTTATAAATATGACAACGCTTTCTATCATAAAAAACAACAATTGTTGTTGTAGTAGGTATTAATGAATTCATGTGGTAACTATATAACATTCACATTTGAATAAAAAGTTGGTAAACAAGATTACATGATTGTGTAAATGTTAACATTAACTACTTTATAACACAAACACAAAGTTATATATACTTGCATATTAGAGATGAACAAAGTCAAATGACGTGCATGGTTCGGTTAAGATGGATACAAGCCAATTGTGTTTATGAATGGTCCTATTTCGACACAAGATAAAGTTGCGGAGATTTATTCATATTAAATTGCATGTAATATCAGTACTAAATATACGTATGTGATGTGTCATTGAGATTAAACTTTGTAAATTTACATAAATTTACTTTGTATTTTTTAATTGTTCTATAAATTTTAACGTTCATTTGATATTCATTTATTTTGATTGTTATGCATTCAATATACGGGTACGTTTATATCTTTTTATGTCCACTTTTTGCAACCATTCTTACGACATACAAACATATTTCACAATAATTATAAATAATGCCGCCCAATGGGTGGGCTTATATGCCTTAAGACATAACCATATCTTAAGATTAAAAAAAAAAGTTTATTTATTCATTGTACTAAAATACAAATATAAACAAATTATATACCATAACGACTACATTATATCAATACTTAATATGTCATTTTTAAATGATATCACAAATCAATCACTTATAAAAACATGTTTATGTTTATAAAAATAACAAGAACCTTGATAGGGGGACCAATACATGGGCCTAATCATGGACCTAATGCTTAAAATACTTGTACAGTGCATGAAACTCCAAATAACAAAACTATCATTATGCGGTCTACAATTTCATACAGTACATTTCCATATGCAATGAGATGTGATCTGTTGCTACTGCTCACATCTAATACTCGCATCTTACTCCTCATAACTCATTGCTATATAAAAAAAACATAAAGAGAAACAATACATCCATATAAAAAAATGATATTTAATCACACCTAATCAATTATTACAATTATTCAACGACCATCTAATATTAAGCAACAAATTATTACAAGTCATGCCCGACCATCGGGCGGGCTTCGAAATCTAGTATATATATATATATATATATATATATATATATATATATATATATATATATATATATATATAAAGTGAGAAAAGTTAGTAAGAAACACAGATTTTGTAGTAGTGAACTAGTGATTGTTAGTTCAAATGCAATTGATTTTAAATAAAAAATCATTATTTATGATTATATATAGTAAAACTAAACAATAAATAAAAAATCCTTCCCTGATATTTAAACCACAACTGATTTAAACTAGATGGGCATTATGATTACGGATGGTAATGGGACAGGTTTGGGAAGGGCGACCATCCTCATTCTTAAACCCGATTACTATAGTCTTCTTTAACGATCTGATTCCCATCGGGATCTAATCGAGCTTCCCAATGGGGCGTGATGCTATAAGATCCTATGGTTAAGATCGGGATCCTATAAAATTTTAAGGTTGTTAAGATCTTACGTAGGATCCGGATCATTTTTGCTTTGTAGTCTGTAGAATCGTAAAATCGTAAGATTCTAAGATCGGGATTGAGGTCCTGACAACTATGATCATAAGATCACCGACACATGGAGATATAAGGCTCAATTTATAGGAATATTAACACTTTATATATATATATATATATATATATATATATATATATATATATATATATATATATATATATATATATATATATATATATATAAAGTGAGAAAAGTTAGTAAGAAAACATAGATTTTGTAGTAGTGAACTAGTGATTGTTAGTTCAAATGAAATTGATTTTAAATAAAAAATTATTATTTCTGATTATATATAGTAAAACTAAACAATAAATAAAAAATCCTTCCCTGATATTTAAACCACAACTGATAAACTAAATGGGCATTATGATTACGGATGGTAATGGGGCAGGTTTGGGAAGGGCGGCCATCTTCATTCTTAAACCCGATTACTATAGTCTTCTTTAACGATCTGATTCCCATCGAGATCTAATCGGACTTCCCAATGGGGCGTGATGCTACCCCCCCTGGTTTAGTCGAAGATCATATCGATGTGTCCTTTTTGGGTGCAATTCTCAACCATAGTCATACAATTTCACATTGATTATTACTTTTACATCGTTAGCAAATAACTTGAAGAATTAATAACCTATTAATAATCAATAATAAATAAACGTTAATAAGTTTTCAATGATAGTATTATGTATAACTAATGATAGATTACACCGCACAAATTACAAATTACAATTTCAAACTATGACATTAAAATTTGTGATCACAATTTTGCAATATTATAACGATAAAAAAACTTATAATATTAAGGAATGATGTTTCATTAAGTAAAAACTTATATTATTCTGATCTCGTGGGATAGGGCGGGGCGGGGCACGTATATTATTCCCCGCTTCCTGCTTCAAACCCGATTAAATCCTCTTTAAGCCTCAAACAGTTTCGTAACCCGATAAGTATGCCACGCCCTATCTGAGTTAGTTTGGGTTTTGGATTTTCTTTCGAGTTTTTTTTTTTTTTTTTTTTTTTTTTTTTTTTTTTTTTTTTTATCATTATTTTTTTTTAACTAGAAACTCATTAGACTTTATTATTTTATTACTAGTATTCAAGTTAAGAGTTGCGATCCCCTAAAAAGGGGATCAAAATTAAAAAGTCTAAAAAGCTTTCTAGCCATTAAGCTAGTGTCATGTGTCCCTCACCCACTCCCTCCCTTTTTTCTTTAATATTTTCGGTTAGAGGGCATTTTGGTCATTTGACCCATTTTTTTAATTCCACCTTAAATTTCAAATGCAAATAATTTTCAAACGACAAACTTTTAGAAAAAACCGATTTCACCATAATTTTTAAAATTTAATCCTCTTTAATTCGGTATAAATTTTTTTTAATTTTTTCGAAACTTTTTTTTTGACATACGAAATGGGTCATGATTTTCTTGAAAATTTTAGCATTTTCGGCTCTAATTTTGTCTAGTTTAAAGGCCGAATTTTGCAAAACTTAAGACACGAAAGTTATAGCTTCTTGGCCATTCTTTACCCAGATATTTGAATCACTCAAATCTAATATGATATGAGTGAGATATCGTATGTTAAAGATGACGTTTTACTCATATTTGTTGCAAACAACGTGTTTGATGAAATGTTTAGCTTATATTTTTAGTATTAAAATTGAGTTAAATGCACTAATTTTTGTACAACAATGCACCTTTAGTTATTTTATTAATGTAAGATTTAAAAAGTTTTGTTTTTTCTTGTTTTTTTGTTGTTTTTTTTTAACTGATGAACCATATTAACTGATGAACCTTATTAACTGATTTTTAAAAAAGACATTTTGTTCATCAGTTACTTTGGTTGAACTATATTAACTGATGAACCTTATTAACTGATGAACTTATTAAGTCAGTTAATAAGGTTCATCAGTTAATAAGGTTCATCAGCCTTATTAACTGGTTGAACTATATTAACTGATGAACTTATTAAATCAGTTAATAAGGTTCATCAGTTAAAGAGCCTTATTAACTGATGAACTTATTAAATCAGTTAATAAGGTTCATCAGCCTTATTAACTGGTTGAACTATATTAACTGATGAACTTATTAACTGATGAACTTATTAAATCAGTTAATAAGGTTCATCAGTTAAAAAAAAAAAAAAAACAAAAAAAAAAAAATAAAACTTTTTGAATCTTACATTAATAAAATGACTAAAGGTGCATTATTGTACAAAAATTAGTGAATTTAACTCGATTTTAAGACTAAAAATCTAAGCTAAACATTTCATCAAACATGTTGTGTGCAACAAATATGAGTAAAACGTCATCTTTAACATACGATATCTTACTCATATCATATTGGATTTGAGGGATTCAAATTTTTGGTAAAGAATGGCCATGAAGCTACGACTTTCATGTTTTAAAATTTTCACGATTCGGCATTTATGATGGTACAAAATAAGGTCGAAAATGCCCAAAAAATCAAGAAAATTAACACCCATTTCGTATGTAAAAAAAAAGTTTCGAAATTTTTAACAAAATTTATACCAAATTAAAGAGGATTAAATTTTAAAAATTATGGTGAAATCGGTTTTTTCTAAAAGTTTGTCGTTTAAGAGATATGTGCGTTTGAAATTTGAGATGGAAAAAGAAAAAACGAATAATTTTACTATTTTGCCCCTATCCAAATTTTTTAAATAAAATAAAAGGGAACACGTGGCAGCATCAAATTTCTTTTTAGGTTTTGCAATGTTTGCGTCTGGATCCGCATCTTCAAGTTAATGACGGTTGATTTACACTTTTTAGTCATACAGTTGTACTTAATTTGTTTGGTAGTGACACGTTTTTGTTTGGATAACCTTCTAAACATTGACAATATTTTTTTAATAATCAAATTGTTACTAGTAATATATTCTACTCCGTATTACCATAGGAAAAGGGCAAGTCGACACCGACTGAGCTTCTAGGAAACATCAGGTATGCACCAACGCCCCTATATATATCTCCTTGTAACTCCCACCAACTTCTATAACCAATAACAACAAACCTTGTTTATTTGCTCACCACAATCTTGTTACATTCTTACAAATATAACCCTTAACAAAAAAAATGGCACCTACTATATTTGAAGTCGAATGCAATGATGCCAAAACACCTATGGTGACAGTGGTTGGATCAAACTTCATGGCCAATGGCCATGTTGTTTTCTCCGACGTCCCGTCGAATATTACCACTACTTGTTCTACGAGTTCAAGTGGTTGTTTCGTTGGTTTTGATGCTTTAGAAGCGAGTAATCGACATGTTGTCCCAATTGGGAAACTTAGTGGTATAAGGTTCATGAGTATTTTTCGGTTTAAAGTTTGGTGGACTACTCATTGGGTTGGGTCGAATGGTCGAGATCTTGAGCATGAGACACAGATGCTCATGCTTAAGAACGACTCTGACTTGGGCCGTCCTTATGTTTTGATACTTCCGATTTTGGAAGGTCCTTTCCGGGCTTCTTTGCAGCCTGGAAAAGACGATTTTGTGGATGTTTGTGTGGAGAGTGGGTCCACAAAAGTAAATGGCACTTCTTTTAAAAGTGTCATTTACATGCAAGCGGGCTCTGACCCGTTTGCTCTAGTTAAAAACGCGATGAAAGTTGTTCGAGAGCATCTTGGAACGTTTAAGCTATTAGAAGAAAAATCGCCACCGGGTATTATTGACAAGTTCGGATGGTGTACATGGGATGCGTTTTACTTAAAGGTCCACCCTCAAGGAGTCATCGAAGGTGTCAAGGGCCTAGTTGAAGGTGGATGCCCACCCGGGCTCGTATTGCTTGATGATGGGTGGCAATCCATATCTCACGACGAAGACCCAGTAGACTCAGAAGGCATTAACAGAACAGCTGCAGGGGAGCAAATGCCCTGCAGACTCACAAAATTTGTAGAAAATTACAAGTTTCGAGATTACCAGAGTCCAAAACCAGATGCCCCTAACAAAGGCTTGGGTGCCTTTGTCAGGGACTTGAAGGAAGATTTCAAAAGTGTAGATGATGTCTACGTTTGGCATGCTCTATGTGGTTATTGGGGCGGGCTAAGGCCTAACATCCCCGGGCTTCCAGAATCAAATGTAGTGAAACCCGTGTTATCGCCCGGACTAAAGATGACCATGGAAGATTTAGCCGTTGATAAAATTGTTAATAATGGCATCGGGTTGGTCCCACCAGAGAAAGTTGATCAGCTATATGAAGGTCTACACTCGCATTTGGAGGCCGTTGGCATTGATGGAGTCAAAGTCGACGTCATCCATGTACGTTGTCTTTTAACTAACTTTTTGTAAAATTGTTTACAGCTAATATGACATATAGTTTAACTTTCTTTTTACTATTACTGGCAGTTGTTGGAGATGATATCTGAGGATTACGGTGGAAGAGTAGACCTTGCAAAAGCATACTTTAAAGCATTGACATCGTCCGTAAAGAACCACTTCAAAGGCAACGGAGTAATTGCAAGTATGGAGCATTGTAATGACTTCATGTACCTTGGAACCGAAACCATTGCACTCGGTCGTGTTGGTATGTATTTTGAATACTACACATTTTTTTTCTTTCTTTCTAGAGAAAACATTATAAAACTTTATTTACAATAGAAATTGATTTTGTTATAACAATTGTAAATTTTATAACAGGGGACGACTTTTGGTGCACTGATCCATCTGGTGACCCTAACGGTACATTCTGGTTACAAGGGTGTCATATGGTGCATTGTGCCTACAACAGTTTATGGATGGGGAATATTATTCAACCAGATTGGGATATGTTTCAAACGACTCATCCTTGTGCCGAGTTTCATGCTGCCTCTAGAGCCATTTCTGGTGGCCCGATTTATGTTAGTGATTCTGTTGGACATCACAACTTTGACTTGCTTAGGAGCCTTGTTTTGCCTGATGGGTCGATCTTACGTTGCCAATATTATGCCCTCCCAACACGTGATTGCCTATTCGAGGACCCACTTCAGGACGGCAAAACTATGCTCAAAATCTGGAATCTGAACAAGGTAAATACTTAGGGGACGTTTTAAGACTAATTATATGATATTGAATAATCTGAATCAGATAGTTTAGTTTCTCAAAATTTAATTCTGTTTTTATTTTGTTTTCTTCTTGATTAGTACACCGGAGTTGTTGGAGCATTTAACTGCCAAGGAGGAGGATGGGATCGTGAATCAAGACGCAACAAATGTGCTTCTGATTGCTCTCACGTCGTAACCTCAACAATTAGCCCTACAGACGTTGAGTGGCAAAGTGGTAAATCCCCAATTTTTGTGGACAGTGTACACGCCTTTGTACTATACAAGTTCCATGAAAAGAAGGCGATCTTAGCAAAACCGGGCGATAAATTAGAACTTTCCCTAGAGCCATTTAACTTTGAGCTCGTAACGGTCTCTCCTATAACTACTTTGGGCTACAAGTCTGTCGAATTTGCTCCCATCGGGCTAGTGAACATGCTTAACTCAGGCGGGGCTATTGAATCAGTCGCATACGTATCCAACAGAGTTAGAGTTGGGGTCAAGGGGACTGGTGAAATGAGGGTTTTCGCATCTGAAAAACCGAGTGAATGTTACATCAATGGTGAAAATGTTGAATTTAAGTATGAGGAGCATATGGTCATAGTTCAAGTCCCTTGGCCTGCTGCAAGTTTGTCCAGTGTTGAGTATGTGTTTTGAGATATGGAGCCAGTCTAACATTGTTTACTCAATTGTTTTTTCGTACTAGTTAATTTGATATTTGTTTTGTTTGATTTATGATTTTTAATTATAGTTTTTATTTTTAAAGATAATCATTTAAAAAGTTTAATCTTATTGTTAATTAGTTGCATCTTATCTATATTTTTTGTATTTATCTTTTACTTGTGTAGTATATCAACAAAACGAATTTATAAATCTATAAATTAACAAATAATAATTAAAATATTACTTAATAAGGAAATAATCTTTTTTTTGAAATACGAAAGCCCACACTTGGGGTTTGTTTTATTATATAAAATGAGAGTATGAGAGAACATTATGATCATGTAAACATTATGATCATGTAAATATATATTGCAATATATGTATTGTTTTAATGTGCAATTTGAGGCGTCTGCAGTAATTTTGTAGATAGGTACAAGTCATTTTGAGCTTTTTGACCCTAGAAAACAGGTTGAATTAGCATATAGAGTTATGAATATACTAGAAGTGGTTTATTGTTGCAAACTAGGCTAGTCGTAATAGTGACCAACATCACCACCGTCAACTCAAAATAAGATGCACACAACTCGATCGTTCAGACGACCGAATTCTCTACAAAACAAAGTTACAACGCGTCCATGTAGGCTTGGTGTAATAACAAGAACGCGTCTTGGGTGGAGGTTGTGTGGGACAACGCGTCTTCCTCAACCTTATTACCACCAGCCTTAAGTCAAAGAAAGAATTTTTCATATCATAGAATAAGTTTTGATACGTCAATATACATTTATGCCTAGCCATGTCAAATTATCAGTAAGCAATGTAAGTAGACAAATTGCACACCTGCAGTTAATAATTTGGCCAGAAAATCCAATTTTATAAGAAATGAGATTGAAAGTATATAATATTGCAGACCTAGCAGAACTCATCTTATGATCGTCTCTTTATATCTTTGTAGGTGATTCACCATATTTAGGTTGGTGTACGTGTGTGCAAGATTTTTCGTGATAAGTTTAAAGTGGATTTTATCTAAAACGTGTTCATGTTGTATTTTTCTTTAAAAAAAAAGGGAAATAGAAGTTTTGGGCATCAAAGAAAACATAACACTAAAATGTATTTTGCAATTTTCTTTGACAAGTTGAGAAACACAAATTTTCAAGTTTGTAAAATGTTTTCTTTAAATTTTAATATAGACAAGTGTTTTATTTGTTTATTGAGTAACGTTATATCCTCCTAAAATATTCTGAGTCGAGTTCGCAGGAGCAAGACACTGACTCACTTTATCATATTCCAATCAATTCATAACACATACTATCAGGACGATATTTAGGATGATATTTAAGTATACAAGTTAGGAAGAAATATCATTTTCTTTGTTTACTTTTCTTTATTATTGATATGAATAATTTTACATAACGTGATAACACTACTCCTATCGTCAAGTCAACAAAGTTATCTATTTATATAACAAATAACAAATAAAGTAAACAGTAAGAGAAAACAAGTCATTTATACGTGTAAATATTTAAAAAATGAAATTAAACTAATTTTATTTTTTATTGATTTAGTAAATAATTTATTTTTATTTTAGACTTAAACCAAAGTTAGACTAGTTAAACTTGTGTTGTATTTTGGTGAAATAACTCAATAAGCTAGCAACTTAGTTTAGGGCTGAAAAGCAGATACACGCATGGACTATAGGGCCCAAATGGCCAATACGTGTTGTGATCATCTTCTTCTATCTCTTCTCTTCCGGAAGCAACTACTATTTGTTGATCAAAACAAAACCCCCCAAACAAACACAATTCACCACCACAATCAATCAACCAAACACTACTAGTAATTAGTAATTGAATTCCAGCAAATGAACACATCTACGTTTATGGATAAGCAGATCATGGATCTCAAAACCTCACAAACCAAAGACAATAACAACGATTCCTCCTCCTTCATGGATCTTAATAACTACCCCACACTCGATGAAAGCATTCATCATCATGACGTCATCGATGACGTTGACGACGATAATAATAATAAAAAAGATGAGATCTTACCTAGTTATGATTTTCAACCGATTCGTCCCGTGACGTCATCTTCAGCTAGGCCTTGGGGTTCTGCTGATTTGACCAGTAATAATTTTGCTTCCAGAGTAAGTTTTCTCGTATTGAATTTTAATGTTTTATTTTTATTAAACTTTGTTGAATTTTGTGGTTTTAGTGATTTTGTTTATGTAGTAGTAATTGTTTAGCTGTGAATCTAGTTTATTATTATGTAATTTGTGGAAACTATGTACAGTAGAATTTCAATTACTAGTTAAACATAGGGGCGGTTTTCGTATATTAAGTTTAATGTAATTGTTGGAGTTGTAAGAGTAGTGGTGGTACCGCGCCAGGTAAAATGCACCTTTAGATAACTGTCTTCTCTAGGTTACTAGTTAGCTGCGCACTAGTATATATGCATATAGTATATATATGTGCACTTTATTAAAAGTTTTGCTACTGTATTTGTTGGTAGTTTATAGTACCTCTTCTAGGGAAATATTAGATACACGAGTACCCTAGGATGATTAAATTGAAATTTCATAACTCATAGTTGGGTTGCTCAATCTCAGTTGTTTTTTATACACACATTTATGAAGTATGTCTATAACAATGAATGTACCCTAGGATGATTGTGAAATATTAAATCGCTTTGTTTTGCTTATTTATCTAGATGCTAAGTGGTAGATGTATTATGATGAAGAGAATGGATTTGCTTATGAGATTATGAATTGCAGGAAAAAACAATAAGTTATATGCATCTTTGTTTATAGGAAATTTGACTTGGATTATACTCGATACCATTATAAATTTATATATAAATCTACTTAGAGGGTTACACACATACGAATTCAGATTTCACATTGTTTGAGGAAGCTTGTAACTATGATTGCTGTGCTTAACTTCAGTTTTATTTTCATCTACAGAGCTATGGTTCTCTTAATTCTGTTGAACCCGCTTCTAAGGTCCATGTGGAGAAAGATCGAACTGTCCTAGATGCAGCTCTGATATCAGAGATTGATAGAACAATGAAAACACATGCTGATAATTTGATGCATGAACTGGAACGCGTCAGTGCACGACTTTCGCAGCTGGAGAGCAGATCTCGGAACCTGGAGAATTCTGTGGATGATTTGAGAACATCTGTGGGTAACAACCATGGAAATACCGATGGGAAATTGAGGCAGATTGAGAACATTGTTAGAGAGGTAAAGATTCTTATTATGCCTATCATGTGTATATATAGTTGTACTTGACTGACACGGGCCGCCTATTAATAAGATAGAGTACAAAATTGCCAAACACTACAACTGATATGTGATTATTACAACATGAAGCAGTAGAATCACATCCAAAGAATTTGATACTGATTATATAGTATTGCATAATCAGTTTAAAATGCCCACCGAAACTCCTTGAGTCCCCTTATATTATAATGCAAATTACCAAACACTCTTATGCAGGTACAAGCTGGTGTACAGGATGTGAAGGATAAGCAAGAAATACTAGAGACTCAGCTGCAGCTTTCACAAGTACAAATTTCAAAGCCTCAGCAGCAACCACAACCGCAACCCCAACCTCAACCCCAACCCCAAATGGCTGCTGCATCTGCTCCTTCGCAATCTCACCAACAGTTTCCTCCTGCCCCTCTTCCACAGCCACCCCAGCCTACTCTTCCCAATGCTCCACCACCTCCTCCTCCAGTCCAGCATCCAAATCAATATCCCCAGAGCATGCCAATGCCGGCCTCCCATCATGATTCTTACTACCCACCACCTGGTCAAACCGCTGAACCACTACCACAGCAGTACCAGATGCCGCCACCTCAGCAACCTCAGCCCCCTAAAATGTCACCACCGTCACCACAGCCACAATATCAGCCAACTCATACCCAATATTCTCAACCACCTCCCATGTCTCTGCAACAACCTAATCCCCCTCAAAACCAACCACCATTGAGCCACCATTCGGAAGAACTGGCTTATTTATCATCCCAGAATTATCCACCGAGCATTCGGCAACCTGGTGGTGTCCCCCCACCTCCACAGCAGTTCCATGGTAACCCATCCCAGATGTACGAACCACCGCCTGGCAGGACTGGTTCAGGATTTTCTAGCCAGTATGGGCCATCATCTGGGTTTGGTGAACCTTTCAATTATGGTGATTCTCAGTATGGGTCACCTCGAAAATCCCAGCAACATTCTCCCCCTAACATGGGTTCTGGTGGTTCAAGTGGCTACCCGCAGCTCCCCACCGCTAGGATATTGCCTCAATCCCTTCCTACTGCTGCAGCAGTTGGTGGTAGTGGTGGGGGTTCTAGTTCTAGTTCTGGTTCTGGAAGCGGTGGGAACAGGGTTCCAATTGATGATGTAGTTGACAAGGTGACCAATATGGGATTCCCAAGAGATCAGGTGAGAGCGACTGTGAGGAAGTTGACTGAAAATGGTCAGGCGGTTGACTTGAATGTGGTGTTGGACAAGTTAATGACTGATGGGGTGGAGAGCCAAAACCCGAGAGCGTGGTTTGGTCGTTGAAATGCCCTTTCTTTGTTTATTTTGGTGCTTTGATTTCGTGATTTATGTATATAAACTGAACTACGTGGCATAAGGACGTTATATGGTTTGATTTCTGACTCTCTAAATGCTTTGTTATAAGCCCACTTATAGTTTTTTGCTTCTGTTATAAAAGTACTTCTTGTGAAAAGTTATAACCTGTGATAATGATTGTAGCATGTTAAAAAGTAGTGTTCAAATGCCTGGTCACCTCTGTTTGCTGTGCCCTATGATCTTGCCCCTCAATCTCAACAATGAGAAGGTAGTCGTTTTGTTTGGTTTTGTTTACAATAGCTACCAATTTCATGCACTCATGTTTGGTTTCCAGTTTTCACTTGGTTTTTGACCTGCTCATAGAATTTAAATATCGGCGTATTTAGATTTCAGCAGGGTAGGCATCAGCTATCTAAAACGTTTGTTTTGAAATGCTCGCTATCTGCTGAACGTTTAATTTTATCAGCCAAATGTTTGCTAACTTCTGAAGTGTTGACTGTGTATCTGCCAAATGTTTGCTAACTTCTGAAGTGTTGACTGTGTATCTGCCAAATGTGGATGATGCTAATGCTAATTGCTAACAGCTGTTGGGAACTCCAAAAGAAACGGTGTTAAATAAACAGAGTAGTCAGTTAAACTGGGATTTTCTTCTTTATTATAACTTCCATATAATTAGGGAGGTGATTTGCACACTCAATTTTGTGATTGGGACACTCAACTGTACAGACAGTTAAAGCACACTGTCAACCTTGTACAAGTATCCAATGCACACAGTGGAGTGTCCCAATCAAAAGTTTGAGTGTGCAAATCAATTCCCATATAATTATGTCCTATAAATAATTAGGAGTTACTAATATTTGTTAGCCACCTCATACCTCCTCTAGCGGGATTTGGTTTGTTGTTGTTTACTTATATTTGTTAGCTATGTAGTTAATCTCGTCGAGATCTCGGATCTCGGAGCTTGGGAAAATATCGGTTCCAAATCTCGGGCCCAAATCTCGGAGCCGATATTCTCGGCGAGAATTGCCGATATTTTGATATCAGAGGTGATATTTTCGGCGAGATTGGCCGAGATTTATGTTGAACCTTTGGTCAACGCCGGTCAACAGCGTCTAACTCCAGATCTGTTTTTTTCCTTTAGAGTAAACTACAAAGATCATGTGGTTTGCGCTGACTCTCACTCTTGGTCCTTAGACTTTTTTTTGCACTCATGGTCCCTAACTCGGAAACCCTTAACACTCATGGTCCCTTGACCAAACTGACGTTAAATTTGACTGTTAAATCCCTCATGTGGCTTGTACATAAGGGTATTTTAGTCTTTTCAAACGTCTTTTACCTTACACTTTGACACCACACTTTGACACCACCATCGCCACCTCCTCCACCACCACCATACCCAACCCAGTAACACCAATAAACCCATCACACCTCCTCCGCATCTCCACCATACTCTACTAACAACGACATTAACATAAATATCTTTCTCGTACCACATTGGCAACACATATTGTCACCACCATCCACCATTTCAACTTAAACAATATATAAAGATTCCCAAAAAAAAAAAATAATAAAAAAAAAATAAAAATAAAAAAATAAACTAACAAATATCCAATCTTCAAGTCACAAGAATAAAAACAAATTAGGTTGTTTGGCTATAACTTATAAAAATAAGAAAAAAAAATCCACATTTTTTTTCTTCTTTTTTTTTTTGTAAAACTGAGATTCATAAAAGGATTAAAAAATATCCTTTGAGGACTAATATACACACAGATTATATAAACTATAACAACACAAAACACATCAAGTCACACACTCGATATGCTCTTTGATCCAAGAATCATTAAATTAGGATACCCACGCGCATCCTCCATCTCACAATAAACACTCAAAACCGTATTCCACGACACCACATCCTTCACACACATTTCATCGAGCACCTTACGCGCATTTCCAAACTCCCCGTTTTTCGCATAAAAATGAATCAAAGTATTACAAATATACAAATCCCCATCAACCCCACTTTTAACCACAGGCCCATAAACCTGTTCACCAACACCGACATCTTCTAGATCTGAGTGTGACGATGATGGAGCTTCGTGGGTTTTGGATTATGGTGTTGTATTAAAGGATTTTGATTTTTTTTTTTTTTTTTCGGATTTTCATGGAGATTAAAGGTGTGTGTTTCGATTGTAACAAGGAGAAGAGTAATGATCAAAGTGGTGTTTTAGGTGTATTTCATGAAAAAGAAGAATAATTATCAAGGAAACAAATAAAGAAAAAGAAATAAAGGAGGAGGGGAGAGAGAGAAGTATGATGTGGGTGTGGGTATTTATTTAAGCAAATGAAAAAGAAATAAAGAAAAAAAGTTAAAAAGACAATTATATCCTCATGTGTGCAACACATCATAGGTTTTAATGGTCAAATTTAACGTCAGTTTGGTCAAGGGACCGTGAGTGTAAAGGGTTTTCGATTTAGGGACCATGAGCGCAAAAAAAAAATTCAAAGGACCAAGAGTGAGAGTCAGCGCAAACCACAGGGACCATCTTTGTAGTTTACTCTTTCCTTTATATACACGCATCTTTTCACACAACATCAATGATATCTTGTTGATTAACTTCAAATCTGGGTTATATCAGTGCATATGATTTTGATTGGAACACATTGTTGGTGTTTTAGTTTTCTTGATTTTGTTTTAATGAGTCGTTATTAAGGTGAAAAGGGGAGAGTGAAGAGAGAAGAAGTAGGGGTTGTGTTAAAGAATATATAACCCTAATTCGGTGTAACCCTTAATAATATATGGGTTTTCTTGACTTATTAAAAAGCTTATACAATAAGCCCAACAAAAAACTCAATAGACTTTAATAAAAGTAGTTCAAAACTTAATTAAAATCACTAAATTTTGCAATATATATAAAAGATATATAATTAAAAATAATAAAATCACTAATAAAATTATTTAAAAAATATATAAATTATAATATAAAAAACGATATCTCATCGCGAAAACCGCTATTTCAAATATCGGACCTTGAACGATACGAGATTTTTGACCGAGATAACTACATAGTTTGTTAGCCAACAAGTTCGAATTCGAAATGTTGAGGTGAAGGTCAAAAGGAGTTGAAGCTAAAATGTAATAAGTTATTACAAAGTCTGCAAATTTGCCATTGGCTTGACCTTAATTTAAGCCAAGTTTGGCTTCATTTGAGCGTTTTAATTTGAGCCAAGCTTAGGGTTGTGTTTGTGTTGATCTATTTAGCGGGCTTATGAATTTGTGTATAAAATGATAAGGCTCGTAAGCTGAATGTACTTGATAAGCTCAAGTTTGACCAAATCTTGGCGAGCTGAACCTGTACTTGATGTCTTGATAAGCTCAATGTTGGAGGGCGCGTAAGCTGAATGTACTTGATAAGCTCAAGTTTGACCAAATCTTGGCGAGCTGAACCTGTACTTGATGTCTTGATAAGCTCAATGTTGGACCAAATCTTGGATCTCTTGTTTGGGCTCATCATATACTTGATGTCTTGATAAGCTCAATGTTGGACCAAATCTTGAACCTTCGCGCTGTCTGTTCACTTTCTCAGTAGCGTCTCTTTGTCCCTAACATAGGACATGAAAGAGATTCCTGGTTTTCTTGTCCCTGGCTTCCGCGTCCTTGCCATCAAGATGCTTCCGTGTTTGTGCTCATCGAGCCAACTTTGCTATTTGAGAGGTGATAAGGTGAAAGAACTTGCACTTGATAAGTTCATAAGCCAGCCGCAGGCAAAGACCAAGCTGTGAGCTTTTCCAAATTTGACTTGCCTTTCTAAATAGTAAATATTATTATAAACTGCTTGATCGGCATTTCTGTATGACTTCAACTATATTAGAATAGTTTAATGGCATTTCTGTTTAATGGGAGTTGCTCGAGTTGCCTATCGGCAATTTTGTCAATTGGCAGCATCCTGAGGGTACAGTTTAGGCCAACTCGAAGTTTCATATGATGGTTCTCTACGTATTCGTAAGTTATTTTCTTATACCCAGATTATTTTCAAATATATATGAACTTCCCATAACAAGTCAAAATCGAACCATAGCTTGATCACAAAATACAATAGACACATTGCATACTCCAGATTGTACATGTTTCATATATAGAATCCAGCTTATTAACCCTTGCAAGCTCAAAGCTCGCCTCGCTCGTGTATTATAAGGGGCTTTTTAAGCGCTAGCTGTTGTTACCTATCACTACCCGATCATATTATGAATTCCACATGGCATTTCCAAGAGCCAAATGACCTAACGATTCTGACAAATTTTGTGCCATCATATGTTATAAACTAGCATAACAAGCATCTTTATTCATTTTTGGTCATTCTATAACTCGAACATCATAAAATGACCCTCGATCTATGCATGTATTCCAACACAACACAGAAACGAAATTAACATTCACGATATAAACTTACAACAATTCTTGATACACAAAGATGCAGAGAAAAAACAAACAAACAAACATAGCTTTAGAACCACAGTCGATCAAAGCTTACAATAACTTTATTCCCAAACTCGATTTTATTGTCGAAAATTCAAGTCCTATCACCACCTTTACCACTTTCTTTCCTATCTTTTCCACCACCAGTAGTAACACCACCACCTACACCAGCACCAACATGAGTACCATATCCACCACCTTGACCTACATCACCAATATCATGAGCCTTGTCCTTAATAGCCTGGCCCATTTCCTTGGTCTTCTGCCCAGCATACTCACCAGCATCCTGAATCCTATCCTTAACATAATCCATATCTTCCCTAATATAAGGTGCAGAGTGCCTTAGCATGGTAACCAAATACGACAATGAGCTCAGCCCGGTTAGCCCAAATGTCCCTGAGGTTAAAAACCCGGTTACTGCTAACCCAATGGCTAAAACCGCAGGGACAATAACCGGGCTGAAAATAATAAAAACTGGGGTGGCTAAAGCCAACCCTATCATAGTCCCAACAAAAGTTAGCCCAGCTAAGCCCAACAAGATGCCACCTATAGGAAGTAAAGCCATGATGGCCATGATCTTGGTTCCTGATGGGCCTGATTGTTGGTATGGTAGCTTGTCACCACCGTGTTCATAGCGAAAGTGTGGTCCTGTTGTGTGTGTTTGAGTGGTGTGACGATCAAAAGTTGTAGCCATTTTTTTTGGTATGTTTTTATTTTTTCTTTGGTTGAATGAGATTGGAAGAGGTGGAGTTATAAAGGTGGTGAAGTGAATGTATTATAATGACACGTGTGTGATGACTTGGTGTTATGAGGCTGTGCATGAGTTACAAGTTTCGTTTAGTTCTTGAGTGTGTGTGAAGAACACATCTTACTGTTTTGCACCTTTTATCTAAATGAAACAAAAGTGTACGTTGTAACTTGTAAGTTCGAATTTAAAGAAATGTGTTTTAGGGTCATAATTAATGAGCAATTTAAGATTGTATTTGTTATTTAACTCCTTAAGACTTTGCTTCAAAATGTCCATAAAATTTCTTTCCGTGTGCCCATTTTTGTCTCAATCTACATTTGACCTGTTTGTTTCGGTGTTTAAATTCATAGCCGGATTAGCCACTGATCTTTTGACCGACTGATGACTATTACACGATTGAATTCATTGTCACACTGACTCAAACCGATAAACTGATAAAGTTATATTTTTTAAAAAAGTTAGCACGACTATTTCATAGTTTGGTAAAACTAACGAAAATTAAACTTGAAACCTCTCACATTTTTAATGAAGATTTTTGCCATCAAATCACCACCGAGTAGTTTTTGTTTTTAACTTTGTCAAATATAGATACTGAAATTCTTTTAATAACAAGTAATCTTAAAGAATTCTTCATAACTTTTCACACGTTTTGGCATCTATTCGCTAGTAAGAGTTAAAATCGACTTAGATAAGCGTACCTGATAATTTGTTAGTGATTATAGCGTTATAGAGCCTTATCGTTGTTTTTTTTTTTTTTTTTTTTTTTTTTTTTTCCTTTTTCCTGGGCCCATTTACTGGCTCCATATTGCATGGGAAAAACAAGTTGCCAATGACTCCATAATGTCGGGCTGGTCTTTTGGGCAAAAAGGCCCATTTACACTTTTAAAGGTTTTAACTCGGCAGTCGGCACATACATATGGCTAACGCATATTTTCAAATTTCAACCTACAAAAAGAACCTTTATTCTTAAACAGTCAAATTTTGTTACAAACAACAATTCTCACAGATGTTATATATGTATATCATCGTAGGGGTGATTATGGTCCAAAAACCGGACCGGACCGGCCAAGACCGGACCGGACAGAAGACCGAGTTAAGGAAAAACCATTGACCGAGACCGGACCGAATGTGGTCGGTCCGGTCTCGGTCCGGTCGGTCCTTCGGTCCAAATAGGCAAGATTTGGCAAGTTTTTTCGGTTTTTTTGGTCGGTCCGGACCGGACCGAAGACCGAATTAACCAAAAATCCTAGACCGAGGACCGGACCGAATGTGATCAGTCCAGGTCGGTCCGGTTGGTTTTGTCGGTCGTTCCGGTCCGAATATGGTCGGTCGATTTGATAATCATCGTGTCTTCAGTCCGATTATATGAATTTTGTTTGGGGACATCGTCCGTGTGGCATGGTAGAACAAAAATGAGTGATTATGGTTATATAAAAAAAATCATGAGCTGATTATTTCGATTAAAATTTTACATTTTCATATAAATGTCAAAGAAAATGTTTTATCTATAACAAATAGCACAAATGAGTTGAGATCTATGAAGAACCCATATATGTCATAAAACCTATCAACCAATCATAGCCACCCATTTATATTTTCCATCTTTTTTTTCAAAACAACATATCTTGCAAACGGTAAATCTTCAAGCTACAAAAAAAATACCATCCCGATGAGAATTAAATGATCTTTCTATAGATATGTATTGTTATATACTTTCGACGAACTTTTTTTTCGCCCAGTGATTCGTAAAAATCATATATGATTCGTAAAAAATCATATATGATTCGATTCTTCGAATCATATATGATTCTTACGAATCATGTATGATTTTTCTAGGCGAAAAAAAAGTTCGTCGAAAGTATATAACAATGCATGTCTATTGAAAGATAATTTAATTCTAATCGCAATGGTATTTTTTTTGTAGCTTGACGATTTACGGTTTGTAAAATATTTAAGTTTTAAAAAAAGGGTGGAAGCTTATTTTTTTATTTTGATAAAAAAAAATGAGTGGCTAAGATTGCTTGAAGGGATCTATGGTAAAAGTTGGATTTATAAAGAACTTTTGGCTAGCACAAATAACAATTTTTTTTTTTCTTTTTTTCTTTTTTTTTTTTAACAACAGAAAATTCTATTTACTTTACTTTTAAGTTATAATAGTCCTTTACAATTTGTATGTGTAACTGATTATATCTTTTCAATAACTAAATTTAATCAGCTGCAGAGATCTTTTAAAAAAAATTAAATGTTCTTACATTAGTCTATACTACATATAAAGGAGGAAGCACTTTCTCACCAAAAATTTCAGATTTACAAAAAATGATGCATGGTTTACAACACTTTAAAGCAACCAATTTTCATAATTACAACAACCAAAGCACGGTTTACAACAAAAAACTAGTATAATACCTGTGTGTTGCCCAGGTATAATGATTCAATAATTTAGAAAAAAATTATAAACTTGTTGTTCGTGTATTTTATTAATAATAATAATAATAATAATAATAATAATAATAATAATAATAATAATAATAATAATAAAAGAAAAAAAATCTAAAGTGCACAATCATTCTTATTTGATGATAATTATTATCGGTTACAGTTAATTTGCACATTTGGTGTTGACAAAGTATTTGATAATATCAGCTTTATTTTCTAGCCCATATGCAACTGAAGCTGAATTGGGCTCATTGAACATGATAATATTCAATTTTGTACAAATGAATCAACATCATTGCCTTTTGTTAACTACAACATCGCGGTACTTCAATCATATTACTCAATCTTAGTTGTAAAAGATATTCTTTAAATTTCAATTTTGTTTTTTCTAGAAAAAACGACTGTTGCTTTTTTCTTATCCTTAAAAAGCAAGCAGGGTTTGTTCCTAAGTTTTATACATATAATACTTGACAGTATGGTAAAGAAAGAAAATGCACTTAAAATCGGACATTGACAAAACATGATTCAAAGTCGAAACTTGGTTTCTTTTCTTCTTCTTAATATTGGACATTGACAAAACATTATCGAAAGTATCATCATCCCCATCTAAAGCTCTCATCGTCCGAACTTTCGATTTCAATAACATCGTTGCATTTCCATGACTCCAAGTTTGCTTCCCTTTTCCTTTTCTTAGAGTCGCGAATCACCGCATCAACCAACGGTTGGGTATCAAGTTGTCGTCATGTTGTTGTTTATAGACGGAAAACAACATTACACCTTCATACCATTAAATATATATCTGAAACAAAACGAAAGTGTAGGAAGGAGTGTTACCTCATGATCATGAAGATCGACAATGTCATTCCCGGCTTGCTATTCATACGAAAAAAGAAAATGTCACATTTTGATTTGTAGGTAAAGAGTGAAAGCAGTGGTGAAGCTTGGATTTTGTAAGTGGGGGTCGGGATCTAAATTTTTTTTTTCCTAAGGCTATATTTCAAGTATACCGAAATTTTTGGGGGGTCGAAACTGAATATACCGAAATTTTTCTACACGAAAACTATATACCCCCTACATCGCAAAAAAAATTTCGGGGGGTCGGGCGCCCCCCCCCCCCCCCCCCCCCTGGCCCCTATGAAGCTTCGCCTCTGAGTGAAAGTGAAAGCTACTACTTGTAATACTCGGTTGTATTTTGTAGGGAATGAGTGAAATTGACTCATATATATAGCACAAAAGTCACTTAAACCTAGGGGACGCATGGGGTAATTCAGGCGCCAAAATATTGATAAAAGTTTGAATATAAGAAGATAAGACATAAAACTATAGATAAGTATGTGCAGATACATAAGCCCAGGCGTAATAAGGATGTGCTAAGGTGGTGAATGGTTTTATTCAAAAAATATACACTTATCCTACTATATTGTATTTGCACGTGTCATTTAATAATCCGATATTGGCTCTAGTTTGTTGCTAATGATAATAAATGATTCAATATGTTTTTTTAGCCATTAGATATACGACCTTATCTTGACCATCATGGATCAGTATGAGCATATATACTTCAAAAAGAAAATTTTGTCATATAAGCATATATATATATATATATATATATATATATATATATATATATATATATATATATATATATAAATGGATCAGTATAATCATAAAAAAGAACATAATAGAACTACACCTATGGACTAATACATCTATTTATGATTTCCTACTTAGTGTTAGCGATCACCATTTAGGCTATTAGTCAAAGGTTGTATCAGGTGTTGCCTTTTGTTAACTACAACTTCGTGGTACTTCAATCCTAGCTGTAATTAAAGATATTATTTAATTTTCAATTATAAAGTTGGCAAAATTTCATGTATATCCTTGAAAATTTCAAAAATTTCATATATATCCTTTTTACTAATTTTTTATGCATAAAGTACAATGCATTTAATGCATCAAAAGGATATTTATGAAATTTTTGAATTTTGTAAGGATATAAATGAAATTGCCCCTAAAAAGTTTAGCCTTCTTCAATCGACTTATTGATTATAGACAGATCATTTGTGCACATCTTCTTTGTGTCCCTTGAAATTTTAGGGTTGTCCATTTATAAAGTTTAGCCTCCTTCAATCGACTTTATGAGTAAACACTTGAAATTGTTTTGTAAAATGGACTTTTAGGCTTACGGATTAATAACATACTGAGTGATCATATATACTTGCAATTTGTGCCATTAAGCCTACAAGATGGTTGGTTGGCTATGCTCCGAGTAAAGAGATCCTATGTCAGGTCTATCGACATATGTTTCGATGAAAGGAATGCTACAAGAATGATGCTTGATAACTTTTTGTGAATCATATATTTTAACAGTTACTCCACAACTATAAGTAACCGTAATTACATTAAAACATAAGTGACTCAAATAACATTTATATACTAATAACCCAATACCATGACGAATTCAACCAATGGTTGAACCAAATAACAGTAAGAAAAATCTTAAACAAAAGTACGTAAGAAAGACATTAGAACATTGTAAAGCAACTAAATATTGATCAACCGAATATGCCATATTCCTCTTCATCATCTTCGTCAATCAAACCGTAAATTTTATTGCTGCTAAACACGGAAACTTGGTTTCTTTTCTTCCTCTTGGACATTGACAAAACAACATCGAAAGTATCATCATCCCCATCGAAAATGCTCTCATCGTCCAAACTTTCGATTTCAATAACATCGTTCCATTTCCATGTCGCCAAGTTTGCTTCCCTTTTCCTTTTCTTTGAGTCGCGAATCACCTCATCAACCAACGGTTGGGTATCAAGTTTCATGTTGTCGTCATGTTGTTGTTTAAAGACGGAAAACTACATTACGCCTTCATACGATTAAATATATATCTGAAACAAAATGAAAGTATAGGAAGGAGGGTTACCTCATGAACATGAAGATTGACATTAACGTTCCCGACATGTTGTTCATACGAAAGAAGAAAATGTCGCATATTGATAAATATAATTTTACGTTAGATGCTGTAAAATAACTTTACCATGATTTCTTTGTTGATAGACATTTTCGCGTAGCCTAATTCGTTCTTTTTTGTTGCTACGATAGTAAAGACATTGTTTGATTCGTTTATCTGTATAAATGCATATAATCAAATGTTAATTTAATACATCGAATGAGGAATTTGATCTATAATGGATGAATAAGAAAGCATTTGATTCATACCTCCATTGTGCTTGACTAAAAATGTCTCATTTGTTGTTTTGCTACGAATTGTGAATGAATGAAATGAAGCTGATTATGGGTTATCTATTTATAAGGCCATTTTAGGCATCAAAATATTGATCTTCAAAAGTTGAATATCAAAAAGATAAGCAATTGAAGATATAGATAAGTATCCAGTTGCATCTAATAAGGAGCTTAAGTGCATAGTTTGTTTCTAATATACGAAGTATCTAATGTGCACATGTACGCATGGTTTGTTTTTAGGATTTATAACTTGCACATGTTATGTAAGAGATATATTGGCTCAAGTTTGTTTAGTATGGATAATTATGGAATTACAATGGTCAAGATTGAATGTATATTTGATCCAACGGTTTGTATTTAGTTGTATAGTGTATGCTTCGGCAGCAATTGAATGTATATTTGATCCAACGATTTGTATTTAGTTGTATGAAATCTACATTAATGCTATTAGAGTAAATTACATAGATGGTCCTTGTGGTTTGCCCAAAGTTTTACCCACAGTCCCTGAAAGTTAAAAGTTGCACGGATAGTCCCTACTTTTGAAAAGAATAACACTCATGGTCCCTCCACTTAACTGATGTTAGTGGCTTCCGTTATCTTTTGCATCGTTAGTCCTTTTTTGTTAAATATCATTGCAACGTTAGTCCTTTATTAAAAAAATATATATTTTGGATTTATTTTTCAATTTTTTCAAAAAAAAAAATTTTTGTTCGAAAATTTTTCTAATTTTTTTTTCCGAAATTTCTAAAAAAAATCAAATTTCAAAAAAAAAATATTTTTTTGTTCGAAAATAATCAAATTTTTTTTCTAAAAAATCAAAAAAAAAAAAATTAGAAAAAAAAATTTTGAAAATATTGAAAAAAAAAATTCGAACAAAAAAATATTTTTTTTTTGAATTTTGATTTTTTTTTTTTTAGAAATTTCGAACAAAAAAAATTTCGAACAAAAATTTTTTTTTTTGAAAAAATTGAAAAAAAAAATCAAAAATAATTTTTTTTTATATATATAAATTTTTTTTGATTTTTTTTCTAATTTTTTTTTACAAAAAAAAATTTTGAAAATATTGAAAAAAAATTTTGAAAAAATTGAAAAAAAAATTTTCGAACAAAAAAATATATTTTTTTTTGAAATTTCGAACAAAAATATATTTTTTTTTGAAAAAATTGAAAAAAAAATCAAAAATTATTTTTTTTTTAATTTTTTTTTTTTTTTAGAAAAAAAAATTTTAAATATTGAAAAAAAATTTTTGAAAAAATTGAAAAAAAAAATTCGAACAAAAAAAAATATATATTTTTTTGAAATTTGATTTTTTTTAGAAATTTCGAACAAAAAAAAATTTGAAAAAATTTATTTTAGAAAAATTTTCGAACAATTTTTTTTTTCTTTTTTGAAAAAATTGAAAAAAAATCAAAATAAATTTTTTTATAAATTTTTTTTGATTTTTTTTTCTAATTTTTTTTATAAAGGACTAACGTTGCAATGATATTTAATAAAAAATGACTAACGATGCAAAAGATAACGGACGTTACTAACACTAGTTAAGTGGAGGAACCATGAGTGTTATTCTTTTCAAAGATAGGGACTATCCGTGCAACTTTTAACTTTCAGGGACTGTGGGTAAACTTTGGGCAAACCATAGGGACCATCTATGTAATTTACTCATGCTATTAAAAACACTCCTGCACCCAAAATTACAACTATTTAGACACAATGTACAACCCTTCATTAAAATTCATCCATATTTAATTATATTTCTAACATATGAATGTTTTTTAATTATTTGCCAAGAGAATCGATGCAAAAAATAATAATAATAATAATAATAATAATAATAATAATAATAATAATAATAATAATAATAATAATAATAAAATCAAACGATCTTCATTGGTCCAAAAGAAAAGAAAAACGAAACGTAAACCAACACACAACAACTCCAACAACCTACAAGATTACAACTAACAACAAGCTTAGCATAACCCCATATAACCTCAGATCTGTTTCAATCTTCATCGGTCAAACAACCACAAATACACCTCACCCAAGACCTTTTTATAAGATCTTGAAGCCTTTTGCAGCAGAAACCAATTGACAGGGTGATTGGTGTTCGTTTATTGTAGAATAAAAAAGGGTGTTGTATTTATTGTTAGAACTTCACAAACAGTAAGAAGGATCTTGGGAGAAGTGATTTGTTGCTTGATTTAATCGAACAAGAAAATGCGATGAGATGTTATCTTGTGGCTGCATATTTTTTTGTTAGTGTGTTTTAGGGTGAGGATAAAAGAAGGGAGCATAATATGCGCAATATGGATTAGGGTATTAGATTTTTGGATTTGGGCTTTATCTATATGTCTTGGACTCATATTGGTTATATACGATTTTATTTGGGCTGTGTTCTTCTAATCCGATTTTTTTGTGGATAATATGTGTTTGGGCTGAATTTGGTAATTAAGTTGGTTGTTAAAGCCTAATTTGTGGTATAATTATTGAACATGATTATATTTGGCCTTCTAATTTTTATAAGGTTGATTATTTCCCATGGTTAAATTTTGTACGTTAATAAAAATGTGACTACAGGGATTATTTGTTTATTACTTTTTTTGCTTCAAGTGACGTTTCACGGGTGAGTGTACTTGTTAAAAAAAATTAATATGTAGTTCATGGGAAATTAAAATACGTAAAGTTATAGTTAGAAAAAACATAAAATTGAAAAATATTTGTTTGTCACAAAATTTAGTCATAAGGTACCTGTCGCCGCATTGTGCGTATACCCTACTAGTATTTATAATTGTAAGAGGGTGAAGTACATGATAAAAAACGTTTTAAGAAAAATGACACAGTATAAACTTTGTTATTACCAAGCAATGTTATAAATAGCGTGAGGCGTGGCGTGGCGGCGAAGCCAAGCCTCAAGCTACACGAGCTATAGCGAAGCTATAGCGTTTTTTGAGGCGTGACCAAGGCGGCATAATTTTTTATAGATTTATATATTTATATCATATTTCATATATATATATATATATATATATATATATATATATATATATATATATATATATATATATATATATATATATATATATATATATATAATCCATCAAGTTTACAAAACGCGTTATACATAGAAAATAAACTCAAAAAGCTAAACTATAATTGCATTTTTCGTCATTTCTTTAAATAAAACCTTCTCCGTGAGAGTAAACTGCTAAAAGATAAAATGTAAAAACCTAAAAACTACGGTATAAAACATCACATTCACATATTCACATTCACTTGTTATATTATCTTTTAGCATTTGATTTATAAAGTTAGCCCAAGCCCAAGTTCCTTCTAGCCCAATAATATTAAATTACTAAATTCTACAAAAGCTTCAAAATAAAGCGCCACGCTTCACGCTATAGCACGCCTTACCACGCTTTTTCGCGCTTCATAACACGCTACGCATTAAGAAGACGCTTTAGCCTGTTTCGTAACGTAGAGGCCACGCCTCGCGCTATGGCGCCGCTATAGCGCCGCTATGGCGCGCTATTTAGAACCCTGTTACCAAGACGGTCTCCAATTAAAACCGGGCCAATATGGCCTGCATGTTTCCTTTTAGGCTTTTAAGGTGGGCCCAGATGTGATAGATGAGAGATTTGACCCATTCTAAATATAGTAGACCATTCAACTATTGTATTACCATTTACCATTAAACTAACTTTGGCATCCTTTAGAGTTTAGACACAAACGTCAAGGGTGGCATCTATAGTAGAGTTGGATTAATTGATAAACCTCTCTACTTTAGACTAAGGTGAGCATCGGTTCAGGACCGGACTGGACCGACAAGACCGAGGACCGAAATAGTCAAAAAAACCAAGACCACCGGTCCGGTCCAGTCTCGGTCGGTCCGTCGATCGGTCCAGTCCGACAAGGCCAAATAATCGGTTTGTGGTCCGGTCCGGACTGGACCGACAGGACCGAAGACCGAATTTGCCAAAAATCCAAGACCGATGACCGGACCGAATGTGGTCGGTCCGGTCCGGTTTCGGTCGGTCCGGTCCGTTCGGGTCGTTTGCTCAGCCCTACTTTAGACACAATGGTCAAGGATTTGTTTTTCACTCTCTGTAAAAAAAAAAAAGCCGGGAGTCCTTTGAAAACAGCTTCTTTACCTTCGGGTAAGAGTAAGACTGTTTACATCTTACCTTCTCCATAACGTTGATTTATTTAACTTTGGCATCCTTCTATTCACTTACGTTAAGGAGTTGAGTACATCATTGAGTTGATTTGCTCACATAATGATGTAGCGAGATGCTACAGATTTAGGCAAATAGGATACATGTATTGCGAGACGTCGATAATTAACGAATTATCAAACAATGGGGTAATATCGTTTACCTGACAAGGATAAAACACAAGACTTTGAGAAAACTCTTCTCAAAAAAATTTCAATAATTCACTTCAATCAAAACATAACACACCAAAAACCTAAACAAAGCACGCTATTTATAAGAAACTAATACTAAACCTATTAGGACTCTAATAAGGTAAATATAAGCTTTACCCGATTAAAAGATAATTACTAAATTGTTGATATAAATAAATGACTAAAAACGTTATTCATATCTTTCGATATCTCTATGTTTTGATAATCACAAAACGAAAACTCATCAAACCAAAGATTATGACATAAACAAGTATTTAGTAGTAAATACTCATCTTCACCATCTAATCACTTAAGGTATGAATAAAAAAAGTGTCTAATGCATTATAAGATCAAAGGAGCACTTTTGTTAATCACTAAATATTTATAAAATATCACAAAACATCTTATATATTTTGTAAAACATTTTTAGCATTAAAAGAATATGTTTAATTCATTACATATTTATGAATTCAAATTTTCAACCAAAAATAGCAAATCTAATCCAGAAAAATTTTCCTCACAAAAGGACAAGAAAATCCAACGTTCAGGAGGGCGGCCCCCTTAATTTTACTAGGCGGCCCCCTTAATCATTAAGGGGACCACCCCCTAATTAAGGGGACCGGCACGCTCCAGAACAGTATTTTCTGGCCATATAAATATTGGATCATTCCACATATTTTTCTCACCTTTTTGCACTAGAAACTTTCTGATCTAAACATCCATTTCCTTTCTCTAAAAATCCTTTGATCTTATATACTTTGATCTTTGTTTCAAAGTGATTCACGCCTCAACACTCAAGTGCAAAGAGATTCTATTAGAAGTATTACAACTTAGTATCATCTTGCTATCTAAGTTGCTTGTTTATATCTTCTTGTTAATCTCTCATATTTTGGTGAATAAGGTGTATGTATTAGTTAGCTAGATTTAGTTGTAGAATCTAGAATTGTTGTAAGTGTGAAGTGGAACTTGAAGTGAAGAAGTAGTGTTGGATAGTAGCAGTGATAGGAGATAGTAGCAATAGTGACTAGTAGTGAAGATATTTGAAGCTTCCAAGTGGAGAAGACTAGAAGAAATTAGTAGATTGAAGTTGTGAAGACATTAGTGGCTTGAAGGTGTGAAGACGCTAGTGCCTTGAAGTTGTTAAGTTCCAAGACATTAAAGTTGTGAAGTATTTGTGAAGGCATGAAAATATTTGTGGTGTGAAGAAGTATAGAAGAAGTGTAAAGGTGTGAAGAAGGCGTGGTGTGATATTTGGTGTGAGATTGGTTCTAGCTACGATTAGAACTCGACATCTTGCTTTGTGTCGTAAATTGGTGTAAGCTTTTGGTGTGTACGGTTTTCTCTGCCATAAGGGATGTTATTAAGTTAGTGAAGAAAACTCTCGAGTTCGGTGCTCGGGGAGTGGAGTAGGGCAAGGAAGGTGTCCTTGTAGCCGAACCACTATAAATCCTTTGTTCCTCGGTTTGATCTTTCCATATCTAACTCTTTGCTTGCTTACTTATTAGCTTCTCGTACATTGTTATAATTGTGTGTTGTGCATATATTGATTTCACATAAAGATCAAACTAGGTTCCATTTATAACATTAATTATACATTAGTAAAATATAAGTATATACAATTATTAAAACACACACACACACACACACATATATATATATATATATATATATATATATATATATATATATATATATATATATATATATATATATAGACTTATAATTAAGTGAGATATATGAAATTATAATTTCTATTTCAACACTTTAAATAAGTAGTGTATATATGATATATGTGAATTAATTTGTATCTATACTTTAGCTTCAAAGGTTTTTACAATTACCATCAATTCTTTGAAAGCAAACTTTTACTGAACAAAAAAGACGCAAAACTATTCAACCCCCCTTCTAGTTTTCCACATAAATAAATAGAAACTAACCTAATTAAAGATAAATATAATACTAATTTATTAAAAACTCTTAACGTAACTAAAAATTCCTAATTACTTATCCTATACCAACACGTACTGCGTCATTCTCCCCTTATTGGGAAAAAAATCGTCTTCGAGTTTCCACCTAGAAAGAATGGAACATTTTGTTGAAACTTGAATATATGATCCTCACTGAACCTCACTGAAAATTGGAGACAGTGAGAATTGCTTAGGTATATCAACCACATATACATTGCTACTAATTTTCCAACTCACTTGGCATGGACCGTTCATCTTTGTTCATAGCTTGTTATAAGTCCCAACTGAAAGCTTGTTATGTAAATTTATCATAACAAGATCACCAACCTCAAATGTCTTTGACCTACAATGTTTGGAACAAAAATCTGTATCCTCCTCGCTGCCGAACTCAACATGTTGTTTCTTTACACCGTGTATAACCTCTATATTCTGAACCATGTTCTCTTTTTCAATTTTACGACATGGAATAATCGGTAGGGGAATATCTTGCGTTGGAGATAGTATTGGTTGTAGTTCGTCTGGAATAAGAACTTGTGAGACTTCGTCTTGCGATTTCAGCCTTTTGGGGATCTTATTCGAGGTTTCATCTTGTATCATTGTTGTTGTAAGAGTCGAGTTCACTAAGAATTCATATTTTCGTTCTTCCTGAGAGTCTTGACATCCCATGATGAATGAATTCTTCTCCTTTGGTTCTAAAACATAGTTGCTTTCCATCAATGGCACTAGAATAAACCTATCACCATTATGTTGAAAATTATAAGTCTTGTCTTCAATGTTGTAGATTGCATTAAGATCATACACCCATGGTTTACCAAGAATAATGTGACAAGCATCCGTATCAACAACATCGAATAATATCTCATCCTTGTATTTTCCAATGGAAAACGAAATACTACAACATTCGGTAACCTTGATTTGCCAAGATTATACGGTAATGGATGCTTTTCAATAGGTAAATTTAACTGATGGACAATATCTCGTGTGATAAAATTTTCATGGCTGTCACCATCGATAACAACATCAAAGATCTTGTGCTCCACGATACAACGTTTCTAAAACAAATTGTGTTGTTCGGTTTGATCGACTTGATCAACTTGTTCCCGGTTAAGATCAAGGATCATGATTTAATTAACAAAATGGGCTGCTTACACTTCCTGGAAAAACAGTACTAGGTAACCAGGTGGTGAGCAAAAAATTTGTGAATATAACGTTTGTAACAAACAAAAAAGATTTAGGAATAACTTTAAAGTTTTCCACACAGAAATTGCCACTAAAGAAAGCAACAATTGCATATGAGAAGGGCGCCAGGAATCAATAGAACTACGACAAAGTTTATTTTTTTACGATCAATAGGAACTTTGATTTTTATTTTTATTTTTTATTTTTTTATTTTTTGGCGAGATAGATTATGTAAATCGAAAAGTGGGAGAGATCCAACTAATCAAGTTGATATAGATTAGATCTATGGCTCTGAATACGAACTGATGTAGCGAGATGCTCCAGATTTAGGAAGATAGGATACATGTATTGCCAGACGTCGATAATTAATGAATTATCAAACAAAGGGGGTAATATTGTTTACCTGACAAGGATAGAACACAAAACTTTGAAAAAACTCTTCTCAGAATCTTTTTATTAATTCACTTCAATCAAAACATAACACATCAAAAACCTAAACAAAGCACGCTATTTATAAGAAACTAATACTAAACCTATTAGGACTCTAATAAGGTAAATATAATCTTTACCCAATTAAAAGATAATTACTAAATAAATAAAAACTAACCCAATAAAAGATAAATATAATACTAATTTATTAAAAAATCTTCATGTACCTAAAATACTTATCCTATACCAACACATACTACGTCACATAATTACGGAGCAAGATAAGTGACCTTGTATCTTTAAAATGACCATTTTCACCAAAAGAACATGAATTAAAACTATCATTTGTGAATGAGCGTTGGGCACGCGTCAGGGCATGTTCAGTAATCGTCGTTCAGTTCTGAATTATGATCCTTAATACAATACATAGCTCCATGAATAACAGCTATTATCAGGATGAGTCATGATAATAGCTCGAGTAGTAGGTCTATGTGTTATAAATGTATGCATAGGGTTGTAAACAACCTATGTTGAGTTATAGAATGGTAAAGCTTATGTTGTAATTTGTAAAAGTTTCTTGTTTTTCGTGTTACAGTCATGGGCAGAGATAAAGGGGGTATAAGGGGCAGATACCCCTAGCGAAAAAAATTGTAGTGTAAATTATGAATATATATATATATATATATATATATATATATATATATATATATATATATATATATATATATATATATATATATATATATATATATAGGGGATAGCTTGGTTACAATTTTTGTAGTCAATTGGCTACAATCCTTCATAAAAAATGCACTATTTCTCTCGCGTTCTCACAAAAAATAGACTTCTCATTTGAACGCTCCATTATATATATATATATATATATATATATATATATATATATATATATATATATATATATATATATATATATATATATATATATAGGGAATATATTGGTTACAATTAAATTGTAGCCAATTCCCTACAATTTGTGCTATAAATTGTGGGTCATGAGTTATTTTGTGGGTCCCTGACTTTTTTCTGTGGATCCCTGATTCAATTTCTTGTGTATTTTAATAGAGAATTGTAGCCAATTGGCTACAATAATTGTAGCCAAGTTATTCTCATATATATATATATATATATATATATATATATATATATATATATATATATATATATATATATATATATATATATATATATTGTAGTTTGCCACCTAAGTACCAATTTATAATGTAGTTTTTAAAATTAATTAAATTGTGCCATCACGATCAAAAATTTGTGGCTCCGCCCCTGGTAACAGTGATGAATGATGACTCAATTTAATACGTTACATCGTACTAGCAGTGTACCCGCGCGATGCGAGGGCGGGTACCCTGAAATTAAAATTTTGGCGAGCAACGTTTTCTAGTTATATGCGTTTTGTGACAATAACTTTACAAATAGTGAGATTTTAAGGAAGAAAATAAAATAAAATAATAATAATTCATAAAAAAATTGTAGGGTGCCCATGCAATACTTTTAAAAATATAAAAATGATACACGGTAATATTGTGAAGATAGTTAGATAAGCTCAACCTCATAATTAATTTAACAAAATTTTCAGATTTAGCCCATACTAACTAAAAATTCGCAATCCAACTTTAAAAAATCCAGCAAGCCCATAACTATTATCTAATGTCCAACCCAAATCCATAACAAACCCTACACCTTTTAGAATATAAGTTATTCATTATGGAAAGCTAAACACACATCGCACATTCAAGGTCCCTATCCAACCTTCTCTCCATCTAAAAAAAAACTTGCAGTCACCAAATATCTCATTCTCCAAAATAATATGCATATTCAATCTTTTCAACCTTATAACTCCTTAACAAATGAACACAACACATCAAATAAATCCACCCTTATACCTCAATGGTAGTCACACACCTAAATAACTCGTCTTTCTACATATAAAAAATGCAGCATCATAATAACATTTCTTCCATCTATGTATCACAAACACATCATAAACCTTCTTTATTTCAACTGTAACCGAATCACGCTATGTTCGTCAAGATCTCATTAAAGAGGTCTTGGGTAGGTTGTTTGTTTTTTGTCCTCTTATTACTTTCAATGTCTATGATGTTTTACTCTTATACTCTTATTTTAACAAACAAATTTATGAGTATTAAAGAGAAGACTGTGATTGTTCTTTTTTTTGTAATTTTCAAGTCTCGATTGTTTGACAAGGAGTAGTTATTGTGTTGTGTTGACTGTGGTTCTTTATTTATTTTCATTTCATGGCTTAAGGGTATATGTGGACAGTACGTAGGATGTTGATTGTCTGTTATGGATTTTGGATTTGTAAGATTATTGCTGACTTTCGTTGTAGAGATTTTTTACTGTTGAATCATTTAGTAATCTCGTTTCACCTTTTTTTTTTTTTTTTTTTTTTTTTTTTTTTTTTTTTTTTAATTTGATTGTACATTGTGGTAAATGGTTGTGTATTTTAGTGAAAGGGTAAATTAAATAGTGTATTACTTATATGTGATGGATAATTTTTTAAGTTATCTTTGTGCTCCAAATAGTTGTAAACAATGTTTGATAATTTGTATTTTTTATATAAGAGGTGTTTTAATGACTACCATTTAATAGCATTAATATTGTTTGATCGAATTTTGGTCTGAAAATGACACCACGCTTGTTTTTGTTGTAAAATATGATTACTTTGTTGTAATTCTGAAAATTGAGTACATTAAAGTGTTATAAACCATGCATTATTTCTTGTAAATCTAAAATTTTTGAAGAAAAAGTGCTCCATGTATTATACGTAGTGTAGATATTTCCAATTTCTCATTACATGTTGAAGCTCCAACTCCAAAGTGAGTTTAAAGTATCAAAGAAAAAGTGACACTTAAAAATCATATTGGAAATTGAGAATTCTAAACTAATAATAGAACAAAAGTAAAGAAAAATACTGTGGATTCACGAGTGATGATTCTTAGAAGATCTTTGAAAATCATCTAACAGTCTTCTTCTATGTAAATACAGTGTCGATTGCCCCCTAAAAGAATTTAAGACCGAGTTTTCTTTTTATTTTTCTTCGTCTTTATGATACTCTATGAGTAAACATTAAATAACATGAGCCGTCATGAAAGGTGCTGTGTCTGATTTTAGGTGTGAACACTTATTGCAAATCATAACATTATATAATGCAATTTTCCCTTATATAATTTGGATTGAAAAAAGCTAGCACACTAATCTGTTTTTGCCGACTTGACGATTTTACTAATACAAAATGTACTACTAGGTTTAAATATATCCAAGATAACAGAAAGTATATTATTTCTTCATAAAAATGCTACGGAGTGTTGTAGATACCTTGTTGTGATCGTTTTTCAAGAGCGTTTGGGCTGTAGTTAGCGTTTGCTAGCAAGGTGAAGAAATATCCGGGTTAGATGATATGCACGTGCATATCCTTTATGCATTAATCGTAATATAAATATTAATTAACTGATAATGATATTACCCTTTTATACAATAACGAAGCAAACAACCGCATTTTGGCCTTGCAAAAACGATGTCGTTTTATGCTTCACTTGGTCTGTGTTAGATTTAAACTTGACGAAACAACGCCGTTTAATGATGTTGTATTTCGTTTGAGAATTCGTTTTACTGCAACGACGTTGAATGAGGTTTATTTTTTATTTTTCTTAAAATATGTTAAATATTCGTATAAATATTAATGTGTAAATGTCTAGTATCGAACCCGAGACATCGGGATTGCATACATTACAAATTAGTATTAAGGAAAAATAATACTATGATAAATTATATTTATTATTAGACACGAGATATTAACGACCGTTAATACTTAGCGGTAAAGAGACTAACGACCGTTAGACGAAAGAAGGAAAAATGGTGTTTATGTAATTTGGAAACCAAGGAAGGGTCTAGAACCCCCCTCCTTGGGCTTGGGTCGGCCGAACACTCCAGAAGGAGGATCCCTTGCCCTAGCTTGTTCCCAAAGTTACCAAATTACTATAAATACAAAACCTAGGGTCATTGTTTTCATATCTTTTGTGCACACAATTATCCCTAAGTTGTTCCTCTCTTTTCCTTGCTCTCAAAACCGGTCGAACACCCCTAAACTTTTAGGGTTTCGATTTTTGTTTGTCAAAAATTAATTCTTGTGTAGTTACTTGCATAACCTTGATACGGTTTAATTTGTGTGTACAAGAACGAGGTAATAACTCACTATAGTTATTATCAAGAGATCGATAAACAAAACGGTAAGGGGTTTATCATAGATCTATTATTACACAAGATCAAGATTAATTGAAGTGCATTGGGTATGTTCCTATTTATGTTTTAGTTCCAACAAAGAAGGTGGATAAGACACCATATGAGTTATGGACTGGAAAAGCTCCTAACTTGTCTAATCTAAAGGTCTGGGGTTGTGAGACGTATGTTAAATGTGACTCAGCAGACAAACTCCAACAAAGATCGGTGAAGTGCATCTTCGTAGGATACCCTAAGGAAACTATGGGTTACTACTTTTATTACCCACCTGAAAACAAAGTTTTTGTTGCAAGGTATGGAGACTTCTTAGAAAAGGAGCTCATATCTCAAGAATTCAGTGGGAGAGTATATGATCTGGAAGACGATCATGAAGATGTAGCACCTTCTAAAAAAACTAGCCAACTTCCTGTGGAACCTGAAAGTTTAGGTCCTCCACCTGAAGTTGAAGTGGTTCCTATTCGTAGGTCAAATAGACCTGTGAAAGCTCCTATACGTCTATGTCTTAATGTAGAGTGTGATGATAACTTGCTAGGGGATCTTGATGAACCTACAAGTTACAAGGCTGCCATGAATGGTCCTAAAAAGGAAAAATGGCAGGTTGCTATGAATGGGGAAATGCAATCCATGAAAGACAATGAAGTCTGGGAAGAAGTAGACCTACCTCCGGGTGCCAAGTTAGTTGGGAGTGAATGGCTCTACAAGAAAAAGACTGATATGGATGGCATTGTACACACCTATAAGGCGCGTTTGGTAGCTAAAGACTATACTCAAACTTTTGGTGTTGAGTATGAGGAGACCTTTTCTCCTGTAGCTGACATTAGGGCTATTAGGATTCTTATAGCCATAGCCGCTTACTATGACTATGAGATTTGGCAAATGGATCTCAAAACCGCCTTCTTAAATGGTCGCCTAGATGAAGACATCTATATGGCGCAGCTTGAGGGGTTTATGAATCCAGAATTCCCAAATCGTGTATGCAAACTTCAAAGATCCATTTATGGACTGAAGCAAGCATCACGACAATGGAATAAGAGATTTGATAGTGAGTTTAAAGAGTATGGATTCACTCAAAATCTTGATGAGCCATGTGTATATCACAAAGCTAGTGGGAGTAATGTAATTTTCCTTATTTTATATGTTGATGACATATTGATCATGGGAAACAACATTCCAAGTTTGCAAAAGGTTAAGGCATATCTTGGAAAGTGTTTATTCTATGAAAGATTTAGGGGAAGCTGCATTTATTCTGGGAATCAAGATATATAGAGATAGATCTCAGTGATTAATTGGATTAAGCCAAAGTGCTTACATTGATAAAATATTGAAGAGATTCAATATGCAAAATTCTAAGAAGGGATATTTTCCGATGCAAGAACAACATGGCTTGAGCAATAAAGTTTGTGCTTCAACACCTGCAGAGGTGCAACGCATGAAGAGAGTCCCTTATGCTTCGGCTGTGGGATCTATAATGTATGCGGTGAAAAGCACAAGGCCTGATGTGGCATTTGCTCAGAATTTAACCAGTCGATATCAGTAGAATCTAGGTGAAGCTCATTGGACTGCTGTTAAGAATATTCTTAAGTACCTTAGGGCTACTAAAGATATGTTCTTACTTTATGGGGGTACTCCATCTGCAGAACTTGATGTTACAGGTTACTGCGATGCTTCTTGGAAAGGTGATAAGGATGATACGAAGTCTCAGACGGGTTATGTCTTTGTCATTAATGGAGGAGCTGTGGTTTGGAGGAGCAGAAAGCAGAGTGTGCTAGCGATGTCTGCTTCAGAAAGTGAGTATATAGCTACTTCAGAAGCTGCAATGGAAGCTATTTGGATTAGGAAGTTTGTTTCAGGGCTTGGGGTTATGCCTTCGATTCGATGACCTATAAAAATGTATTGTGACAATTCAGCTGCAATTACATTTGCCAATGAGCCTGGAATCATGAGAGGCACCAGAAATTTCCTGATTAAGCATCACTATATTCGAGAACAAGTCAAAATAGGTGAAATCGAAATGCTCAAAGTTCACACAGATGAAAACTTAGCAGATCAGTTAACAAAGCCTCTACCTGGAACCAAGCTTTACAAGCATGCTGAAGGCATAGGACTTAGATTATCTGAAAGTTTCATGCCCATTTGTGATTAGTATTTGGATAAGGGATGTAATGTACAATTATTATTTTAATGAAATAAAAATTTGATTATGTTTATTTATTCATTGTCTTAATAATATATCCTATATTTGCATGTTTAAATCCATGAATAAATTATTATTCTAAATTGTCCTTTGTTGATTAATGATATGGGAATATCATTAAACTAAGACAAATTTGAGTATTGGTTAGGATATACTTGAAAGTATATTGATGCGTAGTCATACCAATTTCACATGATATTCAATGAATTGAATATAGGACTTATCCCAACAATATGATTTAATATTTAATGTGAGAATCATATTTAAAGGTATCCTCAGACTTGAGATACCGGATAAGAGTCATGGATGTAGCGCATTTTTTAGAAGCAATCTACCGCTCAACGTAACAGGGAGTTATAAGGGTTGTTTTCAGAAGTGTTGCAAAGTTCATGGGTTATTCTTGTAGTCAAGAAATAATTTGTTCCTTCTGATTTGTTCAGAAGTTTAATACTGCTGTGCCCCTCGTAGGGTTGACAAAATGTTTGTGTGGTCACGCCCAAAGTCTATTTGGAATACGTTCAGATGTTTTGGTAATTTTGTTCAATCATAAAGAGACGAGAAACAGAATATTAATAAAGAATCTCACATCTTTATTAATGTGGTATTAGAAACGAAGGGATAATTATAATGATGAATCATTAAAGGTTTTTCCAGGAAACCTAGCTCGAGTCATGCTGGGGGGATTGAGTGTTGCAAGACGCTAACCAATGCCATTTAACTATTAATAAATATACGAGTGGGAGCTGTTAAATATTCGTATAAATATTAATGTGTAAATGTCTAGTATCGAACCTGAGACCTCGGGATTGCACACATTACAAATGAGTATTAAGGAAAAATAATAAATGATTAATTATATTTATTATTAGACACGAGATATTAATGACCGTTAGTACTTAACGGTAAAGGGACTAACGACCGTTAGATGAAAGAAGGAAAAAGGGTGTTTATATAATTTGATAACCAAGGAAGGGTCTAGAACCCCCCTCCTTGGGCTTGGGTCGGCCGAACACTCCACAAGGGGGATCCCTTGCCCTAGCTTGTTCCCAAAGTTACCAAATTACTATAAATACAAAACCTATGGTCATTGTTTTCATATCTTTTGTGCATACAATTATCCCTAAGTTTTTCCTCTCTTTTCCTTGCTCTCAAAACCGGTCGAACACCCCTAAACTTTTAGGGTTTTGATTTTTGTTTGTCAAAAATTAATTCTTGTGTAGTTACTTGCATAACCTTGATACGGTTTAATTTGTGTGTACAAGAACGAGGTAATAACTCACTATAGTTATTATCAAGAGATCGATAAACAAAACGGTAAGGGGTTTATCATAGATCTATTATTACACAAGATCAAGATTAATTGAAGTGCATTGGGTACGTTCCTATTTATGTTTTAGTTAATATTATGTTTTAGTTAATATTATGTGTTATACTTGATCCTAGCTTCCGCAATACGTGTACTTTGATTGTCAAATTCTAACAAAATATTGGTGTTAATTATTTTTTCCAAGAAATTCCATGCACCACACATTTATAGCTCCACCGAACTTCTTTCTAGCTATCTTTTACCGGCAATTAGAAGTTGTGATCTAAAAATCGCGTAGTGCACTTATTGGAGCTTTAATTTACAGGTTAGTGATTCTGTTTATTTTGGTTACTATAATTTTGGATTTTGGTTTTCGTTTCTTAAAATTTTTGCAAGTAAGAGTAATTTTTTCGGTTTTATATTTTTATTGAATCATAATTTTTTTTTTGAAAGAGATAATGTTTAGGTGTGTGCGAAATTTTCAAATCATGCAATTAGAGATTGGTATGTGGTTTGTGTGGCTATCAATGTAGGTGTAAGTTTGTGTTTAACTTTTGTTGTTTCTGTTTTTATGAATTTGAATTCAGTGGTGTTGCAGTTTGCGATTATGAGTTTCGTATATACGCGTTTTGTTTTTTACTGTATGGTTGCTGACATGTTTGCTACAATTTTGGGATTACAAGGAACTCAAGGCGGAGATAGGTTGTGTATTTACGGCTGTTCTTATTCGGTGAAGTCGCGTTACGCCTATGTGGAACATATAAGTAGTACATGTAATTTATGCTAATTTGTTTTATTTACAGGTATTTTTTTATGAGAATTATTGATTTATGCGGTATTTCCTTCATAATATTGCTCATATATGCATGACCATTATTCTATGTTGCCAAATACTATAAATTGCATTCAGAATTGCCGTATTATTATTACATCAAATTATGAAAGCCAAAAGAAAATTAGTTGGTATAAATAAGAGTGTATTACCAAATGCACTTGAAAGAAAAGATTTAGATTTTGAAACCAAGATACATGAATATGATAGTTTAGAAAGTATAAAAGGTGTTGCTGGCGTGCCATCAAATCCATCAAACAAAGGATTTTTTTTAGGTCTTCTGGTGTCGTTGTGCGGCATCAATCCCGTATTCCGAACCTTGGAAATACGGGTATTTGTTTATAATGAAGGAGGGTGAGGTTGCACATCCGAAGCCAAAGAGTAGTGGGGTTTACTTTAATCGTTTAAGAGTGACGTTACATATGAGTCATGTACAGTTAGTAATGTGGCTGACAGGACTGGATCACATCAACCCTTTACTTTGCAAAACACATACGCTGTGAATGCAGTGAGGTTAGGGTTTATAATCAAGGGGTTGAAAGTGGTAGCTTCACATTTTCCACCTTGAATGATTGTAGAAAACATCAGTAGTTCAATACGGCATGCAAATGTGAGTAACGGTTGCCACAAATAATAAAAGAATTATTGGTTTCATGTGTTAAGTTATACTATTTTTTTACATTGCCATTTCTTTTCTATCGCAGTTGGCCCCAAAAGTGGTTACGCGTATTGTAACGATAATGCTAATTAAAATATCCAAACACATGAGGCTATTCGAATGGGGAAAAGAAAATTACATGAGATGTTTAACGAACAAGTCGTGTTGAGTCAAATTTGATCAAATTATCCCTCACAAGTATTTGAAAATTTAAATCAACCTAAGTTCAGGATAGCTGATCATGTCAGAGATCCAACTGTTTCTCTGACAAAATCAACAAAATAAACCAAAGAGTAAAGTTTACCCTTGACTGAATGATCAACACAGTTGAACATCATCAGCTATCCAAAAGACTCGTAGGTGAAACACCTTTGGGTGAACCTCAGAGAAGTCAGAGTTAAGGACCTTTGAAAGGAAGAACAGTGGTATAATGGGACTCACTGAGTGTTCACATATCTGAGGATAAACACCTCCGATATGTTGTGTAACTTCTTAGCTACAACAATTGTGCTTTGTAAAGACAAAGACTAGAACTGATTGAAAACTTTGTAACCTGATAACGGAGTCAGCTAAAACAAAGGGCAGAAAAGTGACAAAAACCCCTAAGACCTCAAGGACTGACAAATGCCCTTAGTTGTCTAATAATGACTTATCATCTTAAGCAATGCAGATGAACTAGTTGCACTTATTAGATACACTAAGAGTATTTCTTCAACATACTTGTAAAGTGTATCCTTGGAGTTCACTGAAGTACTCAGCCACGCTTAGGCGGGAGTAATTTAAGCTAAAGCAAAGCGGGAAAACCCTTGGGAAGATAAGGATTCATCGAGATCAGGGAAAGAAACTTGCATGTACTAGAGATGTCAGCACATTAAATCAACCCTAGCCACATAAGTGTATGTGTACCTTACTTTCAGTTTGTTTCTAGTTTAGTTATTACTATTCTTGTAACTACTAACACTGTATCTCCCTTTGTCTATAAAAGGGAGGTTAGTAGTAGTGATAGGTAACAAATTCCACCTCTAGAACACACTTCCTCTTCTAAGTGGGATATTTCTCTTCTTAACTTGAAGAGAAGCATTTGTCATTAATAGATTTAGTATTCCGCAACCTCTATTGTAAAAATCAATCCAGGCGGCCGATTAATCCCCGCATAATCGCTGATCGCTCACTAAGCGCCTTGATTTATCATAATCGGCCAATTTAATCGTTTTGGTCAAAGATCGCTTAAAAATGGGTCAACAAACCGATTAATCGGACAAAAACGGTCTAATTGGACAAAATCGCTTAAAATTCGGTCAACAAAGTCTCATAAAAGTCGGACAAAATTGCACAAAAATTGGTCAACAAACCAATTAATCGGACAAAATCAGTCAAAGATCGCTTAAAATGGTCAACAAAGCAAGTAATATTTATGTTTGACTTTGAACTTTAAAGAATTATGTATTATGTTTATATTTGAACACTTAAAACATTTGAACTTCGATGCATTATGCTTATCTTATTCATATAATATAATATCTAAAATTACAATTTTGTGCATAAGAATTCCAATCCGATTAATTCCCGCCTAACCGATTAATCGCTAGGCCCTACCCGACCGCCTCACTAGCGCCTATCGATTTTTACAACCTTGACTGCAACTATCTCTCGTAAAAGCCTTCACCTTCAACCTCTAAAGTGAGACTATTACAGTTGTAATGTACAAATGGATATTATTAGTTGATCATGGTCAAGATCGTGTAACTATGTACATATCTATAATAAACATAAGTTCTTTTTATGTGCTCAAGCTTTTGTTTATACAATTCATGTTGTTGCACAAATATATTAAACCAATAAATGGTATTAGAGCGGGTGGCTCACTCCTATGATCTAGATCAATTTTTGAATGATGACTAATAATACCAAATGGCTTTAAACATTGGCATATACTGTTCAAACCCGATCCTCAAACGACCGATCAAATCAACTCCTCTCGTTCCTTCACTTCACCTCTTGTCTATATGAATGAGCACCATCACACTCTTTCGCATAGCAAGAAACTCCAAATGCTTTCTATTCATTCCCACCTAACCTTACTTCAGAGATTATGTCACTTGTTTAGAGTCATTAAAACTGCAAGTGGGGATATGTCAACTCTAAGAGATATAGAGGGAAGATAGGAATCACGACACTACTGTACAAAATGGAAAGAAAGAAGTATAAGGAACAAGGGGACACTCAAAATAAGGAGGTGTCTTCAGAAGATATGCACCAGGTTCATTAGGGAGTATCAAATCAAGAATAGTTCTCGATACATCTGAAAGTCGCACCTAAAGGCACTAGCAACAAAGAATAATAACGCTATTATTGTTCTTTGTTGCATAAAGTCCTAGGCTCTTCCCACAATCAAAAAAAGGAGACTATCAACAAGGTACAATTGACATAGATCAGCTGATCTTACATAGGAAATCCTAAGACAAGGACCGCTGAATGCAAAAGACTTTCCTGAACTTGAATTTATTTTTCAAGCTTCTAAGAATGTTTTGCTTCAGCAACATCAGAGAGAGAACTTTGTAACTCTAAATTCTCTACTCTCTGATGCAAAAATAGGTATGAGTTGTAACACTGGGATATCAATGCAGAAGTTGACCAAGGGTAAGAAGGCACTAGCAGCACATTTGAGTCCTCGACCCAGGACCACTGATACATCATGGATTGAAGAGAATCAAAAGTAGCAAAATGATCGAAGAAAGAGTGATAGATTGATACCACTATCTTTTGTGTTTAAATGCAAAGTTGTAAAATAGTATATTAGTCACTACTGACAATTGTACACTCCAACACATCCCCTTTCTCTGAACCAAGTTCCTCAAAACTGATTCCTAAAATCTCCCTAGCCCCTGAAGACCTAGTAAAAACTACTTGAATCATACCTCATAACCTGATGCTTCCAGTGGTCTCTGATCAGAGATCAAAAGGACGTAACCTTAATATGAAAGATCAGACTCCAATCAAGAGCAGAGTCTGGCATCCTTTTCAAGAAGAAGCTCAAAGACTTCAGAGACTCACACCCAAGATGTAGCTTAAAGATAATGCCAAGCATCTGAAGAACGCTAAAGACATCAGACATATGTTTAAAATTATATGTAGATTAATTGGTTGTAAATCAGAGTGTAAGAAGAAGCCTGTCTGCTCACTTACCTCTGCTAGATTTAGACCACTAGAATAGATACAAATAAACTTGGAGTAAATCATAGTATAAAAAGAAGCATGTTTGCTCACTTACCTCTGATAAACTTAGACCAACTTAGACTTAGATATTTAGATCTTCAGTCTTGATAATGTAAGAAGAAGCCGTTATGATCACTTACTTCTAATAAAACTTAGGTTAAATTTATGTTCAAATAGGGGGAGATTGTTGAGCCAAAATTTGACCAAATTATCTCTCACAATTATTTGAAACATTAAATCAGCCTAAGTTCAGGATACCTAATCACGTCAGATATCCAAATCTTTCTCTAACAGAGTCAACAACATAAACCAAAGAGCAGAGTTTACCCTTGACCGAATGATCATCATAGTTAAACAGCATCGGCTATCCAAAAGACTCATAGGTGAAACACCTTTGAGTGAACCTCAAAGAATTCAGAGTGAAAGACCATTGAATGGAAGAACGACGGTCTAATAGGACTCACTAAGTGCTCACATATATGAGGATAAACACCTCAGATATGTTGTGTAACTTCTCAGCTACAACATTTGTGCTTTGCAAAGACAAAGTCTAGAACCGATTGAAAACTTTGTAACCTGATAACGGAGTCATCTAAAACAAAGGGCAGAGAAGTGACAAAAACCCCTAAGACCTCAAGGACTGACAAATGCCCTTAGGTCTCCGATAATGACTTATCATCTTAAGCCCTGAGCTAAAGTAAAACGGGAAAGCCCTTGGGAAGATAAGGATTCATCGAGAGCAGTGAAAGCAACTAGCATGTACCAGAGATGTCAGCACAATAAAGCAACCATAGCTACACAAGTGCACATGTACCTTACTTCCAGTTTGTTTCTAGTTTAGTTATTACTATTCTTTTAACTACTAACATTGTATCTCCTTTCGTCTATAAAAGGGAGGTTAGTTATAGTGATAAGTAACAAATTCCACCTCTAGAACACACTTCATCTTCTAAGTGGGATCTTCCCCTTCATAACTTGAAAAGAAGAATTTGTCATTACTATAGATAGTATTTTGCAACTATCTCTCGTAAAAGCCTTCACATTCAACGTCTAAAGAGAGACTAATACAATCGTAATGTATAAATGGTATTATTAGTTGATTCTTGTCAAGATCGTGTAACCATGTACATATCTATAATAAACATAAGTTATTTTCATTTACTCAAACTTTTGTTTATACAATTCACGGTGCTGTACAAATATATCAGACCAACAAGTGGTATCAGAGCGGGTGGATCACTCCCATGATCTAGATCCGTTCTTGAATAACGATTAATAATACAAAGCGGGTTTGAACATTGTCATATACTGTTCAAAGCCGATCCTCCTTAAAAGGCCGACAAAATCAACTCCTACCGTTCCTTCACTTCACCTCTTGTCTATATGAATGAGCACCATCACACTCTTTCGCATAGCAAGAAGCTCCAAATGCTTCACATTCATTCCCACCTAACCTCACTTTAGAGATTATGTCTCTAGTTTAGTGACACTAAAACTTCAAGCAGGGATATGGTAATTCTTAAGAGATAAAGAGGGAAGATAGGAAGCATGACACTACTGTGCAAAATGGAGAGAAAGAAGTATAAGGACATGGGGACACTAAAAAATGAGGAGGTGTCTTTAGAAGGTGTGCAACAGGTTCATTAGGGAGTGTCAAATCAAGAACACGCCCTGATACATCCAAAAGTCGCACCCGAAGGCACTAACAACAAATAATAATAACTCTATTATTGTTCTATAGTCCGAGGCTCTTCATACACTCAAAAAGGGAGACTATCAACAAGGTATAGTTGACATATATCAGTTGATCTTACATAGGAAATCCTAAGACAAGGACCGATGAGTGCAAAAGACTTTCCTGAACTTGGATCATTTTTTCAAGCTTCTAAGAATGTTTTGGTTCAGTAGCATCAGAAAGAGAACTTTGTAATTCTTAATGCTCTACTTTCTGATGCAAAATAGGTATGAGTCGTAACTCAAGGATATCAATGCGGAAGTTGACCAAGGGTAAGAAGGCACTAGCAGCACAACTGAGACCTCAACCCAGGGCCAGTGATGCATCAAGGATTGAAGAGACGCAGAAGCAGCAAAATGATCAGAGAAAGAGTCGTAATGTACAAATGAGACTATTACAGTCGTAATATACAAATGCGTATTATTAGTTTATCATGGTTAAGATCGTGTAACCATGTACATATCTATAATAAACCTAAATTATTTTCATTTGCTCAAGCTTTTGTTTGTACAATTCATGGTGTTATACAAATATATTGGATCAACAAGTCGTTACGACGCAGTCGAAATCCCAAAATCGGGGGGAGGGAGGGGTTCTTATTTAAATCAGCTGAGGAACAAACTATCAGCAGTTTGCCGACAGCTGTTGGTTCTGTTGATAGAAGTTTCCCGCCAACCTCTTCCCAGCAAGATTGTTCAACATATGAGGAAGAAAGCGAATCATGTACACGTAAGTAACAATACTATTCACACCTTCTCGACTCTAATTTGACTAATATTTTTATTGATTCTTTTTTCCCAAAACAAATGTGATTTGCAAATTAGACAATACCAAAGAATTTATGAAACGATATAAAAAATGAAAATTATGAAACCGAGCAATTTTTTTTTTTTTTTAAATATAAACATTTAGCGCTAAAAGAATACCAGATTGTAGAAATACAACTATAATATTGAACATAAAAAAATCAACGATAATGATGTTAACAAATAAATTGGCAAATAACTTCTAATTTTATAACAAATACACTTTATTTAAAACGTTCCGTCGCAACGAGCGAAAACCCAAATCCTCGTTAAGTTAACATTAGGTGCATACCTATTATTAATCGTTACGGAAAAAAGGCATATATCCTTTTTGAGATTTCTAAATCCCCCACGTTATTAATTTTTCTTATAAACAAGCAAAAGTGTTTTATAATCCTTTTAATAAATGGACAAGAGGAAGCCTAGACTTGCTCCCCGCTCATAAAGTTATGGTGCAAATATGTTTATTAATCTGCTTTAAAACATTTTTTTCTTTTTTTTGGACGAAATACAAGTTGCATTATAAGTATTCTATTTGAACATTTTATCATCACTAGAAAATGTTTACCTAAAGATAGTTTGGATGGTCGAAACAATTTTACCAAGCTTACATAAACATCTAGCTTGGACAAAATCGACATAGAGTGTTATCATATAGTAATTTCAAAACGTCAAAGAAATAGATATCGCCAACGATATATTTTGTGAATCTTTAAATAATGAGGTTTGACAACCACAAACCACAAGAAGAAATCACAAAGTTGACTTGTGTATGTATGATTGGCTTGACCAAAAAGATGATTGAGAAAATATAATAAAACTCTTAAATAATATAGTCTAAAAATATTCAAGAAATAAAGATGTTAACCAATTAAAGCAAGGCCCTTGCGTTGTTTACTTGCACCAAACCAACAGCCCAAATGTTTCAACGGATCACAGTATCGGATGTAGTGCCATTGGTGCTCAGCTTTATTATTATTTTCAATTTTGTGTTGTATTTTTGTATTTAGTGAGTATGTGTGGTCTCAACGGCACGTCGGCACCACATTTGCTATGGCACTACATTTGTATGAGGGAGGGTTTTTTGGTGCCGTTGAAAATCTCGTGCCATAGGAATTTTCGGTGACGTGACCACACTTTTTGCCTATATCACGCACTAGTGCTCTCAGAGTATAACTTAATTAAATAATGCTACTCCCTCATCAGAGACAATGATGCAGCTAGTTTAATTATATGGAAAGATGCTCTTAAAGCTGCAAATCCACTCTAAAGTATAACTACTCAATTATCATACATATTTTGTTGTTTTTTAAATGTTCTTTTTGCTGCACATGGAATCAATCCTTAACCCTAATTAAATAGTAAGAATCCATGTGTGATGGTGTCCATACTCCATACAAAAGATCAATTGTTGTTGCTGAATTTTGGGGACAGTACTTACTTCTATTATTAATCTCAGACTAAATCTGAGTTAAAAGAAACGTTTTTGTTATCGAAGGCACAAAGATATAAATATTCAGTGGATCTTAATATAACGAATAATGATAATGAATCCGGTTTAAAAAAGACCGACGTCCAATGTGATGTGAAGTTGAAGCATGTACGTTCTTGCATGCCATGCATCGAGAAACACGCCTGGAGGAAAATGATGCTTTGATAAAGAAAAATGTTGAATTTCAGTTAACATAGATTGAAAATGCATCAAAACAGATTAAAGAAGACATGTCTAGTTATTAGAAAAAAGCCTAAAATGGAGGCCTACGATAGACCAAAGCGGCATAACCTCTTTACCATGGTATTAGTTTCATTCTAGTCTCGCGTACATAATTTAAAACTCTGAACATTACAAAAGTTGTAACCAATAAAGTTGAGCTAACTTCAAACACAATATATTCCCACTGATAAATGTAATATTCGTATCTGATACTAATAATGCAGTGTCTTTGTTTTTTGTTGTAAAAGTTTGAAGTCGTCAATAAGGAAGCAAAAGCATACAAATGATGTCTCTCGTTTTATTGTTGAATTTTTAATAAACCTATATTAGACATTTTCATATATGTATTCATGCTGCACACAAGCATGCCACAAAATGATTGATTGTATATAGTACTATAGTAGTGTAGGCGGAGACTAGCTCAATTATTCACATTATACAAAACAATTAAGAGAATTAAACAAGGTTTTTTAGGCTACATCATAAGATAACATTAGTTAACATAAATCTTACAAAGGGTCTTAAACAAATATTCACATTCAATGTCACTTACCATGATCTTGTCTTATCCTCTTTCTTCCTGGTTATAGTCCCATGAATAAGTACCATAGTTAGTAGCGAACGCATTAGGGTTTTGCAGAGAACTCCCCGGAATTTGTGGTGTCATTATTGTATTTTGGTTACTTGAAAAACGAATTAGATCTGCGTTAGTTGCATCTAGTTCCCTTTGTAGTCGAAGAACTTGCCTTTGGAGTACAGAAATAGCGCCAACACAACCATAAACAGGGTCTTTTAGTCGTGCCTCGGCCTCATAGGCTAGAGAGTTGACAGCGTCTTCTCTTTGATGAGGTGCGATTTCGTTTAGTAGTTTACTAACGTTGCTTGCCCCAAATATTTTGTGGACGTTTATAAATTTTGTTGGATCTTCGGGAGGGAAATATGGTGAGAATACACATCCTAGAATGCATTTCCTTCTTAAAAACTTGCAGGCAGCACAGGGTGCACTAGGATGGCTGGAAGAAGCCATATGCTTATCTGTTGTGAACCTATATATTAAGAAGCCACGTAAAAGACATTTTCGAGAAATTATACCAAGTGTATTCATATGTCTCTAAGTTAGTTCAAATCAAAGAAAAAACAAATAAAAAACGGATTAGTCGGGCAAAAGGTCGGAAACCATAGTTAACCAAAAAAACCACCAAAAAAGAACTTAGTCATCAAATATATATTAAAGCACATATTTATAGATTGAGATACATACACCTGATTTTGGAGATCAATCCTAACAATTTCTTCAATTTTGTATCGACTTACTGTCAAGACTTTTTAGCTCAAAACTCAGCATTTTTCTGCTATATAAAGATATATAGTTGGCATTTCTTCCTGCTAAGTGAAGATCAAATAAATCAATCTAGTACTAAATTAAAAGAATTTTGCTCACACTTCAAAGTAAAAAATGGACTATAGTTTTGGAACTAAGGGATTAACTGATTCCATACCAAGTTATCCATTATTATTGGCCTTTTGAGCCTAATAAAATTATCTGCCTCTTTCAAAAAAAATAAAAATAAAAAACCAACACTATTTCAAGAACTAGTACTAAGTAGTAACATGCCGGGAGATCAGGCTACAAACATCAGTCCTGTCTTTATTATCGTTATTTACTCTGATTATTTTTGGATCTTGGTTCAATTTTAATTATACTCATGAAAAGCTGCAAAGACAGATTCTTTTGTAAGCATATATACACAAAGAGAATATCTTTTAACACAATCCATTTGTCCCCCACACCCAAAGCTGCTACATGTCTATGATTTTAAATCAAAATTTAAAAATGACAACAAAAACTATAGTTAGTGGTTCAAGTCATCGGAGACGACATAGGTGTATAAGTATTACTGTATTAGTCTGTCAAAAATTATGGATACATAGCATCTAGTTACATCTGCTAGCTAGATCTTCTAGCATAGCATTTACAAGCAAACAAGGAAGCAAAGTTATCAAGAAACTGAAATTTAAAGCAAGTTTTCAAGAAATAATAGTGCTTGTGATGCAATTTAGAAAGTTTGCATGATAAACTAATGAATCATTTATTTGTTGATTTTTTTGAAAGATCTCCCACAAACACCAATGGATTTGTAGTATAGAACATGAAAATGAAAGACTATAAAGACAATGGTACCTTTTGATGCCCTAGCTAGTGAATCTAGTTTAATTTGTATACTAGAGTAAGATCTCAAAGCTATAGAGTTGATTACCTGATGGCTGTGTATATATCCTTTGAAGTTCAAAAGGTTGGCTATATTTATAGCTAAGTTAAGCAAAAAGTAAACCCTAGATAAACATGTAGTTAAGGAAGATAATTAAGATCCGAGAACAATTATATGCATCAAAAAAGGGTAATTAGGTAAAGTTTTGGAGAGAGAGAAGGAAAGAGAATGTGTGAATGGACAGGATTTTGGGGAAACCAAATCACAATAGAGTACAAGGTGTTTTATATATCCACTACTTATAATAACTGTGCACGCGCGAGTTTTTTTTTTTTTTTTTTTTTTTTTTTTTTTTTTTAAATAATTATTTAAAAATTTTAATTCTATTGTTAATTGCATCTTATCAATATTTTTTGTATTTATCTTCTACTTGTGTTGTGGATAAATATAAAATAAATAATATTTTTTTTTAATATCTTATCTATATTTTTTGTATTTATCTTCTACTTGTGTTATGGATAAATATAAAATATTACCTAATAAGAAAATAATATTTTTTTTAAATAAAATTATTACTAAATCAGGTATGAATTAATTTTTTTTAAATGCAAAATTCCCAATAGGGGTTTTATTTTATTATATAAAAGATTAATCAAGTATAACTTATAACTGCTTAAGTATTAAAAACAGAAAAGTTCTTACATTCATTTGCATAACACACAAATTGCAAATTTTACTTACTGTGAGGTACATTGATGTTTAGCAAAATAATTTGATTATTAACTAGTTTCCTGTTTTCTAAACACTTTGAACCAATAATGACAGTGAAGATATGTTTTGATGTTCTTTCAATTTTATTTTGAAAGCGGGATAACGATTTCTAATCGTTCCCATTTGGATTGAATGGATTTGTGATTCTATATCATATACTTTTGTATGAACTATTTGTAACAATTTCTTCTAGTTCTTTACTAGCTAGTTGTCTTACAGAAATGTCTTACAAAAGTAAGACTTTTACAACTAGAATTTGCTTGATATTGTTTTTCTTTTCATGTTTTCAGGATCATCCTTGTAGAGAAGTATCAAGTATCAACCAAGATTTATAATGTGATTTGATGTTTGTGTCCTGATTAGATCATAAGTGATAGCTATGAACAGTTATTACTACAATTTGAGACCTCTATAATTTTAGATTTTTGCTACCCTGTCTAACAAAGAGGCTGAAACATGTATTGGGAGTGAAAAAAAGAATGTGAAATATTAAATTAGACACGGCTCCAAGCATACATAGAAAAGTAAGTGAAGTATAACAATTATGCTCAACAAATACGTGTAAGCAAAGACACCAACTTTTTCTCTCCCTTGCAAAAATAATCATCATAAACCTCAATTTGTCGTGGAGCTTGGATTCGTTGAACTGGCCTTTTTCAAGAATTAGTGCTGCCGTTATTTATTTATATATATTTATATTTATATTAGAAAAAGATCATGCTGCAGTGCAATTTCCATTGAGGTTCCTACAAATTTAAACACCAAAAAATCCCAATATTTAAATGCATGCGCAGGTGGTGGAGTTAACTAGCAAAAATTATTTTTGTCTTTTTGAATTTCATATGCTAGAAATAAATAGATTTACAAGCTAATGAAATAATACTATTGTTTTTACAAACTGAATAGAGAAAATTATGGTTCTTGCACTACGCCATTTTGGAATTCTTGCGACCAGTGGCGAATCTTGGATTTTTCGAGTGGGGGGTCGGGATCTAAATTTTTTTTTTCCTAACACTATGGGGGGTCGAAACCGAATTAAATTGGGAGGGCGAAACCGAAAATACCGAAATTTTTCTACACGAAAACTATATACCCCTACATCGCAAAAAAAATTTCGGGGGGTCGGCCGCCCCCCCCCCCCCCTATGAAGCTGCGCCACTGCTTGCGACGGGCGACTTCTAGCAACAACATCCTACACGACAAATGTTGATACAAAAGTTGGGCGTACCTGGTTATTGGCTTTTGCTCTCGTACCAATTCGCTTCTTAGCACTTTGTTACCTGCGTACTAAGAAAATAAGACAACACCGTTAGACTTATCGAGGGATTGTCTCCCCCGATTAGACTCCGGCGTGAGAGTAAGTAATCGATTTAGGGTTCTCTTAAAGAGTTAGGGTTTGTATATCGTACCTTGAATGAGAATCGTGTGATTCTATATATAGGGGCTAAGAAACCGTGTTTCTTGCTCCTTACTCTTCGCACGCGTGGTGCTTATCCGAGGTAAGGATATCTATTCCATGAATAGATAATCCTTATCGTGTACCCGGTGGGTTGGATTGGGCATTGGGCTTCGTGAGCCCAAAGCATTAATACTGCGGCCCGTACCATTGTCATGGTAGCCCACTCATGGTGGGCTTAGGTGTGAGTAATGTCTATCATTTGGGCTCGTGGCCCAGATATAGGCTATACGTCATCATGTCCTCCCAGTCTAGTGTGCGCGGCTCGTGGCCGTGGATACTAGACTTAATACCATCAGCGGTAAGCGTGGCGGGATATCGAGTAAATATTACCGCCTATTTGTAGGTGCAATGCACCTAACTAATAAGAAATTCAAAATGGATGCTTCGAAAATCGGGGGTGGTGTCCACGTAGCCCTCGCAATTCGGGAAAAAGTGCATGTACCCGTTCAACTTCTAGCCATACGTTTGCTGTGAGTGGGTTCCACGTGGAGAGGAATTAGGGTTTTTACCACTCCCTATATAAGAGTCACCGCCCCACTTTTTATAATCACGCAGTAAAACACACACTAATCACTATTCACCTTCCTTGAGAGCTTTTTTGCAAAGAAACTTCTTCATTTTCATAGGTAATTTGTGTGCGTCCCACCTAGTATTCTGATGAAGATGGTTGCTCAATTGGAGGATTTCCGCTCTGTGATGTCCATTGAGGATGTTACTCAGTTTTCGTCCGACTATTTCGTGCCTTTGGATGTACGTCTAGAGGCTCCAGATGTGGACGCGTGTATAGCTGACTTCCCCGAAGGGAAAATAGGGCTATACACGAAATTCTTTGAGTACGCGAATTACCGCGTACCCATATCTATTTTTCTGAGCGATTTGCTCAATCACTATCGCCTCCACATCTCTCAGCTGCACTGTATAGGTGCGGCGAAGGTGTCGAATTTTGAAGTAAACTGCCGTTTACTTGCGATAGAACCGACCGTGGCCTTGTTCCGCTCCTTTTACCACACGACGTGGTCAAATGGTTGGGTTTCTTTTGCGAAGCGCCAGGGGGCGCTTCAATGTTATACGGAAAAAGTTGACGCCCTAAAGAATTGGAGGGAGTACTTCTTTTGGGTTGATGACGTGGTCTTTCCCTTTCCCTATGAGTTTTATACTCAGGATTCCTTACCAAGGGATGGGCGCCCCTCACCCGGTTCCTACAGGCTTGCTGACGCGCAGACTCTAGATGCCAATCGACTGGCCATTAACCCCTATCCGGAGGAGTTTTTGGTACATGTGGGGTTGAGCCGCGCTTATTTTGGCGCTGCGGATGAGGTTCCTACTTTCTTAAGTGAGGATGACCGGGGTGGGTGTTCATCCCTTATACTTCATGCTTTGTAAGTATTTTATTCTTGTCTTCGCACTTTTAATAACTAATCCCTTTTTTCTTTCTTGCTTTATTGATGTGCGCAGAGATGGATCTGTTCGCTGTGGTTAAACTGGACAAGCCGAAGCTGGTAACCATAGGGGTGCGTCCTCTGAGGGAAGGAGAGCAGCCCCTGCTGGAGGCGACGGAGGGGCACTTGACCGTCCTGCCGGAGGCGGTCCCTGAGAACACGCCACCACTTCAGGTGACGCCTGTCCAGAGTGTGGCGCCTAATGCGGAGGTGGCGCCCACTGTGGAGGTGGTGCCTAATGTGGAAGTGGCGCATGAGGAGGCGCGATCGGGGTCGTCTGACAGCATAAAGATCCTTCAACCTGAGGAAGTGCTGAGGGAGGAGGTTGTGCAAAATATTAAGCGCAAGGGAGAGGCCGGAGGCAGTGGCACCAGGAAGAGGCGTCGCCACGTCATTGGGGACGCGGAGTCCAATGCGGAAGATACATCTACTTCCGGCGCAGGGTTAAAGGTTGCTGAGACTTCTCCGTTTCTGTAAGTGTCTGCATTTCTATCATCTTTCTCCCCCTTTTTTATCATATTACTTGTTGTAATATTCACTAATTGTTTTTTGTTGCGTAGGGATGATGCTGCGAAGAATGATGGAGTCTTCGTTGATGAGGTTTCCTCTCCACAGAATGAAAACAGGGAGGGGAAAGCCAAGGTTGCTGATGGTGGCGAGGCGCAGCAGCTGATGGATGAGCTGGCTGCGACCGCTGCACGCCAGGCTGAGCTGGTGGCTCAGCTGAAAGAGAAGTACGTCGGGGAGAGCAGTGCTCTTGCCCAGAAGGATGAGGAGTTGGCGAAACTCCGTGCGCAATTGGCTAATGCGCAAGTTGAGTTGGAGGCCTCGCGGGCGTATGCGGAAAAGATTGCTGGGGATAAGGTGAGTATGCTAGCCGACCTTAAGTATGCGAGGGCTAAGCTAAATCAGATAAAGGCTAAAGTGTCCTGGTCGGTGGCTTACCTTGAAGGGAAGAGGGCTGAGCATCATGCCAGCGTCCAGGAGTTCCAGGAGCGCATCGAGAAGATGATTGCGCTGCAAGAGGAGAAGCTGCGCGCCCTCAGTATAGAGTATGACGAGGAGCTGTATCCGCACTTGATGTCTACTATTGCTGAGCGCAGGTATTTTTGCTTACTTGTCTTCATAATGATTTTATTGCCGTGCTTTTTCCTTACACAAATTGTCTTTGTGAATACAGGTGGTTGATTAGCCATGGGCTGCGCCTGGCCGCCATGGGCACGCTAGAGTCCCCAGAGGTGGTGGATGCCTTTGGGAAGGTGGTGCATTGTGTGATGGCGCGTGGCAGGTCCCAGGCTATGGAGGATCTCCACGAGGCCAAGCTGCTGGAGAAGGACTTGGCAGAAGTTCCTGGGTACAGCCCTACAGCCTATGATGAATTGCTGCAAGCAATGGCGGGGTTGAAGGTTCTTGAGTTGCCGCACATTGGGAGGCTGGAGCGCGATCAAGATGACCCTATAGATGTACTGATGGCGGGTTTGACACTGCAGCGCCATCTTGGGGATAATGCAGAAGGGGAACCAGATTACTATCTGAAACCCGATGTTTCGCAACTTCAAGTTCCTGTATTCACGCGGCCTCGCGACATCCTCAAACCCTTTGCTCTTGAGAAGGAGATTCCTTTGAAGGAAGTGCTAGAGCGACATGAGCAGAGGGTTGCTGTGAAGAAGGGTATTAAGGGTAAGGCCGTGATGTGTGGCATTGGCGCTGCACACGTCCCTAGGTCAGATGGTGTGCCTGTCAGCGTTCCAACTGTGTCTATGCAGGATGCCTTAATTTTGTGGAAGCTGCAGGAAGCGGGGAGTTCTGCCGCCCCGGAGGAGAGTCTTGAGCATCGCCATAGCATATAGGCTTGTTGTACTTTATGTTTTTGCCTTGTAATTTTTGTAAATAACTTATGAATAAGATAATATTTTTGTTTAAGTTCGTGACTTTAAAATATACTTGCATTGTTTGCGAAGTTTTTGGTATTTGACCAAGTGTTTTGGCTCGTTATTTGCTAAGCTTGTACTGTGTACTTAGTATGTGCGCATCCGTCGTGGGGTGCGAACGCGAAACTTACCTTGACGTCTCAAGAGTAAGGCGCTTAGCAAGGATACGTGATCCTATGTTGATGGGTTTGCAACCCTCTTACTCAACAAGTGAATTAGTAGGTTAACTTATCCTTTATGCCTTTGTAGGTCTTTAAGTGGTGCATGCACGCCATGTAGGCAATAAAAATGTAAGATAACAATATTGACATTTATTATGTATGCAATAAAGTAAAATACGCTATGGAGTTAGCTAAAAACCATAACCTGTTATTGATACTTGCAAGTTTTGAAAGAAAATAAAAAATACAATTCCTAGGAAAGAAAAAAGAACAAACACTTATTGGGCATCACGTAGGATGCGAGGGTGTCTTTGTAAGGGCCGTAGCCTAGAAGTAACATCTTTTAAGATTGCAGATGTTCCAAGTGCGCGCTAGGTCTTGGCCTTCCATATCGCGCAGTCTGTATGCGCCGTTGCCGAGCGCGTCTGTGACCTCGTAAGGTCCTTCCCATTTAGGTCCGAGCTTGCCTGTGTCTTCTGCGTGGCTCGCGTCGTTGGCGCGGTAAACAAATTCTCCTGGTCTAAATGAAGTGTGTTTGACCTTTGCGTCATAATACTTCTTCATTTTTGCCTTAGCTTTTGCTTCGCTTATAGCTGCGCGTTCGCGTCTTTCTTCCAGTATGTCTAAGTCTATGCGCCGTTCCTCGTCGTTTGTCGTGACGTTGACCTCTGCTGTGCGTATAGTTGGCATTCCTATCTCCGCTGGTATGACGGCTTCTGTTCCATAGACTAGGGAAAATGGCGTGTCGCCAGTACTGGTTTTAATTGTTGTGCGATGTGCCCACAAGACATGCGAGAGCTCATCTACCCAGCTTCCTTTGTGTTTGTCGAGGCGCGCTTTTATTCCCTCGCCTAGACTGCGATTCGCGCGCTCGACTAGGCCATTAGTTTGTGGGTGTTTGACTGAAGCAAAGTGTTGTGTGATGTTTAATTATGCGCACCAATCTTTGAATGGGTTATCACAGAATTGTTTTCCGTTGTCTGATATGATCGCACCTGGTAGTCCGAAGCGACAGACAATGTTGTCCCAGACAAAGCGTTTGACTTGGTTTCCCGTGATGTTTACCACCTCTTTTGCTTCGATCCACTTCGTAAAGTAGTCTATGGCCACGATGAGGAACTTTACTCATCCAGCTGCGACAGGGAAAGGTCCTGCGATGTCAATACCCCATTTGTAAAATGGCCATGGTGAGGTGATTGGTGTAAGCTCTTGTTGTGGTCGGCGCGGAATTGGCCTATGTACTTGGCAATTGCTGCATTTTCTTATCAGATCGCGTGTATCGCGATGCATTGTTGGCCAATAGTATCCTGACCTTAGAGCGCTTGCCACCACGGATCGTGGCCCTGAGTGCATACTACATGACCCAGCGTGAATTTTGCGGAGTACGTAGTCTGCTTGAAGGGGTCCAACATATCTGAGCCATGGCTGTAAGAAAGACCGTCGATAGAGTACGTTGTCGCGTACTTCAAATCGTTGCGCTGTGCGCCGTATTCTTCGAGCGTCTTTATGATCTTGGGGTAGGATTCCCTTGCTAATAAATTCGATGATAGGTGTCATCCATGTAGGATCTTGTTATTCTATCACCGTTGATATCTCCATTTCCAAGATTGACTTGTGTTTTAGGGTTTCTACCAATACCTGTTTTGAGAGGTGTGCGAAGCTTGTAGATGCGATCTTGCTGAGTGCGTCCGCCTTCCTGTTATCTCCTCTAGGCACCTGTTTTATTGTGAACCTATCAAAGTTTTTGATCAAAGATTTTGTCTTTTCCAGGTATTGGATAATGTGTTCATCCTTGGCTTCATATTCACCTAGCACATGGTTAGCAACTAGCCGCGAATCTACATTTGCTTCTAGGTTGTGAACGCCCATTTGGATTGCGATGCGTAGTCCGGCTAGTAGGGCTTCGTATTCTGCCTCATTGTTTGTGGCTGTGAATTCAAAGCGTAACGCGTAGGTGAATTCCATACCTTATGGATTTGTAAGAATAAGGCCTGCGCCTGATCCATCTACACATGAAGACCCATCAGTGAACAGAATCCAGGGTTCCTGTAAATCTGTTTTAGCTGCAGATGTTGGGCTGTCGCTGTCTGGCTTCTCCACGATAAAATCGGCTAAGACTAGTCCTTTGATTGCAGTGCGCGGTCTGTATGAGATGTTATACTCGCTTAGCAGTACACTCCATTTTTGTAAGCGTCCTGATGCGTCAGGCTTAGAGATAACTTGTTTAATTGGCTGATCAGTGATTACAGCTATTGGATGCGCTTGAAAGTATCTGTGCAACCTTTTGGCTGCGAACACTAGAGCCAAGACCAGCTTTTCCATAGCGCTGTAGTGGGTCTCAGTTTTCTTTAGGGCTTTGCTTACAAAATATATGGGTGTCTGGACGGAGTTCCTGTCTGTCAATAGTACGGCGCTGACTGCTCCATGAGTTGCCGATAAGTACATGATTAGTTCTTCCCCTGGTTGCGGTGCGACGAGTTTGGGAAGAGATGCCAGATGGTTTTTAAGTTGTTGGAAAGCTTCCTCCGCTTCGGTAGTCCAGCGAAAGTCTCCCTTTTTTGTACACTTCGTGAGTGTTTTAAAGAGGGGAAGAGATTTGTCTGCTGACTTAGATAAGAAGCGGTTTAGCCCTGCTAACTTTCCATTTAGTGATTGGACTTCTTTGAGTGTGCGTGGGGAGGGGAGATCAATAACAGCGTTTGTCTTCTCTGGGCAAGGTTTGATTCCATCGGGTTCTATCAAATATCCGAGGAACATGCCTTCAGTTGCGCCAAAGGTGCACTTCTTGGGATTCAACTTCATGTTTATTCGCCCCAACGTTTTGAATGTTTCCTCGATGTCGCGCACCAATTCGTCCTCTGTATGGCTTTTGATGACAAGGTCGTCAACATAGACTTCCAAGTTGCGGCCTACTTGTTTTTCGAAGGCTGTGTCCACCAGTCGTTGGTATGTCGCGCCTGCGTTCTTCAGTCCAAAAGGCATTTTTGTATAGCAGTATACCCCTTGACTGGTGTGGAAAGCTGTTTTTTCTTCATCTTCCACTGCCATCTGGATCTGATGATACCCTTTATATGCATCTAGGAAGCATTTGAAAGGGTATCCGCACAAGGATTCGACCTTCCAGTCTATCTCTGGCAGTGGATAGCAGTCCTGCGGACATGCTTTGTTGAGGTCCGTGAAGTCCACGCACATCCTCCAACTGCCATCGCTCTTCTTTACCATAACTGGATTAGAAAGCCAGTCGTGATAGTATACTTCGCGCATGATGCCTGCACCCACGAGCTTATGTACTTCTTCCAGAATAGCCTTTGCACGATCTGGGGCCTGGCCGCGTTTCTTTTGTCGTATTGGAGGGTATCCTTGTCGGATTTGTAGCTTATGTTCTGTGATAGAGCGCGGTACTCCGGTCATATGCTTTGGTTCCCATGCAAAGATGTCTAGGTTCTTTTGCAAGAGTGCGCATACAGCTGCTTTACCTTTGTCAGATAAAGATCCTCCAATCGAAACTTGTTGTTCCGGATAATCTGGGTGAATAGCGACTTTTAAATTTGGCGTTTTTTCCGTGCGCTGTTCTGGAGTAGTCTCTGCTTCGGTTGTTACTGCGATGCATTCTCTTGGTGGTACTGTTGTGTTATAGAGAGTGACAACTCCCCCTTCCACTGGGAATTTAAGCATTCCGTGCGCTGTGGATGGTACCGCGCGCATGGATGATATTCCCGGTCTTCCAATGATACCATTGTATGGTGAAGGAGACTTTATTACCATAAAGTTTATCCATGTTGCGGTTGAGTGTTGTTCATCTCCTACGACCACCAACAAGCGTAACTGCCCCATGGGCCAAATCTTTTCTCCTGTGAATCCTGTTAATGACGTTGTAGCTGGTATCAACTGACTTCGGATTTCAGGTCGCAGTCTTTTGAAACAGTGATCGTACAGGATGTCCACGGATGCTCCTCCATCAATGTACATGCGGTGGATGTCATGTCCCCTTGTATGTATTTCAATGGTTAGAAGCTCCACGACTGCGTTGTCCGCAGCTATAGTAGGGAAGGATATCTATTTTTCTAGAGAGAATTTTTGGCTGACTTTTTGCTTTATCTTGCGTTGCCATGATTGTATCATGTATATAGTATCAGCTTTTTCCTTTGGGGGTTCTTTCTTACCCCCGTTTCTCTGTTTATCTTTTCCCTCCTTGATGTTCTTTACGAGGTGGTCCATCCTGCCTTCTCTAACTAGCTTTTCAATTAGTTGTTTTAGTTGGACGCACTCGTTAGTTGTATGGCCTTTTTGGCCGTGGTACTCGCAGTATCCACTACCTAGGCGCTTTTCCTCTGCAGTGCGCATTGGTGGTGGTTTTGGGAAGTTCGCACCTTCTGTTACAAATATTTCTCTCGGAGTTTTAGTGAGAGGAGTATATTTGTCGTTGTCTCTTCCACTGCGATAATTCCTGCTGCGGTTGTTATTCTGATCATTGGATTGTCTCCGCGGCTGTTCTTGTTGCCTATAGTTTGAATAACCTTTTTTGCTATTCGCAGCAGTTGCTTCTCCTTGTATAAAGGATCTAGTGCGCTTTGTTAACTCGTCAAAGGTCTGTGGAACTTTGTCATTCAGCTTCCGGATGAGTTCTGGGTTATTGATCCCATTCATGAACCCTGAAATTTTTAGGATTTCAGGACATGCTTTGACTTGTATGCTCGCATCCTTGAAACGTTCCATAAAAGCGCTGGTTGATTCCCCTTGACGCTGTTTCATTCTTGCTAGCTCCACAGTGTTTTTAGCGCACTTCTTTCGCTGGGTGAAGTTGAGGCGGAATGCTTTCCGTAATTCCTCAAATCCACTGATGCTCCTACGTGGGAGTTTGCTAAACCATGTGCGCGCGTTTCCTACTAACGTGGAATTAAACATGTGGCACCACACAGGCTGTGGCCAATTTTTGATAGTTGCGGCTGATTCGAAAATTTTTAGGTGATCGTCAGGATCACCTGTTCCATCATATGTTTTCACGTTAGCGGGCATGCGCCTGCGTTTGCGGTCTGAGTAATCGCTGATGCGCCGTGTAAACGCATCAATATTCTGGCGTCGCCATGGGAGAGACATATCTTCATTCTCTTCCTCGCGACGTCTTCCTCTTGACTTCCAGTGTCCTGTTTCTTTATCCTCGTTGTCCGAGGAGTCGCTGGAAGAAGGGTAGTCTCTTTTTCGGCGCTTGCGCCGGCTTCTTTCAGAAGAAGAGCTTGAGGGATCTCTGCTTGGGGATCTTCTTTTCCCAAATCTGTCTTGGATCCTCCTACTCCCAGGTTTGGAAGATCCTTGGCTTGGCGAATGTTGAGGCCCTAATCGATCATGTATTCCCCGACTGCCAAGTCTGGAGTGGACATTGGTGCTCCTCTCGCTATCTCCTGAGTATTGTGAATCAGATATCGTACCCAACCTATCATGGATAGTGGTACGTTCTGCGCGTCTTCCTCGTGGGTGACGCAATGGTGATGGTTCGCGTTCAGGACCAAAATTGAGTCGGGCTTGTAGACCCGCGCTTGCTCTTTTTGTTGCTTCTTCTTGCATGAGGGCGGTTAGGGTTTCATAATTTTGGGATATAAAGTTTCCCAAAGTTAGATCAGGTGCGTCCTCAGTTGTTGCAAGAATTTCTGCCTCAGTATTAGGCGCCCTGTTTCGTTCAGGCGCGCCTGGCGGCGCAGTGTTGTTCACTGCGGGTGTAGCTTGATGAGGAGTGGTGAAGAGGGTGCGTTGGAGTTCCTCAACGCTTGGGACCACTGGTGTGACTTGAGTAGTTCTTACAGGTAGTTCTACTGCTAGACGAGGTGGGGTTGTTCCTGCCTCGTGGTGACCAGGTGTGCTGGTTGTCCCAGCGACTTGTCTAGAGGTTGGATCTTGTTGATTCTTCCTCTGGTGGTCACGTTTTTCTGACTGCGGAGTCCGCTGGCTTGAATTCTTATGTTTCGTCATTCTAGTTCTTAGTAGGGTCCCACGGATGGCGCCACTTGTTGATACAAAAGTTGGGCGTACCTGGTTATTGGCTTTTGCTCTCGTACCAATTCGCTTCTTAGCACTTTGTTACCTGCGTACTAAGAAAATAAGACAACACCGTTAGACTTATCGAGGGATTGTCTCCCCCGATTAGACTCCGGCGTGAGAGTAAGTAATCGATTTAGGGTTCTCTTAAAGAGTTAGGGTTTGTATATCGTACCTTGAATGAGAATCGTGTGATTCTATATATAGGGGCTAAGAAACTGTGTTTCTTGCTCCTTACTCTTCGCACGCGTGGTGCTTATCCGAGGTAAGGATATCTATTCCATGAATAGATAATCCTTATCGTGTACCCGGTGGGTTGGATTGGGCATTGGGCTTCGTGAGCCCAAAGCATTAATACTGCGGCCCGTACCATTGTCATGGTAGCCCACTCATGGTGGGCTTAGGTGTGAGTAATGTCTATCATTTGGGCTCGTGGCCCAGATATAGGCTATACATCATCAACAAAAAAGCAACATTGTTTGCTCCGTCTTTGACCAAATCTTTTAGCGACTACATCTTGACCTTTAGCGACTACGCGTCGTCGCAATGACGACAACAAGAGTGTCTTGAAAATGTTTGAATTTGACCATAACTTATAGCGACGACACGTAGTCGCAATAAGTTTGATGACAACAAAAAAATTAGTCAAAGTCAAAAAAAAATTCCCGGTGCGGGAATTTACCCGCCGAGCCTTTAGCGACGACTTGTTGTCGTTAAAAATCGTCGTTGAAGGTCAATAAAAATCAAAACCTTTAGCAACCACTTGTTGTCGCTAAAGGTTCTGTCACAAAAAAAAGGTAAAGTCAAAAACTCAAAGTCAGTAAAAGTAAGTCAAGATCGTGGTCGCGCCTTTAACGATGAGCTTTAGACGACAACGCTTTCAAAGACCACGTGTGGTCGCTAAAAACTTTTAGCGACCACAAGTTGGACTTTTAGCGACGACATTCATCGTCGCTAAAAGTCCAAAATGTAGTAGCTTTGTGTGTGAAATCTGAAAAGAGAAAATTAGAGTATTTGAACTATATGGTCTTGGTTACTGTAGGATCAAAAAACTAGTTGATTATGTGGATTCGGGAGGTCGAGATTGATCAAACCAATTTAAACAAGACATGTTTCTAGTGAGAGAAAGTCGTGAGTGGGTGGAGAGAAAAGATGTTTTATTATAATGAAATGAACAACTAAACTCTTGCACACCCATCATGGAGAGTCATGAGGGGTATTTATAGGCCTAATACAATCTTTATTTACATTAATGACACTATTAGTCCTTATGTTTATAAGCTAGCTAGTATCTAATGCAATTCCTGTAAATGTCGTCAGCCCGATTTCTAACAATCTTCTTTTAGATGATGGGATACAGGAATTGTTTACAATGTTCGCTACAAGTAGAAATAATATCTAAAAATGGCGCAACAAATCTGAAGATATCTTCACAGCTATTTTTTTCAAGTTGAATACCTCAGCTTTCTTCTTTTCAACTTGCATTGAAATCTTTAAATACTTCTGAAGTTCTCTCTTCCGAAGATACCTTGACATTAATCTTTTGCTCTTAACTTCCTTTGTAGCATCCTTGAAGACAAAACACTATACTGATCTAATTGGGTTATTACTCCTTCTCAATTAATGCACCTTTTTCTTTTTGGTCTTCTCTGATTTTCTGAAAAATGTTACAAAATAACGCAGAAATGAAATAGATAGAATGTACAACTTACTCCCAAACGTACAACCCTTATGATTTGTAACTTAATGTTGAATAAGTGTCTTCTATTTTCTTCAAGTGTCTTCGGTCTTCTAATGTGCAACAAAATATGTATAGTAGATTCTAAACTGTAACTTCTTCAAGCCATGACGATGGTTGTTCGTTCATGGAGCATAATATCGACCAAATGTTCTCACTGTGATGAATACTTCCCAATTACCGAACACATGGACGTCGAAATGAATACTTCCCAATTAGGTAACTTGGTAAATTGGGTAACTCGGTGACGAAGATAACTCAGTGAATAATGGAATTCACTAAAACCTTAACTCGCTGAAAACATGGATCTTGGTGAATTTTTGGAAGTTAACAAACTCGCTAGATAAAGTACTCTATCTCGCTGACAACCTAACTCGCTAAATCTGAAACCCTTATATACCAAAGCAGCTAACTCGCTATTCGAAGCCCTAAACACTCTTTTAACCATTTTTAATCCGCACATTCAAAACTTTAATTGGATTAAAAAAAACAACACAACTTTTTAACCCACAAATCACTCCATAATCATCACGCAAGCTCTAATACAATTATAGAATCTCTAATAAGCATCAAGACCACACATAAATGATGAGGCAAAAAGTGCTACGCTTTTAAGGGGTCATTTAAGCCTTAAGTTGTAATAATATAACCAAATATTGCCTTAAATCGTTCCTTGTCATTTTAGATACTTTTGAGAGGAATTCTGGAAAAGGAAGCATTTTGGACGTTTTTGGAGCAAAATAGTGAAGAAAACGACAAAGTCAATAAATCATGCTGGAACAGTACCTGATGGCGTCACGCTTTACAAGCTGACGACGTCACCCTTAAAGACAAGAGGTGAGAAATTAATTACACTTGACGCGCCAGAAGGTTTTTGAAGATTTATAACGTGACGGTGTCACATGTTATCACAAGGCGTGACGGCCTAGACTACATACAAAGTGACGGCGTCAGGAATGAACCTGACAATGTCAGAATCCATAGAGTGACGACGACAGAATGACGAAGATATCTTAGTGAAACCGTCACATGTTGATCATGGCAATCACAACTTGCGCGCGAAGTAGCTGTTATTGTTTTGGTCATATCTTTTGCATACGAACTCGGATTTAGGTGATTCAAAAGGCCACGCGAAGAGGACGAAAAGATCTTCGATTTGGTGAAAACAGCGGGCTGACGCCGTTATTCCTTAGGGCTGACACCGTCAACCTGGCCGACAGAAAGTTTGCCTATAAATACAACACTATAACTTCACTTTTTGTAAGCCTCAAACCCTAAGTCCGATTCTAGGGTTAGGGTAGGTGTTTTTCCAGCAACTTAGAGGGTCTTAATTATTGCATAAACATCTACTAGTGGTTTGTTTATTGATTCAATCTTATGTTATGTCTTCAATTATCATTCTTGTTGATTGCTCTTCATTGATTATGCTTTGCTAATTCACCTTGTGTCTACTTTTGATTATGTGAAACTTGTATATAATTAATTAGATCTTATTGATTCCTTGTTGATGTTTGTGTCTATCTTCATCAATTAAGGTGTGACAACTTCAATAGGTCTAGTTGATGTAGTTTATAATTCTTGGTTCCTATTGTTTCTTGTTTTAATTGAATGATTTCTATGTTAGGCTTAGGAAAACTGGCTAATCTCCAATTGGTAACATGCTTGAACGTCTTAAGAAATATGAATCGGATGTATACTACGATTTTAATGGTTGTATTTAATGCATAAATGACTACTAAGGAGGCCATGTTAGGAGCTAGTTGTTGGCTCGACATAGGAAGAGGTAGAAGCTTATAGAGTTGGGGAAGATCATACACGGCCCCACGAATGGTATTAAGGAATACAACCCTTCAATTAAATCAAGGTTAACATTCAATAGGTAGAATTGGATAGCTAGCAAGGAGTAGTACATCATAGGTAGACACGCTTCACTTCCCTTGTAGAACCTTAATTTACTTTTCTTGCACATTAGTTTAATTAGTAGCTTTTGGGTTAGTTGATTAGCAACTAATTCCGTTCCTCCTTCCAAAATCGAGATTTTACCGCTTTCATAAAATATAAAATACAAAAAGAATCATCCTTCACCTTTAGACCTAATTGACTTAGTTTTCAATCCTAACGACATTATTCCCCGAGAAAACGATCAATCCCCCGGTATTTGCCACTACACTATATTACATCGGTCAGGTATGGTGGGGATTGCAAGCTTCTCGAGATCCCTCGAGAGGTAAAACCTTTGCGTAGGTGCAATCCCACGCATCAGTAAATGATTATACAATTATAATTTTAGAGAGAGAAAGAGGTGGTGCTCTTATTAAAGAGAAATGAAAAACGCACTAGAAACTCAACACTCTAAATGAGATACATACCTTCTCCATGGCTAGGAGAGGGTTCTTATACATCCAACATGGACGGTTTGGGCCTCATGGGCCGTGGGATGGACTTGGGCTTAGATAAGTACTTGGGCTTGTTTATTTGTTATATATTTTGTTATCCTATTACAAGCTAAAGCCCATTAAGTCTGTAACAATCTATGACAACGTATTACAAGACTCATGTACTCCTTAATAATCGACGCTTCAATTCTTAACAGTTACCTTTTTGAGAATTTGGTTAGCTTAAGGTATTAAGGATAAAGGGCTTGTTATAAATGTTACTAAACATGTGAAAAAAGAGAATACTAGCTAGTTATTATTGGTATCACAATTACTACAGCGTTTTCCACTTTTAGTGATGAACGAATTTATCACCAAAAGTCTTGAAAGTCGTTGCTGAAACTTTTAGCGGCAACATGCCATCGCCAAAAGGTCTTCGTTGTACACTCGTCGCTAAAACTTTTGACAACGAAAGTCAAAGGCTTTTAGCGATGAAAAATGAGTCCCACAAAAATTCAAGTAAAAATGAGTGTGATCCACAAACTTAATTAAATCAAAACACAATTATTTAAATTATTAATTAATTATAGAAATACATAAATATTAAATTACTAAAATAATAGCTTTTCATAATTGAGGTCCACGATTTTGGTGACGAAATTAGTCGTCACGAAAGTATAAACTAAAAAAGCAAGTACCACTTTTGGCGTTTGGCATTCGTATTCTTGCAAATCACATTAACTAAAGCATCCTTGACTATTATATGAATTCTATAAGCAAGAGCTTAAAATAATTTTGATACCACAGTTCATTTTGGAAAAGGGTCTCCTACGGCCGCATATCTTTTAAAGGCAATCACCTCAGTCGTTAATTTTTGGTTAGCGGGAAGGTGTCCACCTATTAGCAGAGTTTGTTACATCTGCTCCTCTTGCGCCACTCCTTAAACCAGATAACTCAATTCGGCCTTTTGCAGTAGGCACAATTTGGATACATTTGGTATCCAATGTTGCTATGAAAGGTGTGGGTAAAGAAATGTCAAAGTACCTTAGTAATTTTTAGTTTGGAGTCAATGTGTTAGGTGGTGCTGAGACTGTTTAATATAGCGTCATAGGGTGTTGAGTGAATGTCAGAATGATAGGTCTCTTGCAATAGTTACAATGGACTTCTCGAATGCATTTAACCTTGTGGATAATTCGACATTACTCCACAAGGTTAGGATTAGGTGTCACTCTATTTCTTTGTAGGTAGATTTCTTATATGGGCAGGTAACGAGGTTGTATATACGAGACACACATATCTGGTCTGCCACTGAGTTGTAGCAAGGTGGCTCACTCGGACCTCTTCTTTTTTATCTTGTATTGCACGCGCCGATACATAAGATTAGAGACAATTGCAAGATTCTTCTTCATGCTTGGTCTCTTGACTATGGGACCGTTATTGGAGATTTAAAAGTGCTGGCCAGGGTGTTAGATATTTATAAGGGTGAGTGGTGCAGGTTTCGGTCTTAAACTTAATATTAAGAAAACAAATATATTTTGGCTCTCGTGTACTGGTATGAAGCTTCGTGAGGGTTTATTCACTGTCGATATTCGGAGGCTATCATTAGGTGTGAAGCTTCTTGAGGAGAAATGCAAATGTTGTTAATTTGATGAGTCTTCATCCATAGCTACATGACCGCAGAGTGAGCTCCTTTTGCTTCGATCTGGTATGGATATTGCCAAACTCTTTTTTTGTTTAACGACTTGTCAACATGTACACATGAAGGAGGCGTCCTTGTTCTTTGACAAAAGATTGCGTGGGTCAATTGAGAACATGGTGGTTTGTGGAGGGCCTTTCTTTGGAGACTTTCAATATCGGCTCTCTCTTTTCATATTCGATTTAGTGGTTTAGGTTTGTACTCAGTAAAAGTGGTTTCCTCTTATGCTTTTATGGCCTCGAAGGCCCAATCTTGGGTGCTGTAAGACCAATTATTACATGAGAGTGGCATATGTGGTATGGGTTATGATTATGTTTGTGCTATAACTTGTCTTCGTGATACGATTCCAAGTTTTGATTTTAGTAAATTCACTAATAAGGACACCACCCCCTCTAAATCCCAACAAACATTGGCTAGTGCCCTTTTTAGTGAATGGTAAATAATATGGAAGTCCATTTCAACATGAATGTGAGACAAAAAGCAGTTTTTGAGTACCTACGGGACCACATGCTCAAGATTTTCTACTAGCTATACCCATACACAGGCTAGGTCAACATATGTCACCGATGGAATATAGTACTATCTTTAAGATATGCCAAGTTTATCGCAAGGGATGTTTGGATTCCTTTAGAGAACATGCGGTTCATTGTAAAGAGCTCCCGGGATTCAAGTACCGACACGATATGGTTAGAGATGATCTTTTTGATGTATGTAGAATGTCAGGACTCCGCCAAGAAAGAAATACCAGTGAACTTTTTGACTAACCCGTTGGATGGAAAATCTACACTTAGACCGGCTAACATTTTGGTTTTTGGATGGGTTGGAGGGAAACATGCGTTTGTAGATATAACCGGTCCTCTCGCGTTCGATATATTTGGTTTCTTTGCACCTGTGGCGGTGGAGCTCCTCAACTGAGTCCAACGATTTATGCATAGTAATGTTATGACACCTAGATTCACAAATGTTGTTTTCAAAAGAATTAGTTTTGCAATCCAAAATGGGCTAACAGCGCAACTTGTTTTTTCGTTTGCCTTCTACCTCTATATTAATCCTATTTTGATGAAATGGAAAACGATACAACCATGAATTGAAAATAAATAAATAAATAAATAAAATGATATGGTCTAGGAAGATCAACATTCATGTGACATGCTTTGGGGCTTCGTATAGAGAACTACTTCCTTTGCATTGTAATTGTATTCTTTTAAATTTTTTGTGAATGGATACGACAGTGAGGGTTCATTGGGTCCTTGAGCAATATGCTAGTTCTCGAGCAATGGTACGATATTAAATTTGGAAAATGTTGGGAAATAAGGACTCGTATGATATTTGATATAACCTAAGGGACTAACTTTACCTATTGTATATTACATACTTAGTCCTTTGGATGCTTTTGTGGTTCCTATGCTAATTGTGGACACAAGTTGGAAGATTGTGGTTAAGATAATAAAAGGAAAACAATGAGGGGCTCAAGTGCAAAGCTGGGAGGACCTTGGTTGCAAAATATTGCTCTTAGTCGGTTTAAGAAGTATATAAGCCAAATATTTTGAATTATTTTTCACTTTTGATATCTGTTTTCTCTCTCAAGCCTAAAATCTCTCTCTCACCAAAGAAAATCCTAGCTGTGTATTTGGTTGTCTTGATTAATACACTTTGTTACCGTTGTTGTTATTCTTGATTGAGATCAAGTTTAGTATTGATTAATTTGTATCTGTTTAAGAACAATTTTATTTTGTAAGAGTTTCTTTTGATTAATAAAGTACTTAAATCTTCATCTTATTAATAGACTTCCTTCATCTGTGCTTAATGAGAAATTTCCTTATGAGTTATTTATAATGAGAAACCTGTGCTTGATAACTTGAGAGTGTTTGGTTGTCTTTGCTTTGCTACTATTGTGAATAATTCTAATGAAATGAGGGGCAGATCTAAAAAATGTGTTATGATAGGATATTCTAATGTTAAAAAAGGATATAGGTTATACAGGCTTGATAAATGTCAATTCATCTTTTCTAGGGATGTTCAATTATATGGAAATGTGATCCCTTTTAAAGATTCTGATACTGATAAAACGGATACTGATTTTGCAAATGTTTCTCAAGACTTAAACCATTTAAACTTTTTTGATGTTGAACATCCTGAGATACCCAATGATGATGAGAGTAGTCTGAATAGTGAAAATAGTTCACAAAGTGAAGGTAGCTACTCTCCTCATCTTGGTATCAATGTAAACATTGTTGTTGATGAAGATGAGCTGGTTGCCACACTTGAAGAGATTCAAAATGTTTCTGAGGGTATATTAGATCAAGGGCCAACTACATCTTTTCAGGATGTTCAAAATCTAGATTCTGAAAATATTTGTTTAACTACTTAACTTGAAGAGAGATTCAAAATATTTGTTGATGAAGATGAGCTGATTGCCACACTTGAAGAGATTCAAAATGTTTCTAAGGGTATATTAGATCAAGGGCCAACTACATCTTCTCAGGATGTTCAAAATCTAAGAAGGTCTTCTAGAACTTCTGTTTTTCCAAAAAATTATAATGACTTTGTTGTTGATTCTAAATTTAGATATGGGCTTGAAAAGTATGTCAATTACTCTAATCCAGATTCTGAAAATATTTGTTTAACCACTTAACTTAATAAAAATAGTGAACCAAAAACTTTTCTTGAAGATTCTAAACATTCCTATTAGATTGATGCTATGAATGATGAAATGGAAGCTTTAAATAAGAATGATACATATGAAATCACTAAGTTGCCTGCTAGTAGAAAGGCAATTGGAAACAAATGGGTGTGGAAAATTAAGTATAAGTCTACTGGTGAAGTTGATAGATATAAGACTAGATTAGTCGCTAAAGGGCTTAGAGGGTGTTGATTTTGAAAAAACATTTTTTCCTGTTGTTAAAATTGTCACTATTAAATGCTTACTTAATATTGACGTGCACAGTAGTTGGCCTATTTTTTCACTTGATATTAATAATGCCTTTTTATATGGTGACTTAGAAGAAATTGTTTACATGAAATTACCTGGGTGATATTTCCCTAAGGATGATACTAGAGATTGTGGACTTAAGAAATCTATATATGGATTAAAACAAGCTCGTAGGCAATGGAATGCTAAACTCACTGATGCTTTAATTGAAAATGGTTTTAGCCAACGTAAATCAGATTATTCTTTATACACTAAGTATGATAATGGTGTTTTCATGCTTTGGTTGCTTATGTGGATGGTATCATTATTACTAGCAATATCATTTCTGAAATTCAGAATTTTAAGTCTTATCTTAAAACTAAGTTTATGATTAAGGACTTAGGAAAATTGAAATATTTTCTTGGTATTGAAGTAAATGACATCAAAATGGAATTTGTTTGAACCAAAGGAAATATTGTCTTGACTTGTTGTCTGAGTATGGCATGCTTGCCTGCAAACCTGCTAAAACACCAATACAGTCTAAACTTACTATTACCAATGAAGCTACTGATGATGATCTAGTCTTGGACAACATTACTGATTATAAAAAACTTATTAGAAAACTGATTTACTTGACTAACACAAGACCTGATATATCTTATGTTGTACATTGCTTAAGTCAATTTATGCATTGTCCTCTTAAGTCTCATCTCAGGATTGCTTTTAAGATATTAAGATATCCTAAGGGATCTCCAGGTATGGGTATTCAAATTGCAAAAAGCCCAAGTATGACCTTAACTGCTTATTCTGATGCTGACTTGGCTAAATGTGTGCCAAAAGATCTGTCACTGGTTTTTGTATCTTTCTGAATAATTGCCTTGTTTCTTGAAAAAGCAAGAAACAATCTACCCTCTCTAAATCCTCAACTGAAGCAGAGTATAGAGCTCTTGCTTCAGTAACCAGTGAAGTGATATGAATTCTTAAAATCCTAAAGGATTTGAAATATGAAAATTTTCTTCCTGTTCCACTTTATTGTGACATCAATTCTGCAATTAAGATTGCAGCCAACCCAGTTTTTATGAAAGAACCAAACATCTTGAGATTGATTTACATTTTGTAAGGGATTTTTTTTCAAGTTGTGGTTAAAACTGTTAAAGTGAAATCTGCAAATCAAATTGCAAATATCCTAACCAAAGGGTTGGATACATTACAACACATAAGGAACTTGTCAAAAAAACTGGGCTTAATAGATATCTATCAGATATCAGATGAGAAGAGGATGTTAGAAAATAAGGACTCGTCTGATATCCGATATATGACATAATGATAAAGTCGTTTTCGTAGTATATAATTATTCCGAAGAAATACCGGTGAAAGTATTTCCCGGGTCGTTTTCCCAGCGAAGGTAGAATGGAGTCGTGAAATATCGAATCGCGAAATCGAGTCGTGAAAAGTGGTAAAGTAAAAATAGAAAACAAATACTTCAAGTATACACAAACAATGATAAAGCATGCAAAAAGTACAAGCTGATTATGCACAGAAGTGAAAAACGCGGAAACGGAAATGCAACCGTAAAATTTAAAACGTAACGTTTATCGAAAAATTATCCTACGAACTTGAAAATATTTTCTAAAATTCTAAAACTAATAAAAAGAATTTTAAGAAAAGGAAAAATATTTTTTTGAGTTTTTATTTATTTTCTAGAATTAATTTCCTAATTTTGGAATTAAAATTGAATTAAAAATAAAGAAAAATAGAAAAATAAAGTGGAAAAATGAAAATATAATTCTAATAATTCTAAAATATTATTAAAGAAATTCTAAAAATATTTTTGTAATTTTTCAAAGCTTTTTCTGAATTTTTATGGATTTTTGTTATTTAAAATGTATTAAAAATTGATTAAAAACTAAAATTTAATGAGAAAAATACTAAATTAAGCTAGAAAAATTTGAAAAAATTCTGGAAAATCTAAAATATTATTCTAATACTAGGAAAAATAAGAAAGTTTAAATAAGCCCACTATTAAGCAGTATGGACACAATAAGCAGTTTGAATAAGCACTTAGAATAAGCACTTCTACAATAAATCGCACCAAAAGTTTAGGGAATGTGTAATGGACCTAAAAAAAACTAATGAAGCTCAAAAATCTCAAATAAGCCTCGCCCGTAAGCCAGAAAGCTCAGCCGCGTGTCATATGTCACTATAGCAAACAGGTGATAAGCAGGCCTCAATAAGCTATCCAAATAAGCTCTAAATCACCAATTAAGCAAAAACACTTAAAGATAAGCTGGCTAAGTTCTAGTGGACCAAATTTCAGAATTTAAGAAGCTAGTGAGAGCTTTTTTTGAGGCTGAGAAAACAGCTTATTACAACAAAATTATAAAAGGTGCAGGGCTAGGGGCTAATTCAATGCTAAATTTTAAGCTACAAAAGTACAAACTAAACACAAATTCAGTAAGCTAGTAATTCAATCAATCCAAAGAACCAACACTTATACAATAAGCTCAACTGTAGAGGTAGCTATGGGCTTATGAATCATGAGCTGATGAACAAGATTCCTGGTGCAGGGCACATATTGAGCCTAACAGCTAACTTAAAGATTATGAAAAGCACTCTAGAAAAATTCTAAAAATCAAACTAAAAATATCCTAGAAATTACCAACTGGCAAGCTTTAAAATTCAACAAGTTTCAACTAAATTGATTAAGAAATGAAGAAATGAAAAATGAAGACAAGAATAGATTTGAAAATGTTTTTGGATTTTTTTTACTTATGTATTGCATAAGAACTTTGACTATAACCAATTTGAACAGATTATAACTATCACTAGATGTATACTAAACTTGTTTAGACTTAAAAATCACAATCCCAAACATAAAATGCAACAATAGAACAAGTATGCATAAACAGGTAACAAAAGTAGCAGGCCAGAAATGATGTAGAGATCTAATTTTGACTTATGCTAAGTAAACTACCAAACTTATGCTAATACTAAATTATTCTAACCTATAGTGTACTAATAGAGCAGAAAATTCAATCAATAAACAACAAGAACACCTGGTAAATAGCAGATCCAAACACCCTTTAAGAAACATGTTATTCTAACAATTGCAAAACTAAACTAACAATCACTAAACCAATGATACAAACTGATATACTAACACTAATTGAAGCTAAAACAGCAAATGAATTCAACAATAACCAACAGCATCTCAGAATCACATATCCACTAGCTACCACAGTTAGATCAGATTCACTTATATCAATCTATGACAGTTAACTAGGCTAAAAATCCAATATAACCAAATAACCTATCAACTAACCAATACTGTTCAAATACGCAATCTAATGACTAATCTAATCAGTTATAAACAACAATCAAGCTAGCAAATCTGATCTACACGAATCAAGACAGTAAATGCAATTATGAAGCTAAAACTAAATTAAGAACTCACTGAATAACACCTCAGCTGAACAGAGGTAGTCTTGAACCATAGCCTATCTTTAGATAGACTTAAAATCATCTCTGCAACCAATTACCACTACTGACTAACCCAAATTCTTCATAACCTTTCATCTTTGACTTTCATTGACTACATTCACTAGAACGAATTTAAACAAAATAAACTATCAACAATTATTGCTTAACTTGAAAGTGTTTATGAAAACAGAAAAATGTGATATAGAAACAGGTTTAAGAAATTTGCAATGAAAATTAAATGATACAAAATTTTTACTGAAAACTGAACTTTCATTAAAACTAAAAATGAGTACAAAATAAGAGATGAGAAAGTTACAATAAGCTGAGAATTAAGCTAAAAATTATAAAAAACTATACTAAGCTACACTAAATTAAGCCTACTCCTAACCTAATCTAACAGCTTCAAATGTGGTGAGTGAAGAGCTTTTTATAGCCTGAGGAGTGAGGGTCTTCAGAAGGCTTCTAGAAACGGTATCTCCATAAGAATATCCCCATTTGATCCCTTGTGACACACGATGGCCAATCAGAGGCTTCAAATCCTCCCAATGACGTGTTCCAGCCAATCAAAACAATCCACTTGTCATTCCTTTGCTGTTAAACTTCTGACAGGGTGTCAGGGATGTGGGAATTGACCATCGTACCCTGAATACGAGGTTAATTAGAGTGGAAATGGGTAATTGGGAATTGGGGTAATTAGGGTTCTTGGTGAGCTGAGTAAAAATGGATTGGGGGTAAAAGAAGCGCGGGGTGTTATTTTATTATTGTTTGGTTTATGGACCGGGTTTAGTGGTTGGGTATGGACCGGGTTTTAAGGAGAGTGGGCTTGGGCTTTGAGTTTTTATTAGTAGACATGGATTGGATTTTTTGGGCTTTCATACTGATGGATCAGGCTAATTATTAATTTTCAGCTTTTGGTATAAAATGTACAAGGGCCATATATGTAAATTTCCAAACTCCAAGGGTAAATTCTGCCATTCTTTGAAAAATAAATCCAAGGGCTAATCTTGCCAAGTAGTTAATCATCAAGGTAGATTCTGACAGTCTAAGCATAAAAGTGATCCGAACTTGAAAACTCTTTCCCGGCTTCGGCTCTTGAACCAGCTTCTAGTCTCGTGCTCGTTTTTCCGGTTTTTGCATGATATTTCATCATTTTATGATAAATCCGATCCTGCACATTCACAACATAAAAACACGTGTTTTCTTGGCGTTTGTTAGCTCAAATAGTCATTTTGGGTCGATAATTGGTAATGAAAATGTGTGTAAATTAATACACACCAAAATCCCCCCCGACTAAAGTATTGTCGTGTCGTCACGCAATGTGATCAATTCACGCTTTTGGGATAAATAATTTCAAAACTCTTTTTACAAACTTTGAAAAGTAGCAAGGAGGTTCGAAAGAAGTAATAAAATCATTTATTCCCGAAAACGCTCCGTTTTCCAAAATTTTCCTTTTATTCCTTTATTCCACTTATACTTTCTATATTTGGACTTTTTCTTATTCATACTTGTGACGGTTTGTTGAACTTTCATTATTTTGCAATAATTATTAGGGTCAACGAGTAGAAACACTTCTATTTAAGTAGCGACCATACGGATAAAAATCGTCATCCTTGATTTTTCACGAGTCCCCAAACTAAGCGTACAAACGAGATCACAGCTTATGTACAAATTAGATGCTAACACTACTCATAACAGTTACTTGTGGAAACTCCTTACTCCCATTTCCTAGGTTTTGTATCTAAATATTTTATTTTGTTGAGAAATGAATTGCTTCATATTTTCTCGTTTCGATAATTTTTAAGTCCGATAGTGGTACCTAAGTTAAAACGATAAGTAGTTATTCATTTTCTCTTAAGAACCACTGCAATAGAAATTCGGTCCACATCAAGGAATTTGGGGTACATACAATATCAAGGATATAAGTTGCGGAGTACGATCACGTGCACCTCATGTGACTGATTACTAATCACTTATCACATGCACCTCACGCGCCAACAACTTATTTATACATACATAGCTCTTATTAAACAATACTAACAACTTTCACTTTTTTTTTTTTTTTTCCTTTTTCACTTTTCTCATACTTTTGATACTTTTCACTTTTTTCTTGACTTTTATCAATACATCAATGGAAGCTTATAGGGTAGCTCCAAAACCACATAGATAATCAACTCTTGACTTTTTATTTTTCACTTTTGGCTCTTATTTTTGATGTTCCTTGATATGTACCCAACTTCTAAAGCAAAAATTCTCTTAAGAAAACAAAGAACTAAATATTATTCAAACCGAAATACCACTAATTAACCTAGAACATCTATTATATATGGGTGACGTTTCTGATGGGAGTAAAAAGCCACAAGTACCTCTCATGAGCTCTAAAGAGAACCACTACTCCACGTTTAGCATCTAACTTCTAAATAAACTCTATCATTTCTCGCTCTTCGCAATTTAAGATTCCAAATAATGAAACCCGCGAATACTTAGCCGATAATCAGCCACACATATATAAAGTCAGATACGGAAACTTTCAAATTCTAGAAGAAGAATTCGCGTTTTCTAGCTTCTGATGTAAAAGACTAGCGAAAGCTTTTAAAGCTGCGCATGTATAAAGTCAAGTACGGGAACTTGCAGATTCTTAAGAAAGAATTCGCATTTTATAGCTCCTGGTGTACAAAACTAGCACAAGCTTATGTGATCATCATTGGTTAAGGAAACAAGCTAGGGCTCAACACGCCCGGTCAAGTCAAAATATTTATTCCTACTCTCGCCAGCAAGAAAGTCAATAAGGTGTCAAAACACTTATTCAAACTTTATTATATTTTTGTACTACTTTTTCAACTTTTTCTCATTTTTTTTGTGCTTTTTCATTGATTTTTCTCAAAATTTTTGAAATTTTCAATTTCTTCAATTTTTTATTTTTGGTGGAAAAACGGAGTTGCAAGAGTGCACGACATGTGAAATATGCAAGGTCAAAATCGAATCGAAGATTCACCCTCCCCCCGACTAGAACGAAACATTGTCCTCAATGTTTTATTGGGTTAAGGTAATCCTAACAAAATTCTAGGCCGTTTATTAATTTTGCCAAAGAAAACGTTAGTCGATAAGATTTAACGGATATAGGATAAGCAACGAATGATGAAACTCGAGCTAAAACAACGAGCACGAGAGTCTTCATTATTCGGGCAAAACCTGGACATTCACAAACAACAACGAAGCACAAGAATGGAAGAGGTAGTCCTCCTCACGTCACGTTAATAAGAAATAAGAAATTTAAGAAGATGAATGATAAGCATGAGGTGCCTCCCACGAAGCGCTTGTTTTTGTTCACCGAGTCACATGAGCTTGACTCGATCCCCGAATTAATTCGTCCTTGGGGAGAGCAAATGAATCGGCCACTCGGCACAAAAGATAGAGATGCCCGGATCAAATATGGTATCCTCACTCCCGGTGGAGTGGAAAGAAGAAATAATGGGATAAGTATAAAATGGTTGAAACACCCGGATGGTAAAAGCAAATTCGATTTCAGAAACCTCCTCCACCATTCTAAAAATATTCTCATTCGTACCAGATTCATAATCTATATCGGGTGGTTTTGCAGGTGGACGAGAAGAAAGCAAATCGGAAGAAATATCATTCTCGTCATTCTCAATACCCGGTGGTATCGAGTCATCCGCAGCAAGAAATATATTGACATCCTCTAAAAGAGGGTCACGTAACGGATTATCGAAAATAGGAATATAATCAATCTCAAAGTGAAAGCACTCATAATCCGGAAGAGAGATATCAGCATGAATAGTGGGACTGCCACTACTCGTCTCTTCAAATCGAAAAATTTCAAGCTTGGGTAAGAAATCACTATCCATATTGAGGATAGGAGAAAAAGTCGGAGGATTTTTCAACGCCTCAATACGAGAGATAAGAAGATTGACATTCAACAATGTTTCACGAAGAGCTTCATCTTGTATTTCCACATCAACATCTTCTTCATAATCATCTTCAAAGCTTTCAAGCTCAAGATGTTCTTCATCAACATAATCGATCTCTCCACATGATATAGAATCATCAGAATCGGAGAATAACTCATCACGATTATCTTCAACCGGTGTTTCAATATGATCATCAACATGATTATTTTCAACAAGTTCAGAATCATTGTTAGAAATCTCCTCGGACTCACTCAAGATTGGAACGAGGTTCTCAACACTTGACTTATTGAATTCGTCCGATTCCGTTGCCGGAATAGTGTCAAGATGCCCGTCCCCCATTGTTAGAGAGTCTTCGAGTTCTACGGGAGAAGAGATAGAATCATTTTGAGGATTGAGATTGATCGTAATCGTGGAATCATCATCGTATAAACAACACTCGCAAAATTGGAATTTCCTTTCTTCGGTAGGAGGTTCTTCCATCAATCTCTCATTAGGCTCGGGAGAAGATGTGTAACGATTATTCACCATCTCTTTCAACTTATCGAGCATTGATTTAAGTTCAAGAATATCATTATTGAAACTGGAAGTTTGTGGGGGTTGGTAAAAACCGTTAGAATCGTAATAAGAATTAGGTTCATGATAAGAATTTTCAAACGATCCCCCACAATATTCAAAACTCGATGTATTTTGAAAATCACCATTGTAGTACGAATTTGGCTCATAAAAATCATTTTGAGGAAAATTATTAAAGCTCGAGTCGTAATCGAAAGACGTGTGAGCACTCGGGGCATAGCACATACAATCGGTGTATCCACATCCATAACAAAAACATCGCCCACACGGCCTTCCTTCTTCGGACGGGTTTCCACAATTATAGCAATAAAACGCAGGTGGTGGTGGTGTATAAAAATCGGGAATATTAGACGAATTATTGAACGAATTTTGATCATATGTATGAGAATTACAATTCAAACAAACGCCATCTCGAATATTATCTCCACATTCGTCGCACGTACACCACACACACAACCCTCCGAAAAACGGTTCTCCACAATTAACACAAAATGGATTCATAAGAATTAAACATAAGAGGGTTTGAGAAGAAGAATCAAATTTTAGAGGATAAGAAGATTATTTTTGTTTTTGATTTTTTAATTTTTATATTTTTAAAGAAAATATTTACAAGATAGAGGAAGGCTTATCAAAACACGATTTTTCAAAACGAAAATTCAAAAACTCACTTCGACCTTCCTCGACAGCGGCGCCAAAAATAGATAAAGTCGTTTTCGTAGTATATAATTATTCCGAAGAAATACCGGTGAAAGTATTTCCCGGGTCGTTTTCCCAGCGAAGGTAGAATGGAGTCGTGAAATATCGAATCGCGAAATCGAGTCGTGAAAAGTGATAAAGTAAAAATAGCAAACAAATACTTCAAGTATACACAAACAATGATAAAGCATGCAAAAAGTACAAGCTGATTATGCACAGAAGTGAAAAACGCGGAAACGGAAATGCAACCGTAAAATTTAAAACGTAACGTTTATCGAAAAATTATCCTACGAACTTGAAAATATTTTCTAAAATTATAAAACTAATAAAAAGAATTTTAAGAAAAGGAAAAATATTTTTTTGAGTTTTTATTTATTTTCTAGAATTAATTTCCTAATTTTGTAATTAAAATTGAATTAAAAATAAAGAAAAATAGAAAAATAAAGTGGAAAAATGAAAATATAATTCTAATAATTCTAAAATATTATTAAAGAAATTCTAAAAATATTTTTGTAATTTTTCAAAGCTTTTTCTGAATTTTTATGGATTTTTGTTATTTAAAATGTATTAAAAATTGATTAAAAACTAAAATTTAATGAGAAAAATACTAAATTAAGCTAGAAAAATTTAAAAAAATTCTGGAAAATCTAAAATATTATTCTAATACTAGGAAAAATAAGAAAGTTTAAATAAGCCCACTATTAAGCAGTATGGACACAATAAGCAGTTTGAATAAGCACTTAGAATAAGCACTTCTACAATAAATCGCACCAAAAGTTTAGGGAATGTGTAATGGACCTAAAAAAACTAATGAAGCTCAAAAATCTCAAATAAGCCTCGCCCGTAAGCCAGAAAGCGCAGCCGCGTGTCATATGTCACTATAGCAAACAGGTGATAAGCAGGCCTCAATAAGCTATCCAAATAAGCTCTAAATCACCAATTAAGCAAAAACACTTAAAGATAAGCTGGCTAAGTTCTAGTGGACCAAATTTCAGAATTTAAGAAGCTAGTGAGAGCTTTTTATGAGGCTGAGAAAACAGCTTATTACAACAAAATTATAAAAGGTGCAGGGCTAGGGGCTAATTCAATGCTAAATTTTAAGCTACAAAAGTACAAACTAAACACAAATTCAGTAAGCTAGTAATTCAATCAATCCAAAGAACCAACACTTATACAATAAGCTCAACTGTAGAGGTAGCTATGGACTTATGAACCATGAGCTGATGAACAAGATTCCTGGTGCAGGGCACATATTGAGCCTAACAGCTAACTTAAAGATTATGAAAAGCACTCTAGAAAAATTCTAAAAATCAAACTAAAAATATCCTAGAAATTACCAACTGGCAAGCTTTAAAATTCAACAAGTTTCAACTAAATTGATTAAGAAATGAAGAAATGAAAAATGAAGACAAGAATAGATTTGAAAATGTTTTTGGATTTTTTTTACTTATGTATTGCATAAGAACTTTGACTATAACCAATTTGAACAGATTATAACTATCACTAGATGTATACTAAACTTGTTTAGACTTAAAAATCACAATCCCAAACATAAAATGCAACAATAGAACAAGTATGCATAAACAGGTAACAAAAGTAGCAGGCCAGAAATGATGTAGAGATCTAATTTTGACTTATGCTAAGTAAACTACCAAACTTATGCTAATACTAAATTATTCTAACCTATAGTGTACTAATAGAGCAGAAAATTCAATCAATAAACAACAAGAACACCTGGTAAATAGCAGATCCAAACACCTTTTAAGAAACATGTTATTCTAACAATTGCAAAACTAAACTAACAATCACTAAACCAATGATACAAACTGATATACTAACACTAATTGAAGCTAAAACAGCAAATGAATTCAACAATAACCAACAGCATCTCAGAATCACATATCCACTAGCTACCACAGTTAGATCAGATTCACTTATATCAATCTATGACAGTTAACTAGGCTAAAAATCCAATATAACCAAATAACCTATCAACTAACCAATACTGTTCAAATACGCAATCTAATGACTAATCTAATCAGTTATAAACAACAATCAAGCTAGCAAATCTGATCTACACGAATCAAGACAGTAAATGCAATTATGAAGCTAAAACTAAATTAAGAACTCACTGAATAACACCTCAGCTGAACAGAGGTAGTCTTGAACCATAGCCTATCTTTAGATAGACTTAAAATCATCTCTGCAACCAATTACCACTACTGACTAACCCAAATTCTTCATAACCTTTCATCTTTGACTTTCATTGACTACATTCACTAGAACGAATTTAAACAAAATAAACTATCAACAATTATTGCTTAACTTGAAAGTGTTTATGAAAACAGAAAAATGTGATATAGAAACAGGTTTAAGAAATTTGCAATGAAAATTAAATGATACAAAATTTTTACTGAAAACTGAACTTTCATTAAAACTAAAAATGAGTACAAAATAAGAGATGAGAAAGTTACAATAAGCTGAGAATTAAGCTAAAAATTATAAAAAACTATACTAAGCTACACTAAATTAAGCCTACTCCTAACCTAATCTAACAGCTTCAAATGTGGTGAGTGAAGAGCTTTTTATAGCCTGAGGAGTGAGGGTCTTCAGAAGGCTTCTAGAAACGGTATCTCCATAAGAATATCCCCATTTGATCCCTTGTGACACACGATGGCCAATCAGAGGCTTCAAATCCTCCCAATGACGTGTTCCAGCCAATCAAAACAATCCACTTGTCATTCCTTTGCTGTTAAACTTCTGACAGGGTGTCAGGGATGTGGGAATTGACCATCGTACCCTTAATACGAGGTTAATTAGAGTGGAAATGGGTAATTGGGAATTGGGGTAATTAGGGTTCTTGGTGAGCTGAGTAAAAATGGATTGGGGGTAAAAGAAGCGCGGGGTGTTATTTTATTATTGTTTGGTTTATGGACCGGGTTTAGTGGTTGGGTATGGACCGGGTTTTAAGGAGAGTGGGCTTGGGCTTTGAGTTTTTATTAGTAGACATGGATTGGATTTTTTGGGCTTTCATACTGATGGATCAGGCTAATTATTAATTTTCAGCTTTTGGTATAAAATGTACAAGGGCCATATATGTAAATTTCCAAACTCCAAGGGTAAATTCTGCCATTCTTTGAAAAATAAATCCAAGGGCTAATCTTGCCAAGTAGTTAATCATCAAGGTAGATTCTGACAGTCTAAGCATAAAAGTGATCCGAACTTGAAAACTCTTTCCCGGCTTCGGCTCTTGAACCAGCTTCTAGTCTCGTGCTCGTTTTTCCGGTTTTTGCATGATATTTCATCATTTTATGATAAATCCGATCCTGCACATTCACAACATAAAAACACGTGTTTTCTTGGCGTTTGTTAGCTCAAATAGTCATTTTGGGTCGATAATTGGTAATGAAAATGTGTGTAAATTAATACACACCACATAACCTAAGGGACTAACTTTGCCTATTGTATATTGCAGTCTTAGTCCTTTGGATGCTTTTGTGGCTGTTGTGCTAATTGTGGACACAAGTTGGAAGATTTGTGGTCAAGATAATAAAAGGAAAACACGGAGGGGCTCAAGTGCAAAGCTGGGAGGACCTTGATTGCAATATTTCTCTTAGTCGGTTTACGAAGTATATAAGCCAAATATTTTGGCTTATTATTCACTTTTGATATTTGTTTTCTCTCAAGCCTAAAAGCTCTCTCTCACCAAAGAAAACTTTAGTTGTGTATTTGATTGTCTTGATCAATACACTTTGTTACTACTATTGTTGTTATTCTTGATTGAGATCAAGTTTAATATTGATTAATTTGTATCTGTTTAAGAACAGTTTTATTTTGTAAGAGTTTCTATTGAGTAATGAAGTACTTAAATCTTCATCAGATTATGTTTTTCTACAGAAAACAAAATGTATATGGATTTACTAGATGGATTTCTCACAATATACATAGTTTCAAAATTCAACCATTTGCATGTAATTTCTCTTTCAAACAAGTACCGTATCTTTACATATTAACCAAAACAAAAGTCGCCATCTTCATTTTTAGTTAGCATGGTGTTGAAGCAAAATCTTGCACTTCGGTCAATACTATCGGCAGGCTTCAACCTTTGATTCGGTTTTAGTCCTGCACAAATGAGGAAACGCTCGTTAGCCTCGCCCCGGGTGTTATCCCAGGACCAAGCTCCGGCGCAAGAGTAAGAATATGAAGACCGAAGGGGTATTGTAATAAATGCGAGTAAAATGCTTGTGTGTGTGTTGTTGGAATAATAAATGGGGTTGGGGTATTTATACTACCCAACCCTTACCTGCTTGTACTTGTGAACAGTACCCTAATTGAATAGTTGTCAGTCGCCAACAGTCCCTACAAACAGTACTTTGACCCTAGGTTAGGCTCGTAGGGTGGCTGTCAGAGCACACGTGCCCACGTGGGGGTCCTTATCCCTTTTAATTAGGAGTAAAATATTCGGCTAGCGTCTTGTCTTCGGACGACGCTCGGCTAAGTGCGTAACGTCCGGATCATGGCGTCCGGACGGATACGTCAACATGTCCCCCCCCCCCAGTATTGGACTATCGATTCCTTATCGTTAGTACAATATTGGGTTCGTAAATACTTGTTCACTTTTTTTTTTTTTTTTTTTTTTTTTTTTTTATTTTCATGTCTATTGGATTAGCCCATTATCGTTGCAGCTGGTTGGGCCGATTCGCTGGTTGATGGGCCAATTTGTTGATGGGCCAGGTTAAGCCCATTTAGTATGAGGCTGTCTAGTGGGCTTTTGCCTCGTTGTAGCTACAGTGTCTCCGTCGAACGCAATTTCCTATTCACGTGTATGATCAGGATGACGCCACGTCAGCGTCATTATGACTGATGAGACGTTTTCACTTCTTCCAATGTATTCCCAGTATCCCTATATAAGGGCTGTTACCTCTCATTTTTTTTTACGCTGTGTGTTTTTTATTCTACTATCATCCGAGAGCTCTATTGTCATCATCTTCCGAACGTTCCACCATTCGTCCGAGGTTAGTCACATACTTCTTCTTTCTTTTTATAACTCAATCCCCTTCGGTATCTTTTAAACATGGCTGAAGAAGGACCGGTAGGAAAATTTGACATGCATCTCCACACCTCTCAGTTATCCCAATCGGACTTAGACTCTATTATTTCGACATACAATATCCCGATCGACCTTCATCCCAGCCTTCCGGACCCCAATCTGACGATGGATAGGTTGCCTTCGGATAAAATAGGAATATACACCCAACAATTAGATCTTGGGGGTGCTAGGGTTCCCTTCTCTCGCTTTTTTATTACAAGTGATCAAACATTTTAAGATCCATTTCTCTCAAATAGTGCCGATAGGGCTAAACCGCGTGACCCTTTTTGAGATACGGTGTTATAGCTTGGACGAGAGACCAACGGTGTCATTATTTCGGGTATTTTATAGACTCTGTAAGCAGGGCAATTGGTTCTCCTTTGAAAGCCGGACGGGGCGAAGGGCCCGAAAGTGTTTTAAGGAGATTTTGTCCGGGTTGAAGCACTGGAAATCTAGGTTCTTCTTGATCGACCGCAGGGCCATACCGGATGCTATGGCTTGGAGACACAGAGACTCCAAAATAACCAAGGTAAACGTCTTTCCCCTCTCCCATCCGGAAGCTGCCGCGGATAAGCTTGCCGAGACACAGATATTTCTAAGGAAGCCTCTGCCCGTTCTTCTTTGGTTGTCCGGTTTATCTTCGGTGTGGGAGAACAAACACTTGGCTGTCATTTTAAAAGATACCGAAGGGCATGGTAATGCTCCATGCACCCACTTATATTTTTCTTACCTTTCTCCCTCTTTTCTTTTTTTATATATATTTCTCACGCATTTGCATCGGCATTCCTTTGGTTAATGCAGTTGTTACAATGTCTGAGTTTCTGGAGCTGCCTAATTGGGAAGGAACCGATGTGATTGAGGGATCTCCCATCCCGGATGGTCAAGCCCCGCCCGTGAGAACCGTGGAGCCCCTTCCGGAGGGTCAAAATCCTCCTGCAGTTGAGGGTTTGATGAAGATAGCCGAGAGGGCTAATGACGAGGTAGTAAAGGCTCGTGAAAAGAAGGAGAGAGAGAGCCGGTTGAGAGCCGAGGGGAAAAGAAAAGCCGGTGAAGGGCCCTCCAATGCTACACCCAGAAAGAAAAATAGAGGCACTAATTATGCTGGGGTTATGCCTTCTTTGGGAGCAACATTGGACGCAAGTCCTATCAATCTTGCACCCCCCAACTCCGCTCCTCAAAATCCTCCAGCTAATGTGGAGCAGCCAGTTAATGAAGTGGCCGGGCAAGAAGGAGCCGAGGGGGGTGGCAACTCCAACATTCAGGCTAACATTTCCCCCATTCGGGTTGTGGCCGTAGAGCAACCGAGGAATTCTGGCCCGCATGCCTCTGATGGTAACCATTCCCTGTTTTGACCATTCATGTAAGCTTTACGTATCGAATCTAACACTTTTCCTTCTTTTAAACAGCTCGATCAGTACAACGTTCTCATCCCGCGGGACATCCTACCATCCATGTGGTTACATCCGAACCGTCTGGTACTGTACTTCATTTATTCTGCTTACGAAACATTTTAGTTGATTGACGGTCATTTATCTCACTACTTTTCATCGTTTTTTTTTTTTAGATCATTCTCTGAATCAGGCTGACTTCTTTGTGCCCGGATGGACGCTCAGGGAGGACGTTCGGCTGAATTCCTACCGGGCGTGCCGTGAGATGCTCAACCATCTTGCCACCCTGGCCGAACAGGAAGCTCTGAACGAGTTGGATAATATAGGCCTGGCTAGGCAGGCTTACGAACAACTGGGGATGAGCACAGTTTCTATGGGGGAAGTCCTCCGCCGGTTCCGCCACTTGAATGCCGACTACCGTGAGTTGTCTAATATTCATGACAACTGTCAAGGGCTAGCCGCAAGGGCCGAGACTGCCGAAGCCGAGCGTGATGCTCAGGTCGCTCGGTATGAAGATCTGGCCACTGAGCATGAGGCTATGGGGCAACGGTACAAGGCCTGCGCTTTAAGGTATAAAGACCTAATGGAGAAATCCGCTGGGTTTGATCAAGAGAGAGAGCTCCGGCTCAAGAAAAATGAGGAACAGGCCACCCGGATCAACCAACTGGAGGCTGCTCTATCGGCCTCTCAACGTCAGGCCGAATCGTTGGCCAAAGACAAAGCTGATCTGATGGCTAACTTGGCTCAGGCGGACATTGTTCGTCAGAATTTGGTTAAGTCTTTCATCCTTGTGGCTTTCCGGAGGCTTCTTGATAGCAGGGAGTACAAGCAATCTCTGGGCAAACCCTTCAACCTTTCTTACTCTGCCGGATGGCAAGATGGGGTTAAAGTTTCCAGGAAACCGGAAGACGCGGAGAAGATCATGAGTACTTCAAGAAATCTGAATCCTGATGCTCCAAAGATATGGAAGGCAGAGTTTAATAAGCTGTTCTCTTTTGACTACCCTTATATCAAGAAGATTTGTGATGCTCATCGTCTTCCGTTGGGCGATCTCATGAACCTCTTTCCTGACTCCCCAGTTCCTGTGGGTTTGACAAACACTTCCACCCAAGCCAATGAAGAGATGGAGGGTAATCAGATAGCTGCATCCGGAGGGGAAAATGTCAACCCTCCGGCTTAGTCGATGCTTTTGTACTCTTTATTTTGGACCTTAACTTTTTGTAATTTTAATTTTTGTAACATTCATGAGGGTTTATACTCGTATATAATGGATTTTTTTTTTTTGATTATTATTTGTACAGCCATTGTTCGTGACGCTTGCATTAATATTTTTCAGTTTCCCCCTTTTTTTATATCATCCTTTTGCTAGGATTGACTCATGACCATACATATTACCCCTTTTTGTTTTCAAGTATTGCTTGGGCACCCGGAACGGTTATGACCGTCCGGGCATTCAGACTGGTTTTGGTCTGATCATCTGAGTTGTCTTCGGGCATCCGGAACGGTATAATTGTCCGGGCATCCGCTGACACGGCGGGCGTCCGAAGCATAGATGGTTACTGCTCTCGGGCATCCGGAGCGGTTTAATTGTCCGGGCATCCGCTGATACTGCGGGCGTCCGAAGCATAGATGGTTACTGCTTTCGGGCATCCGGAGCGGTTTAATTGTCCGGGCATCCGCTGATACTGCGGGCGTCCGAAGCATAGATGGTTACTGCTTTCGGGCATCCGGAGCGGTTTAATTGTCCGGGCATCCGCTGATACTGCGGGCATCCGAAATAGGTGTTTATTCGGGCATCCAAAAAGAATTTTGGGCATCCGCTGCGTTTTTGATTGCCCGGGCATTTGTCGTCTACCGAAGGAGGCCAGCCTTCGGAGACATAAGTATCTCATGATTTCACAAAATTGTAACGTTCCCCAGGCGGGAAGCTACATACTTCATTAATATATTGCCAACATCATAATATAAAAGCATCATAATACAAAAGCTTTAGAATTCTAACAATAACAGTTTTTATAAGAAACACTTTCTGAGATTGATGGCATGCCAAGTGCGCGGCACCTCCGTATCATCCATATTTTGTAACTTATAAGAACCGTTGTCGTATGCTTCAATGACTCTGTATGGTCCTTCCCAATTCGGCCCTAGTTTCCCTTGGTTCTCCACTCGGCTTGCTTCATTCTTTCTAAAAACGAAATCACCTACTCGGAAGTTCATCGGCTTCACCCGTTGGTTGTAGTATCGTTCTACTTTTGCTTTGTACTTAGCCTCTTGTATTGCAGCTGCTTCCCTTCTTTCCTGCAACAAGTCCAGATTTAGGCGCTGCTCTTCTTCATTTCGGTCAAGCACAAGGAGCTGATCTTCCTCACTGCGGTTTTCGTCGAACATCAGAGTCCGATGAGTTGGCATTCCTATTTCCGCCGGTATGACTGCCTCACTTCCATATGTTAAGCTAAAGGGTGTATCACCGCTGCTAGTTTTGAGTGAGGTACGGTGAGACCACAATACGTTGGGCAATTCATCTACCCAACCCGCCCTTGCTCTGCCCAATCTTGCCTTTATCCCTTCCATGAGGGACTTATTTGCCCTTTCTACCAAACCGTTGGCCTGCGGATGCGCAACGGCCGTGTTCATCTGTCTGATCTTCAGTTGTGCACACCAGCTTTTGAAGGGATCGTTCACAAAATTTGTCCCATTGTCTGTTACTATCACTCCCGGTAGGCCGAAACGACACACGATGTTTTCCTAGACAAACTTTTTTACTTCCTTCCCTGTCGTTTTTGCCAGAGGTTTGGCCTCGATCCATTTTGTGAAATAATCTATGGCCACGATGACAAACTTTACCCTCCCTGGGGCCTCCGGGAATGGCCCTAGAACATCCATTCCCCACTGATAGAATGGCCACGGGGCCATGATTGAAGTTAGAAAAGTTTTGGGCAGCTTTGGCACAGGTGCGTGTATTTGGCAGGAATCACACTTCCGGATCTCCTCTCTTGCGTCGCGGTGCATCGTAGGCCAGTAATATCCTTGTCTGATTAACTTTGCTACCACTGATCTGGGGCCGGAATGCATGCCGCAAGCCCCCTCATGTACTTCCCTGATGATGTAATTTGATTGTAACGGGCCTACGCAACGGAGCATTGGGTTCAGGTAAGACTTTTTGAAAAGAACACCTTCCTCCATTACATAATGGGGAAGTTTCATGCGCAGACTTCTTGCTTCGTTTGCATCCTCCGACCATACTCCCTCTTCCAAACACCTAATGATCGGTGTCATCCAATTGGGGCCTTCTTCTTCTACTATCGTGTGTACTTCGGTTTCTTCGGTGGAGGGTTTTGCTAAAACTTCCACTAGTATTTCTTTCGTTAAATGATCGAAAGCCACCGAGGCGAGTTTGCTAAGTACGTCTGCCTTCTGATTCTGGGTTCTTGGTATGTGCTGGATCTTAAAATTGTCAAACCTTCCGATATATTGCCTTGCTTTCTCCAAATACCTTATCATACTGTCTTTAGCGGCCACAAAATTCCCATTGATCTGGCTTGCTACCAATCTTGAATCAATTTTGACAATTATAGACTTAACTTTCATTTGTTCGGCTATCCGCAACCCTGCTAAAAGTGCTTCATATTCGGCCTCATTGTTTGTGCTTTTAAAATTTAGCCTCAGAGCGTAGGTAAATTCTTCCTGCGTGGGGCTGATGAGCACCAAACCTGCTCCGGAACCCTTCTTACTGCAGGCTCCACGGTATACAACGTCCATTCCGTTTTTTCAGTAATCTCACAAACCTGTCTGCCTTTCACTTTTGCGTACCGCTCGTCCATCCCTACCGGTATTTCGGTTAGGAAATCTGCCAACACTTGTCCCTTGATAGCGTTTCGGGAAACATACTTAATGTCATACGCACCTAACTCCACCGCATACTTAGCAAGCTTTCCTGATGCCTCCGGCTTGTTTAAAACCTGCCTGATCGGCTGATCCGTGACCACTTTTATCGGATGTGCCTCGAAATATCTGCGGAGCCTCCGAGACGCGTGTAACAAACAGACCGCCAGCTTTTCCATTGGGGCATAATTTCTTTCCGCTTCATTCAACGTCCGGCTGACATAATGAACGGGTAACTGTTTTCCAGATCTTTCAGCGACCAGCACTGCACTTACTGCCCGTGAAGCAGCCGCCAGGTATATGTGCAGATCTTCCTTTGGAACGGGGGTTGTTAATGAGGGAAGCTCCAAAATTAACTTTTTCATTTCTTGAAATGCCTCTTCGGCATTTGAGGTCCATCTGTACTCATCCTTGTTCTCCTTGGTGATATTCTTGAGCGTTTCGAAAAAATGGAGCGACCTTTCCGCCGAACGCGACAGGAAGCGATTGAGAGCGGCCAATTTGCCGCTGAGACTTTGCATCTCCCTCAAGGTTCTTGGCGATTTCATTTCCGTAATTGCTTTTATCTTCCTTGGGTTTGCCCGGATGCCCTCGGAAGTCACCATGTAACCGAGAAATTTGCCTTCTTCTACACCAAATGAACACTTTCTAGGGTTTAGTTTCATATTTATTTTCCTTAGATTGTCAAAAGTTTCAGCCATGTCCGCTAGTAAATCCACCTCCGTTTTACTTTTGATAACCATGTCATCTACGTATGCTTCTAAATTCCTTCCTATCTGCGGACAGAACGCCGAGTCTACCAAACGTTGGTATGTGGCTCCGGCATTCTTCAAACCGAAGGGCATTTTGGTGTAACAATAAGTTCCTTGTTCTGTGTAGAATGCCGTTTTTTCTTCGTCCTCGGCAGCCATTTGAACTTGATGATAGCCCTTATATGCATCCAGAAAACACTTATACCGGAAACCCATTACGGACTCGATCTTCCAGTCTATTTCCGGCAGAGGGTAGTAATCTTTTGGGCAGGCCGAGTTCAAGTTTTTAAAATCTATGCACATCCTCCAGCTCCCATCACATTTTTTCACTAGCACCGGATTTGATATCCAAGTGGGGTACCTTACCGGCCGGACGATCCCTGCTCTTAACCACTCTTGCACTTCATCGGCAATCACTTGATTCTTTTCCTGAGAGAAGGTCCGTCTTTTTTGGGCCACCGGAGTATCTTCCAATCTGACATTAAGATTATGCTCCACCAAACGACGTGGTATACCCGTCATGTCAACGGGTGACCACGCAAATACGTCTTTACTTCGCTTTAATAATTCGACCAAGCTTCTTCGACACTCTTTTGAGAATCCTTTCCCGATGGTCACCAATTGCTCCGGATAAGCAGGGTGGATCATGATCTCTTCTGTAAGTCCTTGTTCCATCTCCTTTTCGAGGCTAATTCCAGCCGTCGCCTCCTCCTCCGAACTTATCCATTCTTCCTCAAACCCACGACATTCCTTGATCGCTGCTGCCCTAGTAACCAAGGTTGTAATTCCCTTTGGAGTGGGAAATTTCATCATAGCGTGGATGGTAAAGGGTATAGCCTTAAGCTCTCTTAAACCGGTTCTTCCCAATATAATGTTGTAGGGTGAGGGTGACCTTATTACTGAGAATTTCATCTTGGTTTTCCGGAATAGCCCATGGTCCCCAAAACATACATCCAGCTCTATCTTTCCGATAGGCTTGATTATCTCTCCCGAGAACCCCACTAAAGGTGATCCGGATTTCTTGAGTTTGGATTGAATCGAAGGGCATAAATTGTTAAAACAATGCTCATACATAACTTCCACTGAGGCTCCCTCGTCCACAAAGATCCTCCGTATCAAATACCCCTCGACTTCTGCTTCCACTATGAGAGGCTCCTCGGATACATCATCCGAGACTATCGGGGGAAAAGTAATGGGGACCCTCATCCATGGCTCCTCATGTTCCCTAGACTTTCTTTTCGTTGTTCTCACGCTTCCAATCATGTTTATCACCTTTTTCTTTCCTTTGTTCCCTTCTTGGACCGGCTCTTTTCCCTGCCTTACGTTCCGGATCAGATGGTCTAGCTTTCCAGATTCCAGGGCCGCCTCAAGTTGTCTCTTCATCATGTGACTATCGTTGGTATAATGCCCCTTCTCCCCATGATAGTCACAATATCTGTCTGCGTTTTCCCTGCTTGGCTTCCCCACCAACGGAGGAGGATGTGGAAGTCGGAGTTGGTGTTCAGTAGCTAGTATTTCCTTGGGTTGCTTCCTGAGTGCCATTAACCCTGGTCGATTGTTCTCCGGCTTCCATCCATCTTTTTTCCGAAAATCTCCTCTGTTTTGATCTGGCCTCGGAGCAACGTAAGGAGTGTATGGTTCTCAGAAACGAAAGTCACCTCGACGGTCGTGTCTACGTCATTCAGCATATCCCCTGGATCTCTCGGACTTTGGTGGATAACTGAACCTCCGATTACCCTCTGGGAATTCTCCTTTTGGGAGTTCTGTGGTCTTGTACGCATCCTCTGCCCTGACAAAGTCATCAACCCTCGTCATCATCTCTTTCACCGTCCGGGGCACTTGGTCGGAGAAACGCTTGGCCAACTCCGGACACTTGTGGGCCGTCATAAAAGCTGATATACGCATGAGATCTGGTACTCCTGGGATGTAGCTTGCCTCGTCGGTCCATATTTCCTTAAAGTCAGGCAAGGTTTCGTTAGCTTTCCTCGAAATCTTGAATATCTCTGTCGGATCCTTAATTCCCTTCTGTCTCAAGGAGAACCTAGTAGTGAACTGCTCCTCTAGCTCATCCCACGTGTTGATGCTACCAGGTTCCAGACGACTAAACCAACCCTGTGCTGCCCCGTCTAGTGTTTGCTGAAACATCCGACACCACACTGGCATCGGCCATTCTCCCTGATTGGCCGCTCCGGCAAATCTGTTCAAGTGGTCATCCGGATCTGTGGACTCGTCATACAACTTCAGGTTGCTCGGCATTCGGTGTGACGGTCCAGAGAATTCGTTTATTCTTCGGGTGAAAGGCGATTTAGCTACGGACTTGTAAGGCTTTTCTAAATCTTCCTCCATTTTGTCTTTGGTTTGCCTATCGCCCGGGGTCTACCGTCATCTTCACTGAAATCCAGCCGTATTGGCTTAAGGACATTTCCTTCCAGAGCATTGTGTTCTTTGACCAACTCTTTCAGGGCTGTCAGGTGCCCTTGTATCAAATCTTGTATGTTCGGCGAGTCACGGTCGTTCCGGTTTAAACCTTCCGGACCGCCCGCGTTGGGACCGTTTCCTCCTGTTGTTGTGAGGGGGGTCAGAGGTGGAAGGTCCGTCATGCTATCAGTATGTAGATCAGATAACGGGTCCCACGGATGGCGCCAATTTGTTGAAGCAAAATCTTGCACTTCGGTCAATACTATCGGCAGGCTTCAACCTTTGATTCGGTTTTAGTCCTGCACAAATGAGGAAACGCTCGTTAGCCTCGCCCCGGGTGTTATCCCAGGACCAAGCTCCGACGCAAGAGTAAGAATATGAAGACCGAAGGGGTATTGTAATAAATGCGAGTAAAATGCTTGTGTGTGTGTGTTGTTGGAATAATAAATGGGGTTGGGGTATTTATACTACCCAACCCTTACCTGCTTGTACTTGTGAACAGTACCCTAATTGAATAGTTGTCAGTCGCCAACAGTCCCTACAAACAGTACTTTGACCCTAGGTTAGGCTCGTAGGGTGGCTGTCAGAGCACACGTGCCCACGTGGGAGTCCTTATCCCTTTTAATTAGGAGTAAAATATTCGGCTAGCGTCTTGTCTTCGGACGACGCTCGGCTAAGTGCGTGACGTCCGGACGGATACGTCAACACATGGATTGTTTAGTTAACTAAAAATAAAATATTAGATGTTGAATGATGGAGGTGATCGAAGTCATATGAAAATATTGATGTATAATAATTCCCATCTATAAAATCCAACATTTGTTGTGGGTCCTTACGCCGACCGAACCAATTATTCCTTTGTATTTTTCATTATCGACCAATGATCATAATAGCGTGATCTCCATGTAAGATTGCCATTACAATTTTTAATAGAAAAAGGTATCTATCGTTTGATAATTAGTTAGTCATTATATATGCTGCTTAAAATACTAAAAGAAAAAACAAAGAGGTTAAGATTTGACGTTACAACTTTTCGTGTTTTCAATCTTCTCTTAGATATATTGACGTACTATTATGGTGAATGCGTGTATGTGGGAAGTCATTTTTGTTTGAATATTACTAGATCCACCAAAAGTTTACAAAAAATTATCCACTCGCTGACGTGGCAGAGTGGTGATTGGTTGGTTTTCTGTGGGCCACAGAAAACCAACCAATCACCACTCTGCCACGTCAGCGAGTGGATAATTTTTTGTAAACTTTTGGTGGGTGTAGCACTCCTCTTTTTGTTTTGTCAAGAGTTCATCTCAGTGTCACCGTTAGTCTTTCCCTTTTTCTTTTGTATCACTAGTATCCCCCTCAACTATTTTCGTTTTTCATATAATACACAAACTATTGATAGTACTCAAGTTATAATCGATAACTATGCGGCTAAAAATATGTGAATCTATTGGGGGCGCACACGTATACACCGAAAGTATGCTTTTAATTACTGTAATTAATATATTTATAGTGAGTGTATTAATTATATTATTAATAGTTCACGAAATGTTTAACAGTCGTTAGTTTAACCGTTAAATGCTTAAATAACGAATAGGCTTATACAATTATTTGGTAATGGACTAATTAATTGGGTAATAGCCCAAATCAAATAGGTTTATGCTATATAATGAACCCTTTTGTTCATTATTTGGTTTACTTGTTTACCTAAACCATAAGATAAAACTTTCCTCTCTTCCTTTATCAAAAGTCGACCGATTCCCAACCCTAAACCCTTAGGGATTTCGGCCAAACATCAAACCAACACAAAACCGTGTGTTTTGTTGTGTTCTTCGTGAGCTTGAACTAGCATTCAAGCATACTTCATTGGCGTGTTATGTATGTAACCTTAGAGGCGACTTCCTTTAGTTTCTTAGTGTGTTTCGTATGATACAAGGTACAAGAAACAAGATCCGAGCTTGATCAACCGAGCAAAACCAAGAGGTTAGTAAATATATACGTATATTTATGTGTTAACTTGTGTGCATCAAACGGTAACCTTTTGAAATGTTTTTCGTTGTGTATACTCGACAGAGTTTTAAAATTCACGCATAAGGCGCGCCTAGGCGCTAAGTCGCACAAGGATCTAGCATTTGGGATTTTTTTAGATCGAGGCTCACGACAAGCATGAATCCCACAAAAATCATACGCCTTGAGGATTTTGCGCCTTTGCGCCTTCGGGATTTTTGCGCCTCAGAGATGTATCGGGTTTTTTGGCCCTTTTTCTAAATATTAAGATAAGGTACATGGCCTTATAAGTTATATACATGGGCCTTTTAAGTCATAGGGTGAGTATTTGTATGATTTGTAAATTTGAACTGATTTTATGTTTATTTTATTGATTGAAATTTTCTTTAAGTTACTTTGTTTCATTAGGTATTTTCTTTACGACATATTATCATGAAAATGTTGCATTGTGTCTTGAATATTACTAGTAATATGTTGTTTGCTTGATATTTTGGGTTAAATTGTTTTTTTTTTTTTTTTTTTTTTTTTTTTTTTTTTTTTTTTTTTTTTTTGAACGGAAATAAACAATATATTAAGAAAAAAATGACAACTAGCAAGACGCTAGTTACCAAAAAAATACAATTACAACTACAGACTAGAACCAAAAAAAACTACCAATTCTAGACTCATCCCGTGACATTAACTGCGAGATCCACAAAAGGAATGAAAAAACTCGTGCCAATTATGATGAGACACGAGAAAAATTCCAAACCAACGAGGGCCGAGCCACCGGTTTTCACCTCGTAGTGTTTTTGATGTTGATCCAACCATGTCACGGGGAAGCAACCAAATACAGACAGCAAACAAAACGAAACGTACCAGACACAATAAAATCCAAAGAAACACAAAGTAGCCACAATGAAGCCACACATAAGTCGCATGAAAACATAGCAAGAAGCGACCATCTTAACCATCAGGCACGGGACAAACGATCCAATCTTTCCATTCGTAATGATGTTTCCTATCCCTGTTACTAATCCATAAGAATGAAAGAGACACAATCGACTGAAAGGTGTTATAGATATCAACAGCTTCATCCTTATGGAGCTTGTTGTTTCTTACCTTCCATATATGCCACCACCACACAAACATGATAGCTTCAATGATGCTACGGTGATGTTTAGTGATAAGGTCTTTATTCCATTCAACCACATTTCTAGGAGGTGAGTTAGGAACAGTCTTGTGAATCCAAACATTGATATGTTTTCGCAATTCACTAAAGAACGTACAGTGTTGAAACAAATGGTCACCTTCATCAATTCCATTATTACATAACCTACAGCTTACCGTGGTCACATCGATACCTCTCCCGAACAAATTTAGATGAGTAGGCAAACCATTTCATAACATTCTCCACACAAAGATGTTTACTTTTTTCGGGATAAACTTGTTCCAGTAGGAAGCGCAATCCATAGAACAGATTTTTTGATCAAGTTTGTTCCGAAGTGAAGCGATGTTGAAGCTGTTATTACCATCTAAGTTCCATCTCCAAGTGTCATCGACACTATCCAAAGTGTTTGGAAGAAGATTAAGCAAACCTTGCAATTGACTTTGCTCGTTTCCATCTCTAATTTATCTTCGCCACTTCCAAATCCACGCCGAGGATATGTACTTGTCACAAACGAGACAATCCTTTTCCAATTCTAAAGCAAATAGCCTGGGAAAAAGTTTATCAAAAGACTTCTGCCCACACCAAGACTCCTTCCAAAAACATGTTTTGTGGCCATTACCCACCTTTCTAACAATAATGTTTGTAGGCATGTCATAAGAAGAATGACACAAGTTAATGGCCATCATTATATTTTTCCACAAGCCTTTGCTGTTAGCCGAATTATTACAGAAACAAAACTTGCCATGGATTTCATTAATGATTCTACCCCAAAGGCTCTATTGATTATGTAACCCGCGCCATTTCCACTTATATAAAAGTGACATGTTCATCGCCTTTAAGCTACCAATACCAAGACCCCCATATTCCAAACTAGCTAAAGCCGAGTCCCACTTTATCCAATGAATTTTACGAATGTCTTTTGATCCTCTCCAAAAAACCGAGGCCCTAAGAGATTCTAATCTCTTATTGACAGCTTTAGGCATAGGGAACAAAGACAAAAAACAATTACCCAAAGAACCAAGAACCGACTTAATGAGAGTGATCCGCCCCCCAATAGACAACAAATTCGCTTTCCAACCCGACAATATTTTTCTGAACTTACTAATAATCGGCTCCCAAAAAGAAATACGATTTGGATTACCCCCAATCGGTATCCCAAGATATTTGAAAGGCAAACTTTCCGCTTTACAACCAGTCAAGGCGGCGAATCTATCAACCTCATCAGATTTAACCCCCACCCCAATGATAGAAGACTTATGGAAATTAATTTTAAGTCCCGAAATGCCATAAAAAAATCTTAACGCTTCCGACATTTTGAGCAAATTCTTTTCGTTCCAATCCCCGATAATCATCACATCGTCAGCATAGAAAAGATGAGAGAGCGAGACTTGATTAATTTTGACCCCGGAAAAAATACCTTGATTAACCAAGTTGTCAATGGCAATGTGAAGACCTTCCATAGCAATGATGAATAAAAAAGGGGCCATAGGATCTCCTTGGCGCAATCCACGATGAATATTAAACTCTTCGGTAGGACTACCATTAATTAGAACTGAAGATCTAGCAGATACTAAACAAGCCTTGATCCAAGAAATCCATTTGTGTCCGAAACCCATTTTAGCTAGCATATATAACAAGAAGTCCCAAGATAAGAAGTCATACGCTTTTGCGAAATCGATCTTAAACAACATCATCCTTTTTTTCTTGTATTTATACCAATCTATCACCTCATTAAGCAAAAGAGGGCCGTCCAAAATCTGACGACCTTTAATGAACGCCGATTGTTCGATGCTAACAATTTGATCAATAACCTTGACCAGACGATTAGCAAGCAATTTGGTAATAATTTTATATTGAATACCAATGAGGCTAATAGGTCTAAAGTCAGACATAAGAATGGGGTTACTAACCTTGGGGATGAGTGTGATGAAAGAAGAATTACAGCCGATTGGAATGATTGCTCGCTCATGAAATTCATTAGCCATATTAACCACATCGTCCTTCAGAACGTCCCAATACTTCTTCACAAAAGCAAAGGAAAACCCATCCGGACCCGGGGCTTTGTCCCCCCCACAACCCCAAATAACCTTTTTAATTTCGTCAACTGTAAATGAAGCTTCAAGATGGCTAACTTCATTCACAGTTACAGTACGGACCGAAGGAGTATTCAAAGTAACCCGAGCACCCTTAAATGGTTGAAATTTATTCGCGAAATAATCTCTGAAAATTTTCTTAACCTCAGTAGGATTATCGATCCACACCCCATTATGTTTCACACCTTTAATACTACCCGACTTCCTTTTGGCATTTATAATGGCATGAAAATATTTAGAATTTTCGTCCCCTTCTAGCGCCCATTTCACTTTCGCTTTTTGCTTCAAGTTTTGTTATTTCGAATATTGAGATCACGTAACTCATGCATTAACCTTTCGCGACTCTCAGCCAGAAAGCTATTACCATTAGACTTTGCAATTTGGTCATCAACTTCTGCGATCTCGTGAGTGATAATATCTTTATTTCTACCACTCAATCTTTCTTTATTCCAATCTTTAATCACACTTTTGAGATGTTTCAATTTATTTTTAAGCATGTTAAATGCACTTTGTCCTCTGTTGCTATCCACCGTATTCCAACTTTCCTTGACCATTTTATCAAAACCCTCAATCGTGAGCCAAGAATTAAAGAACTTGAAGGGACTAGGACCGAAGTCCAAATGCTTTTGTTTAAATAGCAGGGGTCTATGATCCAATACAATATCGTCAAGGGCTTCAACCACAATATCCGAACACAAATCAATAACCGGTTTGTTCACTAGAAAACGGTCTAATCTACTAGCTTTAAGACCATTCGGAGAGGTGCGAGTGAACTTGTGTCTCCCCATTTTCAAATCAATCAAATTGCCTCTAGTGATGAAAGTATTAAATTTCTTTGCGTTTTGTAATGAAAAAGCAGACCCCATTCTTTCGTCTCCGCTCCTAATGGAGTTAAAATCACCACAAAGGATATAATTCCCTTTGTTAGCATGCATGAAATCCACCAAACTATTCCACAATTCAAGTTTATTTCTTTCCGACTGAGGCGCGTAGACGTTAACCATGTAACAATTAAGCTTAGAAACCACCCAAGTACCCTTAACCACCACAAAATGGTCACACACTTCGCTTTTCTCCATCATAAACGCGTCCCAGTCCCAAATCGAAAAAATGCCACCCGATTGCCCATTTGCCAACAACTCCACATAATCGTGATTAAAATTTCCCCAAATGTTCTTAACCCGACATTGATCGGGTACAGACATTTTAGTTTCTTGAATACAAAGAAAATTGACCCTATACATACCAAGGATGCGACATAACGACTTCCTTTTAAAATCACACCCTGTTCCGCACAAATTTATGGAGAGAATATTCATTGGAAACCTTTGTCTCCACTCATCCTGGTGACAATCTGACCAAATGAACGTGCATCATCTTCCACCTCGAATCCCATGACTTTACCCACCTCCAAAATGTCATTAATTTTGTCAACCCCATTACTAGATTCCATGAATGAAAGAGAAGAGCCATTAGCTTTAAACTTCATCTTATCAGCACCTGACGTGTGCTGCTCATTATCATTTCTATCAATGGAGTGAAAGTAAACCCCCTTAACGAATCCCGGTGCTCCCGACGATTCAGAAGAATTGCTTTGGCACGATCGAATCACTGGAGGGCATGACTTGTGTTCTATATTTCTGTTACTTTTTTTTTAATGAGCTTGTCCAACGGAAAAATATCATCCGACTCACCACTGTTTTGATCACCTTTACTAGCCATGTTAGATTGCTCAGAAACCCCTTTGTTCATCTTATTACTTGGGGAAACCTCCATACTTAAGCCCGAAGGGATTTTACACCCCACAGTTTCAATACCATCTTCCTGATCTATTTCCAAAACCGGATTTTTACTTCCAGCATCGTTCACTTCCTCTGCCTCAATGTTTACAGATGTTTCCTGTGTCAACTTTGTCTCTTGAACCATATTTATGGGCTTGTCGTCATGTGATACCTTGGTATTAAAAAATGAGTTTTCATCAGTGAAACACTTCGGACTCGCCTCAGCATTGATAGAATCTTCCTTACACAAATTTTGATCAAACTCTTCACTACGACCGTCTCCATTGTTACTAATATCATTATCCGCCTCACCATTTTCACTGACGTTGTCATCCGAGGTATTCGAATTATCATCACAAGACTCTTCATCAGTCATTTCTTTACTATCCGAATCATTACCATCAGGCTGCAAAATCTTTGGTTCCCAAGGGGCAAATTCCTTCAACCAAACAGTGTATGGCTTTTCATCCAAGGAAATAGTTAGTTCCTCAAATATAAAGCTTTTAGATTGTGACAAAAGACACACTTTAGCCACAGAAGATGCCGATTCCCATTCACAATCAAAAAAGAAACCTTTTCCCCATTTCTCAGTAATGTCCACTATTGTCTTTCTGTGCCATGCACCCTTAGGAATTCCATGAATCTCCACCCATACCATACGCTCATCCGGGGTAAACGAATTACACGGAGCCTTTATCGCTACAAATATGCCTTTGATGTTTTCGTTGACCATGAATGAATCTTTAGCCTCAAGTGAACCAAATGTAACAAAAATCCAACGACCGCCTATATAACATGCATTAACATCATAGAATCCCTCCGCATTGATCCATTGACTCACATACGGAATAGACGCGGGATCCTTAATTTTGATTAATAATGATAATTGACCATCTTCAGCATTTTCTGTTATAGAACTAACCTTGACAATCCGACGTTTTAAGGGAACAAATTCATCTTTTGAACCAGACACAGCCGCCGCAAATGATTTATCCTTAACCACTGAGTTTACCTTATTCCCCAATTCCTTCTCAGGAGGAACGACCTTGCTAGCCATCTCGGGAATCCTATTGTGGAATGTTCTATTAAATCTAACCACATCCGCATACAATTTATACTTTGCAATCCACATAGAGTTTAGCTTCAATAACAACGTATTAGCATCAGACACCTTTAAATATCGAACAAAAGCAAATCTTTTTCCCACCTTAGATAGCCGATTGGCAATAAAGACATCGACAACCGTACCCCAAGCCGCACACTTATTCCACAAATCCTTACTTGTAACATTATGTGGGAAATTAGTGACATAAAAGGACATAGACATTCTATCCAAGGTACTAGTTTTAGGTTTAGGGTTTCCCTCCATGTTACTTCCCTTTGTCTGCGTGGCATGATATCCTCTTGTAGAGTGATTAGGGGTGCTATTCGGGTCGGGTTGGTCGGGTTCGGGTCAAACGGGTCGGGTCCAAGTCGGGTCGAGGGTAAAAATAATATACCTGAACCCGACCCTATTTGAACTCGGGTTAGTCGGGTTCGGGTCAAATCGGGTCGGGTCAAGTCGGGTCGGGCCAAGTCGGGTTCGGGTTTGTCCAATTTACAAAATCACATAATTTTATTTTATTTTTTTTTTATTTTTTATTTTTATTTTTTTTTTTGCGAACGACAATTATGAAAAACCAAATTCACTTTGTAGTTTGTACCTTTAACATGAAAAACTATGTATATACTAAGATACCAAAGATTTCATACATACGAAATAAAAAAGAGAAGATATAATGTTCAAAAAAAAAAAAAAAAAAAGATAAGATATGCATGTAGTGGAGCCATGTTCATGTTTCAAGTGTGAGGTATCCACGTTGCATATGAAAAGGGGCATGTCATATACCTTCAAAGTCAAACACTATAAATTCTCACACCCACCACCTTTTTCTCGAGGAAGTAATTTCTACGTTCAAACACTATGTCCGGGCAAAAAAAAAAATATATATATATATATATATATATATATATATATATATATATATATATATAGAAAATGGTTCAAGTTTACTACATGGATCACTTAATTTAACTTGGGCCTATCAATTGAAAAAAAAAAAAAAAAAAAAAAAAAAGAAAAAAAAAAAAAACTCGGGTTCGTCGGGTTGACCCGAACCCGAATAGGCAAGTATTTTAAACCCGATACCCGACCCGAGTTCGTAATCGGGTTAGTCGGGTTGACCCGATTGACCCGACTAAGATTTTAGACCCGAGTAACCCGACCCGAGTATCCTTATTCAGGTTCGGGTCCGGGTCGGGTCGGGATTTATGACACCCCTAAGAGTGATAATACGATCCTTTGTTGGAAGTTACCTTGATCCAATCACCCTGTAAGCTTGCCGCCGCCATCCTCTTTATGGGTTTTAAAATTTAGAAAAACTCTAATTGTTAGTGGATGAAAATTGGGGAAAATTGTTGTAGAGTAAAATTAAGGAGATTTTGAAAGTGGGTTTTGTTTTGATTGAATTATGATTGGTTAATTTGATGGAATTGGGTTTGTGATGATACTGGGTGTTGACGCCATGTCCTTTTTTGTGCTGATTTTTTATTTCAGAACTATGGAGTACTTACATTTAAATTTTATCAACTTGGGTTAAATTGTGAGCTTTGTTTGATGTAAATCTACAAGTGTAGGACACAAGCATATTTAGTCTGATATGGATTTAATCTCTATATAGGTCATCGAGCCAAAGAGTTGATCCGTTTAAAAAGTGACAACTGATCCATTTTAATTTTAATCTTTATAATAGAAATATGTGTCATGTATTCAGTATTTTAATGTTATTTTGTGTTATTTAAGTTTCATAAACGGTCACATATGTTATAAAAAAAACTTATGTATTTAGTGCGTCTCGCATTTATGAATCTCGCGCCTTAAAATGTGCCTCGACTCGAGGCTCTTTGCCCCCTTTACACCTTTAGCCTTTCAAAACATTGATACTCGATAATAATTAGTAATATGATTATGAAATCTCAACACAAAGACAAAGACACATGTTTTGCCGTTGATGTACCTTTGACGCTGATAATTATTATAAAACTAAATTAACTTTTGTACTAAAACAATGTGTATGCACAAGGTTATAACATATGTAAACATAAACATTAACTAAATTTGACTTGCACCAAAATTATATGCGTTCACAGCCAAACTACGCATATATTTAACAAAAAAAATCTCTATCATTTTTTATTTTTATTTTCAGAAAGACAGATACACAATTAATTAAGTAATTATTATTTTCTTTAAGGTTTGTAATAATAATTTCAAGTAAGGGCAATATGGTAATCCCGATAAAAAAAATCCTAGCTATTTTTTTTAATGGAGATTTAGTTTGGGATAACCAGAAACAAAAAGATGGGCGATTAGTTTTCAAACGAGGAAGTATGGCCTCTATCATTAACGGAATTCAAAATTAAAGCCAAGAAAGTAATGACATTTGAATTTATAAACTATTGCATAAGTTGGAGTTTATTTAAGGGTGGTAATTTTAGTGAACACTTCAAGCATAGACAAAAATAAACAAATTTTAAGTCAACACTTCAAGCGTACACAAATATATACAAACTATGATTGAGTTTAAGCAAATTTTCGGTCATTCTTGGGTTGACCAACTTATCTCGATTATAAAACATATTGTATTTTGGTTTGAGCCAAGCTAAACCGGTAAACGTGTCAACATGTTTAACCAAGTTAACATGCCAAATCATTTAGATTTGTGTGGGACTGCCGGTTATATTATGTATGGTTATGTGTTAATTAATGTGTTATGGGTAGTGTCGTCTCTGAGTTTACGGAGATATTGTGCAAAATTCAGTTTAATAACAAAAACGGAGCATAAAATAGAAAGTAAATAATTTTATAAAAAGATAAAATGAGAAATAATCGTTTTCAAAGTGTTTAAGCTAGCATCTTCAACGCAATTTTTTAAATCAGATACTTGTAGTTACTTTTATAGAATATACATACATATCCTATAAAAAATTTGTGATGCTTTTATAATTTGGAGACCCTGTGCGACAGCACACCTCGCACACCCTTATATACGACTCTAGTTAAGAGTTGTTATGACTTACCTAGTCACTTAGACAAGCCGTTTTCACTTATGATAATTCTCACATTCGAGCGCAAACTTAGTCAGAGTTAACAACCCTAACTTATGGAAATTGTTAAATCCTCCTAACTAGCGTTCTTACTTGTCCTACTAAGTTTTAACTTTATGACAATGAAAAGTGTGTAAATTTATGGAGAGATTAAGAAAATATATAACATTTGCCAAAATTCATATGAATTAAGAAGATATTAGCTCTGTCTCAAAATAAGTGTCAGGTTTGATTTTTTAAGGTATTTATTATTCAATTTTGACCGTAAATATTTTTATTTGTGTTATATAATACTTGATGTAAAATATATAGGGGGGTTGGCAACACACCCCTCACCTCAATCCCTTTACTCACTTATAACCAATCCCCTTATGCCACATCACTCTCCCACTTTTTCCTCCACTCACTCACTTTTTATTGGCATCACACCCCTCACCCTTCACTAATTTTTTTTTCTTTTTTCTTTTTTCTTCTTCTTATATATCATTTCTTCTTCTCTATTGGCATCACCTACTCCCGAATACATTTCTCAAACTAATACATCACCATGCCATTAACTAATCCTAACAGCATCATCAAAGCATAAAAGGTACAACAGAAACCATCAACTAATCCTTATCAAAAACCATCAACTACCTATTTAAAGCCCCAAGGGTCCAAAATTGAAGGCTCCAACGTTTGATTTCTTGGCTTCTCTCGTGCGGTAAACCTCCCCGCAAAAACACCCCACCGTGAGGTAAACATGGAACGGCGGCGGTGTTCCCGCACGGGAAACACCCCATCCCGTGCCTCCCCGCACCCATTGCCAACCCCCTAAATGAGTTGGTTTTCAAATGCATTTTCATTGGTATAATTTTATCAAGTATTATATAACACAAATAAAAATATTTGAAGTTAAAATTGAAAAAAATAATAATAAAAAGTAAAACCGGATACTTATTTTGAGAAAAATCGAATAACTAACAAGATAAACTAGAAATGTACGAGTATAACATTGTGCTTTATTTAATATTTTAAAAATACTAACTAAGAGTACAACGTGTTGTACTAACGAGTGGAGGTACCCGTGCGTTGCTGCGGAAATGCTGTGCTATTTTTTTTTTCACACCTTAGGGCTCAGGGACTAAATTGCAAAAGACTACTCTTGCTTCCACTGTGGCACTCTAAATGAATTTTGTTAATGGTTTTAAAAAAAAAAAAAAAAAAAAAAGTACGCTACAGTACATTGCTACAGTACCCCAAAATTATTATTTTAAAAAAGTTACTGTTCACCCCTCACAAAAGTACTGTACCAAGGGGTGAACAGTAACACCCACGGTAAATGTTATATACGAGCGGAGGTACCCGCGCGTTGCTGCGGAAATGCCGTGCTATTATTTTTTATTTTTTTTTCACACCTTAGGGCTCAGGGACTAAATTCTCTAAATGAATTTTGTTAATTGATTTTTCAAATCTTGTCAAAAATGTATCTTCATAAAAATTTTTGATAATCAAAATATCATTTTGTTTTGTTCAAATATGAAAAAAAAAAAAAAAAAAAAAAAAAAAAAAAAAAAAAAAAAACTATTGCTACAGTAGCGTTGCTACAGTTACCATTGCTACAGTACCTTTAATATAAATATACGTTACTGTAGACACTCACAAAATCACTGTAGACGAAATTGTTATTTTAAGTTTGGGGGTTCCACGCTAAATGTAATATATATACGTAGTATAATATATAATTAGTAATTACTAAACTATCCAAATATTCATATACTGTAGTAGATTATGTTTACATTTATAAATGTAAATCATAAAATGATGTATATGATGGCGCAATAATTGGATGGGGCATGCATATGCACAGTAAACAAATCTTGGTGGATGAAGAAATTATTCAGTGTGTGTGACTGTGTATGAGGAAAAACAAGTAAAAAGGAAAGAAATAGAAAGAAAAAAAGAAAAACAGTTTAGTATGAGAGGTATCCATCATTTTCACTTACGGACCACAACTTTATTTCTTTCAACTTGTCCCCTCACCGACAAGTCGACATGATGTTTGCAATCAAAAAGTCAAAAAAGAATTGTAAAAAAATTGACTGGTTTGTTAAATACTACGTAGTACTATACTAGAATAGATTAAAAAAATAATAATAATAAATAAAAAATAATTAAAAAAAATGAGAAGTTTTTTATTGGCGCTTCACTGAAAGACACGAGACTTTACGTGAATAGGTAGGGTGCGTTTAGGTGAAGAAAAAATTCTTTTGTTTTCTATTTCTAATTTTAATAAAATTTGAAAGGAACATTTATATCCACATGACATAACACTTGAAAAAAAAATAAAATAAATAAAATAATAATAAAATTTAGTTGATGTTTGTATTTTTTATTTTAAAAAATGGAAATGAGGGTTGTGGCATGTGGGTTACAAAGGAAAACAACTAAAATTTGTTTTGTAGTTTTCCTTGTTAAGTTAAGAAATAGAGGATTTTGTGTTTTGCAAAATATTTTGTTGAAAAACGTTGATTTGAACGTGATTTTTATTTTTCTTGTTTTCCACAACATTTTGTAAAACATAATGATGTTTCCCCCAACAAAACGCACCATTAGTTTTCACTTAAAGAATGTTTATTAACAGTTTAATACTATTAAATTATTTTGCGAATATATTAAAAGTTACCTTATACTAATTAGCTACAAATTATACGAAGTTAAACTATTTATGATAAATGATTATGTGCAAATTTGTACTATTTTTAGAGGTGTGCTACACCCACCTACACTTTACAAAATTTTTTCCACACGCTGACGTGGCGGAGTGTTGATTGGTTGGTTTTCTGTGGGCCACAGAAAACCAACCAATCAACACTCCGCCATGTCAGCGTGTGGGAAAAATTTTGTAAAGTGTAGGTGGATCTAGTATTTTTCCTATTTTTAGGCATCGTTTAACTCATTATTTCATGCATGTTGTATCATTTATTGATTAAAATTCTTTCTATTTGACTTTTAGGTCTTGCATTATGCATTTGCTGAACGTACAAGTTTTGGGCCTATTTGGACCAAGAATGGAAGAAAAAGACAAAAGTTTCAAAGTGTGACCGACAAGCCTGATGTTGTTACTACAAATGCCCGAAAAGTGGATTTTTGCAATTTTTCATGATTGGTCAGTGTGTGGAGACGGGCATTGTGATCCCATCACAACCACTTAATGAAGCCTTCACAGCCTATAACCTGACGCCGTCACATGAAGTCGATGAAAAAACCCCTTAATGAAGACGACAGGGTTAGGTCGTCACAGTGAATTTTCTATATATATTTTTGCATTATTTTCATAATCATGTGTAACTTTTGAGAGATAACCCCTAACCGATTTTAGGGCATTTTTCAGTGCTTTTTACCTTTTGAATCAAATAGTATCATCAAGATAAGTTATTACATATCTTTCAATTATATTTATCATTACTTGTTTGATAATGTCGATTTCTTATTCTTCGTATGCTATGCTATGCTAGGCTAGATTTTTATGTGTTTACTTAGGATTACATGAAATCATGTATTATTTAGTTCTATTCTATTGTTTACGTGTTGGCGATTGTGCTTACTTATTGCTTGCTAATTGATTAGAACTTCAATAGTAATAACATGCGATAATTATTTATATTTTGACATAGAATCACATAAGCCTTGGAATTTTCTTAGGTATTGGCCTAGCTGAGTCGCCTAGGATTCCTTGTATTTTGTGTGCCAACATGGAGAGATAGTGTTGGTTGCGACACATTAACGGGCTGGATAAATACTTGCATAATAGTTAGTTATAGGAGGTGAAACAAGGCACTAGGCTAGTTATTATAGGGTGTAGGAGTTGGACCAATGCACTACACTATTATTCATATCTTGCATAACCACCAATTAAGGCGTGACAGATTCAGTAGAAATAACTACACAATATTAGAAAGTAGTGCACCCTAAGTAAATATGTTTTCCCATCTTATTGTTCTCACAAATTTCTTTCCTTTGTCATTTATTTTCTTGCAATTAGGATTAATTGGGGAATCAGTTATAAAATCAACTCTCTAGAACTCCGATATTTTACTTACTTTCATATAAAAATAAAATACCAAAGATAATCTTCTCCCATCTTCTATATCAACCCATCATACTTTACGAACCTACCTCACGATTACCGTAGAGAACGATCAATGCTCCGGTCTTACTTTTACTACACTAACATGGTTAGGTACACTGTCTAGGAAGTTATAAAACGTAAGTGTTGCAACCTCCGCATCAATAAACTTATAAACATAAAAATAAAAAAATATTTTTAAAATTATAGACGGACTATTTATTAAACTTTTTGTGACACTAACACTTCTTATATTTAACATGGATTGATTATGCAATTGTAGTTAAACTACCAAGACATTTTTTGCAATTTTTTTGAAACTGTTCCACAATCATTGCTAAACCGTATAGATTTGTGTTGCAATTTTTCCCTCAAAAATATTGTTCATTGAACAAGTAATTACCTCTAGTATTTCTTATTTTTAAAATGAAAAAATGAACATTAAATTTGAAATTTAACTAACATAAATGTTAATTGAACAAGAGCTAATTTGAAGAAACACAGACTTAAGATTCTATAATGTTTATTCATACTTAACTTAAGCATGTTTCTACCATAGCATTTGGGGATGTGCTTAAGAGGAATAAGCATATGTTTTGTTACGGTTGGTTGTGAGAGAATAATTCATTCAATCATATTTAAGTTGTGTATTCATTTTTTCAGTTTTGCTTTAACTTTTTTTGAGATTATGATCAAATCAGAATCATTCATGATTGGTATTTTAATAAAAACCATTTTATTAATTTACCACAACCTTTAGATATGTTGTTACCAAAACTTTAAATTTAGCAAACACACGTGTGTAGTGCGTGTTTGTTTATTTCGTTTCTTCTCATGTGTGTTTATTTTAAACACTGCGTATAAAAGTGGGTTGTAAAACTAATAATTATATGGATATTTTTACTTAAACTTCACCGCTAAGACAATAAATACTTATCATGAATTGTTGCATTATCCATGATAAAGTTTGTTCTTCTAAACATGTTATAAGCATATGCAAGAATTTTAAATAGTGTATTACTTAAAGAATACTTTACATGAGCCTTGTGTATCCATGAGACTAATGAGAAAATAGTTCAAATCCGACAACGCTTACAATCTGCGAGGGATCAGCAAAAGAGTTATGCCGATATAAGATGTAAGCCTTTAGAATTTCAAGTCAGAGACAAGGTTATGTTGAAAGTTTCACCTAGGAAAGGTGTCTTCCGTTTCGGAAAGCAAGGAAAGCTTAATCCGAGATACATCGGACCATTTAAGGTTTTAGAATGAATTGGTCCGGTGGCATACCGACTTGAATTGCCGGATGAACTAAGTAATATACACGACACGTTTCACGTCACCAACCTTAAGAAGTGTTTATCGGATGAATCACTCATCATACCTATGAAAGAGCTTCAGTTGGATGATAAGCTCAATTTCATAGAAGAACCAATCGAAATCATGGACCGAGAGGTCAAAAATCTAAAACACCACCGGATTCCTATCATTAAGGTACGCTGGAACTCTAAAAGAGGACCAAAGTATACTTGGGAACAAGAGGATCAAATCCGTGCTAAATATCCCCACCTATTCTCACCCACACCCACTAACCCTAGTTAAATCTCGGGATGAGATTTTCTTTTAGGATGGGAGACTATAACAACCCACTAACTTCCCCACTAACTCCCTTTAGGTTAGCAATGCCTCACTAATTAAATTAGGCCCTCACTAAGCACAATCTAGGTTAGAAATGCCTATAGCTATTTCCCGAGAATTATTTTTGCATTGCTATACTACTATTGCGTAACTAACCTCTAGACAAGCTTACGTATCCACCTATGTCAACCACCACTATGTTTACTTAATGTAAACATCCAGGTATGTCAAGTCAATGTTATAAACACATTTTCACTAAGTAAAATATCACTCTAATACACAATACACATCAGAAAACCCTAATTGCACCTATGTGTTCCTAGTTAGCTTTAAAACCCTAACTGCTTATCTGAACTAACTTGAAAGTGTTCAAGGCTTAGGTATGAGTTATATTAGTTACCTTAGGATATATTAGACCCCCTAGATCATAGTACAACCCTCTAGAACCTAGGTACAAGTCCCTTAAGCACAAAACCCTAATTATGTCATAACTTCCCGAAACTAGGTCTAAACTATACCAAATCTTTACCATAAGTTATCACCACTTAGTATAAGTCTCCTAAAACATAATATTAGTCACTATACACCCGTAGGACCCTGAATTAGGCACTAAACCCTAGGCTAGAATCAAATCATAAACTATACAAAACTAGATTAAACCTAAACCTAAAGCTTAAACCTAGCCACTTTAGAACCTCAAATGAACCAAGCAACCACCCTAGCACCTCCCTAATACTAACCTATCACCCTATCACCTCTAATCACCCAAGCAAATTGGTGCATCACCACCTTGTCACCACCTTCACCCTCTCGGCCAAACTCCACCACAACCGGCCTATAGCACCCCCTACCTACACCATAGCTAATCCTCATCACCCTCTAGCCTTTCCACAACCTCCCCTAGCCTGGATTACTCGACCTTCCCCCCCCCCCCCCCGACACCTAGCAGCACCTTTGCGTGCTTGCTACTCCTACGCACCCTATAAATACCCCCTCCCCTCACCATTTCATTCCACACCTCCCTCTCTTATCTACCTTAAACCTTTCTGTATTACTGGGACCTTATAAACCTTAGGAGTCGAGTACAAGAAGCCTAGACCTTGTCGAGTTGAGTTTTGGCCGAGAAAACCCTAGATTGCCTCGTTACCCTTCTCATGACCTAGGTAAGCCTCACCGTTGAATCTAATAGCCTTAGAACAGACCTAGGACACTTAGATCATGCATTAGAAACCATAGGATATATAGCCTTGACCATTTTATTTTAGAAGTTTTTTATTCGAAACCCTATAATTAGATAATTAGGTGTTTACATGCTAAATTGCTATATTATGTGCTATAATCTGGTTTATGTGACTTAGTTAGACATATATTAACTAATCATAAGCTAAGAAGCTTAAATATCTCATTAGAATATAGTTTACGTAAAGTTAGGACTAGTTTTGCAAAACTTTACATGCATAGGGGTATATATTGTAAATTTCTAAAACTATAAAGTATAAGGACCGTTTTTAACATTACTTGAAAGTTATGAATACAAGGACCCCTTTTGCAAAGTTTTAAAACCTTAAGGTAATAAGAAAAATGAAATATAAACTTAAAAGGACTAAATTTGCAAATATTATTTAGTTAAGGGTAAAAAGGGTAATTATTGAAATTTAGTGTAGTTTAAGGACTATTTTTGCCATTTCTCTTAAATATATAAGTATAGGGACTAGTTATGTAAAATATAGAAAGTTATATACCTAAATGTTATAAGTTTAGGGTAGAAAGTGTAAATATATAAACTTAAAAGGTTTAAATGGAATATTTTCATATAAAAACCTATATTGAGTTAGAAACATAACACAATACTAGGGAGCTTCATGTGAGGAATACCATGTGGATATCTCGTTTTGACGAGTTTGCTGGGTTTACGAATTAAAGAGCCCTGGCTCCTCAAATGATTATTGCATGTACTTCTGAACTATGATGGCTCAAACGGTGTTATACTATAACTAAAACTTAATAACAACATATCTCAATAGTAGGGAGCTTCATGTGAAGAGTATTAACTTCTAAATTACGATGGCCCGAATGGTATTATTTAAATAACATAATACAATAGTAGGGAGCTTCAGTGAGGAGTCATATACTTCTGAATTATGATGGCCCGAACGGTGTTATGTTATATCTATAAACCATATGAGTAATTACTTAAAAACCTAGACTAAGACTTGACATACACACACCCACCTACACTACCCCAGGATACGTGAGTAAGCTGTCTAAACCCTACCCTACTTACCTTAGACCCAAGTGAGTTTTCATAGCCTCACTTTTAAATGCTTTACAACCCTGTGAGGGGGATACGTACTTTAAATCGAATACAAGTTTTTTCTTTGGTTGATGCACGAGTAAACTATCTGCCACCCCTACACAACAAAATTCATGAATCTAATCGCTTGTGATATTTTACACAAGTGAACGCGAATATAATAGATATATCTATTGGAGTTTGACAACTCCCGTTGGTACTACCTCTCACTGGAAGGTACCAATAAGTATTATATTTGAACCCTCACTGAAGGATTAACTTTGGCAAGTTATCCTTCCCATCCCCTCATGGTTGGGTCTGCAGCCCCCATGACCCGGATTGTTAACGTGTGGTTTATGAGCTTAGTGCAATACACCAGCTATCACTAAACTTTTCCACACATAGGGTTTAAGCTGAACCCTGTAGAGCTTGTATTCACACACCCTAACTACTTAAACCTATGACTCTCACTCAACATTCGTGTTGAATTTTAAGCATGTTATCCTAGGTAAATGAGCTCTATAGGAACCCTGGCACGGAGAAGTACTGGATATGAGGACGTCCAGAATAGTTATCATTCATCAGTTTTGCCTTAAAACGTATCTTTTGGTAAACTATATCTTTTACTGTGAAAACTCTGATGAATAAATGAATGATAACACCTTTTTCTAAAACGTCTCTTTTCGAGTCATTTTCTATTATCTTGCCTTTGTTTCTATGAGTAATACTCCAAACACTTAATCTGCTGTGATCAGTGAAAAATGGGGGTATTACATAGAACCCCAATGATCTAGGCTTGGTCACCAAGACACAAGACTTCCCTTACAAACGAATAGAAAGAATAAGTGTTTGTTTATTCAACTAAGCCCTAACCTAACCTAGAGACTCGATTGTAGTAGAAAGGGTAGAGATAAGAAGACCCTCGACACAATCACAAGAATGGATTAGGTTCTTCAGATTCTTTCCTTGCAAAGAGATGTGTTCTTTCGATAGATGTTAGCGTGAAAGATTAAGAATACAAGATAGAATTAGAGGATTTGATATAAATAATATAGAGAGAAAGAATAATGGCAAGGGGTGAGGAATACAATAGGCAAGGTGGGGTATTTATAGGCAAAGACCCAAAGTTGGGGGGTCATTTAAGGCCAAAGTCGAGATTATTTGATCAAATATTGCCCTAAATCGTTCCTTTTGTCATTTTAGGTACTTTTGAGAGGAAATTTACAAAAGGAATCATTTTGGACGTTTTTGGAACGAAAAAGTGAAGAAAAAAACAAAGTCTCAAAATCATGCTAAAAATTGCAAATGACGGCGTCACATGTTGCTAGCGACGGCGTCAAGACTTGACAAAGAGGTGGACAAATCAAATATACGTGACGTGCCAGAAGGTTTTCCAATGAGTTTGTGACGGTGTCACCTTATAAAATGCCAAGGCCGTCACATATAACACAAAGAGAGACGACCCAGAGTCCACAAAGAGTGACGGCGTCAGAAGTGGATCTAGGCAATACGAGTATTATTTTGGCGGCGAGTTGACGGCTTCAGACCTAACTCTTGACGCCGTCAGGATGTAAAATCTATATATAGTTTTCTAGTTTTCATTCATTGTGTGCAACTTTGAAGGGAGTAAACCCTAGACGAATTTTACAGATATTTTGAGGGTTTCAAACCCTTGTTTCATCCATGCTTAATTGAAGATAAGTCTTTCATCAAATCATTCAATATGTCTATGTGTTGTTTGATTATATCTTACGCTTGTCTTCTCTTTAACATGCTAGGCTAGGTTTTCTTTGTGTTTGCTTAGATGTAATGAAACTTAGATATTGATTATGGGTTGGTTGTTTGTTTATAATTGTTGTGGGTGAATGAATTCAATGTTAGGCTTAAGAAAACTGGCAGACTTCCAATTGGTAACTTGCTAGAACGTCTTAAGAAACATGATCGGAGGTGTACTACGATATATTGGTTGTATTTAATGCGTAGGTAACTATTAATGAGGCCATGTTAAGAGCTAGTAGTCGGCTCGACATAGGAAGAGGTAGAAGCTTATAGATTTAGGGAAGATCGTACACAGCCCTACGAATGGTATTAAGGAATATAACCCGTCATCCATGCAATTGTAACAAACTAATCAACCTGTAAAAGATAGCTAGGGAGTAGTGAAATCTAAGTAAATACATTTTCTCTCATCATTGTTTTTGTCATATTTAGCTTTAGTTTAGTTTACTTTATTTTTATTGCATCTTTAGTTATTTGGGTTAGTTGATTAGCAACTAATTCCGCCCACTCCTTCTAAAACCGAGATTTTACTTGTTTTCATTTAAAATATAAAAATACAAAAAGAATCATCCATCATCTCTAGACCTAGTTTTAGTGAGTTTTAACCCTAGCGAACATTATTCTTTGAGTTGAACGATCAATCCCCTGGTACTTGTCACTAAACTATACTACAACGATCAGGTACACTGCCTGGTGGGGATTGCAAGCTTCTCAAGATCCTTTGAGAGGTAAAACCTTTTGCGAGGGCGCAATTCCACGCATCAAGTTTTTGGCGCCGTTGCCGGGGAATAGTTATTGTCTAGGTTAAAAGTTCTTTTTATTAGGTCTACTTACTAGATTCCTTTCTAGTGAGATTTTTATTTTATTTTTATAGGTTTCTTTAGTCTATCTTTTCTTTGTGTGTTTGTTCGTATAATCCTCATTAATTATTCTGTTGGCCACTATGGAAAATGCGAATCCACCCCTTTCACCTAGCGAGGTTGCTTTATTGCGTGAACAGATTGAGAATGATATTAGGGAACTTAGAGAACTTAATAGATTGGTTGATATTGAGCTTGACTATGCGCTTAATAACTTAGCAATAGCCATGGACTTAGATAAGGAACTTGAACCCAATAACTTGGCAATTGTAGAAGATGTTATAGAAGAAGAAGAGGAGGTTTTAGATAATGATTATTTCAATTTATATCTCACTGAAGAGGAAATCGCTTATTATAACAATCTCATTGATAACCCTAGGCCTCCCTTTGTTAAGATTGACCCTAAAATTAAAAGAGGTGACCCTAAGAATGTGAAGATACCATGTATGATTGGGTAGAAATGCATTGATCAGGCCTACATCGATTTTGAATCCCCAGTCAACATTATGTCTTCAAGTGTCTATAATGAGTTAGTAAAAACAAGACTCGGACCTAGGAAAGATCCCAAATACCCCGGTGGAGTTTATAACTTTGTCATGAGAGTTAAAGGTCTACATGTCTTTGTTGGGAACTTTACTTATATCATGGACTTTATGGTTGCTGAAGACTTGGCCAATATTATAGATTGTCGCTTATCCCATGTGGTATTAGGTAAGTAGTTTGTTGAGGAGTCCAAGCTAAAACACGATCAAGTAGAGGGAACGGTCCAATTTTCCAATGGAATCGATTAGATCACCTATAGAATGCCTAATAAAATGAAGGAGTTTCGTTATGTGCCTCAACTTGATATGGATAACATTAGCGCAATCGAGGACATTAACGAAGAAGATAAGAGTAAAGGAATGAATTTTGTTTGGGAGAAGAGGAGTCTTTACTATAAGAATTGTTTAGCCCTTGGACCTAAATATAAAGTTGACAAATAAGTAGTTCAAAGGTTAAGAGAATCGATTGAAAAGTGGGAAAGGAAAATGTATCCCATGACTTTGAGTCTAGCCACAAGACTCATAAATAAAGAAAAGCGCTTCTTGGAAGGCAACCCATGTTTTATTTGTTTGTTTGTTTGTTTGTTTGTTTGATTTTATTTGTTTCCGTATGCATGCTCTATTTTTATTGTTTGTGGATCATGTTTCATAATAAATTGTGAAAATGCTTTACTTCGGTGTTTGTCTTAACTTCATAAAAAGGTATTTCGCAAAAGCTAAGTGTAGGGGAAATCTAAATTTGTTTTTAAGAACGGGAATTGAACATGAACCACAACAATATTAAATGAACATGTATATTAGTATTTGTTTGAGTCAAATGCTTGTATCGAGTCATAATGATGTTTTGCAGGAATTCCAAGAATTAAGGCATGAGTTTTTTCAGAAATTTTCCGGAAACTTAACATGAGATTTCTGTCAGAACACTCTGACGACGTCAGGATCATAACCTGACAGCGTCAGGTGTAAAAATTCTAAAAAATTTTGCAAGTTTTGTTTCTCTAACGGAATCTTAAAGTTTTTGTTAATTCTTTAGTTTTATAAATTTCAGGAAATCTGCAAACATTCATTCCAAAAGCATTATATCCTTATATATATATATATAGATTGCCGCCGATTTTACACGAGGTTTGCCATGATTATTTTCTCAGGTTTAACAGGTTATATTGGAGAAGAAGATGATTTACATTTCGGAAGGGAAGTTTTCAACGTTCATTTTCTTGGAGGAGAATTTAACCATGTTATCTATTTATCCATACCGAATGAATCAGGGGAGTATTTGTTTTCATTCTTTTACCTTCATTACTTTTACATCCTTTTTATTAAACATTGGGTACAATGTTCAGCCTAAGTGTAAGAGGAGGGTAAAAGATGATACCTTAGAGAATACAATTACGCTTGAGTTTGTTTGTTCAATAGTAGGTGTATAATAAAACTAAGAGAAATACTTGTTAGGGCAATTTTTGCGCCAAATTTAAATTTTTTTACAACATTTAGGAGTGACACTTTGGTCTTAATAAGCGTCTCATGGATAGGAAATTGTATGACTAGCACAAAAAACCGTGTGGACAACTAGAAGGGGGGTTGAATAGTTTACCGATTAAAATCTTTTTAACTTGTTAAGTTAGCTTTAAAAGTTTCCGTCTGATCAAAGATATATACACAAACACAATATATAACATGCAAGTAAATGAAAGAAACGATCAAACCACAACACGAGTATTTATCGTAGTTCGGCTACAAGGACTCTTTTTCCTTGCCCTACGTCCACGCCCCGAGTATCCAACTCGAGAGTTACTTTCACTAGTCAACAAGCTCCTTTCACCGGCGGAGAAAACCTTACACGTCGCTTATACTTTTACCGACACAAAGCTAGATGTCGAGTTCTTTACCAAGGGTACAACCACTCCCGTTAGTTCTTTTACAAGGGTACAACTACTCCCGATACACTTTGTATTTTGAGGACTAAAATACTAACCGATCACTACTGAAAATACACAATCAAATAAAGTGTAAACTACACAAGTCTACACAATGCTAAGCTAACAAGTCTTGCAACGTTGTGTTAAATACTTGTTACTTTTAGTAAGCTCGTGAATCTCTTTGCTACAAAAAGAAACTTCACATATAAAATGTTAAGAGGTTAGATGAAAGAATGAATGTGTGTGTAAAATATGATGTAAAGTGATAAGCCAAAAATCAACTTGTGGCTTGGTATTTATAGCCAAACCTTCTGCAGGTCTGGCGGATCAGGCGGACCCCTCAGAAGGGTTCCGCCCGTGTAAATAACGTTTTTAGGTGATATTTGTATTAACAATCTCCCTCTTTTTGTTGATGACAAAACATAAACTTTGTTTTTAAGTAACTCACAAAATCTTGGTTTTTAAGACTTAAAAAAATTAATATTAAACTTGTTTTACTTAAGTTATGATAATCATATTAAGTTTTGAAAGTTTAATATATTTATCCCCTTTTTTGTCGAAACAAAAAGTAGAGTAGCGAAGCGGAAAAATGAACTTGCTCCCCCTTGCTTGTTACTCCCCCTAAAAGGAGTGCCAAGATGGGAAACATGGATTTTGGATTCTACAAAAAAAAATGGTTAGTTGGTGATATATATAGTCAAGCTTGTAGTTACCACACACATTGCAACCACAATGACAACACAAAAGTGATCAACCAACAATGCACGAAAGTAAGTAGAAAGAACTAGCATTCCAAGTAAAATTTTGACTTATAAAAGTCAAAGGACAAGAAATGGGTAATATTCTTCTACTTCTAAAAACTTAAAAAAAAATAACCAAGAAAGAAAAATAAACGCCTATTTTCCTAAATTGGGGCAAACGGCCTCCAAATAGTTGTCTAGGACTTGTTTGGGTGGGAAAGAGCATCCAAAAGTTCTATGACGTGTTGGAATGCAAACCGGGTTTCATCTTGGAGTTGGTGAAGCAACGTTTTGATGCTTGCACCCATTTGCTTACAATTTGAGCAAACATGGGGATGAGTGGGTGGAAATGGGTTGGTTTTGGTTTCTTGGTTTGAGGGTTGGTTGGTTTTTGGTTCTTGCGTGGATGATGGGTTTGGTATTGAATCAAGCAAGGTGGTTTGAAATTCCATTGCTTGATGGAGGTGGTTCTCAACCATGCTTTGTATATCCTCATATGAGGGAAAGAAAGATTCAAAGGTTTGGGCTTGAGAATGTGGTGGAGTTGGGTGATCATGGTTTTCAAAGTTTGGTTCTCCATAAAGAGGACCATGGATGTCATTGTAGATGGGGTGAAACAACAATGGTTTGGGTTGATGGTATACTTGTTGTGGTGGTTGGGTGTGGTTAAAAAGCTCATTTTGGTCAAGAATTGACCTTGGTGAAAAAGGTGATGGTTGTGAAGGTCTTGGTGGGAGATCATTTAGATCTTGGACAAAAGGGTGTGGTGATGTGGGAGGAGACCCAAATAACTCCATAGGTTCAATTTTGGGTAATGGTGATGGTGATGAAGTTTTGGATGGTTGGGTTGGAGCACTTGGTGGACTTGGGTCAATGGGTGATTTAGTAGGTGGTGGAGTGAGCTCATTGGGTTCATTTGGTGATGGTGATGGAGATGCAAGGTTCAAAAAGTGTTCATTTTTTATAGGTGAGGTGAATTCATCCGAAGATGAGGAGCTTAGGATGATGGATTGATTAGACCATAGTGGTTTAACACTTATCCGGGCAGTTTTCCGGATGGGTCGTGATGGTTGAGAGGTGATTGTTGACTTAGTCATGGTGAAAAATGGTTTAGAAGTTCAGAAATTGTGATGAAGAAAGTGTGATTTGATAGTATTTAGGATGGCTTAATTTATAGTGTTGAAGGATTGTGGAAAGGAGTGTTTAGATTTGATGTTAGTCCATACAAAATTGGAGGTTTCTAATGATTTGAAAAACTAATTGTGGGTTGTCAAATCATGGAAGTCAATCCAATGAAAATGGTAAAGTGAGAAGACAAGTTTTGCACTAAATGCTTAGTGGTTTTGGTGGATTTGTTGGAGTATAAATCTCAGGGATTTCAAGGATCCTTTAAAAGGGTTCCTTCCTTTATATGCGAGGGGTCCTTGAGGTTGTTATGGCTATTTTTGAATTTTGGCGGAAAATGGTTTTGGTTAAGTTTTTTGAAGGAGAAGTACCTTATTATGCTTAAACACATTGCAGGAAATGGGTCTCTATCTAAAAAGATTGGATTTTGGTGTTTGGATGTTGAAATGTTGAAAACAAAAACAAAAATTCTGCAGGATTATGGCGGAACCCTCAGAATACACAAGCGGAACCCATTTGAGGGTGCCGCCTGGTCCGTTGGGCCATTTCTGGGATTCCCAGAAATTGCACTGACGGAACCCAATTTTGGGTACCGCCAGAGCTCCAAAAATAGGCAGTCCGCGTTTTTGACCCGCGAGACGATTTTCAAAATTTTCGAAAACTCCTAAAATCAAAATGATAAGGCATTTCTGGTTAGGCAATGCAAAAAATAGACACGTAAACACACATTTTATAGGACTTTGACCTTGAGGTCGAGAATTTCACTATACTTAGTGAAAATATCATAAACTTGAAAATTTGACAACTTGCCAAAAGTTGCCTTCCTGCATCAAAGTTAGATAAAACAAGTTCCAAATAGTATCAAACATTACCAACCTATAAGTACATCACAAACATTGTTTAAACAACCAAATTAGTTCAAATAGCACCTAGTGCCAAACACTCCTACACACCCGCTCTCATTGACGGTCAATCTTGTTCTTGAGCTTTCCAAGGAATCTTCCAAGATTCTTAAATATCCCCTTTGTTTGCTTGAACTCCTCCGACTCATTAGGAATATCCGGAAGTTGGGATAGGTATTCGAGAGGTGGGAGCCTAGAGTTTGGCAAATTGTCATCTTCACTCATTGAGGAAGACGAAGATGAGGTAGGAGGATGTGGACGTTTTCCTTGGGCTTTGTACACTCTCTTATCACTTAGTGGTACAAAGGTGTTTGGAATGAGAGAGTAGTTAAGGCGAAGACCGTTTGGGGTTGGTGGAATGGGTGAGATGAACCTAAAGAGAAGGGTCAAGAGCATTCCATACGGCATAGCCGTTGTGCCATGCACGGGAATGTCGGCTGATGAGGCGAAAAATGATCCGTTTTTAGGGGGTCATTTAAGCCCGGAATTGAAATTATTTGATCAAATATTGCCCTAAATCGTTCCTTTTGTGATTTTAGGTACTTTCGGAGTGAAATCTGGAAAAGGAAGCAATTCGGACGTTTTTGGAGCATAAAAGTTAAGAAAACGCCAAAGACTTAATTTTCCATGCTGGAAATAGTGTATGACGGCGTCAAGAGTAAAAACCATGAAGACCCAGTACAAACATGAAGGCGTCACAAGTAGAGCGTCAAGAGTTAACTGTGTGACGGCCTGCAAAAGTGGACTACACGACGGCGTCAAATGTAGATCAAGGCAATCCGAAGATTTATTTGGCGGCGAGATGACGGCGTCACACCTTTGTTCTTGACGCCGTCACCTCCTAATATCTATATATAGTTTTCTAATTTTCATTCATTAGGGAGGAACAAGTTTGGAGAAACCCTAAGGCCGAACCTTGTACGAATTTTACAGCTTTTCAAGGGTTTTCAACCCTTGAATCCTTACATGTGCTATTGAGATAAGTCTTTTCTTAATTCAATCAATATGTCTATGTGTTGGTTGTCTATATCTTGTGCTTGTCTTGATTTCAACATGCTAGGCTAGACTTATCTTGTCTTTGCTTAGATCTAATGAAACCTAGATGTTGATTATGTGTTGATTACTTGTTTCTTGTTGTATTGGATGAATGATTTCAATGTTAGGCTTAAGAAAACTGGCAGATCTCCATTGTGTAACATGCTTGAATGTCTTAGGAAACATGAACCGATGTGTACTAGGTTTTATTGGTTGTATTTAATGCATGAGTAAATTCTAATGATCCCATGTTAGGAGCTTCTTGCAGGCTCGACATAGGAGTGAAGTAGGCACTCATAGGATTTGGGAAGTAAGTACGCCACCCCATGAATGGTATTAAGGAATACAATCCATCATCCACGCAACTATAACAAATAATTAACGTGTAAAAGATATCTAGGGAGTAGTGAAATCTAAGTAAACACATTTTTCCCACATATTGCTCACAACCTTAGTTTAATATAGTTTTATTTTCATTTCTAGTATTTTATTTTGATTGCATCTTTAGTATTGGGTTTGTTGACTAGCAACTAATTCCGCCCCAAATCCTTCAAACTCGAGATTTTAATTTGCTTTCTAAAAAATATAAAAATACAAAAAGAATCATCCCTCATCTCTAGATCTAGTATTTAGGTTTTCTAATCCTAGCGACACTATTCCTAGCTGAACGATCAATCCCCCGATACTTGTCATTATACTATACTACATCGATCAGGTACACTGCCTGGTGGGGGTTGTAAGCTTCTCAAGATCCCTTGAGAGGTAAAGCCTGGTGCAATCCCTACGCATCAAGTTTTTGGCGCCTGATGAGGCGAAAAATGAACCACTTTTAGGGGGTCATTTAAGCCCGGAATTGAATTTATTTGATCAAATATTACCCTAAATCGTTCCTTTTGTGATTTTAGATACTTTAGGAGAGAAATCTGGAAAAGGAAGCAATTCGGACGTTTTTGGAGCATAAAAGTGAAGAAAACGCCAAAGTCTTAATTTTCCTTGCTGGGAACAGTAGGTGACGGTGTCAAGAAGAACATCCTGACGGCGTCAAGAGTAATTTGCATGACGGCCCAGTACAAACGTGAAGGCGTCACAAGTAGAGCGTCAAGAGTAAAAGACGTGACGGCCTGGAAAACCATAACACGTGACGGCGTCAGATGAAGATTAAGGCAGTCCGAGAAGTATTTTGGCGGCGAGATGACGGCGTCACCAATTTGGTCTTGACGTCGTCAGCCTCAATTTCCTATATAGAGTTTTCTAATTTTCATTCATAAAAAAAGAGAAGTTTTGGAGAAACCCTAAGGCCGAACTTAGTACGAATTTTACAGGTTTTTCAAGGGTTTTCAGCCCTTGAACCCTTTCATGTGTAATTGAGATAAGTATTCTTTTAATTCAATTAATATGTCTATGTGTTGGTTGTCTATATCTTGTTCTTGTCTTAATTCCATCATGCTAGGATAGATCTATCTTGTGTTTGCTTAGATCTAATGAAACCTAGATGTTAATTATGTGTTGATTAGTTGTTTATGATTGTATTGGATGAATGATTTTGATGTTAGGCTTAAGAAAACTGGCAGATCTCCAAATGGTAACATGCTTGAACGTCTTAGGAAACATGAACTGACGTGCACTAGGTTTTATTGGTTGTATTTAATGCATGAGTAAATTCTAATGATTCCATGTTAGGATCTTCTTAGCCGGCTCGACATAGGAGTGAAGTAGGCACTCATAGGATTGGGGAATTAAGTGCGCCACCCCATGAATGGTATTAAGGAATACAATCCGTCATCCACGCAACTATAACAAGTAATTAATGTGTAAAAGATATCTAGGGAGTAGTGAAATCTAAGTAAACACAACTTCTCCACTTATTGCTTACAACCTTAGTTAATTTAGTTTATTTTCATTTCTAGTATTTTATTTTTATTGCATCTTTAGTATTGGGTTAGTTGACTAGCAACTAATTCCGCCCAAATCCTTAAAACCCGAGATTTTTACTTGCTTTCTAAAAAATATAAAAATACAAAAATAATCATCCTTCATCTCTAGAACTAGTATTTAGGTTTTCTAATCCTAGCGACACTATTCCTAGCTGAACGATCAATCCCCCGGTACTTGTCACTATACTATACTACAACGATCAGGTACACTGCCTGGTGGGGGTTGTAAGCTTCTCAAGATCCCTTGAGAGGTAAAGCCTGGTGCGATTCCCACGTATCAAGTTTTTGGTGCCGCAGCCCGGGAAATAGTTATTGTCTAGGTTAGAATCTCTTTTTATTAGGTCTACTTGCTAAATTCCTTTCTAGTAAGATTTTATTTTTATTTTTAGGTTTTCTTTAGTCTATCTTATTTCTTGGTTTTCTTTGATCGTAAACTATTTCGATGGATAACAATAACATTGATCGTTTGATTCCTGTTATTCGTGTTTTTCGTCGTAGGATTTTCCAAATGCCCGCCCCACTCCCTTTAGTTGAGAATTAGAACCCACCTAACCTCTCGCCCAACCATCACTTTGACAATAATTCTGAGTTAGAGGAGTCTGATCATGATGATGACCGTAGGGCTAGTCCTTTTTACTATTCAGACTCCGACAAGGATCTTGATGACGGTGATGTGATTAATGAGAATAAGATGGAAGGGGAAATAAACCCTCTTAGGTATGTCGACCCTAGAACTAGGATTGAGTGTGATAGTTCGTTCAACATGCAATTTCCTTGTAAGATCAGATTTAAGAGCTTTAACGCCTATCTTAACTCATCTCTCCCGATGAACATAATCTCGCATAATGAGTATAATAAAATCATGATAGATGAGTTAGAATACAAAGGAGAAAACATTATCGCCAGGGCAATACCCTTGCATGTGTTTGTAGGAAGCTTGGTTTATCTTGTTGAGTTCATGGTTATGGAGAATCTAGGAGAATTTATTGATGATAAGTTGACCCAAGTTGTGTTTGGAAAACCTTTCAAACAGTTGACCAACCTCGATGAAAAACTCATAGAAGGGTTAATTACATTCTCGGATGGGGATGAAGATTTTGTGTATCAAATGCCCCGCACACACCGTAGGTTCAAGGATTTTTCCATGGAGAAGTGTAGTAGGTATCCGCCCATAGAAATGCTAAGTGAGAATGATAAGAGAAAAGGGCTTAAGTATACTCATGAAAAGAATAAAAGATACTATTGTGGATGTCTAGAGTTAGGAGATGAGTATAAGAAAGATGAGGCGACCATTAGATGGCTCACGCTTGGGTATGTGAGCATAAGCGATACACGGTAACCCATGACCTTGAGTCTAGCTACAAGACTCGTAAATAAAGAAAATTGGGAGGCAACCCATGTTTTGTGTGATTTTATTTTGTTTGTTTGTTATTTGCTTCCGTATGCATGCTTTATTTTTATTGTTGGTAGATCATGTTTCTCAATTAAATAGTGGAAATACTTTATTTTGTTGTTTTGGCCTAGTCTTAACTCCACCTAAAAGTATTTTTGCAAAAGATAAGTGTGAGGGGAAACCCCAAATACGTTTTCAAGAAACAAACCGATCATGATTCTCCACAATATTAAATGAACATGTATATTCGTATTTGTTAGAGTCAAATGCTTGTATTGAGTCATAATGAAGTTTTGCAGGATTTTCCAGGAAGTAGGACCAAGTTTTTCCAGAAATTTTCCGGAAACTTAACACAAGAATTTCTGCAGGTCACTTCTGACGGCGTCACGAGATTACTCTTGACGGCATCACGTGTAAAAAAATCTGGAAATTTTACCAGTTTTGTTTTTCTAACGTAGTCTTATGGTTTTTGTGAATTATTAAGTTTTATAATCTCCAGGAAATCTGCAAACTTCATTCCACAAGCATTATATCTTACTTTGTTTTCTAGGATTTAGTAACTTATATAGATTGCCGCCGATTTTACGCAAGGTTGTCTTGTTTGTTTTCTCAGTATTTACAGGTTATGTATGACAAGAAGATGACTTATATTCTGGAAGGGAAGCTTTGATTGTTCATTTTCTTGGAGGAAGATTTAACCTGACCACCTTATTATCCATACCGAGCGAATCAGGGGAGTATTTGATTTCATTCTTTTTACTTTTTCACTTTTACATTCTTTACTTGAACATTGGGGACAATGTTCATCTTAAGTGTAAGAGGAGGGTAAAATGATGATACCTTACATGTACACTTTCGCTTGAGTTTGTTTTGTTTGATGGTAGATGTGTAATAAAACTATGAGAAATACTTGTTAGTGCAATTTTAGTGCCAAATTTAAATTTTTTTACAACATTTAGGAGTGAAACTTTAGCCATAGCAAGCGTCTCATGGATAGGAGATTGTATGACTAGCACATAACCGTACTTTCAGAAAAAATTTCCGCCCAAATATGTGAGGTTCACCTTTAGATTTGATAGGAAAAGCATTTACTATTAGTGCTTATGAGTGTACCGGTAGCATTTAGATTCTAGAACTTGTGTTAGTGATGCATCCCGATACCGCTAGTGAGACTACATTCGTGTAGTAGGATTTACTACATGATAAGAGGCATTAGGATCACCCTTGTGTTAAACCCATATCATAATTACTTGACTATTTAAGTCATATTACTTGGCTAGTTAAGTCAACTAATTTTTCCCACACCCTTAGCGTTGTACTCATTTTTAGTACACGAAACCCCTAGTACACCCCTCCGAGCCTATCTTTTCGTTTCTAACTTTAAGCATTTTACTTAAAGGAAGAATTTGTTACACCCCACTTAAATGTACAACCAAATCGCCTTAGCCTTCCGTGTATGCACTCATCTTTAGTGCATTATTGTTATTTGTTAAACCATAAGTTAACTATCTAATTGATTACATGGTTGCTAAGTCGAGTCATATCCTTGTACATATTCTTTTGGGACGATTGGGACTCATGGGTAAGTACTTATTTCATGGAGTAATGGGGAAGAACATCATATATTACCCCCATATGTGCGTTAATCTTAAAAGTGCCCCAAGTGTTTTGATTTTCTTAATTCGAGTCATTAGATTAGTTTATTGTAAAGTATGTAAGAATTCAAGTGTAAGGGGAATGTTCATCCCCTATGATGTATTATTTTGGATGGTAGGGTAAGAATGTATGCAAAAAAAAAAAAAAAAAAAAAAAAAAAAAAAAAAAAAAAATGGGAAAATCAAGAAAAAAGAAAAGAGAAAAAAACATACGCACTACCATCCCTTTTTATTCTATGTTCATTTTTATGCTTTTGTTATTTTTTATTTATTAGCTTAAGTCGAGTCTAGTCTTGGCTTGGCAACGCCATATTGTACATGTAATTAACCAAGATTGTTAGCTCGCTACCAGTAAAAACTTCATTTATCCAACAAAACCGTGTATTTCATATCCCTACACCTAACGTTACAACCCTTTAAAAGACCTCTTTGATAGTTTATCCTAGGTGCTTACGCCATGTGGTGGAGGTTTGATCCTTTCCCAAGCCTATGGTAATCTATTTTGCTATGACAGGTAGTGAGAGATATTTTCCGTTTCCATACTGTAATTTATACTTTATTACACCCGAGAGATGTGAGTATCTAAACACTATTTGTGAGGTGCTTGTGTATGACCTCCGTGCTTGTCTTTGGTCTTTAGTGGAACGATTATTTGTTGTAATTACTTTTATATTAGTGTTAAATGACCCCTAACTTGTATTTTGACTAGAATAAAAGCGCATTTGCTTGAGGACAAGCAAATCTCAAGTGTAAGGGTATATGACGAGGCGAAAAATGAACCACTTTTAGGGGGTCATTTAAGTCCGGAATTGAATTTATTTGATCAAATATTACCATAAATCGTTCCTTTTGTGATTTTAGGTACTTTGGGAGAGAAATCTGGAAAAGGAAGCAATTCGGACGTTTTTGGAGCATAAAAGTGAAGAAAACGCCAAAGTCTTAATTTTTCTTGCTGGGAACAGTAGGTGACGGCGTCAAGAAGAACATCCTGGCGGCGTCAAGAGTAATTTGCATGACGGCCCAGTACAAACGTGAAGGCGTCACAAGTAGAGCGTCAAGAGTAAAAGACGTGACGGCCTGGAAAACCATAACACGTGACGGCGTCAGATGAAGATTAAGGCAGTCCGAGAAGTATTTTGGCGGCGAGATGACGGCGTCACCAATTTCGTCTTGACGCCGTCAGCCTCAATTTCCTATATATAGTTTTCTAATTTTCATTCATAAAAAAGAGAAGTTTTGGAGAAACCCTAAGGCCGAACTTAGTACGAATTTTACAGGTTTTTCAAGGGTTTTCAGCCCTTGAACCCTTTCGTGTGTAATTGAGATAAGTATTCTTTTAATTCAATCAATATGTCTATGTGTTGGTTGTCTATTCTTGTCTAAATTTCATCATGCTAGGCTAGATCTATCTTGTGTTTGCTTAGATCTAATGAAACCTAGATGTTAATTATGTGTTGATTACTTGTTTATGGTTGTATTGGATGAATGATTTTGATGTTAGGCTTAAGAAAACTGGCAGTCTCCAAATGGTAACATGCTTGAACGTCTTAGGAAACATGAACTGACGTGCACTAGGTTTTATTGGTTGTATTTAATGCATGAGTAAATTCTAATGATCCCATGTTAGGAGCTTCTTAGCCGGCTCGACATAGGAGTGAAGTGGGCACTCATAGGATTGGGGAATTAAGTGAGCCACCCCATGAATGGTATTAAGGAATACAATCCGTCATCCACGCAACTATAACAAGTAATTAATGTGTAAAAGATATCTAGGGAGTAGTGAAATCTAAGTAAACACAACTTCTCCACTTATTGCTCACAACCTTAGTTAATTTAGTTTATTTTCATTTCTAGTATTTTATTTTTATTGCATCTTTAGTATTGGGTTAGTTGACTAGCAACTAATTCTGCCCAAATCCTTAAAACCCGAGATTTTTACTTGCTTTCTAAAAAATATAAAAATACAAAAATAATCATCCTTCATCTCTAGAACTAGTATTTAGGTTTTCTAATCCTAGCGACACTATTCCTAGCTGAACGATCAATCCCCCGGTACTTGTCACTATACTATACTACAACAATCAGGTACACTGCCTGGTGGGGGTTGTAAGCTTCTCAAGATCCCTTGAGAGGTAAAGCCTGGTGCGATTCCCACGTATCAGCGCCTTAGCCCGGGGAATAGTTATTGTCTAGGTTAGAATATCTTTTTATTAGGTCTACTTGCTAGATTCCTTTCTAGTAAGATTTTATTTTTATTTTTAGGTTCTCTTTAGTTTATCTTATTTCTTTGTGTTTTTGTTCGTAACTTTTCACCACCCGACATCATGGACGATGGGAACATCTTTGAACCCGTCATCCCACCACTAGAACCTCTTAGGCCCCAAACCTTAGGAGAGTATTCCCGACCTAGCCATCAAGGCTATCGAAACACTATTGAGCTCACCGGAGCCAATGTGACCCCCTTGCGATCCGACACCATCCGGTTGGTGCAAAGCGGATGTGCATTCCATGGACTTCGTTCCGAAGATCCAAATCAACATCTCAAGGACTTCCTTAAAATCGTAGATTCCATAGACCTAGATGTTGCAACTTGAGAGACAACCCGATTACGCCTATTCCAATTCTCTCTACGTCATCAAGCTAGTCAATGGCTTGAGCGTTTACCCGCGGGATCCATCACCACATGGGATAATCTCACCAATCGCTTCCTTACTCAATTCTTCCCACCAGGGAAGACTGCAATGCTTAGAAATGGCATTTTGATGTTTGAACAACATCAGGGTGAAACTTTCTACGAAGCATGGGCTCGTTTTAAGGATCTCCTCCATAAGGTCCCTCATCATGGTATAAACCTTTCGTTATTTGTTCAGATTTTCTATGACCATGTTGACTATTACACTAAACGTACAATCGATAGGGCTGTGGGAGGTAAACTGCGTGATAAGAACGCCGAGGAGTCCTGGGCAATTATTGAGGAGCTTGCCGCCGATAATCAAGAGATGTGGGAGTTTAATCATATGATAAAAGCGGCAATCAATGCAGTCTCAACATCTGGAGGGACTACCAAAATCCCCGATGAACTCCTATGCAAACTCGAGGCAAAAGTTGACTATTTTGAGGAAAGGCAAAGGAGACCTTTAAGTCCTAGACGGGCTACTGTCAATTCTGTCTCGAAAACGACTTCAACACCGTTATCAGAGTCACCCTCTAGAGAAAATGTCGAGACTTTTCAAAACTATCCCTTACCTTATTCCCCCCCCCCCCCCGGAGGAGCTTAGGTCGGAGTTTGAAGCTAGAATGAGAGAATATATGGCAACTCATTCAGATCGGCTCGCTAGATTCGAGGAAGCAGTTTATATGAAAAAAGAGGAGATGCAAGAGAAAATGAATGAGATGATGAGTCTATTGGAAGAGTATGCCAACCAGAGAACCCCCGAAAGAATGCTACTAAGGAAAGAAAGCGTCATCCCCACTACCCAATTGTTAATTCCATCACAATTGTCCACAAGGATAAGGAGAAGGTAGAAACCCCTACTAAACAAACCTTAGAAGAGCCACCAAAATCCCAACCTTTGAGTTACTACCTGAAACATGATATAAACAAAAACACTATAACAAATTGGATAAAGGGTGACGGGCGTAACCAACCTTCCAACCAGAGTTCTGAGAAGGAGGAAGGAGGAAAAGATGAGTATGATATGTTGCCTGGGGGGGGGGGGGCAATATTCGAGAGGCTATTGGTACAAAAGGTGGCTACTAAGCAGATGGTGTGTGGTAACTTTGAGATACCAACTAGCATCGGGGACTTGAAATATCTTAGTGCTTTCGCCGACCAAGGATCGGAAGTAAATCTTATGCCCCTAACTATTTACATCCAACTAACGTCAAAAATGTCAGCCCCCACTCGTGTTAGGTTATCCCTCACTGGACACTCGTACGTATACCCCCTAGGAATCGCAGAAGATGTGTTAGTTAATGTCGCAGGATTCATGTACCCCGTTGATTTTATGATCATCGATGATAAGGGAGATGGATGCATGCCAATAATCCTTGGGGCACCATTCCTCGTCACCGCTAGGGCTGTCATTAAGTATGAAGGCTGGAAAATTGAGCTTAAATCTTGAAAAAGAAAGATTAGCTTCCCTATGACCCCGCGAAGTGGGCATGAGAATTTGAGTTGGAGAAAGCTCAAAAACAACATTGACACGACACCCATTCGTGTTCAGAATAAAATTCTTGCATGGGAGGCAAGAATCAGAAGCTACAAGGAGGCTAAATATGAAAGAAGCAAAAGCAATAAAGTTCATGTCGAGTTCGAACATAATCAACAAGCAAAAAGTCATGTACCATTCGAGGAAGGGAACTTAGTACTCTTAAGACACTTGGAAACAACAATACCACCCGATAAACCAAGTCCTTGGTGGTATGGGCCTTTCACAATTGAGAGCATGAGCCAAGATGGGATGGCTAACCTGAGAAGTAAAGTAGGTGGAGAGGTGATTGCAAGTATCAACAGATTGAGGCACTACCACCATAATAGTAATGATCACAACTACATGGGGTACATCATCTCAAGGGATGAAATCACGTAGTAACTCATGACCTTGAGTCTAGCTACAAGACTCGTAAATAAAGAAAAGCGCTTCTTGGGAGGCAACCCATGCTTTGTGTGATTTTATTTTGTTTGTTTGTTATTTGCTTCCGTATGCATGCTTTATTTTTATTGTTGGTAGATCATGTTTCTAAACTAAAAAGTGGAAATACTTTACTTTGTTGTTTTGGCCTAGTCTTAACTTCACCCAAAGGTATTTTTGCAAAAGATAAGTGTAAGGGGAAACCCCAAATATGTTTTTAAGAAACAAACCGATCATGATTCTCCACAATATTAAGTGAACATGTATATTCGTATTTGTTAGAGTCAAATGCTTGTATTGAGTCATAATGAAGTTTTGCAGGATTTTCCAGGAAGTAGGACCAAGTTTTTCCAGAAATTTTCCGGAAACTTAACATAAGAATTTCTGCAGGTCACTTCTGACGGCGTCATGAGCTTGCTCTTGACGGCGTCACGTGTAAAAATCTAGAAATTTTGCCAGTTTTGTTTTTCTAACGGAGTCTTAAAGTTTTTGTTGAATTATTAGTTTTATAATCTCCAGGAAATCTGCAAACTTCATTCCACAAGCATTATATCTTATTTTGTTTTCTAGGATTTAGTAACATATGTAGATTGCTGCAGATTTTATGCGAGGTTTCCTTGTCTGTTTTCTCAGGATTTACAGGTTATGTATGACAAGAAGATGATTTATTTTTCTGGAAGGGAAGCTTTGATTGTTCATTTTCTTGAAGGAAGATTTAACCTGGCCACCTTATTATCCATACCGAGCGAATCAGGGGAGTATTTGATTTCATTCTTTTTACTTATTTTACTTTTACATTCTTTACTTGAATATTGGAGACAATGTTCATCTTAAGTGTAAGGGGAGGGTAAAATGATGATACCTTACAGATACACTTTCTCTTGAGTTTATTTGTTTGACAGTAGATGTGTAATAAAACTATGAGAAATACTTTTTAGTGCAATTTTAGCACCAAATTTAAAATTTTTTACAACATTTAGGAGTGAAACTTTAGCCATAGCAAGCGTCTCATGGATAGGAGATTGTATGACTAGCACATAACCGTATCATTCAGAAAACTTTTCCACCCAAATATGTGAGGTTCGCCTTTAGATTTGCTAGGAAAAACATTTATTATTAGTGCTTACGAGTGTACCGGTAGCATTTAGATTCTAGAACTTGCGTTAGTGATGCATCCCGAGACCGCTAGTGAGACTACATTCGTGTAGTAGGATTTACTACATGATAAGAGGCATTAGGATCACCCTTGTGTTAAACTCGTATTATAATTACTTGACCATTTAAGTCATATTACTTGGCTAGTTAACTCAACTAATTTTTCCCACACCTTAGCGTTGTACTCATTTTTAGTACACGAAACCCCTAGTACACCCCTCCGAGCCTATCTTTTCGTTTCTAACTTTAAGCATTTTACTTAAAGGAATAATTTGTTACACCCCATTTAAATGTACACCCAAATCGCCTTAGTCTTTCGTGTATGCACTCATCTTTAGTGCATTATTGTTATTTGTTAAACCCTAAGTTAACTATCTAATTGATTACATGGTTGCTAAGTCGAGTCATATCCTTGTACATATTGTTTTGGGACGATTGGGACTCATGGGTAAAGTACTTATTTTATGGAGTAATGGGGAAGAACATAATATTATTACCCCCATATATGCGTTAATCTTAAAAGTACTCCAAGTGTTTTAATTTTCTTAATTCGAGTCATTATATTAGTTTATTGTAAAGTATGTAAAAATTCAAGTGTAAGGGGAATGTTCATCCCCTAAGATGTATTATTTAGGATGGTAGGGTAAGAATGTATGCAAAAAAAAAAAAAAAAAAAAAAAAAAAAAAAAAAAAAAAATCGAAAAAATTAAGAATAAGAAAAAAAATAGAAAAAGAAAAGAGAAAAAACATACGGACTACCATCCCGTTTCATTCTATGTTCATTTTATGTTTTTTGTTATTTTTGATTTATTAGCTTCAGTCGAGTGTAGTCTTGGCTTAGCAACGCCATATTGTACATGTAATTGACCAAGATTGTTAACTTGCCACCAGTAAAGACTGCGTATATCCAACAAAATTGTGTATTCCATATCCCTACACCTAACGTTACAACCCTTTAAAAGACCTCTTTGATAGTTTATCCTAGGTGCTTACGCCATGTGGTGGAGGTTTGATCCTTTCCCAAGCCTATGGTAATCTATTTTGCTATAACAGGTAGTGAGAGATATCTTCCGTTTCAATATTGTAATTTATACTTTATTACACCCGAGAGATGTGAGTATCTGAACACTATTTGTGAGGTGCTAGTATATGACCTTTGTGCTTGTCTTTGGTCTTTAGTGGAACGATTATTTGTTGTAATTACTTTTATATTAGTGTTAAATGACCCCTAACTTGTATTTTGACTAGAATAAAAGCGCATTTGCTTGAGGACAAATATAACACCCCGTAAAATTTTCCTACGATTAACACGTTACCATAACATAGATTAACCATTTTTACCCGTAACAATTTTTTTTTATATATATACTTTGTCAATTACAACGTTATTCACTCTTACCTTGACACGACATTTACACCTAAACCTTAATAACCTAGATACCATACATAACTTAAAACATTGATACTTAATAAGTATACGTTTCAATAATTAACAAATACAATTTAAATAAATCCCGAGCCTACTAAAATTCCCATGTGTACTCGCTAATAATATTGGACCTCTAAGAACCATGAACGACAATTATTATCAACTTTCAAATATAATTACTAGAATATTGATCAAGTTAAGGCACCTTACAAGTTTCATCTCAACTTGACACAAATAGCATTTTATTTCAATACCACTTCGTATAAATTCTAATAAACCACTAACTTTCTGTAACGAATTTAAATCCTAATTTTAAGGCCCTTCTGGTCCGAACCAGGAAAAGTGTAAAACACGAAAGTTGTCCGAAATAATGTTTTACGTCTAGACACGCGAGATTTTTGAACCAAAAATGTAATTCGTGGCTGATATCTATGGAATACGACCTGGACTCAAACTCATACACCACCTCCCTCAAATATGACCTAGAGAACCATGTTACTCCTTACACATTGTATGACACACACATGAACACTCTTATACATGTAAATGGCAGCTTCTTATCTTCACCTTCCCTCACTCGTTACTACCTTAGATATAACCTAGATAACCATGTGAAGCTCTTACAGCCACCTCCATTATGACCCAATCCAAGAACACCACACGCAAGATCCTTCATAACATTCGTTTCATTGTAATTGGATAGAAGCACTTATACGACATTTGTAACAATTGAGATACAATCACCTTGCAATATCCCTGCTCCTTATCACCTTCCCATTCGAGTATATAAGACTCCATGCAAATCGACATCCTCACACAACATAAAATCACACATACTCTCTTGTAGTCTCACAGTTGAACCAAGGTGGAAGAGAAGCAAGGTGGTGGAAACTAATAACTGATCTTGATTCATTGCGGAACCTTTAACCGAACCTTACCCTTCACTGCCCTTGAACCAAACTTAAACATAACCTGTTGCTTCTGTTGTTGTTGTCGAGAAGAAAGAAAGAAGAAGAAGGAACCATGCAACGTGATTCTTTTCATACGTACCCACACACTCCTAAAAACTTAGTCGTGGTCTCCTGTGGTGTGTACGAGCAGAAACTAGATCCATTTCAAGGAGTATTACTCGACTTGAAAAACAAAAGGGGTGCTGGTCTTGGTTCGTTGTTGGAGCCACATGAGCCACCTTGTCACCTTTCCTGATCCTAGGCCATATCGAGTGTCCTACCCACCCATAGGGGTGATGTAAGTCTCATATCTCTCCTTTGATACATACACTTTAGTTACCATAATGCTTTATATCGTACTACCCTGATCAGCTTGTGCTTTCGTCACACATATTGTATACAAACGTGGCATCAAAGTCTTTGTGTGGCTAAGCTTGTGTGGTAAAATCTTAATATATACTTTACTAATAAGCTACTTTGATAAGCTCACTAATAAGCTAAAACTTGAACTTAGTTATTTCAACCCATGTAGTAACCTACTCATTGGTACAAGTCAGAAAGAAAACAATTTGAAAACAAATAAACTATAGTAATAAGTTGCTGTGAAAAGCTCACTTTGAACATATCATTAATACTTGAGTGGCCATGCAATGAGGAAAACCTAACTCATGACTCATTTGAGCTTGCATGATCTCGTCTATATAAATGGTACACCAACTTTTGAAACTTGGTAATTCTATGTCAAATGAGGGAAGCCAAATGTTTAGAACTTGAACTCGTTTTATTCGCAAAAAACTCCAAGATAAGCCAAGCTTATCTTGGTGCTCGTTTGGGCCTCGAGTATTAAGCAACAACTATTTATTTTTTTTAAGCTTTTAAAACAGTTTTAGAGAAAGCAAAATATATCAAGCACATATTTATATTTAGACGACCACATTAACGTAAACTATTATATATTTGTCTAAATATACTATTTGCACACAACTTCGATAAACATATAACATAGACATTTACACCTCGAAACCTAATAACAAATATAAATTGAAAAGGTAATGTTTTATGATTTCATCATAATATAAGATATCGGAAACTACATTTTGAGACTATAATAAATATATATAAACGACTTGACGTTATTATCATTTTCTTAAATACTTTTATAAGTTTGTAAATGTATTTATTTTGGATTAAATACGAGAATCATGTAACTACTAAAAGAGTAACGTAGGCATAACTTAAAGGTTTACATAGCAATTTAATTTCGGCCGACAAGTTAATATTTTATGACTATATCATAAAACATATAACGAGACCTACATTTTGAGGCGATAATGAAGTGTTAAATAAGAATAACCATATATTTCTGAATATATAACGTAAATTATATAACTTGAAGTTATTATCGATAACCTGAATACACATTAAGAAATGGTTATTCCTACAATAAAACTCATCGATTCACTTAACTAGGAGTAACGTACAATTACTATAATTTATCATTCACCAACTTTCGATACATATTATAAATTCATGACGAGAAATATAAATAATAAACGATACTTATACATAAAGACAAGTTATATAGTATATAACTTGCTCTTGAAGTATTAAAGCGTTTTGCCACGCAACCCACCTCTGACACAAAAGTCATTTTGTCATCGAACACTATTCAAATCACGATTCTCGATAAGTCAAACTTATCTCGAACTTCCATATCATTCAGGTTATCTTTGAAGTCATTTCTATTCTACCTCTGACTTTACGTTATCTATGCCTATCATAACTCTCAGGTGAGTCATAGCCCCTACTCTTACCTGTTTTACAATGATTTATAAACGTTTTTGGGGGAGATACATGCTTAACTACTGTTTTTACTTTTATAAGTATTCATTAACTAAATACATGACTGTATTTCATATAAACGTTACTGGTTTACACATTTTTATATCTCATAAGGAAATACCTGCTATAGACATGATTACAAGCGATTTTTCCAACGATATGCTATATTTGATCTCTATTGCCTAAGTACCTATTACCAAAAGTCCCTTGATCATGCGCCTTAATCACTTGTAGGGTGAAGGTAAATAATTGTGGATAGATCTATTAGGGATTGACAATCCCCATTTGGTCGCTAGAGGAAAGCCACCAAATGCACTTTATTTGATTTCATAGGTTACTGGTAAATACCTATCTTGAGGGCCACTGTTTTACATCATTATTATGGATAATTTTGATGCCTGTTAATCGTTGAGTGTCATGAGCTTAGGGCAAGAGAACGGTAATAATATAGCACTGCAATGACTGATGTTAAGTGCGTACAATGTTGTAGCCCACTGTTTTATTAAACTACGAGATTGTGTTCACTATATAGCAGGAAAAACTATTATTAATTGGCAAACGAACTACTATTTTGGTGTTGACCCGATTAGGTCAAACAAACTACTATTTTGGTGTTGGCCCGGTGAAGGGCAAACCAACGGATTATTTTATTGAATTGACAAGGAAATCACTCATTTTCTAATTAACGATTTAAACTATAAACTCTATGAACTCACCAACCTTTGTGTTGACACTTTTAGCATGTGTTTATCTCAGGTAACTAAACAAGAAGGAACTTGAAGGCACGGAGTGGGCTTGTAACCCGGCATGGGCTTAAATAAACGTTTTGACATATTTCAAATAAACTTGTTGTTTAAATTATGAAACATCTCGATGTCTTGAATATTTGGTATTTTGAATGAATTAAACTTTAAAGCGTCACTTTTGTGTCGTTTTCTATGATTGTGATAAAGATCCTCGAAGTAACACCCAGAAAGTCTTCCGCTGACATTTTAAGTCATCCGCTGACGTGATGATTTGGGGGGTGTTACAACAAACAAATCTCAAGTGTAAGGGTATACGATGAAGCGAAAAATGATCTATTTTTAGGGGGTCATTTAAGCCCGGAATTGAAATTATTTGATCAAATATTGCCCTAAATCATTTCTTTTGTGATTTTAGGTACTTTGGGAGTGAAATCTGGAAAAGGAAGCAATTCGGACGTTTTTGGAGCATAAAAGTGAAGAAAACGCCAAAGACTTAATTTTCCATGCTGGAAACAGTGTATGACGGCGTCAACAGGAAGTATTTGACGGCGTCAAGAGTAAAAACCATGACGACCCAGTAAAAACATGAAGGCGTCACAAGTAGAGCGTCAAGTGTTAAATGTATGACGGCCTGCAAAAGTGGACTACATGACGGTGTCAAATGTAGATCAAGGCAGTCCGAAGATTTATTTGGCGGCGAGATGACGGCGTCACACCCTTGTTCTTGAAGCCGTCACCTCCTAATATCTATATATAGTTTTCTAATTTTCATTCATTAGGGAGGAACAAGTTTGGAGAAACCCTAAGGCCGAACCTTGTACGAATTTTACAGCTTTTCAAGGGTTTTCAACCCTTAAATCCTTACATGTGCTATTGAGATAAGTCTTTTCTTAATTCAATCAATATGTCTATGTGTTTGTTGTCTATATCTTGTGCTTGTCTTGATTTCAACATGCTAGGCTAGACTTATCTTGTGTTTGCTTAGATCTAATGAAACCTAGATGTTGATTATGTGTTGATTACTTGTTTATGGTTGTATTGGATGAATGATTTCAATGTTAGGCTTAAGAAAACTGGCAGATCTCCATTGTGTAACATGCTTGAACGTCTTAGGAAACATGAACCGATGTGTACTAGGTTTTATTGGTTGTATTTAATGCATGAGTAAATTCTAATGATCCCATGTTAGGAGCTTCTTGCAGGCTCGACATAGGAGTGAAGTAGGCACTCATAGGATTGGGGAAGTAAGTACGCCACCCCATGAATGGTATTAAGGAATACAATCCGTCATCCACGCAACTATAACAAGTAATTAACGTGTAAAAGATATCTAGGGAGTAGTGAAATCTATGTAAACACATTTTTCCCACATATTGCTCACAACCTTAGTTTAATATAGTTTTATTTTCATTTCTAGTATTTTATTTTGATTACATCTTTAGTATTGGGTTAGTTGACTAGCAACTAATTCCACCCCAAATCCTTCAAACCCGAGATTTTAATTTACTTTCTAAAAAATATAAAAATACAAAAAGAATCATCCCTCGACTCTAGATCTAGTATTTAGGTTTTCTAATCCTAGCGACACTATTCCTAGCTGAACGATCAGTCCCCCGGTACTTGTCATTATACTATACTACATCGATCAGGTACACTGCCTGGTGGGGGTTGTAAGCTTCTCAAGATCCCTTGAGAGGTAAAGCCTGGTGCAATCCCTACGCATCATCGGCCATTCTCTTGGCCATGTAGTAGGCAAGGTTGAAGGGTTGCCTAACGGACAAGGAGTAGAGCATGTAGCAAAGGCAAAGGTTGATATGATCTCGGTTTCCTATTGTGCTAATGACATTGGCTCTAAGGACTTCCTCCCATTTCTTGAATTGGGGCTTAAGTTCATTCATTTCCATTCCATATGGGTCCTTATCGACCTCATTTCCCGAACGGGTTCTCCTAGTGTTGGTGGTCCTAACAAAGAGGTGGTAACGGAGTACATCTTTTGAGACAAGGGGTGTGTCATAAGGATGGATACGATCTTGGAGGTTGTCAAGAGTTGAGAGGGAGTGCAAGTCGGAATAGAGGCAAGTACCACGGTTTGGGACACCTAGGATTTGAGCAAACTCCTCAAGAGTGAAGGAGTATTGATGACCACTAACCCTAAAGTTGATAGACATATGACCATAATCATCCGTGGAGAGGACGGAGGATGCATAGAACTCTAGAATGAACCTAGGACAAATAGGCTCGTCGATATTCAAAAGACACTCAAGGTTGATTGTGGCAAATTTGGCGTAAAGGTTTGTGCCTTCTAGGAAAGACGGGTCAATGGTTCTACCCTCATTGACATAGTGTTTTTCTAGGGCTTTGAAAACATTTACTTGGTTTGGGGTAAGGCCTTTGGTTTTGTGGTGTTTTGGTAGGTACTTAATGGTGTCTTTGTGGTCGTAGTGGGTTAGAGGAGGCATGATGATTCCTAGAACAACAAAATTTCACATTTTAGTTTATCTAACCACTATTATAATGTGGATGTTCTAGTGTGTGCCTATATGAAAACAATGTGGAGGCTCGGCTATCTTGACTCATTTTAATGCTTCAAAATCGTTTTATACAAGTTTTGTTATAAAACAAAAGATAACCCAAACGCTCCTAGTTCAATGTAGCTTCGTTTGAATGTACCCGAAAATACATATTGGTTATGTATTCCCTTTAGCATTCAAGAGACATTATGCAAGTGATGTTTTTTAAACATAACGTTTTGATTTTGTATTCTCAATGTGAGATGAAAAAATATTTGTCCTACTTGTGAGAAATTTTTGGAAGGATTTGACATGGGGTGTTTTAGCAAACATGTTTATACTAATTAAGGATGCAATTCCTGACTATGGGAAACATGATTAGTTTTATTAAACACCTAATCTTATGCATGAGTTTATCAAGTTATTGCATAACCCCAAGTTTTTGTTATTGTGCAAGAAATAGAATTCCTAGACTCAGATCAGGATTGTAATCATGTTAAGAATACTTACAATGATGATTGATTTGCAATGTAAATGAATGGAGGACCAAGAATTCGTAGGTATGGATGGATGGTAAAGTGAATAGTAGCAGTTTGGAAGTGGTGGTATGAGATAATGGGTGTTTGGTTTAATATAAACAAAGATTTTGATTCTGCAGGTTGGCGGATACGGTGGACCCCTGGAATGGGTTCCGCCCGTTATGTCTGAGGGTTCCGCCGACCCTGCTGAGAAAAATAGTTATGGATTTGTTTTGATTTTTGTGATTTTTGACTAATGTCCAGAACTATAATGTAGGTACCATGAGTCCTAAGCCTAGCCTAAGAAGGTTAAAAGGTTCACGTTTAAAGGGTTTTGTGAGAATGTCGGCTATGTTGTCTTCAGAAGAAACTTTCTCAATTGAGATATTTCCTTTTTGAACGTTGTCACGAAGGAAATGATGACGGATTTCAATATGTTTAGTACAAGCATGTTGAACTGGATTTTTGCTAAGATCAATGGCACCTTTGTTGTCATAAAGAATTGTGATGGCGTTGAGTTGAATTCCGTAGTCAACAAGAGCTTGCTTCATCCAAAGAGCTTGTTGACATGCCTTTCCGGCCGAAACGTACTCGGCTTCCGTTGTTGAGATAGCAAGAGCCGTTTGCTTCTTAGAGAACCATGAGGTGAGACAATGTCCAACAAAAGTACAAATACCACTTGTACTTTTTCTATCGACATAGTCACCGGCATGATCCGAGTCGGCATACACTATGGTGTCTATTCCCGTTCCTTTGGGATACCATAAACCTAAATGTGTAGTGCCCTTAATACACCTAAAAATCCTTTTAACGGATTCGAGATGGGTAGTTTTAGGATCTTCTTGAAAACGAGCACATAGACAAACACTAAACATAATGCCGGGTCAACTAGCCGTTAGGTAAACTAGACTACCAATCATACCTCTATATTTAGTGCTATCTACGGATTCACTTTCCTCATCCTTGGTGAATTTAGTTTCCGTGGACATGGGAGTTTTGATAGGTTTCGAATCTTCTAGTCCAAATTTCTTAAGCATGTCCTTAATATATTTAGATTGGTTAAAGAAGATACCATCTTCTAGTTGTTTAATTTTGAGTCCTAAGAAAAAGTTGAGTTCTCCCATCATACTCATTTCAAACTCGTCATGCATGATTTTTGAGAAATCCACACATAATTCTTGACAAGTTGATCCGAATATAATGTCATCAACATAGATTTGGACGATGATAATATGTGAATCTTTCTTCTTAGTGAAGAGAGTATTATAAACTAAGCCCATGGTATACTTATGGTCAACTAGGAATGTTTTGAGTCGATCATACCATGCTTTTGGAGCTTGCTTAAGTCCGTAAAGAGCCTTTTTAAGTTTGTAAACATGATTTGGTTTTTCAAAATCGATGAAGCCCGGTGGTTGAGCAACATACACTTCTTCATTAATGACTCCGTTTAGAAATGCACTTTTGACGTCCATTTGAAAAAGTTTAAAATTGTGTGCACATGCATATGCAAGTAAGATTCTAATTGACTCGAGCCTAGCAACCAGAGCAAAAGTTTCATCGTAGTCAATGCCTTCTTGTTGGTTATATCCTTGTGCAACTAGCCTAGCTTTGTTTCTAGACACAATTCCATTTTCATCCATTTTATTTCGAAATACCCATTTTGTTCCAATTATAGTTTGACTCTTGGGTTGAGGAACTAATGTCCATACATCATTCCTAACAAATTGGTTTAACTCTTCTTGCATTGCAATTACCCAAGATTCATCTTTAATGGCTTCATTAATATTTTTAGGTTCAATGGTTGACACGAAACAAAAGTAGTAGCTTTCATTTTGAACTTTTGACCTTAGTGTTCTTTCGTTAATATTGCCAATGACACCATCTAATGGATGACTTTAAGATTCTTTGACATTGACAAGTTCTTTGTTTAATAGTTCATCTTCTTTGTCATCACTTAAAATTTCTTGATTTTCTATTGCTTGACTTTCAACTAAGTCATCATCTACCAAAGGTGATGTCTTAGAGGGAGGTGGACTCTCGTCAAATGTTACGTTCAACGATTCCTCGACTCTTAAGGTTTCTTTGTTCAAAACAATGTATGCTTTACTATTTTGTGAATATCCAAGAAATACACCTTCATAAGACTTTGGGTCAAATTTGGTAAGATAATCCTTGGTGTTAAGAATGAAAAACATTTACTCCCAAACACTCTAAAGTATCCTAATGTAGGCTTTTTACCTTTATATAGTTCATAAGGAGTTTTATTCAAAAATGGTCTAATTAAGACTCGATTTAAAATGTACGTTGATGTGTCAACGGCATTACACCAAAACTTTTGTGGAATGTTTTGTTCATTAAGCATTGTTCTACTCATCTCTTGCAATGTCCTGTTTTTACGTTCTACTACACCGTTAGATTGAGGAATACGTGGAGCCGGAAAGTTATGAGTTATTCCATTATTATCACAAAAGTTTTCAAATTGAAATTCATTATCAAATTCACGACCGTGATCCGTTCTAATAGATACAATATTAGACCCTACTTGATTTTGAATTTTCTTACTTAGAATTTCAAATTTATCAAAAGCTTCATTTTTACTTTTCAAAAATTTTGTCCAAGTATAGCGGATGGACCAAATAAATCCATATGCAAAAGTTCTAGACACCTAGATGTAGAAACCAAGTTTTTAGCCTTATGGCTATTATGGACTTGTTTACCGACTTTGCAAGCATCACAAAAGTGTTGGTCATATTTCAACTTAGGTAGGTTTCGAACTAAGTCTTTGGAGGAGAGGTTTTGGATTAGTCTCATGTTAGCGTGTCCTAAACGTCTATGCCATAAAGTTGAAGATTCATCTAATGAGGTAAGACAAAGTTTGTCTCTAGATGTTGGATCCATCTTCATGACATATACGTTGTTCTTAAGGACACCTTTGGCTATGGTTATACCATCTTTAAGTATTTTACTTTCGTTTTCACTAAAAAGAACATTATACTTATTACGACAAAGTTGACTAATAATAAGGAGATTAAAACCTAAGTTATCAACATGAGCTACATCATCTATAAAAAGTGAGTCATGAGAGATTGTACCTTTTCCGATGATTTTGCTCTTAGCATTACTACCAAACGTAACATTACCTCCGTCACAATTGTGATAAGATGTGAAGAGACTTTTGTTACCCGTCATGTGCCTTGAACAACCGCTATCTTTAATCCATTCATCCAGTTCCAAACAAACTTTGAGGCACACCTATTTTATGAAAAACACTCAAACATTTGGTCCCCAATTTCTCATGGGTCCATTTTGGTTAAGCATACCATTAATTTGTTCCAAGTATGAAAATAGAGCATAAGGGTTCCATGGCATGTGGTTTGGAGTTTGGTAATGTCTAGGAGTGTTTTGGTTCCAAACATGTTGGTAGTTTGGTCGAGCGTTGAAGTTGCTCTTTGGAAAGGGGCGTTTGGGAATTGGAGTCTTAGGTCTTGGTTGAGTAGTTTTAGCTCTAAATTCATTTTTACTAAATCCTACTCCAGTTTTAAACACAGGTTTTGTTCCATTTTTGCATGTAACTTTAACAAATTTTGAACGATCCGAAGTGGATGGAGTTACTGCTGCAGCAGACCTGGCGGAACCTTCAGGACCAACGGGCGGAACCATAAATTGGGTTCCGCCTGATCCGCAGGCTGCTGTAGCAATTTTATTTGTTTCTTGTGCAATCTTTTCTTGTTTCATTTGACCCTTTGAAGTTTCTATTTTCGTAAATCCTAGTCCTGTTTTATCAAAGGGTGACTTTTGAAGTTTCATAATTTCATCCGCACAAGAAATGCTCTTATCGAACTTCTTAAACTTTGTGGTTTGTTTTATTAGATCATTTTGAGTAATTTTGAGTTTCTCAACTTCTAGTTTAAGCTCTTCACATGATTTGCAAGGTGTGTCAATACCTTTACTCTTTTCTAATCTCTTGGCTTTTTCTTTTAACTCATAAACTTCATTTTCTAAAAACTCCTTTTTAGTTTTCAAAATTTTATTTTTGTTTATGATTTTTAAGCTCAATTCACAAAGTTTGTTATATTCTTTTTGTAAAGTGTCATCATCAAAAGAGGAGTAAGATGAGTCAGATAATACCTCATTTGAGTTGTGAGCCATGAGAGCAATATCGTCATTCTTTGGCTCATCGTCATCTCCTTCATAGTCACTCCAAGCACCACCCACAAAAGCTTGTTGAGGATTGCTCTTGGGTGGTTTTGGACATTCTCCTACAAGATGACTTGTGTCTCCACACCTATAGCATTTTCTTTCAACCTTTCCTTCCTATCATCGCGATCTTTTCGGAAAGTTTTCTTGTCATCTTTAGGTTTCCTTACAAACTTTCCTCTTCTACGAAAGAACTTCTTGAAGTCTCTAACGGCCATAGCATATTCCTCATCATCACTATCCGAAGTAGATTCTTCATCATCACTTGATTGGACTCTAGCTTTCAAGGCAATGGACTTAACTTTTTCTTTCTTGCCTCTAACTAGTTCCGAATCTTTTTTCATTACCATTTCGTGAACTTTGAGGTTTCCAATTAGCTCATCAGGTGACATGCTTGAAAGATCTTTGGATTCTTCAATTGCCGTCACTTTTGCTCTCCACTTCGGATGGAGTGCTCTAAGAAATTTCCTGACAAAGTTCTTACTACAAAAAGATTCGTCAAGTGCTTTAAGTGAAGTAATAATAGTATTAAATCTAGCAAAAGCATTATCAATAATCTCATCTTCGGAGATAACAAATTGTTCATATTGTTGAACAAGAAGATCAATTTTGTTATCTTTAACTTGTGATTTTCCTTGATGAGTGACAATTAAAGATTGCCAAATATCTTTGGCTGTTTTACGCAAAAAGACTCTTTCATATTCTTTTTCTTAGGTAAAGCATTGTAAAGCATCATTTTAGCTACATTATTTTTACCTATTAATTTCTTTTGATCATCATCTTTAATGTTAGTAACTACGTTATCACCATCAATGATTATATACCACAAATCTATATCTTTAGATTTCACGTAAGTTTCAAAACGGTTTTTCCAATATATAAAACCATTTGCTTCAAAGAGTGGTGGTCTTTGCATAGATTGCCCTTCTTTGTAATTTTCAAAATCCATGGATCGTTTCAAGTTTTAAAACACAATATATTTTAAAAGCTTGAGTAACGTAGCTCTTGATGCCAATTGTGGAAAACTAGAAGGGGGGTTGAATAGTTTATCGATTAAAATCTTTTTAACTTGTTAAGTTAGCTTTGAAACTTTCCGTTTGATCAAAGATATATACACAAACACAATATATAACATGTAAGTAAATGAAAGAAACGATCAAACCACAACACGAGTATTTATCGTGGTTCGGCTACAAGGACTCTTTTTCCTTGCCCTACGTCCACGCCCCGAGTATCCAACTCGAGAGTTACTTTCACTAGTCAACAAGCTCCTTTCACCGGCGGAGAAAACCTTACACGTCGCTTATACTTTTACCGACACAAAGCTAGATGTCGAGTTCTTTACCAAGGGTACAACCACTCCCGTTAGTTCTTTTACAAGGGTACAACTACTCCCGATACACTTTGTATTTTGAGGACTAAAATACTAACCGACCACTACTGAAAATACACAATCAAATGAAGTGTAAACTACACAAGTCTACACAATGCTAAGCTAACAAGTCTTGCAACGTTGTGTTAAATACTTGTTACTTTTAGTAAGCTCGTGAATCTCTTTGCTACAAAAAGAAACTTCACATATGAAATGTTAAGAGGTTAGATGAAAGAATGAATGTGTGTGTAAAATATGATGTAAAGTGATAAGCCAAAAATCAACTTGTGGCTTGGTATTTATAGCCAAACCTTCTGCAGGTCTGGCGGATCAGGCGGACCCCTCAGAAGGGTTTCGCCCGTGTACTCCCAGGGTACCGCCGGGCTTGCAGTTGGTTTTGCAATAAATCTTGCAAACCAAACAAAGTCACATCTCATAACTCTTTGCAAACCAAACAATGTCACATCTCATAATATCAAGTCAAACACTAAACTTGCAAGCAACATCTTAGTAAGGCAAACACATTTCCATAAATGTATAATGACAAAACTTGCCATAAATGTGATGTGACTATTCTATTTTTGGAAAATACAAAGTGTTGTGTTTTATGAAATGTAAAATGTAGCAAAAGTCTAGTTTATGCAAGTCTTTAAAACTAAGATTATGTTTTACTTAGAAACTAAAGTTTACATTTCGTCGTTAACAAAACTTAGCGAAGATCGTAAAATATAAATAACGTTTTTAGGCGATATTTGTATTAACAAATACTACGCAATGTCAATAACTATAGGTTCCTAGGATGAAATTATATCATATTAAAACCCTTGTGAGAGCTTGAAATAAGGTACATGTATTGGTGATTCATGTATATGTCGACCAACCTATTTATTCCATACACGATTTGATAAATCGTGTACCACTTGGATATAGCTGATCATGAATGACATTTAAACATCAAATCATGCTAGGAATGTTATTAGGAACACTTAGGAACAAACGGGAAACAAAACGGTTAAGTATTGAGTTTATTGTAAATCGATTGGATTGAATTTTTGTTAATCACTTCGTCTCTTAAAAACGTATCAAATATCGTCCTATGAACATGACACTCGACTCACTAATAGTTGGCTAGGTGGTGAATGAGGTGGTGTAAAAATATACATGTGTCGTGTGAAAGAATCAAGAATACGCGAGTCATTTTGGAGCTTGATTACTAGTCGATCGTATGAAATTTAATGATTCGGAGTTGGGCTTTGGCCTTGGGCCTGATGAATAGTAACGAGGTATTGGGCTGAAAATTAATTAAGGGCCCGTTTGTATTTAAGTGTAATTAGGAATTTTTAATTAAGGATTTGTGAAATGTAATTCGTATAAATGAAATGTTTAGGTTTCGAGTAACGTGTCGAGGATTGGTTCCGTCATTTCGTGAATTATATTATGTCGTGATAACGACTAATTAATATAATAAGAAAAATTTCAAATTTTTCTGAAATAATGAGAATTAGTACGGTAACGAAAGATTATTTATTTAATAACGATATAATTACAAGGAATTTTTACAAGGTTCTACAATCTTGATTCGAGTCATTAGAATAGTTGATTGTAAAGTATATAAAAGTTCAAGTGTAAGGGGAATGCAAATCCTCTATGATGTATTATTTTGGATGGTAGGGTAAGAGTGTATGCAAAAAAATAATAATAAATAAAAAATAAAAAATAAATCGTAAAAGAAAAAGAGAAAAAACATACGGACTACCATCCCATTTCATTTTATGTTTATTTTATGCTTTTGTTAGTTTTTTATTAGCTTAAGTCGAATCGAGTCTTGGCTTAGCAACGCCATATTGCACATGTAATTGACCAAGATGATTAACTCGCCACCAGTAAATATTGCCTTTATCTAACAAAACCATGTTTACCATATCCCTACACCTCACGTTATCACCCTTTAAAAGACCTCTTTGATAGTTTATCCTATGTGCTAACGCCAAGTGGTGGAGATTTGATCCTTTCCCAAGCCTATGGTAATCTATTTGTTATGACAGGTAGTGAGAGATGTTTTCCATTTCCATATTGTGATATATACTTTATTACACCCGAGAGATATGAGTATCTAAATACTATTTGTGGGGTGCTAGTGTATAATTTCCGTGTTTGTTTTTGGTTGAAGTGGAACGATTATTTGTTGCAATTACTTTTATATTAGTGTTAAATGACCCCTAACTTGTTTTTTTATTAGAATAAAAGCGCATTTACTTGAGGACAAGCAAATCTCAAGTGTAGGGGTATTTGATAAAGCGAAAAGTGTACCGTTTTGGGGGGTCATTTAAGGCCAAAGTCGAGATTATTTGATCAAATATTTCCCTAAATCATTCCTTTTGTCATTTTAGGTACTTTTTAGAGGAAATTTACAAAAGGAAGCATCTTGGACGTTTTTGGAGCGAAAAAGTGAAGAAAACAACAAAGTCTCAAAATCATGCTGGAAATTGCACATAACGGCGTCACAGGTTGCTAGTGACGGCGTCAAGACTTGACAAAGAGGTGGATAAATCAAATATACGTAACACGCCAGAAGGTTTTCTAAAGAGTTTGTGGCGGCGTCACGTTATAAAATGCCAAGGCCGTCACATATAACACAAAGAGAGACGACCCAGAGTCCACAAAGAGTGATGGCGTCAGAAGTGGATCAAGCCAATACGAGCATTATTTTGGTGTCTAGTGGACGGCGTCAGACCTAACTCTTGACGCCGTCAGGATGTAAAATCTAGATATAGTTTTCTAGTTTTCATTCATTGTGTGCAACTTTGAAGGGAGTAAACCCTAGACGAATTTCAAACCCTTGTTTCATCCATGCTTAATTGAAGATAAGTCTTTCATCAAATCATTCAATATGTCTATGTATTGTTTGATTATATCTTATGCTTATCTTCTCTTTAACATGCTAGGCTAGGTTTTCTTTGTATTTGCTTAGATGTAATGAAACTTAGATATTGATTATGGGTTGGTTGTTTGTTTATAATTGTTTTGGATGAATGAATTCGATGTTAGGCTTAAGAAAACTGGCATACTTCCAATTGGTAACTTGCTTGAACATCTTAAGAAACATGATCGGAGGTGTACTACGATATATTGGTTGTATTTAATGCGTAGGTAACTACTAATGAGAGGAGCTAGTAGTCGGCTCGACATAGGAAGAGGTAGAAGCTTATAGAGTTAGGGAAGATCGCACGGCCCTACGAATGGTATTAAGGAATATAACCCGTCATCCATGTAATTGTAACAAACTAATCAACCTGTAAAAGATAGCTAGGGAGTAGTGAAATCTAAGTAAACACATTTTCTCTCATTATTGTTTTCGCCATATTTAATTTTAGATTAGTTTACTTTATTTTGATTACATCTTTAGTTATTTGGGTTAGTTGATTAGCAACTAATTCCGCCCACTCCGTCCAAAACCGAGATTTTACTTGTTTTCATTTAAAATATAAAAATACAAAAAGAATCATCCCTAATCTCTAAACCTAGTTTTAGTGAGTTTTAACCCTAGCGAACAATATTCTTTGAGTTGAACGATCAATCCCCGGTTCTTGTCACTATACTATACTACAACGGTCAGGTACACTGCCTGGTGGGGATTGCAAGCTTCTCAAGATCCTTTGAGAGGTAAAACCTTTTGTGAGGGCGCAATTCCACGCATCAAATCCCTAATTGTACTTCACACATTTAAACCTTAACATTAATCCTTCTAAGGTTTAACAACTCAAATAGCCAATTTGAAAAATGTTTTGTAAAGTGTTTATGAGAAACCAATTATCAAGGATAGAAAGAGTATAAAGGATTTGGATAGGGGTAGAATAGGTATTTCCCCAAATGGCATAAAAGAGAAAAAATATTCAAAGAGGGGGAAGAAATTTGATTTTGAAATTCAAATGTTGTGAGAGGGAAAAAGAGAATGAGGTTGAGTTAAGATGAACCACGGTTGAGTTAGAAGAGTAACCATGGTTGAGTAAGAAAGAGGTGTGTTGAGAACAAACCATGGTTGAGTTAGAGAGTGAACCATGGTTGGGTTGAGAAGGATATCCAAGGTAATATTCCATCCTTGGAGAGAAAGGGTGAATGGAGTGTTGATATGAGTTGGAGAGGATTGTATGGTTGAGATGAAGAGGAGCCTATGTTTGGGATTCAAATTATTCCCCATGTGTTGAAATTGAGTGTGAAGAGGTGATGAGTTGGATAGTGTAAGAAGGATGTGATGCAGAGCCTAGTGTGTGAGGGAGGAAGATGGTTGTGAATGAGGTGTGTGTAATTTGAAAGGGATGAGTTGGATATGATGTGAAGTGTGTAAGAGTTGGATGTGATGGGGAGCCTTGTGTATGTGAGATTAGAGAGGTTGAGAGAGGAGTGTGTGTATTTTGAAAGATAAGTGTTGGAGTGTGTAAGATATGGGTTGGATTATGTAAGGGAATATAAGATATGAGTTGGATTTGTGTAAGAGAAAAGATATGGTTGAGATTGTGGTGAGTCGACTAGTGTGTGTTGGAGAAGGTTTTGAGTGAAGTGTGTGTATTTTGAATCCAAGAGAGTGTGTATGTGAGTGTATGTGAGGAAGTGTAAAGAAGGTATAATGGGGTTTGAAATGGATGGTTGAGATGAAGAAGATGAAGTGTTGGTGAAATCTTGATGGTTGGATGGGAATGTAGTGAAGAGAATGTTTTGGAGATTTTGTGTAGAAATGTGGGAGACAAGAAGTACATAGAGGTACAAAGGGTGTAAGAGAATATTAAGAGAATGTTGGGAATAAGATTTGGGAGGATTATGGAAGGATTGGAGGATTTGTTTTATGTGAAAGGGTAATTAGAAGGATGATTAAGAATTAATCATATTTTCATTAAGAAAGAAAAGATTTGACAATAATGATTATGATTTGAGAAAATCAAAGGTTACTTATAATCTCAAGTAACTCAACGTCGAGAATCCATAATCACATAACTCGTGACTTTCCACGACTCGACGTACTCAACTAACACCTTGGTACAAACAAGCTAAGTGCTTTGCATTGATGTAAAGCATATCCTAAGTGGGAAAGGATGCGTTTACGCTAAGTGACCTTTGACTTTGTTTGACCAATAAGGGAGTAAACCTGTTACGTGATTAGAGAAGACGTAAGCACGGGATATGAGCATATGAATGCTTTCACTTGATATTACGTGAAATGAATAAGCTCCCTAGGTATAGAAAAGCCTTGGCTAGAGGCGAGAGTTAGAAAACTTGAGTTGGCGTTTTCCCGAAAATGGGTGTTTCAAAAGTTGGATCTTTCTAATTCAAAAACTCATTTCGAGTGTTCTCAATTAAGCACATAACACATACATACATGTATTGAAAGATCCACATTTGTCGGGTAAGAGGAAAGCCGACTTACAAAATTCGTCCCGATCCATACAGAAGCCTGGCGCGCTGCTGGTGCGGGCAGCGCGTTAGGTGCATATATGGAATCAAGAGAATTTCGGCTAACATTTGTGATTTTATGTGTTTCGAAGGTTTGTTTTTCATTATCAAAACATAAGGAGACTTGGTCAATGTTGTCCTAACACCACCCTTTATTACCTTTCTGTTACAACGAGATTTAGATCTATTAGTTTAGTGCACAACTTCACAACCGAGGCTAGATAGCTTCAAGGTCTTTGAAAAGATCTAAGGTGGACTGATGATGGAGATGGTGGACTGATGATGGAGATGGAGATGGTGAGGGATGATTCTTTTTCTATTTTTATATTTTTTAGAAAGCAAAATAAAATCTCGGTTTTAAAGGAATGGGCGGAATTAGTTGTTAATCAACTAACCCAAATACTACTTTTATAAAACTAAAATTAAACTAATGACAAGAAAAAGTAAACTGCGGTGAAAACTCTTATGGCAGATAAGCATGTTTACTTAGATTTCACTACTCCCTAGTTATCTCCTACTGATTTGTTGAATTGTCACGTCCTTGTTTTAGTTGAAGCGTTGTATTCCTTAATATCGGTCATGGGGAGGTGCCGAAGTCCGCAACTCTATGAATATTAATCTTCCCAAAAACCTTAAAGTCTGTTAAGAATTCCTAGGATCATCGATATCAATTCATACAATAAGTACAACGAGAAAAACCAATAGTGCACTCTACAGTTGCATTTTCTAAGACGTTCAAGCTAGTTACATATAAAAAGTCAACCAGTTTTCTTAGCCTAACGCGAGGCGATCAACTAAACAATAAACAACAAATCAATAATCAACAACTAAGTTTCATTAAGCAAACACAAATAAACTTAAGCTATCATGTTAGAAAGAAGAAAGGATAAACAATTAATCAAACAACACATAGACATATTAAATTATTAAACAAGTAACTTATATTCAATTAAACATAGATGAAAAAGGCTAAAAACCCCTTACAAGAACTATGAAAATCGTTAGGGTTTATTCCTCCCAAGTGTTACCAAAAAGTGTCACCCATTACAATAAAAACAATCGAAAATATATATAGTTTTACAGGGCTGACGGCATTAGGTTATAGCTTAACGCCGTCACCTTGCCTTGAATTAGGGTTTCGTCTGTGAAAATCGCCACTCTGACGGCGTCAACTCTGGATCTGAGGCCGTCATTTGTAAATTCCTTCTGAGCCATCTCTTGTTAAAATAAAGTGTGACTCCCATCACCTAGCAACACCTGACTGTGTCAGGTTATAAAATCACCAACAATCTTCTGAGGCGTCACTTGTTAATATTACACGAGAAATCCATTTTAAATAACAAATGACGGTGCCACGTTGTAGCTAGTGACGTCGTCAGCCTTCCTTATCTGATGTACTTTTTGCGACTTTTTCGTTTTCTTCACTTTATCGCCCAAATATGCCAAAAAAAAATGTCATTTACTCTAATTCTTGTCTCAAATACCTAAAATACAAAAAGAAACAATTTAGAGCAATATTTAATTGTATTTACTCAATTTTATGCTTAAATGACCCTTTAAAAATGTACCAAATAAATCTTTATTAATAAGAAAAGGTGACAACAAAAATTGTGCAAAAGGAACACTGATGCTACATCAACAGTGATCAATCTCGCTATAATTGTGTGTCTTTATGAAAAAATAATAATAATAATAATAATAATAATAATATCCAAACCTAAAACATGTAACCTTAATCATTACTTGTGCTCAAAAAAAATCATTACTTGCTGATTATTTGTTGTTCCATGTGTAAATTTATTTTCTCAAAATGCAATACTTATATAATTTGCTTCCATTACATAGTGATGATCTAAAAGTTTTTTTTTTTTTTCCAAATTCATTGTTCTAAAAGACAAATTAGATAATTAACTATTTTTATTAGTCAAAAGTTGTAACTATTATTCAATAAGTTAAATGTCATATTTTTTCAAACGAGATGCACTTTTCCATCATGTATCACTAGTGAATACAAACGACCATAAAGTAATATATCAATATCAATATAGTTTCATTGTGAAAATGAAATGATTAGTGACAAAGTTTGGTCAAGAACTCAAGATAGTGTACTCCCAGTCTCCCACCACCAAAATGTTAGTCGTATGTTTAGCATAGGCCTGAATGCTTGAACTCCCCATTGTTTGCTTGAACTCCTCCGACTCATTAGGAATATCCGGAAGTTGGGATAGGTATTCGAGAGGTGGGAGCCTAGAGTTTGGCAAATTGTCATCTTCACTCATTAAGGAAGACGAAGATGAGGTAGGAGGATGTGGACGTTTTCCTTGGGCTTTGTACACTCTCTTATCACTAAGTGGTACAAAGGTGTGTGGAATGAGAGAGTAGTTAAGGCGAAGACCGTTTGGAGTTGGTGGAATGGGTGAGATTAACCTAAAGAGACGGGTCAAGAGCATTCCATACGGCATAGCCGTTGTGCCATGCACGGGAATGTCGGCTATTCTCTTGGCCATGTAGTAGGCATGGTTGAAGGGTTGCCTAACGGACAAAGATTAGAGCATGTAGCAAAGGCAAAGGTTGATTTGATCTCGGTTTCCTATTGTGCTAATGACATTGGCTCTAAGGACTTCCTCCTATTTCTTGAATTGGGGCTTAAGTTCATTCATTTCCATTCCATATGGGTCCTTATCGACCTCATTTCCCGAACGGGTTCTCCTAGTGTTGGTGGTCCTAACAAAGAGGTGGTCACGGAGTACATCTTTTGAGACAAGGGGTGTGTCATAAGGATGGATACGGTCTTGGAGGTTGTCAAGAGTTGAGAGGGAGTGCAAGTCGGAATAGAGGCAAGTACCACGGTTTGGGACACCTAGGATTTGAGCAAACTCCTCAAGAGTGAAGGAGTATTGATGACCACTAACCCTAAAGTTGATAGACATATGACCATAATCATCTGTGGAGAGGACGGAGGATGCATAGAACTCTAGAATGAACCTAGGACAAATAGGCTCGTCGATATTCAAAAGACACTCAAAGTTGATTGTGGCAAATTCGGCGTAAAGGTTTGTGCCTTCTAGGAAAGACGGGTCAATGGTTCTACCCTCATGGACATAGTGTTTTTCTAGGGCTTTGAAAACGTTTACTTGGTTTGGGGTAAGGCCTTTGGTTTTGTGGTGTTTTGGTAGGTACTTAATGGTGTCCTTGTTGTCGTAGTGGGTTAGAGGAGGCATGATGATTCCTAGAACAACAAAATTTCACATTTTATTTTACGTAAACCACTATTATAATGTGGATGTTCTAGTGTGTGCCTATATGAAAACAATGTGGAGGTGCGGTTATCTTGACTCATTTTGATTCTTCAAAATCGTTTTATGCAAGTTTTGTTATAAAACAAAAGATAACCCAAACGCTCCTAGTTCAATGTAGCTTCGTTTGAATGTACCCTAAAATACATATTGGTTATGTATTCCCTTTAGCATTCAAGAGACATTATGCAAGTGATGTTTTAAACATAACGTTTTGATTTTGTATTCTCAATGTGAGACGAAAAAATATTTGTCCTACTTGTGAGAAATTTTTGGAAGGATTTGACATGGGGTGTTTTAGCAAACATGTTTATAATAATTAAGGATGCAATTCCTAACTATGGGAAACATGATTAGTTTTATTAAACACCTAATCTTATGCATGAGTTTTTCAAGTTAATGCATAACCCCAAGTTTTTGTTTTTGTGCAAGAAATAGAATTCCTAGACTCAGATCAGGATTGTAATCATGTTTAGAATACTTACAATGATGATTGATTTGCAATGTAAATGAATGGAGGACCAAGAATTCTTAGGTATGGATGGATGGTAAAGTAAATAGTAGCAGTTTGGAAGTGGTGGTATGAGATAATGGGTGTTTGGTTTAATATGAACAAAGATTTTGATTCTGCAGGTCGGCGGATACAGCGGACCCCTAGAATGGGTTCCGCCCGTTATGTCTGAGGGTTTCGCCGACCCAGCTGAGAAAAATAGTTATGGATTTGTTTTGATTTTTTTGATTTTTGTCTAATGTCCAGAACTATAATGTAGGTTCCATGAGTCCTAAGCCTAGCCTAAGAAGGTTAAAAGGTTCACGTTTAAGGGGTTTTGTGAGAATGTCGGCTATGTTGTCTTCGGAAGAAACTTTCTCAATTGAGATATTTCCTTTTTGAAGGTTGTCACTAAGGAAATGATGACGGATTTCAATATGTTTGGTACGAGCATGTTGAACCGGGTTTTTGCTAAGATCAATGGCACCTTTGTTGTCACAAAGAATTGTGATGGCGTTGAGTTGAATTCCGTAGTCGACAAGAGCTTGCTTCATCCAAAGAGCTTGTTGACATGCCTTTACGGCCGAAACGTACTCGGCTTCCGTTGTTGAGATAGCAAGAGCCGTTTGCTTCTTAGAGAACCATGAGGTGAGACAATGTCCAACAAAAGTACAAATACCACTTGTACTTTTTCTATCGACATAGTCACCGCATGATCTGAGTCGGCATACACTATGGTGTCTATTCCCGTTCCTTTAGGATACCATAAACCTAAATGTGTAGTGCCCTTAATATACCTAAAAATCCTTTTAACGGCTTCGATATGGGTAGTTTTAGGATCTTCTTGAAAATGAGCACATAGACAAACACTAAACATAATGTCGGGTCTACTAGCCGTTAGGTAAAGTAGACTACCAATCATACCTCTATATTTAGTGCTATCTACGGATTCACTTTCCTCATCCTTGGTGAGTTTAGTTTCCATGGACATGGGAGTTTTGATAGGTTTCGAATCTTCTAGTCCAAATTTCTTAAGCATGTCCTTAATATATTTAGATTGGTTAAAGAATATACCATCTTCTAGTTGTTTAATTTGGAGTCCTAGGAAAAAGTTGAGTTCTCCCATCATACTCATTTCAAACTCGTCATGCATGATTTTTGAGAAATCCACACATAATTCTTGACAAGTTGATCCGAATATAATGTCATCAACATAGATTTGGACTATGATAATATGTGAATCTTTCTTCTTAGTGAAGAGAGTATTATCAACTAAGCCCATGGTATACTTATGGGCAACTAGGAATGTTTTGAGTCGATCATACCATGCTTTTGGAGCTTACTTAAGTCCGTAAAGAGCCTTTTTAAGTTTGTAAACATGATTTGGTTTTTCAAAATCGATAAAGCCCGGTGGTTGAGCAACATACACTTCTTCATTAATGACTCCGTTTAGAAATGCACTTTTGACGTCCATTTGAAAGAGTTTAAAATTGTGTGCACATGCATATGCAAGTAAGATTCTAATTGACTCAAGCCTAGCAACCGGAGCAAAAGTTTCATCGTAGTCAATGCCTTCTTGTTGGTTATATCCTTGTGCAACTAGCCTAGCTTTGTTTCTAGACACAATTCCATTTTCATCCATTTTATTTTGAAATACCCATTTTGTTCCAATTATAGTTTGACTCTTTGGTTGAGGAACTAATGTCCATACATCATTCCTAACAAATTGGTTTAACTCTTCTTGCATTGTTATTACCCAAGATATTTTTAATGGCTTCATTAATATTTTTAGGTTCAATGGTTGACACGAAACAAAAGTAGTTGCTTTCATTTTGAACTTTTGACCTTAGTGTTCTTTCGTTAATATTGCCAATGACACCATCTAATGGATGACTTTTAGATTCTTTGACATTGACAAGTTCTTTATTTAATAGTTCATCTTCTTTGTCATCACTTAAAATTTCTTGATTTTCTATTGCTTGACTTTCAACTAAGTCATCATCTACCAAAGGTGATGTCTTAGAGGGAGGTGGACTCTCGTCAAATGTTACGTTCAATGATTCCTCGACTCTTAAGGTTTCTTTGTTCAAAACAATGTATGCTTTACTATTTTGTGAATATCCAAGAAATACACCTTCATAAGACTTTGGGTCAAATTTGGTGAGATAATCCTTGGTGTTAAGAATGAAACATTTACTCCCAAACACTCTAAAGTATCCTAATGTAGGCTTTTTACCTTTATATAGTTCATAAGGAGTTTTATTCAAAAATGGTCTAATTAAGACTCGATTTAAAATGTACGTTGATGTGTCAACGGCAATGTTTTGTTCATTAAGCATTGTTCTACTCATCTCTTGCAATGTTCGGTTTTTACATTCTACTACACCGTTAGATTGAGGAGTACGTGGAGCCGAAAACTTATGAGTTATTCTATTATTATCACAAAAGTTTCCAAATTGAAATTCATTATCTAATTCACGACCGTGATCTGTTCTAATAGACACAATATTAGACCCTACTTGATATTGAATTTTCTTACTTAGAATTTCAAATTTATCAAAAGCTTCATTTTTACTTTTCAAAAATTTTGTCCAAGTATATCTTGAGTAATCATCAACTATGACCAAAGTGTAGAAGTTACCTCCATAACTTTGCATAGCGGATGGACCAAATAAATCCATATGCAAAAGTTCTAGACACCTAGATGTAGAAACCAAGTTTTTAGCCTTATGGCTATTATGGACTTGTTTACCGACTTTGCAAGCATCACAAAAGTGTTGGTCATATTTCAACTTAGGTAGGTTTCGAACTAAGTCTTTGGAGGAGAGGTTTTGGATTAGTCTCATGTTAGCGTGTCCTAAACGTCTATGCCATAAAGTTGAAGATTCATCTAATGAGGTAAGACAAAGTTTGTCTCTAGATGTTGGATCCATCTTCATGACATATACGTTGTTCTTAAGGACACCTTTGGCTATGGTTATACCATCTTTAAGTAGTTTACTTCCGTTTTCACTAAAAAGAACATTATACTTATTACGACAAAGTTGACTAATACTAAGGAGATTAAAACCTAAGTTATCAACATGAGCTACATCATCTATAAAAAGGGAGTCATGAGAGATTGTACCTTTTCTGATGATTTTGCTCTTAGCATTACTACCAAACATAACATTACCTCCGTCACATTTGTGATAAGACGTGAAGAGACTTTTGTTACCCGTCATGTGCCTTGAACAACCGCTATCTTTAATCCATTCATCCGGTTCCAAACAAACTTTGAGGCACACCTATTTTATGAAAAACACTCAAACATTTGGTCCCCAATTTATCATGGGTCCATTTTGGTTATGCATACCATTAATTTGTTCCAAGTATGAAAATAGAGCATAAGGGTTCCATGGCATGTGGTTTGGAGTTTGGTAATGTCTAGGAGTGTTTTGGTTCCAAACATGTTGGTAGTTTGGTCGAGCGTTGAAGTTGCTCTTTGGAAAGGGGCGTTTGGGAATTGGAGTCTTAGGTCTTGGTTGAGTAGTTTCAGCTCTAAATTCATTTTTACTAAATCCTACTCCAGTTTTAAACACAGGTTTTGTTCCATTTTAGTATGTAACTTTAACAAATTTTGAACGATCCGAAGTGGATGGAGTTACTGTTGCAGCAGACCTGGCGGAACCTTCGGGACCAACGAGCGGAACCCTAAATTGGGTTCCGCCTGATCCGTAGGCTGCTGTAGCAATTTTATTTGTTTCTTGTGCAATCTTTTCTTGTTTCATTTGACCCTTTGAAGTTTCTATTTTCGTAAATCCTAGTCCTGTTTTATCAAAGGGTGACTTTTGAAGTTTCATAATTTCATCCGCACAAGAAATGCCCTTATCGAACTTCTTAAACTTTGTGGTTTGTTTTATTAGATCATTTTGAGTAATTTTGAGTTTCTCAACTTCTAGTTTAAGCTCTTCACATGATTTGCAAGGTGTGTCAATACCTTTACTCTTTTCTAATCTCTTGGCTTTTTCTTTTAACTCATAAACTTCATTTTCTAAAAACTCCTTTTTAATTTTCAAAAATTTATTTTTGTTTATGATTTTTAAGCTCAATTCACAAAGTTTGTTATATTCTTTTTGTAAAGTGTCATCATCAATAGAGGAGTAAGATGAGTCGGATAATACCTCATTTGAGTTGTGAGCCATGAGAGCAATATCGTCATTCTTTGGCTCCTCGTCATCTCCTTCATAGTCACTCCAAGCACCACCCACACAAGCTTGTTGAGGTTTGCTCTTGGGTGGTTTTGGACATTGTCCTACAAGATGACCTGTGTCTCCACACCTATAGCATTTTCTTTCAACCTTTCCATTCCTATCATCACGATCTTTTCGGAAAGTTTTCTTGTCATCTTTAGGTTTCCTTACAAACTTTCCTCTTCTACGAAAGAACTTCTTGAAGTCTCTAACGGCCATAGCATATTCCTCATCATCACTATCCGAACTAGATTCTTCATCATCACTTGATTGGACTCTAGCTTTCAAGGCAATGGACTTAACTTTTTCTTTCTTGCCTCTAACTAGTTCTGAATCTTTTTCCATTACCATTTCGTGAACTTTGAGGTTTCCAATTAGCTCATCAAGTGACATGCTTGAAAGATCTTTGGATTCTTCAATTGTCGTCACTTTTTCTCTCCACTTAGGATGGAGTGCTCTAAGAAATTTCCTGACAAAGTTCTTACTACAAAAAGATTCGTCAAGTGCTTTAAGTGAAGTAATAATAGTATTAAATCTAGCAAAAGCAATATCAATAATCTCATCTTCGGAGATAACAAATTGTTCATATTGTTGAACAAGAAGATCAATTTTGTTATCTTTAACTTGTGAGTTTCCTTGATGAGTGACAATTAAAGATTGTCAAATATCTTTGGTGGTTTTACACAAAAAGACTCCTTCATATTCTTTCTTAGGTAAAGCATTGTAAAGCATCATTTTAGCTTCATTATTTTTACCTATTAATTTCTTTTGATCATCATCTTTAATGTTAGTAACTACGTTATCACCATCAATGATTATATACCACAAATCTATATCTTTAGATTTCACGTAAGTTTCAAAACGGTTTTTCCAATATATAAAACCATTTGCTTCAAAGAGTGGTGGTCTTTGCATAGATTGCCCTTCTTTGTAATTTTCAAAATCCATGGATCGTTTCAAGTTTTAAAACACAATATATTTTAAAAGCTTGAGTAACGTAGCTCTTGATGCCAATTGTGGAAAACTAGAAGGGGGGTTGAATAGTTTACCGATTAAAATCTTTTTAACTTGTTAAGTTAGCTTTGAAACTTTCCGTTTGATCCAAGATATATACACAAACACAATATATAACATGCAAGTAAATGAAAGAAACGATCAAACCAAAACACGAGTATTTATCGTGGTTCGGCTACAAGGTCTCTTTTTCCTTGCCCTACGTCCACGCCCCGAGTATCCAACTCGAGAGTTACTTTCACTAGTCAACAAGCTCCTTTCACCGGCGGAGAAAACCTTACACGTCGCTTATACTTTTACCAACACAAAGCTAGATGTCGAGTTCTTTACCATGGGTACAACCACTCCCGTTAGTTCTTTTACAAGGGTACAACTACTCCCGGTACACTTTGTATTTTGAGGACTAAAATACTAACCGATCACTACTGAAAATACACAATCAAATGAAGTGTAAACTACACAAGTCTACACAATGCTAAGCTAACAAGTCTTGCAACGTTGTGTTGAATACTTGTTACTTTTAGTAAGCTCGTGAATCTCTTTGCTACAAAAAGAAACTTCACATATGAAATGTTAAGAGGTTAGATGAAAGAATGAATGTGTGTGTAAAATATGATGTAAAGTGATAAGCCAAAAATCAACTTGTGGCTTGGTATTTATAGCCAAACCTTCTGCAGGTCTGGCGGATCAGGTGGACCCCTCAGAAGGGTTCCGCCCGTGTACCCCAAGGGTACCGCCGGGCTTGCAGTTGGTTTTGCAATAAATCTTGCAAACCAAACAAAGTCACATCTCATAACTCTTTGCAACCAAACAATGTCACATCTCATAATATCAAGTCAAACACTAAACTTGCAAGCAACATCTTAGTAAGTCAAACACATTTCTTTCTATAAATGAATAATGACAAAACTTGCCATAAATATGATGTGACAATTCTATTTTTAGAAAATACAAAGTGTTATGTTTTATGAAATGTAAAATGTAGCAAAAGTCTAGTTTATGCAAGTCTTTAAAACTAAGATTATGTTTTACTTAGAAACTAAAGTTTACATTTTGTCGTTAACAAAACTTATCGAAGATCGTAAAATATAAATAACGTTTTTAGGCGATATTTGTATTAACAAATCGTACCACTCAAAAATTTTATCAAAAAAGGTAGTGACCATCCGAGTATTAGATTAATTGGCTAACGCGCCAGCGCTAGTGTATGACTTGGTGACCATCCGTTTTGCAAGTAACGCGCCAGCGATCCAAGAAGTGCGCTAGTTAGCATCCGTTAGTTGGGGCGTCAAAGACTCGTACCGGCCTTCTACTAAGTGAGGTTCGCCCCTAGAGTTGTTAGGAGAAGCCTTAGAGCTTATAAGTGTACCGGTAGTACTTAGATTCTAAAACTTGCATTAGTAATGCATCCCGAGACCGCTAGTGAGACTATATTCGTGTAGTTAGGATTTACTACATGATAAGAGGCATTAGGATCACCCTTGTGTTTAAACCCGTATCATAATTACTTGACCAATGAAGTCATAACTACTTGACTAATAAAGTCAATTAATTTTCCCACACCTTTGCGATGTACCCATTTTTAGTACACGATACCCCTAGTACAACCCTTCGAGCCTATCTTTTTCGTTTCTAACTTTAAGCATCCTACTTAAAGGAAGAATTTGTTTACAATCCACCCCAAATGTACAACCAAATCGCCTTAACCTTCCTTGTATGCACTCATCTTTAGTGCATTATTGTTATTTGTTTAAACCCTTAGTTAATTGTCTAATTGATTACATGGTTGCTAAGTCGAGTCATATCTTATACGTATTGTTTTGGGACGATTAGGACTCATGGGTAAAGTACTATTGTTATAGAGCAATGGGGATGAACATCATATATTACCCCCATATGTGCGTTAATCTTAAAAAGTACTCCAAGTGTTTTGATTATCTTTGTAACACCCCCTAATTTGTAATGTGGCAGCGGAATAGTAATTAGGGTGTTACGGTGAGGATCGAAGTCATAATGATAGAAAATGGCTTGAAAGAGACGTTTTAAAAATATAAGTTCATTAATAAAGATCAAATACAAGAGGTCACATTCAGAGTATTATAATAAGTCTTGATGTTTTAAACTAATTCAAACATCTTTTATTTTACACCATAATTTAAATAAAGTAAATAAGTTTTGAAGTTTCCTCCCTTTCCATGCTTGCTTCCCCTGCTAAATACCTGAGATAACATGTTTAAAAGTCAACAAAAATGTTGAGTGATAACATAGAGTTTGAATTTAGTAATCATTTTGATACACAAGTAAGATTGTATTTGAAATACAATCAGTTAAAAATTGATATTGCAGTATATATTGCTCTAAGTCTCATGACAGGCAAAACGTTAACAAATACCGTAAATACGGAGGTGTTATCAAATTAATGATAATATTGCCCTCATGTAATAGGTGATTTGCCAATTCCTATTTTTACTCAAATATAATATATCACGACTAATACGACTAACCACATGCATAATGGCATTCTGTCAAGTATTAATGGGATAGGCTGTCAAACCTTAAATAGATCTATTCATTATATTTGCGTTCACATAACAGTGATTAATGGCTCATGATCAAGGGTCTTTTGGCAATAGGTAACTTAGGCATATATCAAGTCAGGTAGCATACAGAAAATTACTTGTGGTCTTGTTGGGAATTCTGCTAAGTAAGAATTCTGCTGACTGTTACTGCTGAAGGTTACTGCTGAAGAGCTGGTTCCTGCTGAAGCAGTGTATCTGCTGAAGACTAGTTTCAGCATTATTTGTTTCTGCGGATATAGTATTTCCGTATTTTATGTATTATAGTTTGGATATGCATGAGTTTATTTAGGAAGTGATAATGCATATCTTTTAGAAGTTTTAGAATATACGTTTCTTGGGAAACGGTTTAGGGTTCCTTGTGTATAAAAGGAACACATGATTATGTATTGTATTACGTTTTAGAAAACACCTTCATTATTATTAAAAGATCCATAGAGGATCAAGAGTTCTTAGTATTACACTTGTGTTTGTTTCCACTTTAAAATACAAGTTACAGAGATTATCTATTAGTGTGCTTTTGATTACATTAACATAACTAACGATTCTAGAGTGCTCAAGAAGATCTATCAAGGTCTTATAGTTCAACAAGTGGTATCAAAGCCTCGAGAGAGTCTCTGTTATACTAAGAAACACAAATGTTACACCTTAAGAATCCAAACAAATCAAGAAACATGCCTGGATCTGATGATGAAGTTGATACAACCCAAAACCTTAACACCACTTCCCTTCAACAACTCAACCTCTCCAACAGTAATGCCAAGTTTCCATACTTGAAGAATGCTGAAGAGTATCATCTGTGGTCCATGAAGATGCAGAACTGGATCACAAACATATACTGGAATCTTTGGGAGGTTGTCAAAAAGGGGAACAGCCTGAAGAAGCATGTTAAAGATGCTGATGGGATAGTTACAATTCTAGGTCCCAAAACTGCTGAAGAGATTCTGGCTGTGCAAAGGGAGAGTAAAGTAAGAACAATTCTGCTCCAAGCTATACCAGATGACCACATGGGTGACTTCCACTTCATGGAGGATGCCAAGGACATTTGGATGGCAATAAAGGCAAGATTTGGTGGGAATGATGAATCAAGAAGGTTGAAGAAGTCAATGCTGAAGCAGCAGTTCCAAGAGTTTCAAATATCTGAGGAAGAGGGAATCCATAAAGGATATGAAACGTTTCACCGGATCTTAAGTCAGCTTAATCAGCTGAAGGCTAGACCTGACAATGAGGACTGCAATGCTAAGTTTCTGAGATCTTTGCCACCATCTTGGCTACAAGTCAGTATTGCTCTCAAAACAAAAGGTGGATTGGACTTAATCTCTTTTGATGACCTCTACAACAAGCTCAAATCTCTTGAGCCTGATGTTAGAAGTCCAATTCGTCCATCCACTCACTCAGCCTTTGTCAGCACCACCACAAAACCTGTGCATAATGCCTCAAGCTCTTATTCATCAGGAGCATCTTCTCAAACCCAAACTCAATCTGCTCCTAAATCAAAATCCAGTAGTGTGTTGGATGATATTGTTCATTCATTTGTGGCTGAATATGAACATCAGCAGTTTCTTGCTTATGATGATTTTGAACAGGTGGATCCATTGGAGATGGAGGAGATGCACTTGAAATGGCAGCTTGCAATGATCTCCATGAACATTAAGAGGTTTGAAACCAAGTCTGGAAGGAAGTTTGGTTTTAATGGAAGAGAGGCAGCAAGGTTTGATAGAAGGAAGGTTAAATGCTACACTTGTTGTCAAGTGGGACATTTTTCAAGAGAATGCAAGGAAAGGAAGTCTGGTGATGAAGTTAGATATGGCTCTTATCCATTGGAAGCAGGGACTAGTAAGGCTGCACCTTCAAAAGCTATGGTGACTCTGGATCACCAGATTGATTGGGCTGAACATGAACCTGCTGGAGAGGAAGCTTCTACTTCTACACAAGTGAATCTGCTGGCATACTCACCTTCAGAGGACAAGAAGGAGTAAGTCTCCTTGATGGGAATCTCTCAGGTACACAACTGTGTGTTTGGATGTAGTGTAAGATACAATGAGCTTAAACAAGAATTTGATGAATTGAAACCAAAATACAATGAGTGTTATATTGAAGTAGAGTCCTATAAAATGGCTTTAAAAACTTTAGAGAAACAAAAAGTCTGGTTTCAAAAGAATCAAGTTAAATATGATGAAAAAATAAGAGTTCTAGAAAGTAATTTAGAAATTGCTAAGATACTTAAGACGTACTGAAAAGGAGAAGTCTGATATAGAAAAAGAAAAACAAGAATTACAAGCTAAGTTAGATAAAGAGATAGTTGGTCGTATGAAATGACAGGAAGGAGCATCTAATTTGAGTAAATTGATTGATGGTCACCAATCTGTTAGGTCTAGAAAAGCATTAGGATATGAGAAATATATAGACCCTGAAGAGTTAACATATCCTGATATGTCTAGTGTTTTTGACCCTGAACCAGCCTTAGCTTATCAAACACCTGTTAAATTTGTTAAGGAAGGGGGAATGAATGTTGTCCCTGGACCTATAAGAGGGGAACATATGCCTATAGACCTGTCCATACCTAGTAACTTTGATGGACCACACCATCTCTATGGCAAAAATTCAACTGACTTGCCAGACCCTATTATTGAATCTACTGACTTTGTCTCTTGTTGTGACAGTGACAAGTCTTCTGATGAAGGGTCTACCTCATTTGCCAGCTGTGATTCAAGTGAGAAGTCTGACCTGCCCAAGACCACTCCCAAGACCACACCAAAGACATCACCCAAGACTCCCCACAAGCCTTCTAGAGTTGCTGCTGATAACAAGACAGTTTCTACTGAAGACTTATTTTTAAATTCTTTGCAAAATAATACTTTTGGTTCTGTTAAAAACAATTCTGTTTATCATGGTGGTTTGAATACTTTTTCATGTTATGGAACTTCTTTTAGTTTGAACAAATCTTCTAAGAAGAAGAAATGTTTTGTGTGTGGAAGTAAATCTCATCTGATTAAGGATTGTACATTTCATGAGCATAGAATGGGTGTATGTTTTAGTCAAAAGAAACCTAGGCAAATGTGGAAGAATGTTAATGAAATACCCTCTTTTGTTCCACATCAGCAGAAATCCAATTCTGCTGAACCACATTCTTCATGGAGAAGACCTAGTACTAGACCTTATGTTCAACCCACTAGTTCTTTCTTTTCTAATGGTTATTGGCCTAATAACTGACTTAATGTATTATGGTGGTGGGTATTGGAATACTGCTGTGAAGCCCTCAGCAGGTTGTTCTTAGACAAAGAAGGGACCTAATTTGCAATACAGGCCTAAGAACAATGGTGGATCTAAAACATCTACATGGCCTATCACTAATGATCCACAAGGCAGGCTCAAGTCAGCAATGACTTGAGTCTCCAATGTGTACTAACCTTTGTATACTTTTTGTTGTTATTGTAGGATCATCCTTTGAAAAGTACTTGATAGTGGTTGTTCTAGAAGTATGTCAGGGAACAAGGACAAGATGCATGACTCTGTGCCCATAGAAGGAGGAGGCACTATAACTTTTGGTGGTGGAGATGGCAAAATTACTGGGAAAGGAACTATTAAGACACCTTTGTTAGACTTTGAAAATGTTTATTATGTGAAGGAACTAGAGCATTTTAATCTATTCTATGTATCACAAATTTGTGACACTAAGAATAAGGTTTTCTTCTCTGAAGATGAATGTCTTGTACTCTCCAAGGACTTCAAGCTTCCAAAAGACACAACTTTTTTGCTGAGAGTTCCTAGAACCTTCAACTTGTACACATTCAATCTGAATGATGTCAAGCCATAAGGTGATCTAACATGTTTGGTGGCCAAAGCTTCCCAGGATGAATCTACCAAGTGGCATAGGAGATTGGCTCATGTGAATTACAAGACAATCAACAAATTGTCTAAACTTGGTCTTGTTCAGGGCCTTCCTTCTAAACTCTTCACCAATGAACACAATTGTATTGCTTGCAACAAGGGAAAGCAACACAGAGCCTCTTACAAAGCCATCAATGTTGTGAGCACCATTTCAGAACCTCTTTAGTTGCTGCACATGGATCTCTTTGGTCCAACTCCTATCAGAAGTATTGATCACAAGTACTTCTGCCTGGTTATCACAGATGATTTTAGCAGGTTTTGCTGGGTATTCTTTCTTAAAACTAAAGATGAAACAACTCCTATTCTGAAAGAATTCATCATTTTAATTGAAAACCAGCTTAATAAAAAGGTTAAAGGAATTAGGTGTGACAATGGGACAGAATTCAAAAATGTTGTTTTCATAGAATTCTGTAAGTCTAAGGGGATTAGAAGGGACTATAGTACTCCAAGGACCCCACAACAAAATGGGATTGCTGAAAGGAAAAATAGAACCCTCATTGAGGCAGCAAGATCAATGCTTGCAGACTCCAAATTACCCACTATGTTTTGGACTGAAGCAGTAAGTACTGCTTGCTATGTCTTAAACAGGGTATCCATCACTAGACATCATGTCAAGACACCTTATGAACTTCTCACTGGGAAAGTTCCAGACATACATTACCTTAAACCTTTTGGATGCAAAGTGACCATTTTAAATACTGCTGATATACTGGGTAAGTTTGATGGGAAAGCTAATGAGGGGTATATTGTGGGTTATTCAGCTCATAGCAAGGCCTATAGGGTTTATAATCTGAATGCCAAAAGGATAGAAGAGACCCTTAATCTAAGATTTCTTGAAGATCAGCCTAATACTCAGGGACAAGGCAATTCTTGGTATTTTGACCTAGATTATTTGACTGACTATTTGGGTTATACTAGACATGCTTCTAATCCTAATGCAGGTACCAAAGATCCACATTCTAACCCTGCAAGTTCCATGGATGATGACTCAGACTGTGAATCTGAGCCAGATGAACATACCATTGTTGTACCATCTTTTCCACCTAACCATTTTGTAGGTAATCATTCTGCTGGTGAACAAGATGATGAGACACATTATGCAGAGGATCTTGCAAGACTAAAGAAGCAAGAACATGCTACTACTCAGGAAGCTCAGAAACTCAATGAAAAGGTTACACAAGAGACTGAAGCAATCCTACATCAATCAGCACAAGCAGTCAGTGAAAACAAGGATACTGCTGACGATTCTACTGAAGGCACACCTATTCCCACTGATAAGGTCAAAGATGCTGATACTAATGATGCACACTCTCCCATTTCTACTGAAGTGTATGCAGACATTGAGAAGCCCTTTACAAGATTTCCAAGTCCTTCTGAACTTGGGAATTATCAGCCAAATCCTGGCATGTTTCACTCAGCTTCTTATGATACTGAGTTTGGGCCTACAGTCAACAACCTTAATGCCACAATTGATGTTCAACCTACAGCAACAAAAAGGATTCATAATGCTCATCCCCTATCAAAGGTTATTGGAGATCCTAAAGATCCTGTTAGAACTAGAAGCACTGTAAAGAATACAAAATATGGTGAAGTTGTTTTCATCTCTTATGTCTACAATCAAAAGAGGAACAATCACACAGACTTCAAACATTGTCTGTTTACATGCTTTCTTTCTCAGATAGAGCCAACTAGTGTTCCTCAAGCACAGGCAGATTCAAGTTGGCTTGAAGCAATGCAAGAAGAGATGCTGCAATTTAAGAATCAGCAGGTTTAGATTTTGGTTCCTCTTCCTGATGGTAAATATGCCATTGGGAAAACATGGATTTTTAAGAATAAAAGAGATGCTAGGGGGATTGTGGTGAAGAACAAAGCTAGACTAGTAGCTCAAGGGTTTAGACAAGAGGAAGGCATTGACTATGATGAAGTCTTTGCACCAGTGGCCAGAATTGAAGCAATTAGGATATTTTTGGCCTATGCCTCTTATATGGGCTTTATGGTTTATCAGATGGATGTTAAAGGTACTTTCTTGTATGGTGAGATTGAAGAGGAGGTTTATGTGACTCAACCCAAGGGATTTGAAGACCCTGATCATCCTGAGTATGTGTACAAGGTTGTCAAAGCTCTCTATGGACTTCATCAAGCTCCCAGAGCTTGGTATGCTAGACTTTCCACATTTCTGCTGAAGCATAGCTACAGAAGAGGTGCCTGATTTCAATATTGGAATGCTTAACCCTTGACTGCAAAGTTTAAGGGGAGGCATAAGCCTCAGGGGAGGATTATGAGTGTAAACTTTGTAGATTTGTATAATTTGTATACTTTTTGAGTTTTAACACTAACCCACTAATGTTTTGCAAGTTTGTTTGGTGTATTTGCATGTTCTATGTCTGTTTTGCAGATGTTCTGAGATTGTAAGTTGTATGTTAAAGTCACCAAGAGCTGAAGTCAAGGGAATGTGATCAAGTATGCTGAACATGGTTTCTACTGATTAGTTGATTATGCTGAAGATCTTACAAAGTTGATTAATTAAGAAGATCTTTTCATTCATTCATAGAAACAAGTTACAGCTTACATTCAAAGTTCCAACTGGATTACAAAGACCATTCCTAAACATTTGGCTAATTGAGTACTACTAGCTTCTATCACTTATTACAAAATACTTGAGGCTATGACAAGTACAATGATGAAGCTGAAGATGAAAATGGAAAAAGAAGAGAAGGAAGACTGTGAAGATGCTCAAGTACCAAAGTCAAGAAAATACTCAAGAACTTTGGTCCATGGCAACATTCCTCAATCATCTATTTCAGCTTCTCCTTTCCCTTACGTACAATCTCTGCCTTCTTGCTCTGTTCAATATTTTCTTGATGAGGAAGACCAGGTCCTGGAGCAGGAAGATCCAATACCAAATTTTGTGATGTTGGAAGAGATGGATCTCTCTTACTTGATCTTGGTTGGGATCTCTCTGGTGTGGAAGGAGGAAGAAAGGTTGGATCTTCATTTTCTTCCTCTGAAGAGTCTTCATCAGAGGTACAGATGAATGGAGAGACAAGCTCTATCTCAGCAGGAATGGGTACATGGCTTGGTTCACCCTTCCTATGTGCATTCCATTGTCTTTCATGTGCATCCCATCGTTTTTCCATTTCTCTTTCATAGTCGGAATCATCAAGCTCCCAAGGATATGGTGCTAAATCTTCTTCTGATGATGAAGAAGAGGAATTTTGATCTGAGGTTTCTGGGTTTGATGACATGGTTTTGGTGGTGAATTGGGTTTTAATTGGGAAATTAGGGTTTGAAAGATGATTTGGGGTAAATTGCTGACTGAGATGTGTTATTTAGGGGTAATTAAATAAGCCAATTTTAGGCGTTACGATAATTAATGTGAGTTGGGTGGCACAATAAAATCAAGATATTCACCGAAGATATTTTTACATTTCCTTGGTTTCTGCTGATGTTGACCATTCCTCAGCAGATTTGACTTTCATTTCTGCTGAAGGGTAATTTTGAAATTGGATGTTTTTGAATTACACGTCAGACTCGGTCAATAATTAGTTCCGATAATTTTGACCACGATTGGGGAACTTCCAAATATAACCCACTTTGCATATCTCTTCCTAAACAAAATTATTCTCTTATCACTCCACTTAAACCCATTATTCTCTGTGTCATTCATAACCGTCTCACACAAGTTCATTCAAATGGCACAACTTAAATTGAGAGGCGATCATAACAAGTATGCTATTCTGAAAAAGGCTAAGGGACATGAAGAATTTGATTTAATGGTGGAGTTTCTACAAAGGTCAAAGATTCATTATGCTTTGACACATAGTCCCAATCTGATTTGTGAATCATTGGTGAAGCAATTTTGGGCATCTGCTACTAAGAGATCTGACACAGAGATTGTAGCTGAGATTGATGGTGTAGAGTATGTGGTGACAGAAGGTTTGATTAGGACAAAGCTTCTGTTGGATGATGAGAATGGTGTGTATCATTCCAACACTGCAGAGATTCTTGCTGGGCTAAGGGAAGCTGGATATCAAAGTACTGATACATCTAAGTGGCACAAGAATCAATTTTTTCCTAAGTGGAGGTATTTGGTGCATTTACTGCTCTAATTTATTAGCAAAAAGTGTGGTGGATGGAACCAATTCTCTCTACAATTGGGTTGTGGTATTGTTTGTCTTTCTAAGGGTCTAACTTATAATTTTTCTAAGTTTATTTTTGATAATATGCTAGAAAATATTGATAAACAACAGCATAAGTTTTTAATGTACCTTAGATTCTTACAAATAATTTTAGACATAACCACTGAAGATAGAACCCATGTGCCTATTAAAAGTCTTGGTTCTAAGTTGTTTGCCTCAATGAAAACAAATTATAATGGGGAACATCGCCCTTTGTTAGATGCTATGTTGCCACATGGCAATGATAATGTAGTTGAGGGTGATGATGTTGGTAATGTGCCTGCTCATAATACTGTTGATGATGGTAATCCATCATCTTCTGGTGTTGCTGCTGATGGTAATCCTTCAGTGGTAATGGAGGAAGAGCCAGCTACAACTGCTGAACCATTACCTGTTTCTACTGACTTACCACCACCTACCCCTGTACATATGTCACCTAGTCCTACCATTTCACCATCTCAGGATGCTCCATCTGAGCAAATTCATGAGTTTGAAGATAACTTTCAGCCTCTTGAACTTGAGTTCACTAGACTACCTACACCCAGCCCTATGAGAAAGTCAATTGATGAAGGCTTTCCTAATGTTGTACATGAGTCTGTTTCTTCTGCTGGGTTCAATGAAGCTCCACTTACCACTGAGCAATCAGCTGATAGAGCAGAAGACCCTATTACTCTCACATTTGTATATGATTCACTTTGCAGGTACATGAAAATGACTGATGATCTCCAAAAAGAGCTTGCTGATACCAAGACTACTCTTGGTAATGAAATTGAAAGGTTGAAAAGTAAGGTTCAAGATTTGGAGGCAAAGCTGAATCAGTAGAAGCAAAGTAAGGGTGGATTGGATACTACTGAAGTTGCTCAGGAGGCAAATTTGGATTCTCTTGAGATTCTAGCTGAAGTTGCTAGACAGTCTCATGTTGTTCCTCCTAAAGCTGCTGAAGTACCTAAATCTAAACCAAAAATTCTATTCAGCAGAAGAAGAAGTACAAGACAATATTTGGCAAGGAAAGCTGCTGAATCTTCCAAAGTGTCTAGTGGTGATGATGATGTGCTCATGGCTGAAGCTACTGATATACTTCAGGAGAAACAATCACCAAGTGGTGTTGCTGCTGACAAATCCGCTGATAAAGGTAATACATCAGGAGAAGCATTCTTTGTAGCAGGGAAAGAGTATTTGGATTCCCCTGCTCATAATTCATCTGAGAATCAACAAGTTTCTCCTGATAGAGAGGTTCAAGAATTACATGATGAACCTATGGAAGATTTGAATATTCCTCATGATAATCTTGCTGAAGGAACAGATGTGGCTGTGGATGAGCTTGTTACAGCTGAAGACAGAGCTGTACAAGAAAAACTCTTCCAAGAATGGGAAGATTATAAGAAGAGTGCTAATATGGCTGAGGAACAGCAAGCCAAGTTTGATGCAGCATATCAGTCTGCCACCCAAAGATATGTTTCTACTTTGCCTATTGAAAGACAAAGAGAATTGGATGCTGCTGTTCAAGAGTTTGATGAGTCAGATTGGCAGCATATTGGAAAACAAGTGCTTGATACTCCTGATTTAGCTACAGATATTCTTGGTAAAAGGGTGGAGAAGCAGGACTGGGCTTCTGAAATTGTGAAAGTGCTGAAGTTGAGGAAGAAGGTAGCAGATGAGTTAAAAGCCAAAGCTAAAAGAGATAAACCTATGACTCAAGCACAGCAGAGGGTTTATATGAGAACTTATGTGAGAAGTCAAAGCAGTTCATTATATAATACTGCTTGGTCTAAGAAACAAGTGTGGGCACTTCCATTTGACAAATTGGTTCAGATGTATAACAGAATCAAGGCTAGAAATGACAAAGCTGGAATGGGTGCTTCTAAGAATATTCCTCTCCTCAATGCTGATGTTGTTTCATCTGTTAATATTCCTGTTGCTGCTGAAAAGGTATCTTTACCTGATACTTCTGCTGATGTACCACATGTTGCTGCTTCATCTTATGTGGATAAAGGTAAAGCTCAAGTGATAGCAGAAGATCCCCCATCTAGAAAGAGAACCAGAAGACAACTGGAGGAGGAAAGATTGGGTGAAGAGGCTGCTAAAAGGTTAGATGAGGAACAAAAAGCTGAACAAAAAGCTGAACTTGCAAGATTTCATAAGCTTAAGGTAAGAGAAGTTGAACTTCAAGCTGTTAGAGACAAACAGATGAGGAAGGCTCTGGATGAACAATATGCATCTGCTGCACTTGAATCTTCTCAGGATTCTACTGATGAACAATTGGATACTCCATCAGTGGAAACTGATGCTGCAGAAGGTGAATCTGCTGAAGCTGAAGTTCCTGATACATCTTTTCTACCTCATGCTGCTATTTATGTTCCTGGAAGAAGAGCAAAGAGGATGGCTAAAGTCAGAACTTCACATTCCACACAAAGCCTAATCAATGTGAATGCTTCTAATGCTTCATTTATAAGAGAAGGATCCCCTGATGATTGGCCTGAGGCAACTAGAGATGTTGTGGTTCACTGGGAGTTAACTGAAAATGGTCAAGTTAATACCATTTATAGATTGGATAAAACTTTCATATCCTTTACATTTCTTCAAGAGATTCTACATCTTGTGGATCATCAGGATTTGGTCACTTTATATGAGTTGGTTCTCAAATTTTATGCAAATCATACTCCTACAGGGTCTGGATTGTATTTATTGGGTGACCTAAAAGTGTTGTTTGATTCTTCTACTCCCACTGGTGCTAGCTATGACATATGGAAGAACAATCAGAGATGGAAAGTTCAGAGTTGGAAGTTCTATCCTATGCCTTATGTTCATGTGTTGGAAACTACAACTGGTCTAAGGCTTATTATGGATATTAGCAAAAGATATCCTCTGAAAGTGTCTCTGATGGAGAAAATGCTACAACAAAAGTTGGAGATTCCTCCTGATCCAGTTGGGAATGCAAGATTGTTTGCTGAATCTTTGGTGAAAGTCTTCAAACAAAGGATTAAGACTTCCAGAGCAGTTTCTGTTTAAGGGTATAATGTTGTATATTTGTTTTTCTTACTTAAAAAAAAAAAAAAAAAAAAAAAAAAAAAAAAAAAAAAAAAAAAAACTAACATTTTGTTGTATATTATTGTATCTATTGTATGCAGGTTTGGTTATCAACTTACCTGATGTTGACTATTCCATCACAAAGTTGGCTAGTCCAAAGGGTACAGCTTTGGTAAAGACATATCAAATCTGTTGATAGCTGTAATGGTTTGCTCAAAACCATAGGGTTTTCAACTCACTCATGCTTTATTGCTGAGTAGTTGAAATGGTTGTCAATTGACCATGGATTTTTCCTTTATGGATTCTGAATAATTGGCTAGCCCACATGTATATGGCTTATGGTAAAGGCAGTGGAAAACCATATTTGGTAATCAGTTAACCAAGATGATTTTCATCAAAATAATTGGCTAGTCCTGAGCAAACGGCTACAGGTAAAGACATCTCAAATCCGTTTATAGTTGATGATTTGCTAAAAATCATGTGGTTATCAGTGTACCTTAGAACACTTGGCTACTCCAGTAGTGATGGCTATTGGTAAAAAGACATCAAATCAATTATTTTCAATGGTTCACCTCTCCTAGGAGTTAACACACCTGGAAGTGATGAGAATAGTATGAAATTCATTTGTTTTGATGTACATTTAGTCATTTGTTGCTGCAAAGAATGGAGCTTTCAAGTTTTATTGATCATAGAGATTCTGCTGAAGATGATTCTTTGCTGGTACTGTATTATTACAATCCTCTTGGTATGTTATTTCGAAGATCTATCAAGAATCTTGAACTTAACCAGGTCAAATTCAAGATTAGGGGAGGATTGTTGGGAATTCTGCTAAGTAAGAATTCTGCTGACTGTTACTGCTGAAGGTTACTGCTGAAGAGCTGGTTCCTGCTGAAGCAGTGTATCTGCTGAAGACTAGTTTCAGCATTATTAGTTTCTGCGGATATAGTATTTCCGTATTTTATGTATTATAGTTTGGATATGCATGAGTTTATTTAGGAAGTGATAATGCATATCTTTTAGAAGTTTTAGAATATACGTTTCTTGGGAAACGGTTTAGGGTTCCTTGTGTATAAAAGGAACACACGATTATGTATTGTATTACGTTTTAGAAAACACCTTCATTATTGTTAAAAGATCCATAGAGGATCAAGAGTTCTTAGTATTACACTTGTGTTTGTTTCCGCTTTAAAACACAAGTTATAGAGATTATCTATTAGTGTGTTTTTTATTACATTAACATAACTAACGATTCTAGAATGCTCAAGAAGATCTATCAAGGACTTATAGTTCAACAGATCTGTTTATAACATGTATCCCCCTCACGGAGTTTCAAAATAAGTAAATGTGAGGCTATGACTCACCTTGATTGATACTGAAATGAAGAAAATAAAGTCGGACGAATTTATGATAACGACTTCGAAATACAACCTGATAAATAGATTTATCTGAGAATTTGACCAAATACTATTTGGTAAATACGAAACGAATAACGAATAATAATTATTCGTTATGACGAATAGATGATGTGCAGTGTAATTCTTATGCTATGCATGATATGACAAAATACGTTATTTAAATTATTCATCGAAGTTTTACCTTTTTAACCATAAGTAATAATATTACATTTTTGAAATATCGTTATATATATTATTAACATTACGTTAAATAATATATATAAATAAAAATAAAAGTTTTAAATGCATATGAAATAAATTTACAAAAATAGAAAATAAGTAAGAATGTTAAATAGAATAGGTGTAGTCCTTGTCTTTTTTCAATTTTTACCATTTTTACTCTAACGACGTTTGCTTTATACCGTTAGTCCTTTTTATAAATAAATTACAATTATAGTCCTTTAATTGTCCAATAGTCAAACCTAGGCTTAGAGTATTAACTATTATCAATTTTCACCCTTATGGTTCTGATTTTACAGTTTTGGTCCTCACTTTTCAATATTTACAGTTTTAGTCCTCCTAGGTGTCGTCGCGTTACATTTTTAGTCCAAAGTTACAAAAATGATTAGAAAAATTATCTAAAATTTTTCGAGGCTTTTTTAATAAATATCAAGCTTATTTCAACAGCTTATTTTATAAAAAGTGTTTATTTTCAATAAATGGGCTTTTAACGAGTTGAATTCAAGGCCCAATAACATTTTAAAATCCGTACTTCGTGAGACGAATTGGGCTCATCAAAAAATATCATTTTTTTTGTTTTATTTTCATATCAAAAAGTTTGGATAAGCTAGCTTATCAGTAGAGTTTATTTTTAGCTTATTGGGTTTTTAGGCCCAATCGGTAAAATCATATGTTTTAAACTAGCTCAATAGCGATTCACTTTGGTAAAAATTAAGCGTCGAGATCAAGTTATTTTTACATGTTATATATACGAAATCGTTTGCTAGCTAGGTGGTCTAATAGGTCGTGGAATAATATGGTATGCTTGTTGCGTGATATTTAAAGTTATACGTGCGTATCTTGGGTCACATGGGACGTTTCATATATATGTAAAAAGACTTAGAAATATTTAGATAATATAATCCGATTTTAGTAAGGTTCAAAAATAGGTTCGTTTGATGCATGTAGAGTGAAACTAACGTGAAATATGTGTGTGTCGTGACTCCTAGGCCTTCCAAGATAGAGGCTAGTCTCATATCGTGTACTATATGTAAGTATGTACGTAGAAACATATAGAAAACTAATATACGATCGATATGACATATATATGATGCATGAAACTTATTGAATGTGTAACTTGAATGGAAATGAGTTTGAAACAACTTACTAAACCTCTTGGGTGGTAGAGAGTCAAGAGTGGAAGAATGAAACACAAGAAACTATCAAATTCGAATATAACCCAAAGTAATAATCGAATATATCAAACCCAATCCTATTTCTTGCTTCCAATACGTGAGTATGATTATTGCTACAACTTCAGAGGTGAATTTTAGGAAGAAAGGAAGTTTGAAAGTGTATGGTGAATGATAGAAATGGATGCATGCACAAGGAGTATATATGATGATATTTCCTAACACGCAAGTGTAAAAATTTCAAGGAAACCAAAAATACTATGCAATGTCAGTAACTATAGGTTCCTAGGATGAAATTATATCATATTAAAACCCTTGTGAGAGCTTGAAATAAGGTGCATGTATTGGTGATTCATGTATATGTCGACCAACCTATTTATTCCATACACGATTTGATAAATCGTGTACCACTTGGATATAGCTGATCATGAATGACATTTAAACATGAAATCATGCTAGGAATGTTATTAGGAACACTTAGGAACAAACAAGAAACTAAACGGTTAAGTATTGAGTTTATTGTAAATCGATTGGATTGAATTTTTGTCAATCACTTCGCCTCTTAAAAACGTATCAAATGTCGTCCTATGAACATGACACTCGACACACTAATAGTTGGCTAGGTGGCGAATGAGGTGGTGTAAAAATATACATGTGTCGTGTGAAAGAATCAAGAATACGCGAGTCATTTTGGAGCTTGATTACTAGTCTAACGTATGAAATTTAATGATTTGGAGTTCGGCTTTGGCCTTGGGCCTGATGAATAGTAACGAGGTATTGGGCTGAAAATTAATTAAGGGCCCGTTTATACTTAAGTGTAATTAGGGATTTTTAATTAAGGATTTGTGAAATGTAATTAGTATAAATGAAATGTTTAGGTTTCGAGTAACGTATCGAGGATTGTTTCCGTCATTTCGTGAATTATATTATGTCGTGATAACAACTAATTAATATAATAAGAAAATTTTCAAATTTTTCTGAAATAATGGGAATTAGTACGGTAACGAAAGATTATTTATTTAATAACGATATAATTACAAGGAATTTTTACAAGGTTCTACAGTACCCACTTGTCATTTTGAATTTCGTCCCAAAATTCGATTTTTAAGAAATCTAACAAGTGTGATCTATGAAAATAAATGTGGATATTTCTCACGGAATCTATCTTCTCGTTCCAATGTGTAAGTTGTTCCTCGCTTTGAGTCCCATCTAACATTTACAATGGGGATACAATTCTGTTTGAGTTGTTTTATTTCTCTATCCATTATTTCCACAGGCTCTTCTGTGAACACTAGTTTGTCGTTCAATCTAATCTCATTTAGTGGAATGACGAGAGTTTCGTCAGACAAACATTTCTTGAGTTGTGATACGTGAAACGTAGGATGTACCCTACTAAGTTCTTTCGAAAGTTCTAACTTATAAGCAATTGGACCAATTCTTTCCAGAATTTTGAAAGGTCCAATGTACCTTGGATTTAAATTTCCACGTCTTCCAAAACGGATCATTCCCTTCCAGGGAGAAACTTTCAACATGACTCTGTCTCCTACTTGAAATTCCATAGGCTTTCTCTTGACATCAGCATAACTCTTCTGTCTGTCACAAGCAGCTTGTAAGTGTTGCTTGATTTGGAATATCTTCTCGGTCGTGTCATGTATTAGCTCTGGTCCGGTGAGTTGCATATCACCAAATTCTATCCAACAGACTGGTGATATGCACTTTCTTCCGTAGAGTGCCTCGAAAGGTGCAGCTTTTATGCTGGCATGATAGCTATTATTGTAAGAGAATTCAACTAATGGCAAGTGTTTATCCAAACCTTTTCCGAAATCAATTACACATGCTCGGAGCATATCTTCCAAGGTTTGGATTACTCTTTCACTTTGTCCATCGGTTTGCGGATGATAAGCGGTGCTCATATCTAAACGAGTACCAAGAGATTTGTTGGGATTTATACTTGAGTTGATATTGACAAAATATAAAAGATGAAGGACTTATGGTGACAAAGTGAAGAATGCAAAAGACAAGGGACTTGCTTTACAAAGAAGTTATTTCAATATAGTCCTTCGTAGTATTTTGTAACCCTAGTATCTTTATTATATAAAGAGATACAGGGAATAGGTTTTATTATGAGTGTCACAATGTAAACCTAGAAAGGGGTGTGTGTGTAGAGACGTTTTATGGGAAAACGTCTAGGGTGATTAGTGTTAAGCCTCAATGATCTTAGATCGCTGTTAGAATGTAACCGTGCTACACTTGATCACGTATTGGTGTATGTTTGAGTAGAGATGATGACGAGAAACCTTGTTTATAATATTGTTCTTATTCCGCTATGTTTTATCATGTGAACATTATTATTCCTAGATTAAGACCTAATCAGTCTTGAGCCAAAACGGTCCTAGAAACTATCTTTATTATGGCGTTCTTAGTTTCTAACATGTGGTATCAGAGCGGGGGCTCTTGATATCAGGGATTTACAAGGTTTGGTTTGTCGAAGAACGAAGAAAACAAGAAAAATTCGAATTTTGTTCAATTTTCGTAACTCACTGCAGGTCAGTTTTCAAACGGCGATATCTCCTTCGTTAACCGTTGGATCGGGCTAAAATATTTATTGGAGCTTCTCTATATATCAAGGAATATTTCCACCAGAGGGATCTTCGATCTGATCTTCCAATAGAAAGATAAAAATTCTAGAAATCTGCTGCAGAAACATGTTTGTAAGTCGAATTTTTAAGGTTTCTATGATTTTCAACTTCCTTAATTCGTGCATACTTGTGTTAATTCATTATGGAAGTTGGATATATATTGTTTGGAGTTTATTATTCATGCAAAGGAACCAGACTTGATGATGGTATGAATGGTAATTAGGGTTTCAATGAAAAAGTGCATATTAGGGTTTCTTCTGATTCAATTCATTGATCTTCTAATTTTTCATGGTGCTTATATTGAAACTAGCATTGGTGAGTTGAATTAATATTCAATGATGAACCCTAGTTTGGAATTTGTGCTTTCTGGTGACGTGTACTGAAGGGTTTTAATTGCTGCTAATTAGGGTTTCATTATTATTGGGAGTAAAGATACATGTGTGAATACGAATAATGTTAAGGTTATTGGTCTTCAAAAGTAACCCTACTCCTCTCTATGATTCGACTCCTAATATTACAAGTAAAGTTGTTGTTGATACGTGTTTATGGAAATCGATGTGAAGCAGATTCAAAGAGAAGGCGGTCCTCACAAAGTTCGTACTGTTGGTCCCCTATTTGTTTTGTACTGATATACCAAGTAGTTGGTACTTGTACTCTTTCAACTTTGTACTGCCCAAGGATATCAAGAAGGTGTTGTTATCTACTGCATGAGTATTATTGGAGAATGTGAACAAGATTAATGAATCAGGTTTGTGGAGTCAAGTGAATATTAAATTGAGATGTTGATTGATCAAAGTGCATAATGTGTCAGAGATGCATGGAATGAATGAGATAATGGGTCAATATATTATGGTCTCTATCTCGTACTGATGTGATTGTGGCAATATTCATCATAAGAATTGGTCGTTTAGTGAGGTGTTCAGTCAGTGGTATTTGTTTCCACTGCTCATTATATAATTCACACTGTTGCCTATATCGTTACCACTGCTAGTGTCGATCGTTTCCACTGGTAGTCCAAATGTTACCACTGCTCGCTAATTGTTTCCACTGCTGCCCTATATGTTTGTACCACTCCTTATAACCTGCTTTGGGGAATGTCGAGAGAGCAGATAAGAGTTGATTGATTTGAGTTGATGCTGATTGATACAAGTTACTAATGTTCTTTTCAGAAGCTGTTTAGTGATCGTGGGTCGGTGGAACAATGCATGTTACTCTTCAATTTTATTCCTTCCTAATTGGTTAATAACCTCTTAACTATTCAAATCTTTATAAATTGGTCAATTAAAGATTGTGGAGCTGATTTGTTAGTGGGTTGGTGAGACATCAAGTATTAATTTATTCCTAGTAACAATTCGAATTGTTGTGGTTATTACATGCGAATGTGAATATTCATTCTTACTTTGAAGACAAACGTGGTGATTATTTAATAATCTTGTGCATAATGGATCAGTGTAAAATCCTAATTCAAGATTGTGGATTATTTTATTGGGGTTATGGTTACATCGTGGGACGGTGGAATTTATTTACTATGTTGAAGCAGAGATTGTTGATATGGGATATGTAAGAATGGAATTCTATGTGTGCTCATTGATTGGTTCATTAAATTTATAATCTCGTATGAATTGATTGTGGGGCTAAATTGTCATGAAGATTCAATTATCTCCGCAATGGATCGGTGGTCTTCAAAGGTAATTGTTTTATTCTTATCATGGGTCGACAAATCGGTTTATGGTATATATATTATTTAATCTTCAGAAAGATTTATTCTAATGATGCGTTTATTGATTGAAGAGATGATTGGTTTTACACATACATGGATTATTGGTTTAAGAGACACACACAGAAGAATGTTTGGCGTTTGGTTTTGGATTTTGGATGATTATTGACACACAATCGAAATTTGGATTTTTGGTTATTTTGTTCTTACAGGTTTAAAAGGCTCGGTATTTGGTTTTGTTCTAATTGGTTACGAAGAAAGGTTTTTATCACCTATTTGATGTTGAAGCGGAGTTTCTTGGATGCGTGTTCTTATCATATCTCAAAGTGGGTGTTAAAATTTGAAGATAACTTGTTCGTGCTTTATGTTTGTGACGAAGACTTGTCAAAATCTAGTTTTCATAGGTCAAGGGGTGGTTGGACGAAGACCTAGTTAACTATCACTTGAAGGAGTTACATTGTAGTGCTCAGTGTCTCATTGAAGATGAGGATTTTGTCAAGAGATTGCGGTCTACTTATATTTTCTGTTTCATATAAGTTTGGAGTCACGTGATTAGTATAAGATATAAGATACAAGTTTGGGTTGTTCTACTTCAGCATCAAGTTGGTAATACTTAGTTTTCTTCATTAGTGATCATTACATAGAGTCTACATTCAACAAATGGTTAACATATGGGTTTCATGGGAAGCTTACGTGTTCAAATGATTAACCATTTATACGCTACATCGAGGTGAAGGTTTTTGCTACTGCTAGTTGTTATTACTACTACTGGTTTTGATTTCTATTGTTTCAAGTCCATTTTTAGATGCGGAAAACTTAATGGTGGCGACTTTGAAACATTGGAAAGATGAATTGGACATGTAATATTGATTTGTGGTTGTAGAGATCAAGGTTGTTTCCATTTGTCCCCTATTTGATGATGACAAAAAGGGGAAGAAGATTTACATTGAGCTTCGCAACTTGAAGATCCTTGGTGATATAGCATGGTTTAAGGGGAAGTTCGTTTATCTTTCATATATATTAGCTTCAGGGGAAATTCGTGATTACTTGGTTTTGTCATATCAACTAGGGGAAGATTGTTGGGATTTATACTTGAGTTGATATTGACAAAATATAAAAGATGAAGGACTTATGATGACAAAGTGAAGAATGCAAAAGACAAGGGACTTGCTTTACAAAGAAGTTATTTCAATATAGTCTTTCGTAGTATTTTGTAACCCTAGTATCTTTATTATATAAAGAGATACAGGGAATAGGTTTTATTATGAGTGTCACAATGTAAACCTAGAAAGGTGTGTGTGTGTAGAGGTTTTATGGGAAAACGTCTAGGGTGATTAGTGATAAGCCTCAACGATCTTAGATCGCTGTTAGAATGTAACCGTGCTACACTTGATCACGTATTGGTGTATGTTTGAGTAGAGATGATGACGAGAAACCTTGTTTATAATATTGTTCTTATTCCGCTATGTTTTATCATGTGAACATTATTATTCCTAGATTAAGACCTAATCAGTCTTGAGCCAAAACGGTCCTAGAAACTATCTTTATTATGGGGTTCTTAGTTTCTAACAAGATTTCTGTAGAGATTCCCAAAATCTTGAGGTGAATCGGCTATCTCCATCAGAAATAATGGATATCGGAACTCCATGTCTAATCACAATTTCCTTAAAATACAACTGAGCGAGTGTTTCCATCTCGTCAGTCTCCTTGATAGGTAGAAAATGTGCAGACTTGGTTAATCGATCAATGGTAACCCAGATTGTGTCTAATCCGGTCGAAGTCCTTGGTAACTTGTTAATAAAATCCATTGTGATTCGTTCCCATTTCCAGACCGGTATTTCTGGTTGCACGAGTAATCCTGATGGTTTCTGAGTCTTTGCCTTTACTCTGGAACATGTTAAACATTTACCAACATACTCTGCAATATCGGCTTTCATATTCGGCCACCAATAAATCTTCTTAAGATCTTGATACATTTTATTGGAACCAGGATGAATATAATATTTGGATTTATGAGATTCATGCATGATAAGGTCTCGAATACCTCCAAAGAGAGGAATCCAATATCTTTCCTTAAAACACAACATTCCATCATCTCTTCTCACAAATTCTTTTTCATTATTTGGCATTTTGTCAACCTGATCTTCATGGTCTGACCTTCTGTCAATTTTCTCATATTGTCGGTTTTCTTCTTTGAGAGCTCCTGTTTAAGCTTTGATGATTTGAGCTGGAAGTGGCGAATGAATTGTCATTCCTAGAGATCGAACTCTAAGAGGTTTAATTCTGTATTTTCTGCTCAACGCGTCGGCTACGACATTCGCTTTACCAGGGTGGTAACAAATTTCACAGTCGTAGTCGTTGAGTAATTCCAACCATCTGCGTTGTCTCATGTTCAGCTCCTTCTGATCCAGTATATGTTGAAGACTCTTGTGATCGGTGAAAACCGTACACTTTGTACCGTATAGGTAATGTCTCCATATCTTAAGAGCAAAAACTAATGCTCCTAATTCTAGATCATGAGTGGTATAATTTTCTTCATTCTTCTTTAGCTGTCGTGAAGCATAAGCTATGACTTTGTCTCTTTACGTTAGTACCGCACCTAAACCATGATGAGATGCGTCACAATACACAACAAAGTCCTCATTTCCTTCCGGTAATGCTAATATTGGTGCTTCACAAAGCTTCTGTTTTAACAGTTGGAATGCTGACTCTTGCTTCTCTTCCCAGATATACTTCTTGTTTTTCTGGGTGAGTTCCGTCAAAGGTTTTGCAATCTTTGAGAAACCTTCTATAAATCTCCGATAGTAATCGGCGAGACCTAAGAATTGACAAATTTCGGTTGGAGTGGTGGGTGATTTCCAACCTTTAACTGCTTCTATCTTTGCGGGATCCACATGGATACCTTGGCTGTTGATGATGTGGCCTAAAAATTGAACGGTAGAAGTCCAAAAATCACATTTGGAAAACTTAGCGTACAACTTTTCTCTCTTAAGTAATTCCAAAACAATCCTTAAGTGTTCGGCATGCTCTTCTTTGTTGCGTGAGTAGATTAAGATGTCATCAATGAACACAATAACGAATTTATCCAAGTATGGCTTGCACACTCGGTTCATTAAATCCATGAACACTGCTGGTGCGTTGGTAAGACCAAATGGCATTACTTGAAATTCATAATGTCCGTACCGTGTTCGAAAAGCTGTCTTGGGAATGTCTTCTTCCCTGACTCTTAATTGATGATATCCTGATCTTAGATCGATTTTTGAGTAAACACTAGATCCTTGTAATTGGTCAAATAGATCATCGATCCTTGGTAATGGATATCGATTCTTCACCATGAGTTTGTTCAACTCCCTGTAATCGATACACATTCGGAACGTTCCATCTTTCTTTTTGACGAATAGGGTTGGTGCTCCCCAAGGGGATGAGCTTGGTTGGATGAATCCCTTATCTGATAGTTCTTTCAACTGTTCAGATAATTCTTTCATTTCTGAGGGTGCTAATCGATATGGTGCTTTTGCAACTGGTGCTGCTCCAGGCACTAAATCGATGCGAAATTCTACTTGTCGGGTTGGTGGAATTCCAGGCAAGTATTCAGGAAATACATCAGAAAATTCTTTTACAACTTGCACTTCATCAAGTTGTTTCTTCTTTTCTTTTGTTTCTCCTCCCGTTACTTGAATTTGGAATACATGGCATCCTTTGCTTATGTATTTCATCATCTTGGCGTACGAGATAATATTGAACGAAGTTTTAGGTTTATCACCTTGGATAATTAAGGTTTCACCGTTGAGTGGAATTTGAATGACTTTCTCATCACAAATTATTCAGGCACGGTGTTTAGATAACCAATCCATGCCAATGATGACATTAAAACTTCCCAATTGGATGGGCATGAGATCGATGGGGAAAGATTTACTTAGAAAAGTTAAGGTGCAATTTTTGATTAAGGTATTGGTACTTAGGATATTTCCATCTGCTATTTCTATTTCGTAGATAGTATCTAGTCCTATGGGAGTAATATTTAGAACTGAGGCAAACGAAGTAGACACAAAGCTTTTATCTGCTCCAGAATCAAATAATATCTTAGCATCGTGTTGATTTAATAGGAACGTACCCGTAACAACATCAGGATTCTAAGTTGTGTTTCCATCACCGAGTACATATGCTCTTCCTCGGGCAACATTATTGGCATTCTTCGGACAGTGAGTTCTGTAATGTCCAACTTCACCACAACCATGGCACTTTACTGCTATCGGTTGTGTGTTGGCTCCAGTTGCTCGACAGTCCTTAGTCATGTGTCCAATTCTTCTGCAGTTGCCACAAGTAGCCTTACATGATCCGGTATGATGCATGTTGCACTTGTTACACGGGGGTAGAGTTCCAGCATAACCTTTACTTTTTGCGGGCATTGCTGCATAAGCTCTGGCAGCTTCTTGTCGACGATTCTGCTGCTGATGATGATTACTGCGGTTATGTTGTTGATCTCGGTTGCGGTTGCTGCTTTAATTGTTGTTGTTGTAGCTCCTGTTACCACTGTCGTTGTTGTTGTAGCTTCGGTTGTTACTATTGTTGTTTCCACGGTTATCAGCACTCCTCTTATGCTCATTGATCGTGGAGGTAGAACCTCTTTTCATCACCCGGGTCAGCAATCTCTGTGCAAGTCCCATGGCTTCTTCTACCGTCTGGGGGTTCGATGCGGTAACATCCCCTTCAATAGATGGTGGCAGTCCTTCCACATATTTCTCCAATGCTTTTTCAACATCGGGTACTATTGTTGGGCATAACACCGACAATTCCATAAACTTTCTATCGTATGTCCTCAGATCATTGTACTTTACTACTAGCTGATGAAATTCATCCTCTAGTTTTCTGATCTCTGTCTTGGGACAATACTTCTTAAGCATTTTATTCCTCAACTCATTCCAGGAGAGTTTGAAAGCTTCATCTTGACCCATAGCATTCGCGGTAGTATTCCACCACGATAGTGCTTCTCCCTGAAGAGCTCCTGTAGCAAATGTAACTTTGCTATCTTCAGAACAACCGCTCCTCTTGAAGACTCTCTCAGTATGCTCAAACCAATGGGCCATTTCTGTAACTCCTTCAATTCCTTTGAAATTTGTTGGCTTGCAAGTCATGAAGTCTTTGTATGTACATTTACGACGAGTAGATGTATTAGCTTCACTGTTTGCTCCATTGATGTTATTCAAGCGATCAGCTTCACGTGTTGCAGATATACCCTCGGCAATCATCCTTTGAACCTCAGTAGATGTCATGATCACTTCAGGGTTGGAATTTTCGCTACTTGCATGCTCCATATTTCTATTGATAATACAAAAATATAGCTTTAGAATTTAAACAATAATTTTGTTTAAATGATCTTGAGAAGTAGAGAATTGAATATTTATGAGTTTTAACAATAATTGGGCACCAAATGTAGTTTTTTTTTTTTTCGATACAACAATCATAATTATTCTGATATGTTAGATGCATTATTAATACACATGAACAACCATAAGCATAAATTAACATTTGTATATAGTAATATCACAACCAACAACATAACATTAATAACTTGATCAGTTGAGTTTTCATAACAAAACGATACAAGATTCTTTATTAATTGCCACATGCGGCAGGCTTAGATGCCTTATTACTTATACAAATACTAACTACCTCTAATGGTTAGGTTCGTCCACATGTTCTCTCATCTCTAAAATCTGAGTTCGGAGATCCTGCATCAAGGTATGGTGTTGAATCTGCATATCTCCTACTAGGTTTTCCAATGTATCTTCTCTTCGATGTGCTAGTTAGGCTTCCCAAGTACGGTTTTGTCCCTCTCTTCGCAATGATATCGCGAAAGAGCATGTCTCGGAGATATCTGAATGTATCTGGGCCAAACCCTGTTGCAACTCTATCCTATTGGCTATGAGATTATGTAAGGTATTGCTGATAGTATCCGAATGGTCAAATGATGAATAATCGATCATCAGAAGAAGCGTGTCTATCTGCTCTTCGTGATGCTCCAAACGCGTCACTACTACAGAAGGTGAAAGAGTAGGGATAATTTCCATCCTAGCATTCTCGCCAGTTTCATAGATATGAGCTGGGGGAGTAAAACCAGGAGGATATGGTAATGATAGTGAAAGTGGATGAGTAGAGTCGGAAATACGAAGTCGGCTGGATGCGGGTATATCTTCCTCAGGAATTTGTTCTCTATGGTGAAAAGTATATGGATAAGTTTCGCTAAAAAGATCGAATAGGTGATCGGGTGCATATGAATCAAATTCATGGTGCGGTAATGGTATATGTGTTGGTAAAACCAATACATCGGGATTTTCAGGCGTTGTTACAACTTCGTCTTGCTCGAATGGTTCTGTTTCTTGGGAAACAGCGTCAGGTACTAAGGTTGGACAAAAAACAGGAGACGTAACAGATGCGACGAAAATATCAGAATCGGAGTCTGATATACTCATATTGAAATAATACTGTAATAATTCGTAAATAGTGCAGAATAAGAATTTATTATCGTCAAAGAATACAAAATTCTAATATACCAAGATTAAAGCATCATAAACTTAATGATTAACTTACTGAGTATGGTAGCAAACAGGCATGGCGGGCGAAAAATAGTATGGTGTAAATTTGCTTTATTTGAAAATGTGGTTATAGTTCAATGTTTGAAAACATTTGGTTCTCTATAACTATGTCTCTGATGTCAATCTGTAACACCCCCTAATTTGTAATGTGGCAGCGGAATAGTAATTAGGGTGTTACGGTGAGGATCGAAGTCATAATGATATAAAACGGCTCGAAAGAGACGTTTTAAAAATATAAGTTCATTAATAAAGATCAAATACAAGAGGTCACATTCAGAGTATTATAATAAAAGTCTTGATGTTTTAACCTAATTCAAACATCTTTTATTTTACACCATAATTTAAATAAAGTAAATAAGTTTTAAAGTTTTCGCCCGTTCCATGCTTGCTTCCCCTGCTAAATACCTGAGATAACATGTTTAAAAGTCAACAAAAATGTTGAGTGATAACATAGAGTTTGAATTTAGTAATCATTTTGATACACAAGTAAGATTGTATTGGAAATACAATCAGTTAAAAATTGATATTGCAGTATATATTGTTCTAAGTCTCATGACAGGCAAAACGTTAACAAATACCGTAAATACGGAGGTGTTATCAAATTAATGATAATATTGCCCTCATGTAATAGGTGATTTGCCAATTCCTATTTTTACTCAAATATAATATATCACGACTAATACGACTAACCACATGCATAATGGCATTCCGTCAAGTATTAATGGGATAGGCTGTCAAACCTTAAATAGATCTATTCATTATATTCGCGTTCATAATAATGATTAATGGCTCATGATCAAGGGTCTTTTGGCAATAGGTAACTTAGGCATATATCAAGTCAGGTAGCATACAGAAAATTACTTGTGATCTGTTTATAACATGTATCCCCCTCACGGAGTTTGAAAATAAGTAAATGTGAGGCTATGACTCACTTTGATTGATACTGAAATGAAGAAAATAAAGCCGGACGAATTTATGATAACGGCTTCGAAATACAACCTGATAAATAGATTTATCTGAGAATTTGACCAAATACTATTTGGTAAATACGAAACGAATAACGAATAATAATTATTTGTTATGACGAATAGATGATGTGCAGTGTAATTCTTATGCTATGCATGATATGACAAAATACGTTATTTAAATTATTCATCGAAGTTTTACCTTTTTAACCATAAGTAATAATATTACATTTTTGAAATATCGTTATATATATTATTAACGTTACGTTAAATAATATATATAAATAAAAATGAAAGTTTTAAATGCATATGAAATAAATTTACAAAAATAGAAAATAAGTAAGAATGTTAAATAGAATAGTTGTAGTCCTTGTCTTTTTCCAATTTTTACCATTTTTACTCTAACAACGTTTGCGTTACACCGTTAGTCCTTTTTATAAATAAATTACAATTATAGTCCTCTAATTGTCCAATAGTCAAACCTAGGCTTAGAATATTAACTATTATCAATTTTCACCCATATGGTTCTAATTTTACAGTTTTAGCCCTCACTTTTCAATATTTACAATTTTAGTCCTCCTAGGTGTCGTCACGTTACATTTTTAGTCCAAAGCTACAAAAATGATTAGAAAAATTATGTAAAATTTTCCGAGGCTTGTTTAATAAATATCAAGCTTATTTCAACAGCTTATTTTATAAAAAGTGCTTATTTTCAATAAATGGGCTTTTAACAAGTTGAATTCAAGGCCCAATAACATTTTAAAATCTGTACTTCGTGAGACGAGTTGGGCTCATCAAAAATATCATTTTTCTTGTTCTATTTTCATATCAAAAAGTTTGGATAAGCTAGCTTATCAGTAGAGCTTATTTTTAGCTTATTGGGCTTTTAGGCCCAATCGGTAAAATCATATGTTTTAAACTAGCTCAATAGCGATTCACTTTGGTAAAATTAAGCGTCGAGATCAAGTTATTTTTACATGTTATATATACTAAATCGTTTGCTAGCTAGGTGGTCTGATAGGTCGTGTAATAATATGGTATGCTTGTTACGTGATATTTAAAGTTATACGTGCGTTTCTTGGGTCACATGGGACGTTTCATATATATGTAAAAAGACTTAGAAATATTTAGATAATATAATCCGATTTTAGTAAGCTTCAAAAATAGGTTCGTTTGATGCATGTAGAGTGAAACTAACGTGAAATATGTGTATGTCGTGACTCCTAGGCCTTCCAAGATAGAGGCTAGTCACATATCGTGTACTATATGTAAGTATGTATGTAGAAATATATAGAAAACTAATATACGATCAATATGACATATATATGATGCATGAAACTTATTGAACGTGTAACTTGAATGGAAATGAGTTTGAAACAACTTACTACACCTCTTGGGTGGTAGAGAGACGAGAGTGGAAGAATGAAACACAAGAAACTATCAAATTCGACTATAACCCAAAGTAAAAATCGAATATATCAAACCCGATCCTATTTCTTGCTTCCAATATGTGAGTATGATTATTGCTGGAACTTTAGAGGTGATTTTTAGGAAGAAAGGAAGTTTGAAAGTGTATGGTGAATGATAGAAACGGATGCATGCACAAGAAGTATATATGGTGATATTTCCTAACACGTAAGTGTAAAAATTTCAAGGAAACCAAAAATACTATGGAAAACTAGAAGGGGGGGTTGAATAGTTTACCGATTAAAATCTTTTTAACTTGTTAAGTTAGCTTTGAAACTTTCCGTTTGATCAAAGATATATACACAAACACAATATATAACATGCAAGTAAATGAAAGAAACGATCAAACCACAACACAAGTATTTATCGTGGTTCGGCTACAAGGACTCTTTTTCCTTGCCCTACGTCCACGCCCCGAGTATCCAACTCGAGAGTTACTTTCACTAGTCAACAAGCTCCTTTCACCGGCGGAGAAAACCTTACACGTCGCTTATACTTTTACCGACACAAAGCTAGATGTCGGGTTCTTTACCAAGGGTACAACCACTCCCGTTAGTTCTTTTACAATGGTACAACTACTCCCGATACACTTTGTAATTTGAGGACTAAAATACTAACCGATCACTATTGAAAATACACAATCAAATGAAGTGTAAACTACACAAGTCTACACAATGCTAAGCTAACAAGTCTTGCAACGTTGTGTTAAATACTTGTTACTTTTAGTAAGCTCGTGAATCTCTTTGCTACAAAAAGAAACTTCACATATGAAATGTTAAGAGGTTAGATGAAAGAATGAATGTGTGTGTAAAATATGATGTAAAGTGATAAGCCAAAAATCAACTTGTGGCTTGGTATTTATAGCCAAACCTTCTGCAGGTCTGGCGGATCAGGCGGACCCCTCAGAAGGGTTCTGCCCGTGTACTCCCAGGGTACCGCCGGGCTTGCAGTTGGTTTTGCAATAAATCTTGCAAACCAAACAAAGCCACATCTCATAACTCTTTGCAAACCAAACAATGTCACATCTCATAATATCAAGTCAAACACTAAACTTGCAAGCAACATCTTAGTAAGTCAAACACATTTCTTTCCATAAATGTATAATGACAAAACTTGCCATAAATGTGATGTGACAATTCTATTTTTAGAAAATACAAAGTGTTGTGTTTTATGAAATGTAAAATGTAGCAAAAGTCTAGTTTATGCAAGTCTTTAAAACTAAGATTATGTTTTACTTAGAAACTAAAGTTTACATTTTGTCGTTAACAAAACTTAGCGAAGATCGTAAAATATAAATAACGTTTTTAGGCGATATTTGTATTAACAATCTCCCCCTTTATGTTGATGACAAAACATAAACTTTGTTTATAAGTAACTCACAAAATCTTGGTTTTTAAGACTTAAAAAAATTAATATTAAACTTGTTTTACTTAAGTTATGATAATCATATTAAGTTTTGAAAGTTTAATATATTTCTCCCCCTTTTGGTCGAAACAAAAAGTAGAGTAGCGAAGCAGAAAATGCACTTGCTCCCCCTTGCTTGTTACTCCCCCTAAAAGGAGTGCCAAGATGGGAAACATGGATTTTGGATCCTACAAAAAAATGGTTAGTTGGTGATATATATAGTCAAGCTTATAGTTACCACACACAAAAGTGATCAACCAACAATGCACGAAAGTAAGTAGAAAGAACTAGCATTCCAAGTAAAATTTTGACTTATAAAAGTCAAAGGACAAGAAATGGGTAATATTCTTCTACTTCTAAAAACTTAAAAAATAACCAAGAAAGAAAAATAAACGCCTATTTTCCTAAATTAGGGCAAACGGCCTCCAAATGGTTGTCTAGGACTTGTTTGAGTGGGAAAGAGCATCCAAACGTTCTATGACGTGTTGGAATGCAAACCGGGTTTCATCTTGGAGTTGGTGAAGCAATGTTTTGATGCTTGCACCCATTTGCTCACAATTTGAGCAAACATGGGGATGAGTGGGTGGAAATGGGTTGGTTTTGGTTTCTTGGTTTGAGGGTTGGTTGGTTTTTGGTTCTTGGGTGGATGATGGGTTTGGTATTGAATCAAGCAAGGTGGTTTGAAATTCCATTACTTGATGGAGGTGGTTCTTAACCATGCTTTGTATATCCTCATATGAGGGAAAGAAAGATTCAGAGGTTTGGGCTTGAGAATGTAGTGGAGTTGGGTGATCAAGGTTTTCAAAGTTTGGTTCTCCATAAAGAGGACCATGGATGTCATTGTAGATGGGGTGAAACAACAATGGTTTGGGTTGATGGTATACTTGTTGTGGTGGTTGGGTGTGGTTAAAAAGCTCATTTTGGTCAAGAATTGACCTTGGTGAAAAAGGTGGTGGTTGTGAAGGTTTTGGTGGGAGATCATTTAGATCTTGGACAAAAGGGTGTGGTGATATGGGGGAGACCCAAATAACTCCAAAGGTTCAATTTTGGGTAATGGCGATGGTGATGAAGTTTTGGATGGTTGGGTTGGAGCACTTGGTGGACTTGGGTCAACAGGTGATTTAGTAGGTGGTGGAGTGAGCTCATTGGGTTCATTTGATGATGGTAATGGAGATGCAAGGTTCAAAAAGTGTTCATTTTTTATAGGTGAGGTGAATTCATCCGAAGATGAGGAGCTTAGGTTGATGGGTTGATTAGACCATAGTTGTTTAACACTTATCCGGGCGGTTTTCCGAATGGGTCATGATGGTCGAGAGGTGATTGTTGACTTAGTCATGGTGAAAAATGGTTTAGAAGTTCAGAAATTGTGATGAAGAAGGTGTGATTTGATAGTGTTTAGGATGGCTTAATTTATAGTGTTGAAGGATTGTGGAAAGGAGTGTTTGGATTTGATGTTAGTCCATACAAAAATGGAGGTTTCTAATGATTTGGAAAACTAATTGTGGGTTGTCAAATCATGGAAGTCAATCCAATGAAAATGGTGAAGTGAGAAGACAAGTTTTGCACTAAATGCTTAGTGGTTTTGGTGGATTTGTTGGAGTATAAATCTCAGGGATTTCAAGGATCCTTTAAAAGGGTTCCTTTCTTTATGTGCGAGGGGTCCTTGAGGTTGTTATGGCTATTTTTGAATTTTGGTGGGAAATGGTTTTGGTTAAGTTTATTGAAGGAGAAGTACCCTATTATGCTTAAACACATTGCAGGAAATGGGTCTCTATCTAAAAGGATTGGCTTTTGGTGTTTGGATGTTGAAATGTTGAAAACAAAAACAAAAATTCTGCAGGATTCTGGCGGAACCCTCAGAATACACAGGCGGAACCCATTTGAGGGTGCCGCCTGGTCCGTTGGGCCATTTCTGGGATTCCCAGAAATTGCACTGGCGGAACCCAATTTTGGGTACCGCCAGATCCGCCAGAGCTCCAAAAATAGGCAGTCCGCGTTTTTTACCCGCGAGACGATTTTCAAAATTTTAGAAAACTCCTAAAATCAAAATGATAAGGCATTTCTGGTTAGGCAATGCAAAAAATAGACACGTAAACACACATTTCATAGGACTTTGACCTTGAGGTCGAGAATTTCACTATACTTAGTGAAAATATCATAAACTTGAAAATTTGACAACTTGCCAAAAGTTGTCTTCCTGCATCAAAGTTTGATAAAACAAGTTCCAAATAGTATCAAACATTGTACCAACCTATAAGTACATCACAAACATTGTTTAAACAACCAAATTAGTTCAAATAGCACCTAGTGCCAAACACTCCTACACACCCGCTCTCATTGACGGTCAATCTTGTTCTTGAGCTTTCCAAGGAATCTTCCAAGATTCTTAAACATCCCCATTGTTTGCTTGAACTCCTCCGACTCATTAGGAATATCCGGAAGTTGGGATAGGTATTCGAGAGGTGGGAGCCTAGAGTTTGGCAAATTGTCATCTTCACTCATTAAGGAAGACGAAGATGAGGTAGGAGGATGTGGACGTTTTCCTTGGGCTTTGTACACTCTCTTATCACTAAGTGGTACAAAGGTGTGTGGAATGAGAGAGTAGTTAAGGCGAAGACCGTTTGGAGTTGGTGGAATGGGTGAGATTAACCTAAAGAGACGGGTCAAGAGCATTCCATACGGCATAGCCGTTGTGCCATGCACGGGAATGTCGGCCATTCTCTTGGCCATGTAGTAGGCATGGTTGAAGGGTTGCCTAACGGACAAAGATTAGAGCATGTAGCAAAGGCAAAGGTTGATTTGATCTCGGTTTCCTATTGTGCTAATGACATTGGATCTAAGGACTTCCTCCTATTTCTTGAATTGGGGCTTAAGTTCATTCATTTCCATTCCATATGGGTCCTTATCGACCTCATTTCCCGAACGGGTTCTCCTAGTGTTGGTGGTCCTAACAAAGAGGTGGTCACGGAGTACATCTTTTGAGACAAGGGGTGTGTCATAGGGATGGATACGGTCTTGGAGGTTGTCAAGAGTTGAGAGGGAGTGCAAGTCGGAATAGAGGCAAGTACCACGGTTTGGGACACCTAGGATTTGAGCAAACTCCTCAAGAGTGAAGGAGTATTGATGACCACTAACCCTAAAGTTGATAGACATATGACCATAATCATCCGTGGAGAGGACGGAGGATGCATAGAACTCTAGAATGAACCTAGGACAAATAGGCTCGTCGATATTCAAAAGACACTCAAAGTTGATTGTGGCAAATTTGGCGTAAAGGTTTGTGCCTTCTAGGAAAGACGGGTCAATGGTTCTACCCTCATGGACATAGTGTTTTTCTAGGGCTTTGAAAACGTTTACTTGGTTTGGGGTAAGGCCTTTGGTTTTGTGGTGTTTTGGTAGGTACTTAATGGTGTCCTTGTTGTCGTAGTGGGTTAGAGGAGGCATGATGATTCCTAGAACAACAAAATTTCACATTTTATTTTACGTAAACCACTATTATAATGTGGATGTTCTAGTGTGTGCCTATATGAAAACAATGTGGAGGTGCGGTTATCTTGACTCATTTTGATTCTTCAAAATCGTTTTATGCAAGTTTTGTTATAAAACAAAAGATAACCCAAACGCTCCTAGTTCAATGTAGCTTCATTTGAATGTACCCTAAAATACATATTGGTTATGTATTCCCTTTAGCATTCAAGAGACATTATGCAAGTGATGTTTTAAACATAACGTTTTGATTTTGTATTCTCAATGTGAGACGAAAAAATATTTGTCCTACTTGTGAGAAATTTTTGGAAGGATTTGACATGGGGTGTTTTAGCAAACATGTTTATAATAATTAAGGATGCAATTCCTAACTATGGGAAACATGATTAATTTTATTAAACACCTCATCTTATGCATGAGTTTTTCAAGTTAATGCATAACCCCAAGTTTTTGTTTTTGTGCAAGAAATAGAATTCCTAGACTCAGATCAGGATTGTAATCATGTTTAGAATACTTACAATGATGATTGATTTGCAATGTAAATGAATGGAGGACCAAGAATTCGTAGGTATGGATGGATGGTAAAGTAAATAGTAGCAGTTTGGAAGTGGTGGTATGAGATAATGGGTGTTTGGTTTAATATGAACAAAGATTTTGATTCTGCAGGTCGGCGGATACAGCGGACCCCTAGAATGGGTTCCACCCGTTATGTCTGAGGGTTCCGCCGACCCAGCTGAGAAAAATAGTTATGGATTTGTTTTGATTTTTTTGATTTTTGTCTAATGTCCAGAACTATAATGTAGGTTCCATGAGTCCTAAGCCTAGCCTAAGAAGGTTAAAAGGTTCACGTTTAAGGGGTTTTGTGAGAATGTCGGCTATGTTGTCTTCGGAAGAAACTTTCTCAATTGAGATATTTCCTTTTTGAACGTTGTCACTAAGGAAATGATGACGGATTTCAATATGTTTGGTACGAGCATGTTGAACCGGGTTTTTGCTAAGATCAATGGCACCTTTGTTGTCACAAAGAATTGTGATGGCGTTGAGTTGAATTCCGTAGTCGACAAGAGCTTGCTTCATCCAAAGAGCTTGTTGACATGCCTTTACGGCCGAAACGTACTCGGCTTCCGTTGTTGAGATAGCAAGAGCCGTTTGCTTCTTAGAGAACCATGAGGTGAGACAATGTCCAACAAAAGTACAAATACCACTTGTACTTTTTCTATCGACATAGTCACCGCATGATCCGAGTCGGCATACACTATGGTGTCTATTCCCGTTCCTTTAGGATACCATAAACCTAAATGTGTAGTGCCCTTAATATACCTAAAAATCCTTTTAACGGCTTCGATATGGGTAGTTTTAGGATCTTCTTGAAAACGAGCACATAGACAAACACTAAACATAATGTCGGGTCTACTAGCCGTTAGGTAAAGTAGACTACCAATCATACCTCTATATTTAGTGCTATCTACGGATTCACTTTCCTCATCCTTGGTGAGTTTAGTTTCCATGGACATGGGAGTTTTGATAGGTTTCGAATCTTCTAGTCCAAATTTCTTAAGCATGTCCTTAATATATTTAGATTGGTTAAAGAATATACCATCTTCTAGTTGTTTAATTTGGAGTCCTAGGAAAAAGTTGAGTTCTCCCATCATACTCATTTCAAACTCATCATGCATGATTTTTGAGAAATCCACACATAATTCTTGACAAGTTGATCCGAATATAATGTCATCAACATAGATTTGGACTATGATAATATGTGAATCTTTCTTCTTAGTGAAGAGAGTATTATCAACTAAGCCCATGGTATACTTATGGTCAACTAGGAATGTTTTGAGTCGATCATACCATGCTTTTGGAGCTTACTTAAGTCCGTAAAGAGCCTTTTTAAGTTTGTAAACATGATTTGGTTTTTCAAAATCGATAAAGCCCGGTGGTTGAGCAACATACACTTCTTCATTAATGACTCCGTTTAGAAATGCACTTTTGACGTCCATTTGAAAGAGTTTAAAATTGTGTGCACATGCATATGCAAGTAAGATTCTAATTGACTCGAGCCTAGCAACCGGAGCAAAAGTTTCATCGTAGTCAATGCCTTCTTGTTGGTTATATCCTTGTGCAACTAGCCTAGCTTTGTTTCTAGACACAATTCCATTTTCATCCATTTTATTTTGAAATACCCATTTTGTTCCAATTATAGTTTGACTCTTTGGTTGAGGAACTAATGTCCATACATCATTCCTAACAAATTGGTTTAACTCTTCTTGCATTGTTATTACCCAAGATATCTTTAATGGCTTCATTAATATTTTTAGGTTCAATGGTTGACACGAAACAAAAGTAGTTGCTTTCATTTTGAACTTTTGACCTTAGTGTTCTTTCGTTAATATTGCCAATGACACCATCTAATGGATGACTTTTAGATTCTTTGACATTGACAAGTTCTTTATTTAATAGTTCATCTTCTTTGTCATCACTTAAAATTTCTTGATTTTCTATTGCTTGACTTTCAACTAAGTCATCATCTACCAAAGGTGATGTCTTAGAGGGAGGTGGACTCTCGTCAAATGTTACGTTCAATGATTCCTCGACTCTTAAGGTTTCTTTGTTCAAAACAATGTATGCTTTACTATTTTGTGAATATCCAAGAAATACACCTTCATAAGACTTTGGGTCAAATTTGGTGAGATAATCCTTGGTGTTAAGAATGAAACATTTACTCCCAAACACTCTAAAGTATCCTAATGTAGGCTTTTTACCTTTATATAGTTCATAAGGAGTTTTATTCAAAAATGGTCTAATTAAGACTCGATTTAAAATGTACGTTGATGTGTCAACGGCATTACACCAAAACTTTTGTGGAATGTTTTGTTCATTAAGCATTGTTCTACTCATCTCTTGCAATGTCCAGTTTTTACATTCTACTACACCGTTAGATTGAGGAGTACGTGGAGCCGAAAAGTTATGAGTTATTCTATTATTATCACAAAATTTCCAAATTGAAATTCATTATCTAATTCACGACCGTGATCTGTTCTAATAGACACAATATTAGACCCTACTTGATTTTGAATTTTCTTACTTAGAATTTCAAATTTATCAAAAGCTTCATTTTTACTTTTCAAAAATTTTGTCCAAGTATATCTTGAGTAATCATCAACTATGACCAAAGTGTAGAAGTTACCTCCATAACTTTGCATAGCGGATGGACCAAATAAATCCATATGCAAAAGTTCTAGACACCTAGATGTAGAAACCAAGTTTTTAGCCTTATGGCTATTATGGACTTGTTTACCGACTTTGCAAGCATCACAAAAGTGTTGGTCATATTTCAACTTAGGTAGGTTTCGAACTAAGTCTTTGGAGGAGAGGTTTTGGATTAGTCTCATGTTAGCGTGTCCTAAACGTCTATGCCATAAAGTTGAAGATTCATCTAATGAGGTAAGACAAAGTTTGTCTCTAGATGTTGGATCCATCTTCATGACATATACGTTGTTCTTAAGGACACCTTTGGCTATGGTTATACCATCTTTAAGTATTTTACTTCCATTTTCACTAAAAAGAACATTATACTTATTACGACAAAGTTGACTAATACTAAGGAGATTAAAACCTAAGTTATCAACATGAGCTACATCATCTATAAAAAGTGAGTCATGAGAGATTGTACCTTTTTCCGATGATTTTGCTCTTAGCATTACTACCAAACGTAACATTACCTCCGTCACAATTGTGATAAGATGTGAAGAGACTTTTGTTACCCGTCATGTGCCTTGAACAACCGCTATCTTTAATCCATTCATCCGGTTCCAAACAAACTTTGAGGCACACCTATTTTATGAAAAACACTCAAACATTTGGTCCCCAATTTCTCATGGGTCTATTTTGGTTAAGCATACCATTAATTTGTTCCAAGTATGAAAATAGAGCATAAGGGTTCCATGGCATGTGGTTTGGAGTTTGGTAATGTCTAGGAGTGTTTTGGTTCCAAACATGTTGGTAGTTTGGTCGAGCGTTGAAGTTGCTCTTTGGAAAGGGGCGTTTGGGAATTGGAGTCTTAGGTCTTGGTTGAGTAGTTTTAGCTCTAAATTCATTTTTACTAAATCCTACTCCAGTTTTAAACACAGGTTTTGTTCCATTTTTGCATGTAACTTTAACAAATTTTGAACGATCCGAAGTGGATGGAGTTACTGCTGCAGCAGACCTGGCGGAACCTTCAGGACCAACGGGCGGAACCATAAATTGGGTTCCGCCTGATCCGCAGGCTGCTGTAGCAATTTTATTTGTTTCTTGTGCAATCTTTTCTTGTTTCATTTGACCCTTTGAAGTTTCTATTTTCGTAAATCCTAGTCCTGTTTTATCAAAGGGTGACTTTTGAAGTTTCATAATTTCATCCGCACAAGAAATGCTCTTATCGAACTTCTTAAACTTTGTGGTTTGTTTTATTAGATCATTTTGAGTAATTTTGAGTTTCTCAACTTCTAGTTTAAGCTCTTCACATGATTTGCAAGGTGTGTCAATACCTTTACTCTTTTCTAATCTCTTGGCTTTTTCTTTTAACTCATAAACTTCATTTTCTAAAAACTCCTTTTTAGTTTTCAAAATTTTATTTTTGTTTATGATTTTTAAGCTCAATTCACAAAGTTTGTTATATTCTTTTTGTAAAGTGTCATCATCAATAGAGGAGTAAGATGAGTCAGATAATACCTCATTTGAGTTGTGAGCCATGAGAGCAATATCGTCATTCTTTGGCTCATCGTCATCTCCTTCATAGTCACTCCAAGCACCACCCACAAAAGCTTGTTGAGGATTGCTCTTGGGTGGTTTTGGACATTCTCCTACAAGATGACTTGTGTCTCCACACCTATAGCATTTTCTTTCAACCTTTCCTTCCTATCATCGCGATCTTTTCGGAAAGTTTTCTTGTCATCTTTAGGTTTCCTTACAAACTTTCCTCTTCTACGAAAGAACTTTTTGAAGTCTCTAACGGCCATAGCATATTCCTCATCATCACTATCCGAAGTAGATTCTTCATCATCACTTGATTGGACTCTAGCTTTCAAGGCAATGGACTTAACTTTTTCTTTCTTGCCTCTAACTAGTTCCGAATCTTTTTTCATTACCATTTCGTGAACTTTGAGGTTTCCAATTAGCTCATCAAGTGACATGCTTGAAAGATCTTTGGATTCTTCAATTGCCGTCACTTTTGCTCTCCACTTCGGATGGAGTGCTCTAAGAAATTTCCTGACAAAGTTCTTACTACAAAAAGATTCGTCAAGTGCTTTAAGTGAAGTAATAATAGTATTAAATCTAGCAAAAGCATTATCAATAATCTCATCTTCGGAGATAACAAATTGTTCATATTGTTGAACAAGAAGATCAATTTTGTTATCTTTAACTTGTGATTTTCCTTGATGAGTGACAATTAAAGATTGCCAAATATCTTTGGCTGTTTTACGCAAAAAGACTCTTTCATATTCTTTTTCTTAGGTAAAGCATTGTAAAGCATCATTTTAGCTACATTATTTTTACCTATTAATTTCTTTTGATCATCATCTTTAATGTTAGTAACTACGTTATCACCATCAATGATTATATACCACAAATCTATATCTTTAGGTTTCACGTAAGTTTCAAAACGGTTTTTCCAATATATAAAACCATTTGCTTCAAAGAGTGGTGGTCTTTGCATAGATTGCCCTTCTTTGTAATTTTCAAAATCCATGGATCGTTTCAAGTTTTAAAACACAATATATTTTAAAAGCTTGAGTAACGTAGCTCTTGATGCCAATTGTGGAAAACTAGAAGGGGGGTTGAATAGTTTATCGATTAAAATCTTTTTAACTTGTTAAGTTAGCTTTGAAACTTTCCGTTTGATCAAAGATATATACACAAACACAATATATAACATGTAAGTAAATGAAAGAAACGATCAAACCACAACACGAGTATTTATCGTGGTTCGGCTACAAGGACTCTTTTTCCTTGCCCTACGTCCACGCCCCGAGTATCCAACTCGAGAGTTACTTTCACTAGTCAACAAGCTCCTTTCACCGGCGGAGAAAACCTTACACGTCGCTTATACTTTTACCGACACAAAGCTAGATGTCGAGTTCTTTACCAAGGGTACAACCACTCCCGTTAGTTCTTTTACAAGGGTACAACTACTCCCGATACACTTTGTATTTTGAGGACTAAAATACTAACCGACCACTACTGAAAATACACAATCAAATGAAGTGTAAACTACACAAGTCTACACAATGCTAAGCTAACAAGTCTTGCAACGTTGTGTTAAATACTTGTTACTTTTAGTAAGCTCGTGAATCTCTTTGCTACAAAAAGAAACTTCACATATGAAATGTTAAGAGGTTAGATGAAAGAATGAATGTGTGTGTAAAATATGATGTAAAGTGATAAGCCAAAAATCAACTTGTGGCTTGGTATTTATAGCCAAACCTTCTGCAGGTCTGGCGGATCAGGCGGACCCCTCAGAAGGGTTTCGCCCGTGTACTCCCAGGGTACCGCCGGGCTTGCAGTTGGTTTTGCAATAAATCTTGCAAACCAAACAAAGTCACATCTCATAACTCTTTGCAAACCAAACAATGTCACATCTCATAATATCAAGTCAAACACTAAACTTGCAAGCAACATCTTAGTAAGGCAAACACATTTCCATAAATGTATAATGACAAAACTTGCCATAAATGTGATGTGACTATTCTATTTTTGGAAAATACAAAGTGTTGTGTTTTATGAAATGTAAAATGTAGCAAAAGTCTAGTTTATGCAAGTCTTTAAAACTAAGATTATGTTTTACTTAGAAACTAAAGTTTACATTTCGTCGTTAACAAAACTTAGCGAAGATCGTAAAATATAAATAACGTTTTTAGGCGATATTTGTATTAACAAATACTACGCAATGTCAATAACTATAGGTTCCTAGGATGAAATTATATCATATTAAAACCCTTGTGAGAGCTTGAAATAAGGTACATGTATTGGTGATTCATGTATATGTCGACCAACCTATTTATTCCATACACGATTTGATAAATCGTGTACCACTTGGATATAGCTGATCATGAATGACATTTAAACATCAAATCATGCTAGGAATGTTATTAGGAACACTTAGGAACAAACGGGAAACAAAACGGTTAAGTATTGAGTTTATTGTAAATCGATTGGATTGAATTTTTGTTAATCACTTCGTCTCTTAAAAACGTATCAAATATCGTCCTATGAACATGACACTCGACACACTAATAGTTGGCTAGGTGGTGAATGAGGTGGTGTAAAAATATACATGTGTCGTGTGAAAGAATCAAGAATACGCGAGTCATTTTGGAGCTTGATTACTAGTCGATCGTATGAAATTTAATGATTCGGAGTTGGGCTTTGGCCTTGGGCCTGATGAATAGTAACGAGGTATTGGGCTGAAAATTAATTAAGGGCCCGTTTGTATTTAAGTGTAATTAGGAATTTTTAATTAAGGATTTGTGAAATGTAATTAGTATAAATGAAATGTTTAGGTTTCGAGTAACGTGTCGAGGATTGGTTCCGTCATTTCGTGAATTATATTATGTCGTGATAACGACTAATTAATATAATAAGAAAAATTTCAAATTTTTCTGAAATAATGAGAATTAGTACGGTAACGAAAGATTATTTATTTAATAACGATATAATTACAAGGAATTTTTACAAGGTTCTACAATCTTGATTCGAGTCATTAGAATAGTTGATTGTAAAGTATGTAAAAGTTCAAGTGTAAGGGGAATGCAAATCCTCTATGATGTATTATTTTGGATGGTAGGGTAAGAGTGTATGCAAAAAAATAATAATAAATAAAAAATAAAAAATAAATCGAAAAAGAAAAAGAGAAAAAACATACGGACTACCATCCCATTTCATTTTATGTTTATTTTATGCTTTTGTTAGTTTTTTATTAGCTTAAGTCGAATCGAGTCTTGGCTTAGCAACGCCATATTGCACATGTAATTGACCAAGATGATTAACTCGTCACCAGTAAATATTGCCTTTATCTAACAAAACCATGTTTACCATATCCCTACACCTCACGTTATCACCCTTTAAAAGACCTCTTTGATAGTTTATCCTATGTGTTAACGCCAAGTGGTGGAGGTTTGATCCTTTCCCAAGCCTATGGTAATCTATTTGCTATGACAGGTAGTGAGAGATGTTTTCCATTTCCATATTGTGATATATACTTTATTACACCCGAGAGATATGAGTATCTAAATACTATTTGTGGGGTGCTAGTGTATAATTTCCGTGTTTGTTTTTGGTTGAAGTGGAACGATTATTTGTTGCAATTACTTTTATATTAGTGTTAAATGACCCCTAACTTGTTTTTTTATTAGAATAAAAGCGCATTTACTTGAGGACAAGCAAATCTCAAGTGTAGGGGTATTTGATAAAGCGAAAAGTGTACCGTTTTGGGGGGTCATTTAAGGCCAAAGTCGAGATTATTTGATCAAATATTTCCCTAAATCATTCCTTTTGTCATTTTAGGTACTTTTTAGAGGAAATTTACAAAAGGAAGCATCTTGGACGTTTTTGGAGCGAAAAAGTGAAGAAAACAACAAAGTCTCAAAATCATGCTGGAAATTGCACATAACGGCGTCACAGGTTGCTAGTGACGGCGTCAAGACTTGACAAAGAGGTGGATAAATCAAATATACGTAACACGCCAGAAGGTTTTCTAAAGAGTTTGTGGCGGCGTCACGTTATAAAATGCCAAGGCCGTCACATATAACACAAAGAGAGACGACCCAGAGTCCACAAAGAGTGATGGCGTCAGAAGTGGATCAAGCCAATACGAGCATTATTTTGGTGTCTAGTGGACGGCGTCAGACCTAACTCTTGACGCCGTCAGGATGTAAAATCTAGATATAGTTTTCTAGTTTTCATTCATTGTGTGCAACTTTGAAGGGAGTAAACCCTAGACGAATTTCAAACCCTTGTTTCATCCATGCTTAATTGAAGATAAGTCTTTCATCAAATCATTCAATATGTCTATGTATTGTTTGATTATATCTTATGCTTATCTTCTCTTTAACATGCTAGGCTAGGTTTTCTTTGTATTTGCTTAGATGTAATGAAACTTAGATATTGATTATGGGTTGGTTGTTTGTTTATAATTGTTTTGGATGAATGAATTCGATGTTAGGCTTAAGAAAACTGGCATACTTCCAATTGGTAACTTGCTTGAACATCTTAAGAAACATGATCGGAGGTGTACTACGATATATTGGTTGTATTTAATGCGTAGGTAACTACTAATGAGAGGAGCTAGTAGTCGGCTCGACATAGGAAGAGGTAGAAGCTTATAGAGTTAGGGAAGATCGCACGGCCCTACGAATGGTATTAAGGAATATAACCCGTCATCCATGTAATTGTAACAAACTAATCAACCTGTAAAAGATAGCTAGGGAGTAGTGAAATCTAAGTAAACACATTTTCTCTCATTATTGTTTTCGCCATATTTAATTTTAGATTAGTTTACTTTATTTTGATTACATCTTTAGTTATTTGGGTTAGTTGATTAGCAACTAATTCCGCCCACTCCGTCCAAAACCGAGATTTTACTTGTTTTCATTTAAAATATAAAAATACAAAAAGAATCATCCCTAATCTCTAAACCTAGTTTTAGTGAGTTTTAACCCTAGCGAACAATATTCTTTGAGTTGAACGATCAATCCCCGGTTCTTGTCACTATACTATACTACAACGGTCAGGTACACTGCCTGGTGGGGATTGCAAGCTTCTCAAGATCCTTTGAGAGGTAAAACCTTTTGTGAGGGCGCAATTCCACGCATCAAATCCCTAATTGTACTTCACACATTTAAACCTTAACATTAATCCTTCTAAGGTTTAACAACTCAAATAGCCAATTTGAAAAATGTTTTGTAAAGTGTTTATGAGAAACCAATTATCAAGGATAGAAAGAGTATAAAGGATTTGGATAGGGGTAGAATAGGTATTTCCCCAAATGGCATAAAAGAGAAAAAATATTCAAAGAGGGGGAAGAAATTTGATTTTGAAATTCAAATGTTGTGAGAGGGAAAGAGAGAATGAGGTTGAGTTAAGATGAACCACGGTTGAGTTAGAAGAGTAACCATGGTTGAGTAAGAAAGAGGTGTGTTGAGAACAAACCATGGTTGAGTTAGAGAGTGAACCATGGTTGGGTTGAGAAGGATATCCAAGGTAATATTCCATCCTTGGAGAGAAAGGGTGAATGGAGTGTTGATATGAGTTGGAGAGGATTGTATGGTTGAGATGAAGAGGAGCCTATGTTTGGGATTCAAATTATTCCCCATGTGTTGAAATTGAGTGTGAAGAGGTGATGAGTTGGATAGTGTAAGAAGGATGTGATGCAGAGCCTAGTGTGTGAGGGAGGAAGATGGTTGTGAATGAGGTGTGTGTAATTTGAAAGGGATGAGTTGGATATGATGTGAAGTGTGTAAGAGTTGGATGTGATGGGGAGCCTTGTGTATGTGAGATTAGAGAGGTTGAGAGAGGAGTGTGTGTATTTTGAAAGATAAGTGTTGGAGTGTGTAAGATATGGGTTGGATTATGTAAGGGAATATAAGATATGAGTTGGATTTGTGTAAGAGAAAAGATATGGTTGAGATTGTGGTGAGTCGACTAGTGTGTGTTGGAGAAGGTTTTGAGTGAAGTGTGTGTATTTTGAATCCAAGAGAGTGTGTATGTGAGTGTATGTGAGGAAGTGTAAAGAAGGTATAATGGGGTTTGAAATGGATGGTTGAGATGAAGAAGATGAAGTGTTGGTGAAATCTTGATGGTTGGATGGGAATGTAGTGAAGAGAATGTTTTGGAGATTTTGTGTAGAAATGTGGGAGACAAGAAGTACATAGAGGTACAAAGGGTGTAAGAGAATATTAAGAGAATGTTGGGAATAAGATTTGGGATGATTATGGAAGGATTGGAGGATTTGTTTTATGTGAAAGGGTAATTAGAAGGATGATTAAGAATTAATCATATTTTCATTAAGAAAGAAAAGATTTGACAATAATGATTATGATTTGAGAAAATCAAAGGTTACTTATAATCTCAAGTAACTCAACGTCGAGAATCCATAATCACATAACTCGTGACTTTCCACGACTCGACGTACTCAACTAACACCTTGGTACAAACAAGCTAAGTGCTTTGCATTGATGTAAAGCATATCCTAAGTGGGAAAGGATGCGTTTACGCTAAGTGACCTTTGACTTTGTTTGACCAATATGGGAGTAAACCTGTTACGTGATTAGAGAAGACGTAAGCATGAGATATGAGCATATGAATGCTTTCACTTGATATTACATGAAATGAATAAGCTCCCTAGGTATAGAAAAGCCTTGGCTAGAGGCGAGAGTTAGAAAACTTGAGTTGGCGTTTTCCCGAAAACGGGTGTTCGAGAGTTAGAAAACTTGAGTTGGAGTTTTCCCGAAAATGGGTGTTTCAAAAGTTGGATCTTTCTAATTCAAAAACTCATTTCGAGTGTTCTCAATTAAGCACATAACACATACATACATACATGTATTGAAAGATCCACATTTGTCGGGTAAGAGGAAAGCCGACTTACAAAATTCGTCCCGATCCATACAGAAGCCTGGCGCGCTGCTGGTGCGGGCAGCGCGTTAGGTGCATATATGGAATCAAGAGAATTTCGGCTAACATTTGTGATTTTATGTGTTTCGAAGGTTTGTTTTTCATTATCAAAACATAAGGAGACTTGGTCAATGTTGTCCTAACACCACCCTTTATTACCTTTCTGTTACAACGAGATTTAGATCTATTAGTTTAGTGCACAACTTCACAACCGAGGCTAGATAGCTTCAAGGTCTTTGAAAAGATCTAAGGTGGACTGATGATGGAGATGGTGGACTGATGATGGAGATGGAGATGGTGAGGGATGATTCTTTTTCTATTTTTATATTTTTTAGAAAGCAAAATAAAATCTCGGTTTTATAGGAATGGGCGGAATTAGTTGTTAATCAACTAACCCAAATACTACTTTTATAAAACTAAAATTAAACTAATGACAAGAAAAAGTAAACTGCGGTGAAAACTCTTATGGCAGATAAGCATGTTTACTTAGATTTCACTACTCCCTAGTTATCTCCTACTGATTTGTTGAATTGTCACGTCCTTGTTTTAGTTGAAGCGTTGTATTCCTTAATATCGGTCATGGGGAGGTGCCGAAGTCCGCAACTCTATGAATATTAATCTTCCCAAAAACCTTAAAGTCTATTAAGAATTCCTAGGATCATCGATATCAATTCATACAATAAATACAACGAGAAAAACCAATAGTGCACTCTACAGTTGCATTTTCTAAGACGTTCAAGCTAGTTACATATAAAAAGTCAACCAGTTTTCTTAGCCTAACGCGAGGCGATCAACTAAACAATAAACAACAAATCAATAATCAACAACTAAGTTTCATTAAGCAAACACAAATAAACTTAAGCTATCATGTTAGAAAGAAGAAAGGATAAACAATTAATCAAACAACACATAGACATATTAAATTATTAAACAAGTAACTTATATTCAATTAAACATAGATGAAAAAGGCTAAAAACCCCTTACAAGAACTATGAAAATCGTTAGGGTTTATTCCTCCCAAGTGTTACCAAAAAGTGTCACCCATTACAATAAAAACAATCGAAAATATATATAGTTTTACAGGGCTGACGGCATTAGGTTATAGCTTAACGCCGTCACCTTGCCTTGAATTAGGGTTTCGTCTGTGAAAATCGCCACTCTGACGGCGTCAACTCTGGATCTGAGGCCGTCATTTGTAAATTCCTTCTGAGCCATCTCTTGTTAAAATAAAGTGCGACTCCCATCACCTAGCAACACCTGACTGTGTCAGGTTATAAAATCACCAACAATCTTCTGAGGCGTCACTTGTTAATATTACACGAGAAATCCATTTTAAATAACAAATGACGGCGCCACGTTGTAGCTAGTGACGTCGTCAGCCTTCCTTATCTGATGTACTTTTTGCGACTTTTTCGTTTTCTTCACTTTATCGCCCAAATATGCCAAAAAAAATGTCATTTACTCTAATTCTTGTCTCAAATACCTAAAATACAAAAAGAAACAATTTAGAGCAATATTTAATTGTATTTACTCAATTTTATGCTTAAATGACCCTTTAAAAATGTACCAAATAAATCTTTATTAATACGAAAAGGTGACAACAAAAATTGTGCAAAAGGAACACTGATGCTACATCAACAGTGATCAATCTCGCTATAATTGTGTGTCTTTATGAAAAAATAATAATAATAATAATAATAATAATAATAATAATAATAATAATAATCAATGTTGCAAAAATCGTGAATCGGTCCCGAGGCGGTCGAGGGCCGTGTAGCGATTTTTGGCCGATTAATCGCCGATTCCAAGGGCCAAGGCCGATTACCTTGTAATTCGCTCCAAGGTCCAAGGCCGTTCAGCTTGTAATCGCCGATTAATCGGTCTTGTAGGCCAATTTTTGCAACACTGATAATAATAATAATAATAATAATAATATCCAAACCTAAAACATGTAACCTTAATCATTACTTGTGCTCAAAAAAAATCATTACTTGCTGATTATTTGTTGTTCCATGTGTAAATTTATTTTCTCAAAATGCAATACTTATATAATTTGCTTCCATTACATAGTGATGATCTAAAAGTTTTTTTTTTTTTCCAAATTCATTGTTCTAAAAGACAAATTAGATAATTAACTATTTTTATTAGTCAAAAGTTGTAACTATTATTCAATAAGTTAAATGTCATATTTTTTCAAACGAGATGCACTTTTCCATCATGTATCACTAGTGAATACAAACGACCATAAAGTAATATATCAATATCAATATAGTTTCATTGTGAAAATGAAATGATTAGTGACAAAGTTTGGTCAAGAACTCAAGATAGTGTACTCCCAGTCTCCCACCACCAAAATGTTAGTCGTATGTTTAGCATAGGCCTGAATGCATTTTGTATGGGCTAAAGCCCGAGTGCCATTAGTTAGGGTTTACTCTCTATATGTATCGTTTGGATTATTGAATGAAGAATGAAACACCGAGTGTCATTAGTTAGGGTTACTCTCTATATGTATTGTTCGGATTATTATAGAGTAAACCCTAACTAATGACACTCGGGCTTTAACCCATACAAAATACCTTCGGGCCTATACTAAACATACGACTAACATTCGAGACCACAATAATTAGCATTACATTGAGTTTTCTCAGTGTAATCGGACTAGATAAATTAAGAAGGCAATATTTTAGGATTTAACCCAAATAGCCCATATGTGTTAATCTGTGTGCTTTTATTGACTTGTCACATTGACATGTCAACCACCCCGTGAAAACCCTTTCGTTGCACTCATTATGTTGTATCTTGAGCACTTTTCAACAGGTTCTTCAGCCCGATTGAGCATCATGCTGAAGGACCATATAATATGTTCCTCTTTAGTCATTACATTTGAATATAAAGCAGTAAGGTTACAGGACATAATTTGCACTCTTTGACTTGTAAATTTTGAGAACAAAAAATGATAACATAAATGTTAATCATCTAAAACTTGATTTATTTAGTTCCTACTATAGTTACTAGCAAAAAGTATATGTGTTCTTAGATAACATTTATCAACCACCATGGTGCAGAAAAGAAGAGCTGTGCAAGGTCTATGTTGAAGGCGCCACAAAGTAATCTAAAATGGTTTTTCTTTTTAAAGAGGGTGGAGGATTCAGCACAGAAGACGGGCTGCCAAAAGTAGAATCTGGAGATCTTTCACATGTTTCCAAGATATGTGAATTGGGTGACTGTTTTCTAATTGATTCAGGGGTTCTCATTTCTGGTGATGCTGGACAGGGTGAGTCTATGTGGACAGATGGTTCAACTGGAGGCTCGGGTTGGTCTTCTTTGATAGACTCCCTTGGTTCTTCCTCTGTGACAAGCTTTCTGCGTTGCATTCTTGGAAATGCTTCTCTCCTTCGGATGGATGATGAAGACCTAGTATTTGAGTAGCAACTGCTATTGATGTTCCAAAGCTGGACCTGGAATGCCAATTCATATCATTAAAAAGTCAGCTAAGGAATTGCAATATGCCGCAATTTCATTTTGGCAATGTTGCATGACGACCAAGTTGGACAAGATGAATGATATGTCAAAATGTATATGAACAGGTCATCCTCTAGTAAGGGTCGAACTAGATCAGCTTTGGTTGCCTTGCAACACATTTTGTCAGTTTTAATACTTGATTTATGTGCTAAGTAATGAAACCAAGATTATTGCAACAGACTAATAATCTTTGAATATACGGAGTAACAAATTTAAAAGGTTGTCTACATAAAAATAGACTTTTATAGAGATCAGAATCCAACCATTGTTGAGAACATTGATCTTTGCAAGTTATACTCCATTAACTCAACAGTATTGGAGCTTTATTAACTATACTGAGAAGACTTATTAAAGTCATAAGCTTGGTAAAGCAATGTGTAAAGCTGGAAAATATTAGAAAATTTACTTCATTGGTTGTTGAAGTGAGACTTACCACAGAATCATCTGCAGAAGTTGCTATTTTACCAATCTCATGTGAGCACCTGCAGACGGATAGATAAAGGTAAGTCAGCATATTTGTGACATCCCCAATACCAACAATGGCGCACCAATATAATACAAGTGACACAGTTTAACAAAATGCTTACCAGTCTACTGCAGTTACTTCCCCCTCATGGCCTTCAAGCTTAATAGGATCTGCTTGAGGTTTGTCTACCTGTATTCAAATAAGATCTCATAGTCATATACCGATCTAAAGTGCGATAAAGAATCATCATCAAAAAATAAGCTCACCTGCCAAACATAGGCTGATCCATCACTAGAACCGCTAAGTATGTGGCCAGCATCAGGACTCAATTTTGACTGCAGTATAGGACATGAAAACCATTGAGTTGAGTTGTTATAAAAAGCAGAGACGGCATTTCAGTGATGTATGGTGGTTAAAAACAATGCTAACCTTTACAAAAAATGTACCAATATCACATCCACTAAAACTTTTGATAGGTCCATTATCAAGTTGAAGGACATTAAATAGATATATCCTGTAGAATCATGCTTACTTAGAGATGCTAAAACAGATCAAAATTCAATGAAGTGATACATGATTTTCCTCAAGAATATTATCATGTTGGAAACACAGCTTAGTAAAACTTGACAAACTAAATCAGTACCTGTTGTCCATGCATGAAGCTGAAATATATACGCCATTTAAATCTTGGGACAAGCTAGATATGCCATATGATCTTGCCTGAAAGATAATAATCGGTTATTCAAAAACTTGTATATTTTGTTACTACAGGTACTAAGGACCCAATACTGATATATGGTTTAGCAAAATTTCCAACATGAAGACATACCCACTTCCGCTTATCATCAGGATTATTTCGAGAACAGGCTTGAGTAATAGGAGCTTTAAGGTTTCTCGTATCCCAGAACTTTACAACGCTGCAATAAAGTAGCATTTTAATTATTAAGAATGACCCATCATACAAATAATGTTAAGTAAACTTGCAGATGAACTGTGATAGCTTTGGCAACCTGTCTGCGGCTCCAGCAGTAGCAATGGAAACCTCATCTTTCAAGTATAAAACTGATGTAACGCTCATGGATGCAGCCTGTAATAATCAGAATTTAGTTGAGAATTCTAGTAGATTAGAGCAAATTATAGCGAAAACAAAGTTTCATAAAACAAACCTTGCCAAGCCTACCCCGCATCTTTCTATTTGAAAAAGTATGCGCTCCTTGTACAGTTGCAACATTCCTGGAAATATAATAAAGTGCTCAGTATTGACGGATTTTAGAAGCACGGTCATTGTGAAAATAAATAAAATGAACTTACAAGCTAGAGGCATTTTCACTTTTATATCCCCTTAAGTCCCATAAGGCAACGGAACCATCTCGTGAACCAGATACAATGACATCTAGCATACACAAATACTCATTTAACTCAGCTTCTACTACATTATCATATTTAAAAATAGCTGAGAAAATCAGAAGTGTACCATTGTTGGAAGGGTGAACACTGATCGATTTCACACTTCCCGTGTGTCCAGTTAGTGTTGCAATACATTTTTTTTCTTGAATCTCCCATACTTTAATCTGCACAAAGATCAAAACAATGCATATCATCAGTCGATTTGCCTTTAAAATATTGAAAGGCACATAACATGGTACTGGTTACTTACGCTATGATCACCGCAAGCTGTCAGCACATTTGTATCATCCTGAAAAGATTGGAACCTGTCAGCACGATTTAAACACAAACACAACTGCCAAAATCTCTTGTTTTGCTCCAAAACTCATTTAAAACACCAACATTAAAACCAAAAAAAATTGAAGTAATTGAAACCAAATCAAATTCTAAAATTCCATATTTTCAAAAAATCAAATAAACCCAAAATCTGATTTTATTAAATAACATATTTTTCTTAGAAAAATCGTTAATTGCATTTTCATTCTCTTCTAAGCTATAAAAAAATACAGATTGTTATAAACTGCATCATGAAGTACTAGCGGACCATATTACAAACAACTCCAGGAAACAAAACACCTCTACTTGCTGCTATTGCTATATGAAATCCTTAAAAAATGACTTCAGGTATCAATGAAAGATAAACGCATTAGTACCTTAATCCAACATATATCAAATATAGCATTGTCATGAGCAAGCCACTCGGACACTCGAGCTTTTTCTGCCCATACCAAAACACACACTTCAAAACCACATTCTAACAAAAAAAACAGCTACACAACACATTTAATAAATAAATACAAACACTCACCTGCATTTTCAGCAGTAGTAGCTGAATCATCAAACTTCAATCTAGTATTATACAAACATACATATCCATCTTCACCACTCACACCCAGGATATGTGCATTCTTAGTTGTCTACATAAATTAAACTTTCACAAGTTAATATATTTGTAATAAAACAGACAGGGGCTTAACTAGGGGGAGTGATTAAATTTTGATTCGTAGTGCTAATTTTTGTATAAAAAAAATACCAATTTTTCTTAAACGCACCCGGTTCAAAATAATTACAGTTTTAAAATATATGCGAGGGTCACTTTTAGTCCTGGTTCCGCCACTGAAAACAGATAAATATGTAACAGTAGAAAAATTAAAAATCAACCTTGCAAAAAGAAACCGCCATTGGAGGACTAATATCTTCATCTACTCCGTAATCCATACCCGCAATTCGCGTAAACTGCCGCGTATCCTCTGCGAAACACGGTCTTTTCCTTACTGAAAAAACAAAACATAATTTTTAAAATAAAATAAATCATTAGATCTGAAAATGAAAAGTGTCGAGGAGGGATTAGAAAGGTACCTCTGAATCCATTGAGCTCAGTGGAAGTGATGTGTTGGAAGATTGATCGATGAGTCATGTTGTGTAAAAATTGATTTAGTGATTTGGGTTTTGATTTTTGATATGAAAAATGTGAGAGATATGAGGGAGGGGTGATTTGGGGGTTTTGTTGAAAAGAGTTTTGGGTTTTGGCGGGCGGTGAGAGGGGGGAGAGTGACGGCGGGAAATGTTTTGAAATCAATTTTTGGGTTTCCCGGTGGTTTTGTGGCGGTATTTTCTTTTCGTTTGAATTTTTTTAAGCTGTTTCATTTTTGTATGAGTAAATTGCAAAAATTGTCCCTCTGGTTTGGTCAAAGTGCAGGTTCAGCTCTTATGATTTCGAAAGTACAATACTCATTGTTTTTGTAAAAAAATTACAAGTGCACATCTGGTCCTTGACTAAATTTAAATTACTAAACTACCAGAAAGACGAGTGCGCTTTCAAAATAATGAGGACTGAATCTGCAATGTGGCCGAACTACAAACACGAGTTTTGCAATTAGTTTTTCTAAGATGTTTTGTTTTGGAGTAAACTTCAAAATACATCCCTGTGGTTTGCCAAATTTCGCACCATACATCCAAATTTTTTTTTTCTAACATATACATCCCTCCGTTAGTAAAAGTCAAACACAATACATCCACGAGGACGAACGGTGCAAATTTTGTGTCGTTAACTTGGACACGTGGCAGTTAAATAAGTTAAGTAAGGGTATTTCTGTCATTTTATTACCCTTCTTCTTCTACAAATCCAGATCTAGACACAAACACAAATCCAAAAAAGATATATATTGCAACCCATCAGATCTAGACACAAACACAAATCCAAAAAAAACTTTATCCATCAAGTCTTTTGTACACCATATATATTGCAAACTAGCTTTTTCCATGGCTGTAACTTCACAGGTGATACAAAAAAGATAAGCAGCTACCTTGAACCATTATTATTGGAAGGCACAGCCCTTGGCTTTAACCATGGAATAATAACACTCGCAAATCCCACAGCCACATCTAATCCCACAGCTACATCCACAGCCACATCTCTAATCCCACAGCCACATCTCAAATCCATCTCTAATCCCACATCCACAGCCACATCTCTAATCCCACAGCCACATCTCAAATCCATCTCTAATCCCAAAATGATACCAAACAGTTTCTTAATCTCGATTTCATTATTATTATCTCACTTTTGATTCTTTTATTTCGTTATTATTCATAGACTCTTGATAACTTCTGGGTTTCGAGGTGTAAACGACCACGAGAAATGGGATTCGCCCACCTTCGGTCTTTAATAAATCAAGAAACAAAGAGAGGTCGTGTTTTGGTGGTGAGATACGGGCTGTGGCAGGATAAAACAAGGTGTTTAGGAGTGTTTGAGGGCGCGTGAGTTACATACATTTTGTGGATGATTTGTGTTTGTGTTTGATAAGAAACAAAGAAGTGGATTTGTGTTTATGTTTTTGGATTTGTGGATTTGGATTTGTGTTTGTGGGTTTGTGGATTTGGATTTGAATTTGTGTTTGTGTTTGTGTGTGGATCTGGATTTGTAGAAGAAGAAGGGTAATAAAATGACATAAATACCCTTACTTAACTTACTTAACTGCCACGTGTCCAAGTTAACGACACAAAATTTGCACCGTTCGTCCTCGTGGATGTATTGCGTTTGACTTTTACTAACGGAGGGATGTATATGTTAGAAAAAAAAAATTTGGATGTATGGTGCGAAATTTGAAAAACCACAGGGATGTATTTTGAAGTTTACTCTTTGTTTTGGTTTGATATGTGTTAAGACTTAAGAGGGTGTTTGAGATTTTAACTTTTTTTTCTGATTATTTTCATAATTAAAAATATTTTTTTATAAAGTGTTTTAGGTTAATGGGTGGGTACAAAGTAGGGTTGTAGACGAATCGGACTAACACGAATTGAGCTTTGTTCATGTTCGTTTGTTTAGTATAACCGGATAAATAAACGAACATAGACGTTTAAGCGGATGAATTTTTTTAGTCATGTTCTTTTAATAAGAGCTTGTTGACATAGTGTTTACGAACTCTCGAGTTGAGTACTAGGAAAGTGGAGTAGGGTAAAAAGGTGTTTTTGTAGCCGAACCACTATAAATATTTGTGTCACGGTTCTATCTTTGCTTACTTTACTTATCATATTTGCTTTATTATTTATATTATTAAATTATCAATACCTTATTATCCAAAAGGTTTCACATATAATATTTTGTCAACTAACTAAACGAACATAAAAACTTGTTCATGTTCGCTTATTTAATAAATAAACGCATATAAACGAACATTTTACCGCGCAGTTTATGAGATGTTCTCTTAACATTAGTTCATTTACAGCTATAGTAGAGAGTAACTAAATTTTATATCAAAATTGGTAGTTTATTACCTGCTTATTTGAATTGTTTTCCGCATTAAATAAAGTAGATAAACAAGAAATGTTTAGATTAAAAAATAGTTTTTCTATTTAAATAAACGAAAAAACAATGAATAATCCCAAACACCCATTAAAAATGTTTGGATCGTTACTGAATGATGAGTGCTCAAACACTCATCATTTTTGGTCTAATCTGAACTGCAAAACATACAAAAACACTCAGAAATGCATCAAAATACTGAAAATATTTCAAAATCGTGTTTTATATGTTTTAGATGCAAAAAGAGCAAAAACAAATGAAAAACGCATAAAGTTTGCAAAATTGGCAGTTTCAGTCCCCCAACTTTCATAAAAATACAAATTTAGTCCCTGGATATTCAAAATATAGAAAATTATCACCAAAGGTTCTTTTACAATCATAAATTGTCATATTTTGTCCTTTGGTGAAAAATTGGAAAAGTTTTGGAAATTTACAGTTTGGTCCCTGGAGTTTCAGATTTTGGCAGATTTGGTCCCTGGTGGGATATTTTTGGATGAAAAATCATTTTTAGTCCTTGGAAATTCAAAATATTCAATATTGGTCCTTGGATAAAAGATTTTCACAAAATGGCAAGTTTAACCCCTATACTTTGAAAAATGTCATTTTTAGTCCCCGGGAAATTTTGAAAATTTGAAAAATGAAAAATTGGTTATTGAACTTTGGAATATTGGCAAATTGGTCCTTGGTATTACTTTTGGGGAATTTCATTTTCAGTCCATCAGTTTCAGTTTATTACAAAAATGGTCCTTGTGATTAATATTTAAACCAAATGGACCCTTAACATTATACAAACCAAACAACACCTTATCCCCCCTTTGGCCTGATCCAACAAACACCCCTAGCCCACCAAAAGCCCAAACCCATTTTTATTAATAAAACCCAGGGTCAACACAGTCAAACCCACACCCTCGTCCATTGTTCACCGTCCCCCACCTCCATGATTTCTGCAACCTGGTCTCCCCCCTCCTCTCCTATTTCCACTAAACATTCACCAACTTGCATTAACTACTCACCTACACCTTACACCAACCCCCCTCCTCATTTATTATCACACCTAAACCACCCAAACTGCTATCTCCAAATTTCCCGCCAAAACATAATTTAACGGTTGAGATCACTCAAGCCAATCCAACAGCTCAGAGAGAAGTGGGAAAGAAAGAGAATACTCTCCAGGGTCTATAAAGAAGAAGAAAAAGAGAAGTGGAAGGCAGTAGTTAGTTATATAGTGTAGTTTTAGTTTCCTTATGTCGTTTTTCTTAATTTTCCATTTTCCAGTGTTTCCTTTAGCTTCTATAATGTAATTTTCATGTTTTAAATGTATTAGAATCTTATTTTCACCAGTAATTCAGTTTCTTATTAATCAATTCAGTTTTTTGTCAATTATTGCTAAAAATCTCAATCTCACTCAATGTTGTTAAAAAGTGTTATGTACTAGTCCAATAAGCTCAATTTAGCTCCCTCATGAGCTTCTTGAAGCTTTGATAGCAAGTAGAGGACTTATAAACCAGTTTAGTTTTATTACTCAAAAATCACCAAAAATAATCAAAAATACAAAATCTGTGTAAAAAGAAGAAGATGCAAAGGAGCTTGGTGGATTTTGGCTTTTTCATGGTTTAGAAGCTCTTGGGAGCATTAGGTTGGTAACTTGATCCTTGAGTATCTCAGTTCTGTGCTTTGGACTTATTGTAAGGCATTTTTCATTTTTTTTATATATAATATGCTATTCTCATTTATAGTTACTGCTTGCTGTTGATCCTTGTTTATTTAGGTTTGTATGGTGTTAGTGTAAACTCAAATCTTTGATTCATAAAATAAATTAAGTGTTTGCTTTGAAAATGGCTTAATTCAGTCTACAAAAGGAGTGTTTGGATTTGCCTTGTTCATTGAGTACTTGTTGTTGCAGTATTGCAATTTTGTCATTTGTGAGTTGCTTTAAGTTTATTTAGACCCTAGGACTCATAAAACTTGCATCTCATCAAGCAAAAGTCAAAATTTACAAAAACTCCACCACCACAGTTAACTGTGGTGGTTTTTTAGTCCCACAAGCCATCATTTCATAACATAAGTGGTTCTCTCAACTTATTTTGGTTTTAAATTAACTTATAAACATGTTTTCAGTAGTATAGAAGCAATCAAAGTTGAAAAAAGTCAAGGTATCAAGTTTTTGCAAAAAGTCAATTTGCCTAGTCTCAGATTTTTCCTAAAGTTCAAGTAATTTTAATGGATTTTGTGTTTGTCCTTATGGTTTGAAACTTGTTCCTACTGAAAGTCCACCACCTCGGCTTTAAGTTCCTAACATCATTACATTTTTAGCATTTTTTCTGTGGGGTCCACACTGGCTCAAACTCAACTGCAGGGCAAAGGTATGCCCTGCTTCAGCTCCTCAGTCCCAACACCCACTTTCAATGAGCTTTCAAGTGCTCATTAGTGGGCCCCACACCTTGAACTTTGGCTTATTGGAAAGCCAATAAGCCAAACTTCAAGGTTCTTGGCTTATTTCCTAGGTTAGACCTCATTTACATGGGCTGCTAGGTCCTTTTTGTTTGTCCCATCTCTGAGTGGCCTGTGGTTCAATTTGGTTTGCTTATCAGCTTATTGGCTGATCTTTTGCTAATTTCTTGTTGCCTCAGCTTCATCTTAAGCTATCTCACTTGTTTACATCTTAAACCACCTTGGTCTCAGCTTAGAGCTTATTTCCAAGCTTTTAGCTTTGACAGTTGACCAAAGTCAACTGTCAAAGCTTAAGCTTTCCAAAGTGCTTATTAATAAGCTTTAGCAAATCCATCTTCACAAAAGTTTTTCAATTTTAAGTATTAAATAGTTTTGTAAAAGAAAAATCAAGAAAAACAAATTTAATATTAAGTGATAGTTTCTATTTAATGTAATTTAATTTTAATTTTCATTTTTAAATTTTTGTTAAGAAATTAGCTATTTTATATTTTTCTTAAATTCCTCTTATATTAAAGTATTTATAATAATTTTCTCAGATTTTTATTTTACCATTTAGTATTTATTAGAATTAATCTTAGTTTTATTAACTATTAATTAATAATTAGTTTAAAATAGCATAATTAGTTTTTATTAAGTTAAACCTAGTTTTTATATTTTTTTATAGCTTTTATATGTTATAAAATAACTTTAGAAATTTTATTAGAATTTTTACTGTTCATTTAGTATTTTTCTTAATTTAAAATAGTTTAATTAGGTAAGTAATATTTAGTTAGTAATTAATTAATAGAAAATTCACAAAAAGACAAAAATACTTATTTTTAATTTCAAAACTTATTTTTAGTTATTTTATAATTTTAGAAATTTTATTTTCATTTTTCTAGTATTTAATTAATATAATATTGTATTTAAGTGTTTTAAATATTAATAATTAGTAATAATTAGTATTTAATTAATAATAAATAATTAATTAGTGTTAAAATTAATTTTCTTTTTCTAAAAATTTTCTTTTACCTTTTAGTTTGTAAAAAAGTCATTTTCACCCCCTAGGTGTTTTCAGATTTCCGTTTTCACTTTTTATTTCGTACGTTTACGTTTTATTTAAACGTAACGTACGCGTTTTTAAGTTTTAAACGTTTCTGGTTTTTGTAACTTTCCAGTCTTATTCATATAGCTTGTTTAAGCTATTTCTTCATATATTCCTTAGTTCAAATAACTCAAAACCCCTTTCTGTCTAAATTCACCCGATCACGAAACCGTTTGAATACCTTTGCACGCCTCGTCGGGACATAACGACCCGGGGAAACACTATATTCCGCGGAGCATTGACTCTAGGTTGTTTGACCATCTTGACCACATCCGTGGTTGACTTTGGTTGACGGTTTAGCATCAATCAAATTTTGGCGCCGCTGCCGGGGAGGTCGTGCGCGTTTTCTAAAAACGGTTTGCTGATTAGTGATTTTGGAACTCATCTCTTTGTATATTATCCATCCTTGTTCATATTTTTCCATAAAAACCCAAAAATATTTTTCCTTACCCTCTATCCGTTTGATTCTACCTTCTTATACCTCTCTCATGTATAATTCTAAATGACATCTCTCGATGACGAATTCTTTGAGCAATGGGCCTTTGAGAGCAAAATTGAAAAACTTATGGCCTTGTCAAAAATATCGAGATGTCGTAGTGATTATGATGGACCTTCGATTCCTATTCCCTCTCCGGTGAGGGAAATGAATCAAGAAACCGAGGTGACAAGGGACCCTGTACTTCCCTCTGACGACGGAAGTGCTAAATACGTCCAACCTTCGGTTGTCCAAGAATCTAAGCTCACAATTGCTCCTAAACCTTCAAGAATTGATCCTAACCTTTCACGGTTTACGGTCAAAAGTTTGTCAAGCATACGTGCTGAGCTTAGGGCAGAGACTGAAAAGAACGACTTACCTAACCTTCACGTTTATCAAGAACCAAAACCCGAGACCATAACGGAAGTGGTGGAAATTGCTAGCTCTAAGAGCACACCACTTGTCCCACCTCCAGATTTTGTTCCTTGTGTCGGTTGTGGTGAGCCACTTTTCGGTTTTCCATGTCATTGGTGTACATGTGTGCAATGTGGTAATGATATTCAAAATGGGAGTTGTTTGTTTTGTGGGTCGAGTGATTCATTTGCTTATGATCCTAATCAAAACTCATTCAACGACTCTTCAAATTTTTTCGATTACCCATCACATTCATACGAGCAAGAATCATATTACCCAAATTTCAATGATGCTTCGTATCAAAATACACCAAGCCAAACTCAACAGTTTTACTGTTGTGAGTATTGTGGAGGTCCTCACTTTAGCTCGGATTGTCAAACAAGGAATCCAATTCCTTGTAACAATTACGACTATTCGTTTTCAGACCCACCTCCACAGCACCAAATGATTCACACAACTCCTTCTGTTACTGACATTATAATAGAGGCTCTTGAGATATTGAAAGAACTTAAGGAGTTGGGTACCACAACACTTCATAATGCACCCAGTGTTTCTTGTGTAAATTGTGGGGGTCCTCATGATGATTATCAATGTCAACCTTCCGGTTTTGACAAATCCCCACCCCCTCAATTTTCATTTACTCTAAATTCACATGAGAAATACATGGCTAAAATATTGACGGAAGAGCAGGTTGCTAAAATTGATTCCATAGATGCTTTTGAAAAAGCTGTGAGGGAATCATATGCAAAAGAAAAAGCAGCCAAATCTAGCTCTCAATTCCGTTTCATTCATGACGACGATGATGATGAGGATTCTATTCAAATGAAGGAATATTACAAAGATTCAGCCAGTTCATCAGTTGAGATTCCTTCCGTGGATGCACAGGGAGATAAGAGTATGCAAGAATTGCTAGCAGAAGAACACATGAAAAATATAAAATCTATGTGTGCTAGTCTTTCTTATCTCCCTCAGTCTGCTGTTATCACACCCGAAGTTCACACTCACTCTCTGATCATGGGGGATGAGCATCTTAGCACTGTTCCTAATAAGGAATCGGACGAATTAATAAAGTCTAGTGTTGAGGTCCTTGTCCCAATCCCGAGAGAGTCACAGGGGACTTTTGACCATAGGTGTGATATTCCGCCTCCTCTATTTTTCCCATCTAATCATGATGAGATGTTCTCCGATTCTACTGATGACAATTCGTTATCTTGTGAGGACATCGTTTATATGGAAGAATTACCTTCTAAGCTAGTCAGCTTAGAAGAAGAGAATGACGAGATTGACACTGAAATCAAGGATGAAGCACTTCGTGCAACATTATTGAATGTCGATCTCCTCATTTCTAAAATCGAGGCTTTCAAAATGAAACCTATTTCATCTCCTATCCCCATAAAGGATAGTGACATTGTCTCCGATGATCCTATTCCGGAGTTTGAAGCCTTTACCTTTGATCATATGGGAGAGAAGATTAGTGACAGTACCACTTCTCATTTTCAAATTTCTCTCCCCGATTATGATTCATTCACCTTTGAGGAGTTCTCTGGTGAACTCACTCATATCATATCTCCACCGGAGTATGATAACTTCCACTTTGATCTAGACAAAGTTAATCTTTGTTTTCCGAAGGGAAATATTCTCAACCATGAGAATTTGATTGATATCAAAATCCCAACCCTCCCTCCCATAATTTGACTAGATCATATGAGCTTTACTGGTGAGATTCATGATACACCAATCATGAATTCTCTTTCCGATGATGATGAATCAATCTTGATTGTCATCAAGATCTTTCTACCTTTCTTCACCTACATGGTGACTTCTCCTGTCCTTCATTCCTTCGGGAATGAAGACACTATATTTGATCCCGGCATTTTCATGTATCATTATCTTGAGCCGGTATTATATCTCATCGGTGTGGAACTTTCACGTGCTTCAAATGTTTGTCCAAACATCTTGAATGAAAGTCCGATTGAGATTGTTTTTTTCCACATCATACTTATAGGGTTTTCACCCTAAGTGTGGGGGAGTCCCCCATGCTATGGTTACAAGAGTGAAAAACAAAATGGTGTTTTTCTACGCTTAGATTGTAATGTTGCCCTTTCACGTTCAAAATGTCGGCATAACAGCCGGGATTTTGAATATTGAGGACAATATTCATGCTAAGTGTGGGGGGGTATTCGCTATTCTAGCGAATTTTATCACATTTTACTATATAATACCCCCGTTTTTGCCAAAATTTCAAAAATTTCAAAAAATTTTCACTGGTGCTTCAAAATTTTTGTGGTAATCAGTCCGCCTTGTCTAACCGACAAAAGGGATTGGCTAGTCCAGGAACAAACGGCTCTTGGTAAAGACATCTCAAATCCGTTTATGGCTTGCAATTTGCCCAAAATTGTATGGTTCCTCAACTCCCCAAAAACAAATGAGTTGGCTAGCCCGCAAGATTATGGCTTGTGGTAAAGGCCGTGGAAAATCCATAATTGGTAATCAGCTCACCAAGATGTTGACTATTCCATCAAGATGCTGGCTAGTCCAGGAGCAAACGGCTCTTGGTAAAGACTAAACAAATCCATCGACAGCTGGTAGTTTGCTCAAAATCACACGGTTATCAGGTGTGCCACAGTTCTTACACCTGGCTACTCCAAAAGTGATGGCTTTTGGTAAAGAGTTTTAAATCCATCAAGTTTTCAAAACAGTATTGCTAGGGACTAGCAATAGTTTAGTGTGGGGGATTGATGAGTGCTCAAACACTCATCATTTTTGGTCTAATCTGAATTGCAAAACATACAAAAACACTCAGAAATGCATCAAAATACTGAAAATATTTCAAAATCGTGTTTTATATGTTTTAGATGCAAAAAGAGCAAAAACAAATGAAAAACGCATAAAGTTTGCAAAATTGGCAGTTTCAGTCCCCCAACTTTCATAAAAATACAAATTTAGTCCCTGGATATTCAAAATATAGAAAATTATCACCAAAGGTCCTTTTACAATCATAAATTGTCATATTTTGTCCTTTGGTGAAAAATTGGAAAAGTTTTGGAAATTTACAGTTTGGTCCCTGGAGTTTCAGATTTTGGCAGATTTGGTCCCTAGTGGGATATTTTTGGATGAAAAATCATTTTTAGTCCTTGGAAATTCAAAATGTTCAATATTGGTCCTTGGATAAAAGATTTTCACAAAATGGCAAGTTTAACCCCTATACTTTGAAAAATGTCATTTTTAGTCCCTGGGAAAATTTGAAAATTTGAAAAATGAAAAATTGGTTATTGAACTTTGGAATATTGGCAAATTGGTCCTTGGTATTACTTTTGGGAAATTTCATTTTCAGTCCATCAGTTTCAGTTTATTACAAAAATGGTCCTTGTGATTAATATTTAAACCAAATGGACCCTTAACATTATACAAACCAAACAACACCTTATCCCCCCTTTGGCCTGATCCAACAAACACCCTTAGCCCACCAAAAGCCCAAACCCATTTTTATTAATAAAACCCAGGGTCAACACAGTCAAACCCACACCCTCGTCCACTGTTCACCGTCCCCCACCTCCATGATTTCTGCAACCTGGTCTCCCCCCTCCTCTCCTATTTCCACTAAACATTCACCAACTTGCATTAACTACTCACCTACACCTTACACCAACCCCCCTCCTCATTTATTATCACACCTAAACCACCCATACTGCTATCTCCAAATTTCCCGCCAAAACATAATTTAACGGTTGAGATCACTCAAGCCAATCCAACAGCTCAGAGAGAAGTGGGAAAGAAAGAGAATACTCTCCAGGGTCTATAAAGAAGAAGAAAAAGAGAAGTGGAAGGCAGTAGTTAGTTATGTAGTGTAGTTTTAGTTTCCTTATGTCGTTTTTCTTAATTTTCCATTTTCCAGTGTTTCCTTTAGCTTCTATAATGTAATTTTAATGTTTTAAATGTATTAGAATCTTATTTTCACCAGTAATTCAGTTTCTTATTAATCAATTCAGTTTTTTGTCAATTATTGCTAAAAATCTCAATCTCACTCAATGTTGTTAAAAAGTGTTATGTACTAGTCCAATAAGCTCAATTTAGCTCCCTCATGAGCTTCTTGAAGCTTTGATAGCAAGTAGAGGACTTATAAACCAGTTTAGTTTTATTACTCAAAAATCACCAAAAATAATCAAAAATACAAAATCTATGTAAAAAGAAGAAGATGCAAAGGAGCTTGGTGGATTTTGGCTTTTTCATGGTTTAGAAGCTCTTGGGAGCATTAGGTTGGTAACTTGATCCTTGAGTATCTCAGTTCTGTGCTTTGGACTTATTGTAAGGCATTTTTCATTTTTTTTATATATAATATGCTATTCTCATTTATAGTTACTGCTTGCTGTTGATCCTTGTTTATTTAGGTTTGTATGGTGTTAGTGTAAACTCAAATCTTTGATTCATAAAATAAATTAAGTGTTTGCTTTGAAAATGGCTTAATTCAGTCTACAAAAGGAGTGTTTGGATTTGCCTTGTTCATTGAGTACTTGTTGTTGCAGTATTGCAATTTTGTCATTTGTGAGTTGCTTTAAGTTTATTTAGACCCTAGGACTCATAAAACTTGCATCTCATCAAGCAAAAGTCAAAATTTACAAAAACTCCACCACCACAGTTAACTGTGGTGGTTTTTTAGTCCCACAAGCCATCATTTCATAACATAAGTGGTTCTCTCAACTTATTTTGGTTTTAAATTAACTTATAAACATGTTTTCAGTAGTATAGAAGCAATCAAAGTTGAAAAAAGTCAAGGTATCAAGTTTTTGCAAAAAGTCAATTTGCCTAGTCTCAGATTTTTCCTAAAGTTCAAGTAATTTTAATGGATTTTGTGTTTGTCCTTATGGTTTGAAACTTGTTCCTACTGAAAGTCCACCACCTCGGCTTTAAGTTCCTAACATCATTACATTTTTAGCATTTTTTCTGTGGGGTCCACACTGGCTCAAACTCAACTGCAGGGCAAAGGTATGCCCTGCTTCAGCTCCTCAGTCCCAACACCCACTTTCAATGAGCTTTCAAGTGCTCATTAGTGGGCCCCACACCTTGAACTTTGGCTTATTGGAAAGCCAATAAGCCAAACTTCAAGGTTCTTAGCTTATTTCCTAGGTTAGACCTCATTTACATGGGCTGCTAGGTCCTTTTTGTTTGTCCCATCTCTGAGTGGCCTGTGGTTCAATTTGGTTTGCTTATCAGCTTATTGGCTGATCTTGTGCTAATATCTTGTTGCCTCAGCTTCATCTTAAGCTATCTCACTTGTTTACATCTTAAACCACCCTTGGTCTCAGCTTAGAGCTTATTTCCAAGCTTTTAGCTTTGACAGTTGACCAAAGTCTACTGTCAAAGCTTAAGCTTTCCAAAGTGCTTATTAATAAGCTTTAGCAAATCCATCTTCACAAAAGTTTTTCAATTTTAAGTATTAAATAGTTTTGTAAAAGAAAAATCAAGAAAAACAAATTTAATATTAAGTGATAATTTCTATTTAATGTAATTTAATTTTAATTTTCATTTTTAAATTTTTGTTAAGAACTTAGCTATTTTATATTTTTCTTAAATTCCTCTTATATTAAAGTATTTATAATAATTTTCTCAGATTTTTATTTTACCATTTAGTATTTATTAGAATTAATCTTAGTTTTATTAACTATTAATTAATAATTAGTTTAAAATAGCATAATTAGTTTTTATTAAGTTAAACCTAGTTTTTATATTTTTTTATAGCTTTTATATGTTATAAAATAACTTTAGAAATTTTATTAGAATTTTTACTGTTCATTTAGTATTTTTCTTAATTTAAAATAGTTTAATTAGGTAAGTAATATTTAGTTAGTAATTAATTAATAGAAAATTCACAAAAAGACAAAAATACTTATTTTTAATTTCAAAACTTATTTTTAGTTATTTTATAATTTTAGAAATTTTATTTTCATTTTTCTAGTATTTAATTAATATAATATTGTATTTAAGTGTTTTAAATATTAATAATTAGTAATAATTAGTATTTAATTAATAATAAATAATTAATTAGTGTTAAAATTAATTTTCTTTTTCTAAAAATTTTCTTTTACCTTTTAGTTTGTAAAAAAGTCATTTTCACCCCCTGGGTGTTTTCAGATTTCCGTTTTCTCTTTTTATTTCTTACGTTTACGTTTTATTTAAACGTAAGGTACGCGTTTTTAAGTTTTAAACGTTTCTGGTTTTTGTAACTTTCCAGTCTTATTCATATAGCTTGTTTAAGCTATTTCTTCGTATATTCCTTAGTTCAAATAACTCAAAACCCATTTCTGTCCAAATTCACCCGATCACGAAACCGTTTGAATACCTTTGCACGCCTCGTCGGGACATAACGACTCGGGGAAACACTATATTCCGCGGAGCATTGACTCTAGGCTGTTTGATCATCTTGACCATATCCGTGGTTGACTTTGGTTGACGGTTTAGCATCAATCACTGAATTCTGAATAATAATGAACAGGCAGAATACGAAGATCATGAATAGGTTCTGCATAAACAACTTATTGATTTAAACCATGAATCATATTCGGTATATCGTTAAATTTTAAAACTATGTGGCTATAAAGAAAGTTTATTGTTAAACACCGAAACCCTTATGTATTATGTTTCACTGGTTGACTATTTATAATATAAATGACTTAGAACTCCAATGAACCCTCAGTTTACAAATCGAGTTCGGGCTTACTAATATATCCTCTAATACTTCCCCGCAATTCAAGCGGCGAAATCGTGAAAGCTCGGATTGAGTTAGAAAACTAGAAACATTAAAGCAATAATAATAAATTTGATGACGAAGTCTTCACAATTTCAAAAATGAAAAACACTTGTACTGCTGCTAAAAAGGGTTATATTATTAACCCCCCCCCCCCCCCTCTGATGTGACAATAGGGTGTTTTGGTCAAAATGTACAAACCGCGATACACACCGTACAAACCCGCAATGCACAGGGCCCCACGAAACTCCCCTTATGGGAGGGTCCGTATAAACTCCCCCGTTAAAAAATTTTGATGTGCTGCTTGTTGCATTGTGATGCTAAGCTGCAAGATGAACTTGACCTGAAATCATAGGGGAAAAAAAACTACAAACTGAGAAAGTAAGTAAAACATAAATCATATGTGACTTTTTTTTTACCTGGGTTCCGACTCAATATTGCGAGCCGACTAATCCCAGGGCGACTATGTAACACCCCGAAATTTTGATAAGTAGCGGAAGTCTAATCGGGGTCATTACAGTTTAGTACACAGTCATATTCATAGAAAACAATTCAAACGATAGTCAATATCATTCTATGAAAACTCAAATAGTCAGAGTTACAAACATTTTTCCAAAATGTTAATAGTTTCGCAAAAGAAGTGATGAGTTTGAAAAGAATGATATAATTATTAAAATAACAAGGGAGGTCCTGTGTGCCCTTTTGCCAGCTCCGTGCCGCCATGCTTGCTAATTTCCTGAGATAAACATGCTTAAAAAGTCAACACAAAGGTTGAGTGAATCCATAGTAGTTTAAATAGTAATAGTGTGAACACAAGTCAAGCATTTGAAATAAACAAGCCAATATAATATTGCTCCTAAGCCTCACGAAACGCAAGCCTTAACATTGATTCGACATATCATAAAGATAATAACAATCACCTACACCACAGAGGATGTAAATGACAAGGGGCCCTCGGTGACAGGAAATGTGCCAAATTTCCATGGTACCTCGAATATAGCACACCTACTTCCAAGTGATCACTTTGACAGAGGTGGGCTGCCGTTCCGATAGATCTACCAACTATATTCGCGCTCACTCGCAAGTGATTAAGGTTCGTGATATGAGGGACTTGTAGCACGGGTGTCAACTTAGGCAATATCAGATAGTAACAGCATACAGAAAATACTTGTGTTCGATTTATAGCATGTATCTCCCCACGGGGTTTAAAAATAATTAAAAATGTGGGACCATGAACTCACCTGACAGGTGTGGGTGAATCACAACGGTGCTCAAAGGTGAAGGTGTACTGCTACGACTAGCAATGAAATTCCTCCGACTTGCGACCTATATATATATATATATATATATATATATATATATATATATATATATATATATATATATATATATATATATATATATATATATATATATATATATATATATATATTGTCATCGGTGTCTTAGATTCGATTTGTAAATGACATGTGATATGTCTCGTGTACGGTGATATCAATTCGGGTGTCTTAATATATTCCAATTCTAGATCATGAGTAGTGTAGTTCTCCTCGTGGGGTTTAAGTTGTCTAGGAGCGTAAGCGATTACTTTAAGTCTTTGCATCAATACGGCACCCAAACCTTGGATTGATGCGTCACAATATACCACGAAGTCCTCACTTCCTTCGGGTAGTGCTAATATCGCTTATGCTTCAAGAACTGAAATGTCGATTCTTGTTCCTCTCCCCAGTCAAACTTCTTCTTCTTCTTTTGTGTTAACTCGGTCAAAGGTTTAGCAATCTTTGAAAAACCTTCAATAAACCTTCGATAGTATCCGGCAAGACCTAAAAATTGGCGTATCTCGGTAGGACTCGTAGGTGACGCTCAATTTTTAACAGCTTCGATCTTGGCGGGATCAACATGAATACCCTTACTGTCGATAACATGCCCAAGAAATTGTACCTTCTCAATCCAAAAATCACACTTTGAAAATTTGGCGTATAATTTCTCTTATCTGAGCAGTGTTAGTATAGCTTTTAGGTGTTCTGCGTGCTCTTCCTTACTACGTGAATAAATAAGGATAACATCGATGAATACAATCACAAACTTATCCAAATAGGGTTTGCACACTCGGTTCATTAAGTCCATAAATACAGCGGGTGCATTTGTTAGACCGAATGGCATTACTTGGAATTCGTAGTGACCATATCTTGTCCTGAAAGCCGTCTTAGGGATGTCTTCTTCCCTAACTCTCAGTTGGTGATAACCCGATCTCAAATCAATCTTCGAGTAGACACTCGATCCTTGCAGTTGATCAAACAAATCACCAATCCTTGGCAACGGATATCGATTTTTCACAGTAAGTTTGTTCAACTCACGATAATCGATACACATCCTGAAGGTTCCATCCTTCTTCTTTACAAACAACATCGGGGCTCCCCACGGTGACGAACTTGGGAGAATAAATCCTTTATCTGACAATTCCTGCAATTGCCCAGATAACTCCTTCATTTCCGACGGTGCTAGCCTATAGGGTGCTCGTGCTACGGGTGCTGCTCCTGGTATCAAGTCGATTTGAAATTCCACTTGACGAGTCGGCGGAAGGCCAGGCAAGTCCTCAGGAAAAACTTCTGGAAAGTTCCCGACTACTGGCACATCCTCGAGTCGCTTCTCTTCTGACTTCTTCTCGGTGACTTGAGCCAAAAAGACTTGACATCCTCGTTCGATGTACTTCACAACTTTTACGCAAGAAATGATGCTCAGACGTGTCTTACTTCGCTCGCCGCGAACAATCAGGGTTTCGTTATTCAGGGGGATGTGAACGACCTTTTCGTCACAAATGATTTTAGCGCGGTTCTTGGATAGCCAATCCATTCCTATAACGACGTCGAAACTACCAAGTCTAATAGGCATAATGTCAATGAAAAATGGGGTGTCTAGTAGTCGTAGGGTGCAACCTTGGAGTATAGTGTTAGTGCTCACTAGATTTCCATCGGCTAGCTCAATCTCGTACGTGGTGTCTAGTTTGGTTGGTGTAATATTAAGTAGGGGTGCTAGGTAAATAGATACGAAACTTTGATCGTCTCTGGAATGAAATAAAACTTTAACGAGGCGGTTGTTTAGAAAGAACGTACCCGTGACTACGTTCGGATCTTGATGGACATTTCCATCTCCCAGCACGTATGCTCTTCCACGTGCATTGTTGTCCTTATTTGGTCATTGACGCCTGTAGTGTCCTTTCTCTCCACAAGCATGGCATACTACAGCCACGGGTTGCAAGTTAGCTCCTGTAGCCTTGCAATCTTGTGTTTTATGTCCAGTCCTTGAACATTTCCCACACTTAGCATAGCAGGGTCCTGTGTGATGCATCTTACACTTGTCGCAAAATGGAAGAGGTCCAGCATACTTAACATCCTTAACTGGTGCGGCGGCATAAGCTCTGACAGCATCATGTCGTCGGTTATGTTGATTGTGGTGAGTGTTTATGTCATGGTGATAGTTACAGTTGGGGTTACGGTTGTTGTTGTTGCTGTTGCTGTTGTTATTGTTGTTGTTGTTGTTTGTCTTCCGATCATCAAACTTCCTTTTGTGATCGTTGTTCCCCTTAGCAGATTTATGCTTAATCTCCCGGTCTAGCAGTCTTTGGGCAATAGTCATTGCTTCTTCCAAAGATTGAGGCTTCGACGAGTTGACGTTTCCCTCAATGCTCCTGGGTAATCCCTCAATGTACCTTTCCAACAACTTTTCCAAATCGGAAACCTTTGAAGGGCAAAGTGTGGCAAACTCTTGAAATCTCCTATCATAAGCCCTGAGATCATTTCCTTTCACGACCAACATGTGAAACTCATCTTCTAACTTCTTGATCTCACCTCTAGGGCAGAACTTCTTCAGCATCTTCTCCTTAAAGTCAGCCCAGGTGATCTGATAGGCCTCCTCCACACCTATCTTCTGAGCAGTTGCGTTCCACCAGGACTGGTTCTAGCTACGATTAGAACTCGACATTTAGCTTAGTGTCGTTAACTCATGTAAGCCAAGGTGTGTAAGGTTTCTCCACCATAAGGAGTTTGTTGACATAGTGAAGAAAACTCTCGAGTGTGGAACTCGGGGAGTGGAGTAGGGAAGGAAGGTGTCCTTGTAGTTGAACCACTATAAATTCGCGTGTCGTGGTTTGATCTTTCTAACTCTATCTTTTATTCATTCTATTTCAATACTTTTGTTATTAGATTAGAATTGCTTATATTGGTTGTTACTTGAATTCACTTGAGATCAAATCAAAAGTTTTTAATAAGCTACAAAATATTTTGGTAATAAATTTAAAAAGGACGTAAAACTATTCAACCCCCCTTCTAGTTTTCCACAATTGGTATCAGGAGCCACGTCTAGCAAGATCTTTAAAATATATTGTATTTTAAAACTTGTAATGATCTATGAAATCTGAAAAATATTTAGAAGGACAATCTATGCAAAGATCACCACTATTTGAAAGTGATGGATTTTTATATTGGAAAAATCGATTTGAAACTTATGTGAAGTCAAAAGATCTAGATCTTTGGCGTGTTATTACTAATGGTGATTTTTTACCTATTCAAAATAACCCCGAAACAAAGAAAGATGAAATCGTACCTTTTGAAAAACAAAATGATGATTTAAAAAGAAAACTTGCTAAAAATAATGAAGCAAAAATGGTTATTTTTAATGCGCTACCACGTAAAGAGTACGAAATGATCTTTATGCGTGAAACCGCAAAAGAAATTTGGAACTCTTTACTAATAACTCACCAAGGTAATAGTCAAGTCAAAGATAATAAGATAGATATACTTGTTCAACAACATGAGCAATTCACGATTTCGGAAGAGGAATCAATTGATAATGCTTTTGCTAGATTTAACACTATCATCACAAGTTTATAAGCACTTGATGAGAATTTTTCTAGTAAGAATTTTGTTAGGAAGTTTCTTAGGGCTCTTCACCCGAAATGGCGAGCTAGAGTGACGGCTATTGAAGAATCAAAGAATTTGTCAACATTGCAACTTGATGAATTAATTGAAAATTTAAAAGTCTACGAAGTAATTATTAAGAAGGATTATGAAATGGTCAAAGAAAAACGAGAGCAAAACAAGTCAATCGCCTTGAAAGCTAGAAAGGAATTTAGTATCGAAGATAGCTCATCTTCCGAAAGTGATGACGAAGAATACGCCATGGCCGTAAGAGATTTCAAGAAATTCTTCAAAAGGCGAGGAAGATTCGTAAGACAACCACATGATGAAAAGAAAACATTTCAAAAGAGTAAGGATGACAAGAACAACAACAATGAAAGGAAAAGTTTCAAGTGTGGTGATCCAAATCACCTTATTGGAAAATGTCCAATGATGACAAGAGATCAAAATCAAAGAGCATTTGTTGGAGGAGCTTGGAGTGATAGCGATGAAGATGAGAAAGAAACAACAAAGGAAGAGAAGTGTCTTATGGCGAAGACACCAAATGAGGTACGTTCCGAAACCGAATATTTTAGTGATGAAAGTTTATCATTAGATGAAAAAGACCTAGATAATGAATATAATAGACTATGCAAATTAGGACAACTAGCAATGGCCAAAAACAAATCACTAAAATACATAAACAATCAATTGGAAAATGAAGTACTAGAACTAAAAATTAAAATACATCAACTTGAAAAAGGTAAAGAAATATTTGAAGAATGTAAATCATGTCAAGAGCTTAAAGGTGAAAACGTAATACTTAGGGAATAAATTCGCAAACTTGATAAATTTGAAAATAGTAGTCACCCACTTAGTAAAATAATAAGCATTCAAAGAGTATCCGGAGATAAAACCGGTTTAGGATTTAACACAAATGAAGCTTCAACAAGCGAGATTAAAAATGTCAAATTCGAAAATGAACTTAATGAACAAAAACCTTTAAAATCTAATCCTAAGTATATACTTATTAATGATAGAAAAATACCTCTTGCCAACAATGAAGAAGTAAAAGCTTTTTATAAACCGTCTTTAAAAAACGAAGTAGGATCTTCTAAACCTAAGACAAGATCTAAAACTCCACCACCTAGAAAACCAAATAATCCTCATGCTAGGTCTAAAGCACCTCAACCAAGAAGAAACCAAAATAGGCAAAACTATAATAACAATAGTAATCAATTGTGGAACTACCAACAAAGCTACAATCCTTGGGGTATACTACCACCTTTCATGCATCCTAGTCAAATGTTAAACATGTTTGGACCAAACAACTTTGGACCAAAGAGGCAATGGGGACCGAATAGCTAGATGAACATTCCTTGAGGCAATCTTGAAGTTTTTCTCAACGTAGACTTTTTTCAAAGTCTATATGTCATCTTGATGATTTTGAAGAATTTTTTGAAGACCACCGGGTACGCCATTCTTTCACAACTCATTGCTATGCTTAGATAAATATGCTTTGTTTGATTACGTTGCTTGTATAGATATAGGTTGCTATCTTCCTCTATTTGTTCGATCATATATATATATATATATATATATATATATATATATATATATATATATATATATATATATATATATATATATATATATATATATTCTCATACTTATTATATTATATATATATACATATATATATATATATACATACTTGCTCATAACCTAGATACGTCATTAGTTGACTTTCTAGAACTCCAGGAAATTGTTCGTTATCGAACCCTTTCCTTCCCCCCTCGCGAAATTCTATTATGTCTACTTTTAGAAGACTCATGATGATGAAGGGATATGAGTCAAGTGGACTATTATCATGTAAGGACGCCTTCGCACATGAACACTATGGAAGAAACAAACTCCTTTCGCCGACTATATTCTATCTCCGTTATCATTTCTCAAACCTCACCTATCAACCCATCATTCACTTATATTTATACTTATATATATATAAATGTATACATATATACACATATTCACATATTCCCGAACACACCTCAAACCCTTCATCAACTTAACACTTTGATCATTTTATCCAAAATTGTCAAAGGTACACTTTAATTATCGAAACGATAATTAAAAATTGTTAAGTATTTCATCATCGTGCCAATTAACGCTTACGTATTTTTGATATATTATAAATCTAATTATATACGTATTAATATGTTTGTTCCAGAAACTTGAACTGCGAAAACTCAAAATTTAATGGGCGGCCCCCTTAAAGATTAAGGGGACCGGCTTGTTATCGGGGGCGGTCCCCTTAATATTTAAGGGGACCGGCCATCTGATACTCCCAAATTCGTTTTCTACCTTAAATCCATTCCCAAACACTCCATTTGTTCATATATTCCTCCCTCACCACTGCTGTGAACGAACCAAAACTACCAAAATCCTTCACCAAATCACCAATTCGGGGTTGTTTCGCAAGGGGCAAACGTTAACCAAACGTATAACAACATCTTTTGTAAGTTTTCCAATATACATTTCATTCAATTTGGTGTCTAATCAATAATTAGGCATTTTATTAAAAATTTATTTTAATTCGAATTTTAGTGAAATAGAAGCTAGGAATTGAATAACCAAATGCTTCCCATAGGATTTTGATGATGTATTGCAACTCAAACTTAGTATAACACATCATTTTGTCAAAATCTTTAATCGCCCATAAACCCTTGTTGAATTTCATTTTTCAAAAGGCACATTGTTGATATAACTCTTAAAAACTAGTTAAAACTTACTACATTATCTTTGTTTAATGTTGTAAACAATCAAAACATACTTCTCAATTCGTTATAAAATTGTTCATGAAGACAACATGGGCGTTTGGTTCATGAACAAATTATAATTACATGTAGTTATTTGAAACTTAAAATTAGCTCATAAAATTTGTTAAAACTATTAGAGTCAATAGATGTCATCAAGATATACAATCAATATGTATATTGATGTTTTAGGTTATTTTTATCTAGTTAAGGGAGCTTTTGGTTTATCTTGAAAAAGATATTTTGAAAACGAAAATTCGCATTTTAACCTTTTAAAAATGCTTATGTTGTGTCAAACTCTTATGAAAAAGCAAGATATATAATCTAATATATATCTAGCCTTACTTCGAAATGAATTATGATATCATACTCTTTGACATCATATATTCTAAACGAGTTTAAAATCAAAATACAAGGAACATTATGAAACTACTTCATAGAATATTTTTTTGTGTCGAAGTAGAATTTCGTTCCACATATATTGCATATAATTATATACATGTATATAACATATGCATGATAGTTGTTTTTATCTTAATTTCATTTTTGTTGTTATATTGTTTAGGTGAAAATGCCTAAGACCACGGTTGGTGATGTCTCCAAAACCAAACAATACATTCCAAAGGTTTCCTCTACTCCCTGCATGTGTGAAGAAGGTGTGAAGTCTTGAAGAAGTTGTGAGATTGGTTCTAGCTACGATTAGAACTCGACATTTAGCTTAGTGTCGTTAACTCGTGTAAGCCAATGTGTGTAAGGTTTCTCCACCATAAGAAGTTTGTTGACATAGTGAAGAAAACTCTCGAGTGTGGTACTCGCGGAGTGGAGTAGGGCAAGGAAGGTGTCCTTGTAGCCGAACCACTAAAAATTCACGTGTTGTGGTTTGATCTTTCTAACTCTATATTTTCTTCATTCTATTTCAATACTTTTGTTATTAGATTAGAATTGCTTATATTGGTTGTTACTTGAATTCACTTGAGATAGAATCGAAAGTTTTTAATAAGCTACAAAATATTTTGGTAATAAATTTAAAAAGGACGTAAAACTATTCAACCCCCTTCTAGTTTTCCACAAGGACAACGCATCTTCCAGCAATGTTCCAGTAGCAAACGAGACTCTGTTTTCAGCGGCACAACCGCTCCTCACAAACACAGTCTCAGTTCGCTCAAACCATCGAGCACGCTCTGTCACTCCTTCAGTCCCTTTGAAGTGAGATGATTTACAAGCTATGAAGTCCTTATAGGTGCACTTCCGAGTCGCAGCGGACTCGCTTTTAGCAGTGGCTCGGTTATTGCTACTAGTTCGTGCCATCGCGGCAGCCTCCTCTTCCAAAGCTGCAGCAACATTGTCGGCAACCAACTTTCTGATAGCAGCCTAGGTCATAGCGGGTGACGAGGTAGCAGTAGCGGTTTTCCTAGGGGCCGTAACTCTATAAAATCGCAAGTGTATAAGTAAGAATCCCAAACATCGATAAAAAACAAGAGAAATAATGTAACCAAGCTCATAATAGTCGAGATCATCACAAAGTACATATCACAACCACACCATGAATACATACATCAACATAAACCATATCATTCATAAATAATCATCACGACATGTAACAACACACATGGAAATTATAATATGAATCTCAATATGGGAGCATAATAAAAGATCAGACAACTAGAACATCATAAATCAATATCAATACAGTACAATCATAACCAACATAAAGTTTTAATAATTTTGAATTCATTGTTACAAAACAATAAGATACAACATTATTAATGCCACATGCGGCAAGTTAAGATGTCTCTGAATGTAATGATATGTCATAGATCTATGAAGGTCCAGGTGCGCCTCCTGATCTCCCCTATAGCTCTCTGATGATCCTGATCATCTCCAACATCTCTAAATCACTGGATCTCTCGCGGGCCTGAATCTCCTCGATAGTGGCTGAAAGAGTGTGGATGGTAGCACTAGATGCGGCCAACTCCTGTGTCTGATGCTCCAGCATCTCCTGCGTGATGATCGCTATCTCTCTCAAATCCTCCATCTCATGCCTCTGAACATCTAGTCGATGACCAAACTCGGTGATGGTAGCATGTGCCTCCTCGATCTCTGTCCCCATCATCTCAAATACCATCTCTAAAGCTGTCCTATGTACCACGAGGCTCTCGACCTCCTCCTGCATACCCTCTATCCTCTCCAAGGATATATCCTTAATAACGCCCAACAGCTCATCAAGACGATCCTCATGTCTAACTAACCTAGCAGCCAAAAGAGGGATAGTATGGTGTATCGGCTCTCCAGTGACCGGTAACACCGCTGAAGAGCCATCTCTAAGCTCAGCAGCCCTAGGTGATCCCTCAACGAACCTCCATCTACGAATGTAATCCAACAAGAACGACCATCAGCGGGCATCAACCAATCTATGAATGCCGGGTGAGGTGGGGGTCTCGGTAGGAATAGGTGATGGTGATGGAACAGGTGATGAAATAGGCGATGGTATCGGTACGGTAGTAGTCTGAGAGTAGAAAACTGTAGGTGGTGGCATGGGTGGCAAAACCTCAGAAGAGTGGGGTGCGGTGTAAGTAGGTATCATGTAAGGATGAGGCTCAGGTGGGGGTGATACAGGTGATGGTGGAGGTGCTGGTGATGTCACAGGTGTCAGCTCTGGCATAGAAACAGGTGGTAGTACAGATGTAGGTACAGGTGGTGTAACAGTAGAAGCAGGCAAAATACAGACTCGTTTCAGAGCCGTGAATTTGCGGGTAAAGTCTCCCTCATGATATCGAAACAACTCTCCGAAAGGCTCAGGCTCAAAGGGCTCAAGAATCCTCACTCGCTTGCGCCGACGAATCGGTGCAGGCAGGGATGGTGGTGGAATAGAAGCAGTAGTGTCAAAAGTATCAGAGTCAGAAGACTCGTCATCAGCATCTGAACCGGTGTGGTGACCAGCAGGTGGTGTAGGACGGTTATCAACCGCAAGAAACTGCTGAGACATCAGGTACTGATCATAAAGGTACTGTCCCTGTGTCATAGGTCCACAGACAGGACGAAAAAGGGGCTAAATAGCAAAAGAATCAATGGGTGTAGAAGCAACCTCACCCTCCTCGAAGGGCTCAGTATCAGCAGATGGGTCTCCAGATGGAACAGGAGATGGTATGGCAGGTGATACAGGTTGGGTGTCATGGTCAGAATCATGGGTGTCTCGGGTATCATCGACAGATAGGTCAATGGTGGGATAGGTGGATAATGCTGGCATGACGTCGTCACTGTCGGACAAAATAATAACCGGGGGCGACATGGTACTGTAATATCCCAAAATAGCAGTAATATAAGTCATTTATTCTACATAATGCTACATGCACAATGATCATAGTGTCGTAGTGAACTAAATGCAATGGGTGCTAAAATCAAACCTTAAAACATGACGTTGGCAAGCGCTGGCACGGAAGGCACTTTGGTGATAAATAGTTTGTTTAGAAATCCGGTGAGGTTATAGTCCAATGTTTTGAAAAAAAAAATCATTTGGTTCTCTATAACCATGGCTCTGATGCCAATCTGTAACACCCCAAAATTTTGATAAGCAGCGGAAGTCTAATCGGGGTCATTACAGTTTAGTACACAGTCATATTCATAGAAAACAATTCAAACGATAGTCAATATCATTCCATAAAAACTCAAATAGTCAGAGTTACAAACATTTTTCCAAAATGTTAATAGTTTTGCAAAAGAAGTGATGAGTTTGAAAAGAATGATATAATTATTGAAATAACAAGGGAGGTCCTGTGTGCCCTTTTGCCAGCTCCGTGCCGCCATGCTTGCTAATTTCCTGAGATAAACATGCTTAAAAAGTCAACACAAAGGTTGAGTGAATCCTAGTAGTTTAAATAGTAATAGTGTGAACACAAGTCAAGCATTTGAAATAAACAAGCCAAGATAGACAGGTCTTGACTAAACTGGTGAAATATTGCTCCTAAGCCTCACGAAACGCAAGCCTTAACATTGATTCGACATATCATAAAGATAATAACAATCACCTACACCATAGAGGATGTAAATGACAAGGGGCCCTCGGTGACAGGAAATGTGCCAAATTTCCATGGTACCTCGAATATAGCGCACCTCCTGCCAAGCGATCACCTTGACAGAGGTGGGCTGCCGTTCCGATAGATCTACCAACTATATTCGCGCTCACTCGCAAGTGATTAAGGTTCGTGATATGAGGGACTTGTAGCACGGGTGTCAACTTAGGCAATATCAGATAGTAACACCATACAGAAAATACTTGTGTTTGGTTTATAGCATGTATCTCCCCACGGGGTTTAAAAATAATTAAAAATGTGGGATCATGAACTCACCTGACAGGTATGGGTGAATCACAACGGTGCTCAAAGGTGACGGTGTACTGCTACGACTAGCAATGAAATTCCTCCGACTTGCGACCTATATATACATATATTGTCATCGGTGTCTTAGATTCGATTTGTAAATGACATGTGATATGTCTTGTGTACGGTGATATCCATTCGGGTGTCTTAATATATTCCAAAATAACTTTACGTAGTTATTTGTAACGTTGTTACGAACCGGTGTTCAATAAATGTAAATTCATTTGTGAAAATAATATCGTTAAAAATATTTATAATTAAATATTTTTAGTAAAGTTACATATTTATTTTTAAGTTACAAAGTATATATGTATTTATATGTAAAATAATTATTTAACAAAATATCTTTGTCCAAAATTTACCTTTAACTTTAATAAAGTTACACTTTTTACCATTTGGTAAAAAACGATTACATTTTTAGTCCTTGTTATACTTTTTACACTTTGCACCTTGATCTTTCGAAATTTACAGTTTCTATCCTTCAATTTATATTAGAGATCGATAGTATTATACTTAGTCCGACAGTTTGGTAGCTTGACAGTTTTAGTCCCTTAACGATAACTTTTGCAAAAATAGTCCTTAGTTAAGTGGTCGAAAAATAAACTTTTTGGTACCATAAAATATAGTATTTACAACTTATAACACTCCTTAAAAATCAGTTATACACATCTCGTTATCCTTTAAACTTTTAAACAAAAAATATCCTTTTGAAACCAAATGGGCTCGTTAGCCCAGGCCAGGCCCGAGTGGCGTTTCTTGTTTGTATAAAATAGTGCTCGACATGGTTTAGTTTAGGCGTAGTTTTCATAGTATAAGATCAAGGGTGTCTTGCATGTTTCGTTAGTTTGGTTAAGTGCGAGTCGAAAAATTAGAGTGACGAATAATATATGTAGGTTGTACGTATGAAAACGAAATGGCGAGCCCTTTCCAAAGGGGTGTGTCGAGGCGTGAACAAATATTTGGTAAGCGTAACGAAAATATATACTTAGAAAATAACGTGTGTCGTGTGATAAATCAACATGATATGCATGAAATGAATAATGTACGTATTGAAAAGGGTGATAATAACTTACAACACCAAAGAAATGGTGGGAAGTTCGCGTGACACAAGTCAAGAAACAAGCAATGTTATACCCTCTTCGTAGTGATCTTTGTCCCAATATTGTTTCCCCAACTCGTTCCTAACCCAAAACCTCGTGTGTGCCTTCCTTGGTCTCAACCGCAAATAAGAAAGAAAGAGTTTTTGTGACATGAGATCTTGTGAATTATTGCAAGTGTGAGGAAATGCATTTAATGTGGCTTTATATAGGATGGTATTGGTGGTTCGAATGTCTCCACGCTCTACTACACAATTCGAATGGTCATTCAATCTTGAGACAAAGTTGTCTAGTTTCCAAGGGTGTTGTCAAATCGATTGGCAAGAGTTTAGGTGCTATGGTTGTATTTTAAAATGGTTTAGTACAAGGATTAGAGGCATGCTTGGGTACTAGGTAGGTTTGTTTAAGTTGTGTTGGTGGTTTAAGAAACATACAATCTAATGGGTACATGAAACTTAGTGTGTATTGAGAATACCCAAAGGTTTGACGGCTACAAAGGGTGGCTCATTGTCGCATGAAACAAAGTCAAAGGGAGATTGCATGTTTAGTGTCATGTGAGTAGGGAACCAAAGAGAAAAACGTGTGTAATATTACTTATGTTGCACATGAGTTTGGTTCGTTTTAGTAGCATGCAACGCAAAGAAAAACAAACAGCCATACGGGCTTGTGAAATATCGGCCCAAGTGGGAACAAAGAAACAAGGAATCGTGTGGGCTTGTGGTGTGCTCGGCAAAAATAAAACATAGAAACAAGATTGATTGTTGGGCTTGTGATTTGTGCTCGGCCAATCACAAAATAATTAGTGTCGGTGACTAGTGCTTTCGTACTTTAGTTTCGGTATCGGTGTTTAATACGTTCATAGCTTTATTCTTGGTGTCAGTGTCGGTGTTGATTCGTGTAGTCCATGAAAATGTAAATGGTGTCGTTCCTAGGTATATATAATTATATATATACATAGTGATAATAGTTCGTAATAATTAATATATATACATAGTTATATATATATATATATATATATATATATATATATATATATATATATATATATATATATATATATATATATACATATATATATATATACATATATATATATATATATATATATATATATATATATATAATAATAATAATAATAATAATAATAATAATAATAATATTTCGGTGTCTTAACAAAGTATCGGGTCGCAAGTGGGAGTTACCGGTGTTAACCTCATTGGGTGACATCCAAGAGTGACAATCGGGTGATGTCAGGTGACAAAACATAATTGGGTGACAAACAAACGGTGACTAAAATAATTAGGTGTCAAACAAACGGTGTCTCATATAAAAATTTCAAATTAGCCCGCAAAAATGGCTTAGTTTAGAATAGTATCGAAAATTAGCATTAATAAATGACCTGGGATTTCACGGAGTATTACAGACTACCCTTTTGGATAGCCCAGAGTCATTGCAGGTGAACTTCCGTGGCCACATGGGAATTAATTTTCTCCCCAAGGTTTGAACCTGTGACTTCTAGGGGCTTTAACCACTTAGGAGACCAAATCTAAATCACTGGGTCACCCCATGTGGTTATGTGTGACTTTTTTTAATTGTCGTTTGTGGTAAGAAAAGCAAACAGGGATACATGTAACTATTTTAATCTTGTATAGGCAAGAGTACTTTGTTTTCTAGAAATAAATAACAAATAGGTTGCTAGGATACAGATGTTTACTGATGCAAGGGTGGGCTTAAAAGGGATGATAGGTTTGCACCAACACTTTGTAGATTCAAGGACATCGAAATTAAGTAACTAGCGATATGACATGATATCAAATCTGCTCTAATACCATGCTAGTAAGCCAAAGCTCGGTTTGTAGGCTTAGGATTCATTGGGTTTCTAAGTCATTTATATTATAAATAGTCGATCAATAAAACATAATACCCACGGGTTTCAATGTTTAACACGATATCAGAGTGGGTTTGATCCTCAAACTTAGGTGGCTAAGCTGAGCCGCCTCCTTTTTGCCACCCCGTCAAACCCTAACTGCCACCCTTTAACCAATATAAAAAACAGAAAATATGTCAACCCTAAACCCTTTGTCACTCAACCTTCATAAACACTTGTTTGCTATCTCCTTCTGTTTTGCATTCTAACACGTCCAAAATCTCTATAAACCATAAACCTCACAAACTACCAACCGGTACGCAATATCATTTTTTTATTTGTTTAGTATGAAAAGAAACCTTACGTCTGATTTAACATACCATCACCATTGGGGGGAAAAATATATTCGCTTTGCTTTTGTTGTTGTTGTTGAAGATTGCTAGCACTTTGCACATGAAGATTTGTTTCTTTTGTTGTCATCATCAACAACATTCTTATTGCTTTAATGTTTCTTTATCTTTCACATCCAATCGGAACTTTCATGATTTTCCCGCATGTATTGCGGGTGAGCATTAGATAATTGATATGGCCCAAACCCGATGTGTGATTATGGTCTATTAGGGTTAAGTTATCTTATGTAAATTAAACATAGTTGATTAATAAACATAACATGTTACGGGGTTTTCATTGTTTAACATTTACTATAATGAAAATGTGACAAATCATATGTTATAATTTTCACATTGACTCTATCGTAATGGTCTATTTTACCTGATAAACGGGTATTAGTTGTCACCCTTACCACTGTATTATAAACCATTTTTTTTGTATTCAAGTCACTTTTGTGGTTGAGTATGCATTCAATGATACAAAGAGATTATACATTAGCCCAAAATAATGGTTGTACGAGCGAATCAAGTTCCACTCGTTGAAAGCTTGACTCCCGCTCATATTGGTTATGCTATACTTAAATCCATAAATATACGGCCCAGTCACAAAGGTAAAGCCCAGTCTGCTAAAGGTAGTCATTTTGCTAGTACTTTAGCCAAACAGAATTTCAGGTATGAGCCAAAGAAGACTACTAGTGAACCAAATAAGGGAGCTAATATTCGGCTTGATGTGCATACAACGTTGTCAAAGTTGAAGTCTACTGGTTCTACTTCTAAGGAAGGTATTGTTACTACATCTAATTCTTATGCTGCATTGGTGAACGATGATGAGGAAGATGGAGAACATGTCACATATGTGAATGAAGATTTGGCTAATCCAAATACAGGTGGAAGTTCATCTTTCACGGTAACTGCTGGTTAGCCTGTTTGTGTTATTCCTTGAGTTGTAAGTGCTTATGTGATGAGGCGAAAAACGAACCATTTTTAGGGGGTCATTTAAGCCCGAATTCGAATTTATTTGATCAAATATTGCCCTAAATCGTTCCTTTTGTGATTTTAGGTACTTTGGGAGAGAAATCTGGAAAAGGAAGCAATTCGGACGTTTTTGGAGCATAAAAGTGAAGAAAACGCCAAAGTCTTAATTTTCCTTGCTGGGAACAGTAGGTGACGGCGTCAAGAGTAATTTCCATGACGGCCCAGTACAGAATTGACGGCGTCACAAGGTAGGGTGTCAAGAGGAAAATGCATGATGGCCTGGAAACACATAACACTTGACGGCGTCAGATCTGGATCAAGGCAGTCCGAGGAGTATTTTGGCGGCGAGGTGACGGCGTCACAAAATTGTTCTTGACGCCGTCAGCCCCTATTTCCTATATATAGTTTTCTAATTTTCACATTAAAAAGAGAGAAGTTTTGGGAGAAACCCTAAGTACGAACTTGGCACGAATTTTACAGGTTTTTCAAGGGTTCTAATTGAGATAAGTGTTCTTTTAATTCAATCAATAGGTCTATGTGTTGGTTGTCTATATCTTGTTCTTGTCTTAATTCCATCATGCTAGGCTAGATCTATCTTGTGTTTGCTTGGATCTAATGAAACCTAGATGTTAATTATGTGTTGATTACTTGTTTATGGTTGTATTGGATGAATGAATTCGATGTTAGGCTTAAGAAAACTGGCAGATCTCCAATTGGTAACATGCTTGAACGTCTTAAGAAACATGAACTGACGTGCACTAGGTTTTATTGGTTGTATTTAATGCATGAGTAAATTCTAATGATCCCATGTTAGGAGCTTCTTAGCCGGCTCGACATAGGAGTGAAGTAGGCACTCATAGGATTGGGGAATTAAGTGCGCCACCCCATGAATGGTATTAAGGAATACAATCCGTCATCCACGCAACTATAACAAGTAATTAACGTGTAAAAGATATCTAGGGAGTAATGAAATCTAAGTAAACACGATTTCTCCACTTATTGCTCACAACCTTAGTATAATTTAGTTTATTTTCATCTTTAGTATTTTATTTTGATTGCATCTTTAGTATTGGGTTAGTTGACTAGCAACTAATTCCGCCAAAATCATTCAAACCCGAGATTTTTACTTGCTTTCTAAAAAATAAAAAAATACAAAAATAATCACCTCTCATCTTTAGAACTAGTATTTAGGTTTTCTAATCCTAGCGACACTATTCTCAGCTGAACGATCAATCCCCCGGTACTTGTCACTATACTATACTACAACGATCAGGTACACTGCCTGGTGGGGGTTGTAAGCTTCTCAAGATTCATCGAGAGGTAAAGCCTGGTGCGATTCCCACGTATCAAGTTTTTGGCTGTCTACCTTGTTATGTAAGCTTTATCGCCTATGTAATGAGCTAAGATATGGGATTTCACCCAATCCTTTTGTACTTAAACGTTTTTGGTTTAATTGATTTACCAGGGTGCAGGATTACTCCCCTTTACCCAAAAAAGAAATGTGAAATACATGATCCTATTGGGGGCACACACGTATATACCAAGAGAATGTTAACTAATGTAATTAATATATTTATTGTATGTTTATTAATTTTATTATTATGATTCACAAAATGATTTAAAGGTCGTTAGTTGACCATAACCGTTAGTTAACCGTTAGGCGCGTATTTTAACTAACGGGCTAACTAATTTAAATGTAATTGACATGTAATTATTAGTAAAAGTCCAAACGAGCCCAAGAAGCCCATGTGGATTATGGTTCAGCCGAGAATTATAGTCCAAAAGGGATTGAGATAACTTGGAGGTTAAGCAAGGTATTTAGTATATAAGGAACCTTTGAGGTTCATTACTAGTAAAACATTTATAAATTAATACTCGATAAATTAGTAATATCGATAAAATTAATAATTTGTTCGGTCCCAACTTGGGACCAGTAAAAATTTGGACCCCAATCGATAAAATAATAAGAAAATAACTTATCTAAGATCCCAGTGTATATATATTTGTCTCAACAAAACTATAAATTAATAATTACTACAAAATTCAATATATATAAAAAAGGCAATACGTAATTGGCTCTTGTCCCAACGAAACTAACTTTTAACTTATTCAAAAACAATGAACTTGTCAAATTCAATTAATTTGTGAATGTGAATTCATAAAATATTTATTCGAACTTGTTTTCATAATTTACTTTTTATCTCTAACTAGTATACATTGTAACTAGTATATTGGACTTGAAAATTTAAAGGCCATACGTGAAACCTCTTTATATTAATAAATTATTAATTTATCGATATAATAATATCTCGCTAAATTAATAAAATATCACAGTCCCAACATCATTAATTTATAGAAGTTTTAGTGTATTTACTAATAATTTTTAACCTAAACATTAGCAAATCGACATTCCCCTGTCCCTTGTGACCGAAACCGATCGGCATCAACAAAACCAAAGCAAACGTGCTTCGTGGTGATTCGTGAGTTAAGCACTAGCATCCTAGTATTTTCGTGTAATGTGTAGTGTGTGCATCCCTTATAGACAACTTACTTTAGTTGTTATAAGGTTTTCATCAAGATCAAGATCCAAGAAATCAAGAACAAGAGGACCACTTGTCTTAGTAATTCGAGTGATAAAGGTTAGTAATTTATGTGTTAATGGCTTGTTAATCTATATATATTGTGGGAAACTATAGGGCGTTGAATAGTTTTCCCAGTTTTTAAGTTGGTTATAAAAGTTTACTTGAAAAACTTTGATTTAATTTGTTTATGAAATCAATCAACACCAATATGAACTATAGCAATATAATCAAACTAAACTAATATAAGAAAGATAAATGAAAAGTAATGATGGAAAGATCAAACCCGAGACAAAAATATTTATAGTGGTTCAGCAACGAAGCTCTTCTTCACCATACTCCACTCCCCGAGCACCAAACTCGAGATTTCAATGCACTATATCAACAAGCTCCCTTCAGGCGGAGAAAACCACACAACGTCGCTTATCACGATTTTCAACACTAAGCTAAATGTCGAGTACTAATATTCGCTAGTACCAATCTACCACGATCAACAAGATCCTTACTTATCACACAATCAACACGATCATAACTTTTCATGCGATCAACACGATCCTCACACAAACTACACAGTCTTCAATCTACCTTGATCCACTTGATCAACACACAAACACACTAGCTACAAGAGATCCCCAAGATCTCAACACGATCACAATGATCTACAGAAGATAATAACTACAAGATTACAACACTTGATGTATATCAAGATACAATCAAGCTAACAATTGGTAATGCAAGTGAACTACTCAAAGACTCTACCACTTTGTGTCTTCTTGACACCTTGTGTTCTTCTCTTGACAAGTAGAGGAATAATGGTGATCAATTGGTTGAATGAAAGGATCACTCTTAAAACAAAAACTAAACTAACTAAATGATCAAAGAAAGGTTTAGGTGATAAGGTGTTTTATCACAGAAAGTTGCATGTGTAAAGGATGCCTAAAATATGTGAAATGGACAGGTATTTATAGGCAAGAAGAAATTTGGCCGTTACAGGGGGACGGCACCACTAAATACCTCGCGGTACCACTAAATTTAGTGGTACCGTCTCAGACAAGAACGCTCCAATTTTAGCTTTTAGTGGTGGAGGTTTATTTGGGGGAGTTTCTAACTAGTTTTTGGGGGAAATTTTGACTGTTATTAATTTCAAATTTATTTTCCCGTTAAATCATTTCTTAATAATTCAAAAATACTTTGTAAATTATATTTTTGAAAAGAAGGTTTTGTCACACTAAAAATCTGAGGTTTAAGACACAAATTCACTCTTTTGATCATTTGTCAAGTTTGTAAATTTGTTTATTCATACCTAGAGTGGTTTACGTGAAAACAGGATATTACGATTAAAAAATTGTTTATGTTGGTCTTTACGTAAAGTGTTTTCACATTTTGTTATCATCAAAACGTAGAGGTATCGAAAGATACAAATAACGTTTTTAGTCATTATTTGCATCAACATACATCAAACTAGATTTATCCGTTGTGTACTCGCAGTATAATGGTTATATGACACAAGCCATTCATTTGAAGTTATGGGTTACACCAATTAAAAAACGTATAATGGACTTAAAAAACGCATTTTTTTTTTAGTTTTCTTGAATCAGTTTTTTAGATAGCCCTTAGGGTTTTTTTTTTTTTTTCTTGCTAAAATTCGACCTTAATGGTCTTAAAAATAGGTTTTTTTGAAAACACGAGGTCATTGGTTTACGTGTCTGAATCAAAGAGTTTTAAGGTGTTACAAATCTTTGGTGTTTTGGCTAATAATAATAATAATAATAATAATAATAATAATAAAGCGGATCCGGAAGTTCTCGGTTTCTCAAGACATTGGGGCGCGAGCTGCTACACATATTTTTAGTAGGATTTGCTTTGCTATAGCTAAAGGAGTGGGGGCCCAGATAGTTTCTCGACTTCCCACTAATTTCTTGTAAATCTTATGATTTTCTAATAAAGTGATTATTATGAAAAAAAAAATATAATAATAATAATAATAATAATAATAATAATAATAATAGTAATAATAATAATAATAATAATAATAATAATAATAATAATAATAATAATAATAATAATAATAATAATAATAATAACAACAACAATAATAATAGACTCCAATCTGCTAGCTTACAGACTAAGCTCCTCCGACATTCTGGCATTGTAACCCCTGGGCTTTCCTTTGATGATGCATTGTGTGCTTTTAATGCGAAAATAGAGATTGACTTTTTGGGTAACCTAAGTGAGATCGTTGCCCCAAACTCATGAAGAAATTGGCAGATATATATTTCACACGTGTTACCCAAACAGCTGAATCCACTTTTTGCCTATCTACTCGACATATAGCGCTTTGGAGATCGCAAATGGAGGACTACACTTCGGACTGGCCTAGGGTAGTTCCGATATCTGGGTTGGGACAGACTATGAATGCTAGGACTTATCGTTGTGTATTATGCTATCGGTTAGGTATTCCCCTATTTTCTGTTCAGATGCCGTGTTCTGCTTGTTCCAGAGTCTTTACAGGGGATATTTATGGGGACCATGTTGTATTGTGTGCTGGTATTATTGGTATTAAACATCGGCATAACGTGGTGCGCAATACTCTTCTTGACATCTGTTCTCGGTCGGGGATTTCGGCTCGTAAAGAAGTTGACATCGGGCTTTGTGGAGATACGGACAAGCCCTTACGTCCAGCTGATATGTTGCTCTACTATTGGGACGGAGGGCTTGATGTATGTGTTGACCTGACGGGGTCGTCGCCCTTGACGCAAACTGGTATGGTTGATTTTGTGCCTGGTCGTGCTGTGATTGAGGCGGCACAACGTAAACGCATCAAGTATGATGCTATGTGCACAAATATTGGATATGGGTTCCTCCCATTCTCTTTCTCTTCTTTTGGGGAACTTGAGAAGGATGCAGTGACATTACTGAAGCGAATTCGTAAGTTCTCGATGACCCAAGACATTGGAGCGCGTGCTGCTGCTCATATCTTTAGTAAGATTAGCATTTCTATAGCTAGAGGAGTGGGAGCACAGTTAGTATCTCGGCTTCCCACTAACTTTTTGTAAATCCTATAAGTTTCTAATAAAGTGTTGTTTAAAAAAATATAATAATAATAATAATAATAATAATAATAATAATAATAATAATAATAATCATCCATTTCAAGTACATGTACACTTGTTATCGATGATAAGCCAATAATCTTGTTTTTGACATATTAATTAATTGGTTAATTGTTTAATGTGGACTTTATCGGTAATCAAGGCCTTTACAATCGAGTTTCTCGATGCATGTGATCTACTTGTTATAGATTTTTCGACAGCAAGTAGGGGCCTTTGATTACTCCAAGAGTTGGGGTGTTAATTCTTCGTGATGAATTATGTATTGTTCTAGACAATTTTTATTATGCAACATCTATTATTAGGGGTGTTATTTCAGTTTATCGTTTGAAAGATAATGGTTTTATACATTATTTTACGGATTATGGTATTTCAGTTTCTAAAGACAAGATATTTTATTTTAATGCTATTCATATAGATGGTATTTTTGCAATTGATATGCATGGTCTTATTTCAAATGATAGTTCTATGTATTATGTTAGCAATAAAAGAACCAAGCATAAATTGGACTCCACATTCTTGTGGCACTGTTGTCTTGGACCACATCAACAAGAAACGCATTGAAAAGCTACAACATGATTGGCTCTTAAAATCAACTTACCCTCAGTCTTTTGATAAATGTGTTTATTGTGTATATCGCAAAAAAACGAAAAGAGTCAAAGATCAACTTGGACTCATAGAACCGTGTCAAGAGTTCAAGACAAGGATATTGCTACCTATTGACTTTCACTGACAACTTTAGTCGTTATGGTTTTGTTTACTTGCTTAAACATAAATATGAAGTCTTTGAAACTTTCAAAGTATTCCAAAGTGAAGTTGAGAATCAACTTGGAATGGCAATAAAGGCTATACAGTCAGACCGTGAAGGCGAATATACGAGTTAAGAGTTTGTAGATCATCTTAACAAGTGTAAGATTATCTTACAACTCTCTCCTCCACGTACACCACAATATAATGGTCTATATGAGAGAAGATATCGAACCCTGCTTGACATTGTTAGATCCATGATGAATCAAACAACTCTACAAATGTCCTTTTGGGATTATGCTCTAGATTTTTTAGCACGCATTCTCAATATGGTGTATCTTCCAATTATGGCATAAGAAAGTTCCTAATCTATCGTATTTAAAGGTCTTGGGTTGTGAGGCTCTCGAACCAAGATCTGTAAAGTGTGTCTTCGTAAGATACCTAAAGGAAACGATGGTTACTACTTATACTACCCACCTGAGCACAAATTTTTGTTGCTCGAAATGTTGAGTTTTTTTTGTTTTTTTTTTTTGTTTGTTTTTTTTTTAATAAAAATTTTAATAATAAGCACATCTTACAATAAACAAGTGGGAGTAATGTAGAACTTGAAGAAATTTAAGAAGATGCGCATCCTTCTGAAAATACTAGCCAACTTCATGGTATGGTTGAACATGAAAGTGTTGAATCGGAAAGTGAAGTTATTCCCATTCGTAGGTCCACAAGGACACATCATGCACATGATCGAATGTGTTTATACATATACTCAGAGGATCATGAGTTAGGGATCACGATAAACCTGCTAACTATAAAGCTGCATTATCGGATCATGCATATGAAAAATGGCTTGAAGTTATGAATGCGGAAATGCAATCCATGAGAGAATGAATTATGAAAAGAAATTGACCTCCCTCATAAAGCTAAAACCGTTGGTAGCAAGTGGCTCTTCAAAAAGAAAACTGGCATTGATGGCAAGGTGCACACATAAAAAACTCGTTTTGTGACAAAAGGTTATACTAAAACATACGATGTAGATTAAGAGGAAACCTTCTCTCATGTTGCAAACATTAAAGATATTAGGATTCTTATAGCCATAACAGCGTTTTATAACTATGAGATTTGACAAATGGATGTCAAAACCTTCTTCTTAAATTTTCACCTAACTGAAGAGGTCTATATGGTGCAACCTGAGGGGTTTATCAATCCAAAATATCGTGACCGTGTATGCAAGCTACAATGATCCATATATGGATTATAAATATGGTTTCACTCAAAACCTTGATAAATCATGTGTATACCAAAAGGCTAGTGGGAGTAATGTCGCATTTCTAATCTTATATGTCGATGACATAATAATCATGGGAAATAACGTTCCAATATTATTGGATGTGTCTGATGCCAATAACATCTCTTTTACGCTGATTTGAAGTATTAACTGGATAAGCATATTTATTGGATGAGTCTTATTCCGATAACACACCTTTTTTGCGCTGCTATTAAGTATTTACCGGATAATCATATTTATTAGATCTTATGTTCATAACACCTCTTTTAGGTTGCTTTGAAGTATTTACTGAATAAGCATATTTATTGATGTGTCTTATGCCGATAACATGGACGAATGTTAAACTTTTTTGCTAGTATTTATTTGATGAGATTTTTTCTCCGCATATGTCAACTGATTTAATTGTATTTCATCACGTTCCAGAATTGATGTATGGATACTTTACGAGCTTGCATGATTTGCATCCGCTTATCATTATCCGCATTTTGTGGCCATAATAAGCTATAACCATCAGTGCTTGTTTAATGAACGAAGTCTTACCCAATTTCAGAAGTTGGTTTAGTCAGGCTCTAGATAAATGCGAACATTTATTTTCTGCACATGACTCATCAAATAATAGAACATAAATGAACATCTATTTAATCTAAAAGTACCAAATAGATCTACCCTCAATCCTACATTTAAGCAATTTCTTATATTTAGCTTTTAAAACTCTAAATTATAACTGTAATTAATCAATGAGTCGTGAAGAGCCTCTAAGATGACTTACGCTCGACCTCTACCAAGCTCAACGAGGCCATCTCGAGTCTAGCTGATCACTTGTTCAACTTGGCTCGAAGAATAAAAACCCATGATATACACTTTTAATAAAAAAATCTCATGTCAAACTTAGGGGTGTTTGTTTAAGCTTATTTGTTTTCTGGCTTATATTACATAAGCCTCAAATTTCCTGCTTATTTGGAGACTTGCATGCTTATATAAACATATTCTATTATAATAAACTTATATAAGCCCACAAATCTCAAAATAAACCGAAAAATTAGAGCTTACAAAATATAATCCGAAATCAAATAAGCTCATAAACTCAAATATAAGCTTAAACAAACAACCTTTAGTTACACATGATCGAGCCTGTAACTATCACAACACAAACTTCCATTATTAACGACACGTTACAATCAAAACAAACAAACAAAAAAATAAAAAATAAACCCGGATATTCTAATATGCTTAAAGGACATTAACCATTGCCACCTATTGGGCCCAAAAATATAGCACAGTCATGTTCATCAAGCCCAAAATTCCAAATTTAAAAAGGACGATAAACAACAGATCTCGACCTGATAACTCTGACAAGTGGGGCATGGGCCCACAAACACACTGCAAACTCAATAATTGGAAACTCACCGTCTTTGGGCTACCAATCACACCCAACCATACATAAAAAAATAAAAATATAAACATTGGAAACCCAAATAGTAGAGTTAATTGCAAAAATCGTCTCTAAGGTTTGCTCAAATTGCAGATTTCGTCCCTAATAGTTTAAAATTGCAAAAATCGTCCCAAAATCAAACCTTTTGGCAAATTTTGGTCCCTAGCTTTAACTATCGTTAAGTACATTCCGTTAGAATTTGCACCGTTAGTCCTTTTCCACCGTGTACTTTGCACCGTTAGTCCTTTTTCACCGTGTATTTGCACAGTTAGTCCTTTTTACGTTTTTTTTTGTTTTCGTCCGTTTTTTTTACGTTTACGCCCGTTTTTTTTACGTTTTCTTTCGTTTTTTTACGTTTTCTTCCGTTTTTTTTACGTTTTCACCCGGTTTTTTACGTTTTTTTTACGTTTTCGTCCGTTTTTTTACGTAAAAAAAGGGACAAAAATGTAAAAAAACGGAAGAAAACGAAAAAAAAATGGACAAAAACGTAAAAAAACGTATAAAACCGGGTGAAAACGTAAAAAAAACGGAAGAAAACGTAAAAAAACCGGGCGTAAACGTAAAAAAAACAGACGAAAACGTAAAAAAAACGGGCGTAAACGTAAAAAAAACGGGCGTAAACGTAAAAAAACGAAAAAAAACCGGGTGAACACGTAAAAATACGGAAGAAAACGTAAAAAAAATGGACGAAAACGTAAAAAAACGGTCGTAAACGTAAAAAAAACGGACGAAAAGGTAAAAAACGGACGAAAACGTAAAAAACCGGGTGAAAACGTAAAAAAAACGGAAGAAAACGTAAAAAAAAACGGACGAAAACGTAAAAAAAGGTAAAAAACCGGGTGAAAACGTAAAAAAACGGACGAAAACGTAAAAAACCGGGTGAAAACGTAAAAAAACGGAAGAAAACGTAAAAAAAACGGACGAAAAGATAAAAAAACGGACGAAAACGTAAAAAACCGGGTGAAAACGTAAAAAAACGGAAGAAAACGTAAAAAAAAACGGACGAAAACGTAAAAAACCGGGTGAAAACGTAAAAAAACGGAAGAAAAGGTAAAAAAACGGACGAAAAGGTAAAAAAACGGACGAAAACGTAAAAAAACGGACGAAAACGTAAAAAAACGGGTGAAAACGTAAAAAAACGGAAGAAAACGTAAAAAACGGACGAAAAGGTAAAAAACGGACGAAAACGTAAAAAAACGGGCGTAAACGTAAAAAAACAGACGAAAACGTAAAAAAACAAAAAAAAACCGGGTGAAAACGTAAAAAAAGGAAGAAAACGTAAAAAAAACTGACGAAAACGTAAAAAAAACGGTCGTAAACGTAAAAAAACGGACGAAAAGGTAAAAATAACAGACGAAAACGTAAAAAAAACGTAAAAAACCGGGTGAAAAAGTAAAAAAACGGAAGAAAACGTAAAAAAAAACGGACGAAAACGTAAAAAAAACGTAAAAAACCGGGTGAAAACGTAAAAAAAACGGAAGAAAACGTAAAAAAAAGGGACAAAAATTAAAAAAACGGACGAAAACGTAAAAAAAGGGACAAAACCGGGTGAAAACGTAAAAAAACGGAAGAAAACGTAAAAAAAACGGAAGAAAACGTAAAAAAAACGGGCGTAAACGTAAAAAAAACGGACGAAAACGAAAAAAAGGGAAAAAAACTTAAAAAAGGACTAACTGTGCAAATACACGGTGAAAAAGGACTAACGGTGCAAAGTACACGGTGAAAAAGGACTAACGGTGCAAATTCTAACGGAATGTACTTAACGGTAGTTAAAGCTAGGGACCAAAATTTGCCAAAAGGTTTGATTTTGGGACTATTTTTGCAATTTTAAACTATTAGGGACGAAATCTGAAATTTGAGCAAACCTTAGGGACGATTTTTGCAATTAACTCCAAATAGTAAAAATGAAAAACGCGGGAAACATAGCCGTTAACACATTTTTGGCGCGAATGTTGTGTTACTAAGCTGCCCGAATAATACGGGCAGAAGGCATCCTAAGCAAATTCTTTTTTTTAGGTCTCTCATTTATATATAAACACAAAACCCCATTTTTCCATTATGAGCACCTTTTCTTTTACCGCCTCCATTCAAAGCATCATTTCATATTATTCTCCCTAAAAAAAAAAAAAAAACCCCTTTGTTGTTCTTGAAGCATAAGAATATATTCTTGTTATATATTCTTCAAATCACAACATAAAGCTTTGTTTTTTTGAGTTGGGTTTTGTTTAAAAAGTAATATCTGAAATGGGTTTTTCAAAAAAGCATCAGGTTGATGAATCTTTTGGTATTAGCATGAGAGTACCTTTGAAGACCATATCTACAAAGAAAGTTAATGAAGATGGTGAGTGTGATGCTAAAATAAGCTCTGGTAATACAACTCCTACCGGAAAAGGGACAAGGATACCGGAGCCTATGACGTGTCCGGCGCCGCCAAGGAAACGCCGTCCGGTGATGATGACGTGTCATAATAATAAGGAGTTTTTTACTTCACCGGATTTGGATGATTTGTTTAAGCTTTTTTCTAAAGCTAATTAAGTTTTGTTTAATCACTAGTTTGGTTAGTTAGGTTAGGTTTTATTAGTGTTAGGTTAGATTTGGTTTTCTTAGAAGTATGTATAAATATAATGGTATTAGTACATGATTAATGTTAGGTTTTGAGGGTTTAATGAGATAGTCATGTTTCTTATGTTTTGTTTCATGTTTTTGATGTTTTAAGTGTGTTGTTTTGTATGTTTCTGTTGGTGTTTTTGAACCCAAAAGGGTAAATGGGTTATTTTCATAAGGGTGAAAATGAACCTTAGTGACCAAGTTTTATGGTTTAAGCTTGTATGTGTGATAATAATATGCAATAGGGTTTATCACCCAAGGGCCAAGGTTTTGAATGAGCTTGTTGTTTGTTATAAGCTTGTTGTTTCATATATAAAGTTTGTTTGTTATTTGGTTGTTGTATTCATTCTTTGTCACAAATAAGTTGAATGTTTATTGCGCAGTATTGAATATGCAACTATTAAGTTGTATCTTGATTGTTATTGGTTGATGAATATGAATTGGAAAGTGTTCTTGAGGCAAGTAATAACGATTTTTAATTTTTTATCAAGGAATTACATGGTTTTGTGGAGGTGGGTGTGAAATGACGCCATCCAATTTGGTGAAAATGGGAGTTATGAGAAATAAACAGGAAGACAGTCAACACACGTGTTTTGGTGCATAGGAGTCAACACCAAGTGGTCATAGATATATTTGGTCAAAATAGCCTACCATTCAAAGATAAAAATGAAAACCTCACATGAGTCATGACCTTCTAGTAGGTTGGTTAATTACGATCCACAATTTGCTTGTGCCTATTTAGGCCGTATTACACTCCGTTAATTGTTTCCTATTATTGTTTGTTTACGAGGTGGATCACCCGCGCGTTGCCGCGGGATGTTTTGCCAAAGAAACAGTTATTGCAGTTAACGACTGTTAGTTATAAGGACAAAATTTGCAACGAACCTCTAAGATGGAGGACCAATTGCAGACCTCTAAGACGAATGACCAATTGTAAAAAAAAAAAAAAAAAAAAAAAAAAAAAAATTAACGGTCGTTAGTACTTAGCGGTCGTTAAGACCGTTAGTTATAAGGACTAAATTTGCAACGAACCTCTAAGACGAATGACCAATTGTAAAAAAAAAAAAAAAAAAAAAAAAAAATTAATGGTCGTTAGTACTTAACGACCGTTAGTTACTGTACATTCTACTATTTACTGTGAGTGTATTTACTGTAGCTTTGTGCAACTGTAGCTAGCTACAGTAAATCCTGATAAATGTTAGTATTATAAATGTATTTGATTGGTGTAGTTATCCATTCGTGTGAATTTTGACCACTTGAAGATTGGTTGGTCTATGATACTTGAATAATGATACAATTGTAAACCTTGATGTTTATAGTAACATAAGAGAATATACAATTCAACAAATTGATTTTTCAACTGATTAAATCGAACTCTATTATCTCTACTATCTATAAAGCGAAAATGGTCAAAGGTGAAAGTGAAAAAGTCAAGAAAAGTGAAATGTGAAATGTTGAAAAATGTATATAAGGAAATTATGAAATATAATTAATACTTTTATTAAAACACCCTATTACTTAAAAGTACCATGATTTATACACATTGTACAACCAATTAAAACAATTAATACAAATCACAAACCGGGTTGACCCGGGACGCTTCAAACCCAACGGGTTGAACCGGTTTAATTTGACCCGCTTTCGACCCAACCTAGCAAGTTGACCCGGTTTAAATCGACCACATTTTTGACCGGAACGGTTTACCCGGTTGAACCACCCGGGTCGAACCAGGTTTCAAAACATATCTAGCAAATTAAATACAACCAATTAAAACAATTAATACAAATCACAAACAGGGTTGACCTGGGACGCTTCAAACCCGACGGGTTGGATTGGTTTAATTTGACCCATTTTTGACCCAACCTAGCAAATTGACCCGGTTTAAATAAACCAATTTTTCGACCGGAACGGTTCAACCGGTTGAACCACACGGGTCGAACCGGGTTTCAAAACATATCTACCAAATTAAATATAACAAATTAAAACAATTAATACAGATCACAAACCGGGTTGACCCGGGACGCTTCAAACCCGAAGGGTTGAACCGCTTTAATTTGACCCGTTTTCGACCCAACCTAGCAAGTTGACCCGGTTTAAATCGACCAATTTTTCGACCGGAACGGTTCAACCGGTTGAACCACCCGGGTCGAATCGGGTTTCAAACATTATGTTTAATTCCCAAATCTTCAAACTTTTATTATTTTTCATTTATAACCTATAAACTTTTTTTTATCAATAAACTATTTGTCGCTATAATATCCCGTTGCTATGCACGGGTACTCGTCTAGTTAACTAATAAAAGTCAAATTAAAATAGTTTTGTCAATTTTTAAAACAATTTGTTGGAAAAAAACTACGCAATTTTTTTTTCCTTTTTTTTTTTTTTTTTTTCTTTTTCTTTAATTTCCAAATTAACTGTATATAAATATGTTATATTTTGATTGGTTAATGGATTTTACAAACAAACCCTAAACGTTTAATAAGAGGTCAATCTTGAATCAAATTTTAAGAACTTAAATGTAAAATCATTTATTTCCACAAGGTTTTAAAAATATATATATTTAACATAAACTCCATTTAATTTAAACTTTTTGATATACACATAACACAACAACTACTATTATTATAATTATTATTTATAAATATAATATTAATTATTAAACTATTTGTAATCAGTGTTCTAAAAGACGTGCCAAGGCGTCGTCAAGGCGCGAGGCGTGGACTCGCCGCCACGAAATGGATCATGGCGGCTGCTCTAGGCGTGGCGTGAAAAAAGACGAGAAAATGCGCGCCTTTTGGTAATATGTGGCGAGCCTTTTTGAACCATTTTTTTTAATAACTATTTTGAACTAGTATTTGAAATTTGGGCTATTTAGTATTTGATCTTGGTAAATATAATTAAGTATTAGTCTAAATGCCTAATATAGTAGTATAAATGTATATGAAATATGATACTATAACATAAATGATAAATTTATAAATATTTTTTTGCCACCTTAGTCACACCTTAAAGAATGTCATGCCTTCGCTATAGCTTGTAAGGCATGAGACGTGGCCATGCCGCCACGCCATGCATAGCCTTGATTGTAATACTAGAAACACCCAACGTATGCCTACATGTTATTGGAGTATATGAACGAGATTAAATATAATATATATATATATATATATATATATATATATATATATATATATATATATATATATATATATATATATATATATATATATAAACATCCATATTCAATGAATTTTAACTACGGTAAAATATCAAATTAAACTACTCAAATATTAGTTATAGTTATTGTAAAAAAAAAAAAAAAAAAAAAAAAAAAAAAAAAAAAAACGAGTTTAATAACCCGTGCATACACAGGCTAAAAACTATAATGTTGGTAATGTTAATTAATTTAATTGTAATACAAAAAGTAATAGATGTACATGATTATAAGTATCAAAATGAAAACATGACTTATACGTACACACAAAACAAATTTATTCAAAATATACATTATTAGTTTTATTTATAATTTGAACCTCGTGCGTGTATCAGATATACAAAACATTAAACAATGCGAAATTTATATGCTCGTATATTTTGCTAAAATTCAAAAATGATTTTAATTTATTTGTAAACATCGTGCATGCACGAGAATTATAACTGGTAATGGAGTACAACAATAGTCGAGTTTATTTATTTATTTTGACAATCTATAAGAGCGGGAGGTGCAGCTCGCCAAGCCCATTCGCCGGTCCACCGTGGAGGCTCGCTGTGCCTCGTCACTGCACGCACCCCACCCCCTTAACTAATCTCGCCACTTTGAGCTTACTCGTCTGCACGACGAAGATTGGAAAGGTACTTTTGTCAGGTTTGACCCGTTGCAAAAAGTATAATTTTAAACTTTTTTTTTTTTTTTTTTTTTTTTTTTTTTTTTTTTTTTTTTTAAATCACATATTGCACACTATAAATATTAACACATTTCAATCAAATTTACACTACTTTCATTTCAAAACACTTACACAAAAAAGAAAAAAAAACATGAGCGGATCATTTTCTTCCGGTGTTAGTGACTTTGAAGAGACAACGGGGCTAGAGATGATTATCCAGGAGTTTGAGTACGAGAAATCGTTGCGAGATCAAGAAGCCGGTCCTTCACGCCGCCGTAGGTACATTCCCCGTGAACGTGAAGCTGCTGAAGCACGTCTAATGGCCGACTATTTTGGTGACAACACAAAATATCTTGACGAAAATTTTAAGCGTCGCTATCGCATGAGCTGTAAACTATTTTTAGAAATAGTACCAGGTATTGGAATATATATTGAAACTCATCATCCTTTTCATAGGCATTTTGATTTCTATACAGTCCTACCCAATGCTGCGGGTATAATAAGTTTTAGTGTGATTATGAAATGCACATGTGCCCTAAGCCAATTGGCTTACGGGATAGCACCTGATGCATTAGATGAGTATTTACAAATAGGTGAACACTGTGCACGCGATTGTCTAGATTTTTTTTACTATGTGCATAATCCAGTTGTTTGGTAAGGAGTTTTTAAGAACTCGAGAAGAGAATGACATTAACAACTTATACCACCCACATAACATGATGCATAAGATACCGGGAATGTTAGGAAGCATCGATTGTATGCACTGGAAATGGAAGAATTGTCCGAAAGAATGGCAAGACCAATTTCATAGAGGTTGTAACACCCACATTTTTCACTGATCGCAGCGGATTAAGTGTTTGTGGTATTACTTCATAGAATCACAGTTACAGTAATTGAAAACGACTCGAAAAGAGACGTTTTAGAAATTTAGTTATCATTCATTTAATTATCAGAGTTATTAGTAAAAGATATACTTTTACTTTTGATGAGGTCCCAAAGTCTAGGTGTTAGGTTATGTTTGAATGATAGCCGGTTTGAAAATCCTCCGAGTTCAGTGCCTCCTTCTGCTATATCTCCGAAGAAGTGGTATACCTAGAATACATGCTTAAAAGTCAACACTAGGTGTTGAGTGAGAGTCATAGGTTTAAGTGTTAGTGAATACAAATTCCCTGGGTTCCGTTGTTACACCCATCTGGGAAAATGTAGTGTGTGTGATAATTGTGATACATTCACAATTATCATGAGTGGGGTATGTTGCACTAAGCTCATGAACCACACGTTAACAATCCGGGTCATGGGTGCTGTAGACCCAACCATGAGGGGATGAGAAGGATAACTTGCCAAAGTTAATCCTTCAGTGGGTTCAAATATAGTACTTATTGGTACCATCCAGATTGATGTTAGTACCAACGGGAGTTGTCAAACTCCAATAGATCTATCAACTATATTCGCGTTCGCGTGGGTAAAATATCCCAAACGATTGGATTCATGAATTTTGGTTATGTAGTGGTGGCAGTTAGTTTACTTGTGCAACAACCAAAGAAAAAGACTTGTATTCGGTTTTAAGTAAAGCAAGTAGCATGTGTACCCCTCACAGGGTTTGTAAAGCATTTAGAGTGAAAGTTTTAAAAAGAGTATGAGGCTATGAACTCACCCGGGCTTAGGGAAATCTAATTGATGCAAAAGTGACTCGGGAACTAGACTGCCTTACTCACGTATCCTAGTGTGTTGTAGGTTTGGATGTATGTCAAGCTTTAGTTATCTTGTTTAAGTTTCTTAAGTTATTGTCCTTAGGTTTGTTAATGTTTTAGATATAATATAACACCGTTTGGGCCATCACAATCCAGAAGTATATGACTCCTCACATGAAGCTCCTACTATTGTATTATGTTATTAACATAATACCGTTCGGGCCATCATAATTCAGAAGTTAATACTCCTTACGTGAAGCTCCCTACTATTGAGCTATATTGTTATTAAGTTAAGTTATAACCATAACACCGTTCGGGCCATCATAATCCAGAAGTACATGCAATAATCGTTTGAGGAGCCAGGGCACTTTAATTCATAAACCCAGCAAACTCGTCAAAACGAAATATCCACACGGTACTCCTCACATGAAGCTCCATACTATTGTGTTATTCTTCTAACTTTATTTAGGTTTTATATTTATATATATTTTCACTTTATACCCTTATAGTTTATATTTACATTTTCTACCCTAAACTTATAATACTTATATTATTTATACTTATAACTATCTATACTTGACGCAATCAGTCCCTAGACTTCCATCTTTTTATAAAATGACATAATTAACCCTTGGACTCATAAGTCTTCTATATTTACCATTCAGACATTTAACTTTATAATATTTGCATAACTAGTCCTTTTTAGTTTATAACTTATTTTAGTTTCTATCCTAAGGTTTTATACTTTGCAAAATGAGTCCTTAAACTTATAACCTCTAAGGAATGTCAAAAACAGTCCCTAAACTTTATAGTTTCAGGAATTTATGATATATACCCTTATGCATGTAAAGTTGTGCAAAACTAGTCCTAAATGCATGTAAACTATATTTTTATTTAACAACTAAGTTTTCTAGCTTATGTTTAACTAATATTAGCTTATTTAAGTTATCTAAACTAGCTTAGGGCTTATGAAAAGGGCTTATAGCATGTATTTAGGGTTTAGTCTATGGTTAGAATTTAAAAAGAAAACTAGTAAATGAATGGTTCAAGGCTTAGGCAAGGGTTCCTTGGGGATCTAAGGCATCCTAATACTATCCTAAGACTTAAATAAAGCTAATAGAACAAGAAATGAAGGCTTACTTGGCTAGGGAAGGTTTAACAAGGGTTAACTAGGGTTTATAGGTTTTCTCGACTCAAACCACAACTCGACAAGGGCAAGGCTTAGCTAGCTCAACTCCTAGGCCTACTATAGCTCGTGTACAACTACTAGGACCAGAATATGTGTGGAGAGAAAGAAGAGAAGAGGTGTGAAAGAAATGGAGAGGGGCAGGGGTATTTATAGGGTACCGAGGAGTAGTGAGCAAGAAATGGAAGTAGGAGGTGTCGAGGAGGGTAGGGAGGTGAGTAAGCTGAGCTAGGGTTTGTGGCAAGGCTAGGAGGTGATGAGGACGAGCTAGGAGTAGCTAGTGGGCTGCCTAGGCCGGTTGTGATCTTGGTGAGTCGAGGGGTTGAAGGTGGTGACAAGTAGGTGCATCACCTACTTGTGTGGGTACTTAGAGGTTCTAGGGTGTGTGATTAGGCATGGATAAGGTGCTAGGGTGCTAGGTTGAGGTGCTTGAGGTACTTATGTTTAGGTTTTACTAGTTTAGGTTAAGTTTAGACCTAGTTTTACCTAGTGAGAGTTTTGGATTTTACCTAAGGTTTAGTGCCTAGGTTAGGTTCCTAAGTGATGACGTATAGCCTATAGTTGGGCCACAAGCTCAAATTATAGGCATTACTAAGCCCAAACCCACCACGAGTGGGCTATCATGACAAATGACTTGGGCCATAAATACCAATGACTTGGACTCACGAAGCCCAAAGCCCAACTAAAATGACCGGTTAAAGGATAAGGATCTTCTATTTACGGAATAGATATCCTTACCTCGGATAAGTACCACGAGTGCGAAGAGTAAGGAGCAAGAAACCTATACGGTTTCTGCGCCCTATATATAGAATGATATATTCTCATTAAAAGGTACGATTTACACAATCCCTAACTCTTCAACTAAACCCTAAACCGATTACTTACTCTCACGCCAGAGTCTAATCGTGGGAGACAATCCCACGATAAGCCTAACGGTGTTGTTTGCTTTCTTAGTGCGCATGTTTCACAAGCACTAAAGTTCTAATTGGTACGAGATCAGGAATCCAAACAAGGTAAGCCCAACTTTTGTATCAACAAGTGGCGCCATCCGTGGGACACTACACTAAGAAATCAAGACCAGAATGCCGAAAAACAAGAACTCAGGCCAGCGGACTCCGCAGCTGGAGAAAACACGTGATGATTCACATAGGAAGAAGCATCAAGATTCGACTCCTAAGCCGACCTCTGGAACAACCAGTGCGCCTAGTCCTCGTGAGTCGAATGTAACTCTAATCCCTACCGCGGTAGAATTGCCTTTGGGGACAACCCGAACTACTACCGTAGTCTCAAGCGCTGAGGACATTCAGCGCACTCTCTTTACCACTCCCCACCAGGTGGCATCCATAGTGGACAACACTGTGCCACCAGGAGCACCTAATAGAGAGAGGGAACCTCATACGGAGACGGACATCCTCGCAGTAGAAGAGGATGCACCTGAGGTGACATTAAACGATTTCCTGTCCCAACATTATGAGACTTTAACCAGTCTCATGCAAGAGGAAGCAAGAAGAAGCTCAAGCCGCGATCTACAAAACCGGCTGGACTTTAACCAAGAAAAATCTCCACCGCGCCACTATGAGCGCAGAAACAATGAGAGGCGCACCAATGTTCATGATAGACTTGGTACAGCATCTAACTCTCAATACTCGGAGGATTACGAAGACAACGTGCGACACACTAATGTCCACGCTAGGCTTGGTAGCCGCAGGATACAAGATAGACTTGGACGACAACGTTCACCAAGCGTAAGCGTCTCAAAGTCAGGAAGCAGAAGAATCCAAGATAGGCTTGGGAAACACCACTCCCCAAGTGAAAGTCCTTCAAACTCGGACTCCGAGGAAAAACGGCGCAAGCGCCACAGAAGGAACAACTCCTCTTCTAGCAGTTCCTCGGACAATGAGGATAGGGAGACGGGACATTGGAAATCTAAAAACCGACGTCGGTACGAGGAGGATGAAGATATTTCCCCTCCCTGGCGTCGCCAGAAGGTTGATGCGTTCACACGACGCATAAGCGATTTCTCAGATGACAAGAGAAGGCGCATGCCTACCAATGTTAAAACATATACAGGTGATCCTGATGATCACCTAAAAATTTTCGAGTCAGCGGCTACTATTGAAAATTGGCCACAACCTGTGTGGTGCCATATGTTCAACTCTACCTTAGTAGGGAATGCACGAACATGGTTCAGCAAGCTTCCACGATGAAGCATAAATGGGTTTGAAGAGTTGCGGAAAGCATTCCGCCTAAATTTCACACAACGAAAGAAGTGCGCAAAGAACCCTGTGGAACTAGCCAGAGTGAAACAGCGCCAAGGAGAATCCACAAGCGCTTACATGGAGCGCTTCAAGGATGAATGCATGCAAGTCAAGGCATGCCCCGAGGTACTAAAAATCTCAGGGTTCATGAACGGGATCAATAACCCAGAGCTGATACGGAAGCTAAACGATAAAGTACCTCAAATCTTTGATGAGCTAACAAAGCGCACCAGATCTTTCATCCAAGGGGAAGCGGCGGCGGCAGACAGCAAAAAAGGTTACTCAACCTTTAAACCACAAGAACAGTCTAGGAGACAATCCAATGACCAAAGTGGCAATCGCAACAGGAATTACCGCAACCGAGGGAATGGAAGGGATAACGACAAGTATGTCCCACTCACAAAAACCCCTAAGGAAATATTCGCGACAGAAGGAGCAAATTTTCCAAAACCTCCACCCATGAGCACTCCAGAAGAAAAGCGCAATAGAGGAGGATACTGCGAATACCACGGACAGAAGGGTCACACTACTAACGAGTGCGTTCAACTACGTCAGCTAATTGATAAATTAGTAAGAGAAGGGAAGATGGACCACCTCGTTAAAAACATCAAAGAGGGGAAAGATAGACAAAAGAATGGGGCCAAAAAGGAGATACCAAAAAATAAGGCTGATACGATATACATGATACAATCATGGCAGCGAAATACGAAATAAAAAGTCAGCCAAAGATTTTCCGAGGGAAACCATATCTCTTTCCCCACTCTCACTGCGGACAACGCAGTGGTAGAACCACTCACCATCGAGATACAAGCGGGAGGTCATGATATCCACCGCATGTATGTAGATGGAGGAGCGTCTGCGGACATCATGTACGAACACTGCTTCAAAAGGCTAAAACCTGAGATACAGAACCAGTTAATTCCGGCCACAACGCCGCTAACTGGATTCACAGGCGAAAAGATCTGGCCCATGGGACAATTACGCATACTTGTGGTAATCGGTAATGAATACCATTCCACAACAGCCTGGATGAAGTTCATGGTAATCAGGTCCCCCTCGTCGTACAATGGCATCATTGGGAGACCAGGGATATCAGCCATGCGCGCAGTTCCATCCACAACACATGGGATGCTTAAGTTCCCAGTGGAAGGAGGAATCGTTACCCTCTACAACACTACCGCATCTCCACGAGAATGAAAAATAGTGACAGATGAAGTTCCGCGCATTCCAGAACAGCACACGACCAAGGTGACAAACCTGAAATTTGCAATCCACCTAGATTATCCTGACCAAGAAATATCAATTGGGGGATCGCTGTCCGACAAGGGCAAAGCAGCGGTGTGCGCATTATTGCAAAGAAACCCAAACATCTTTGCATGGGAACCCAAACATATGATCGGAGTGCCAAGAGCCATCACGGAACACAAGCTAGAAATCCGACAAGGATATCCTCCAATACGACAGAAAAAGCAGGGCCAGGCTCCAGAACGCGCAAAAGCTATCCTGGAGGAAGTACACAAGCTCGTGGACGCAGGTATCATGCGAGAAGTTTATTACCACGATTGGCTTTCCAACCCAGTGATGGTAAAGAAAAGTGATGGTAGCTGGAGAATGTGCATGGACTTCACCGATCTAAACAAAGCATGTCCACAAGACTGTTATCCGCTACCAGAAATTGATTGGAAAGTAGAATCCTTGTGCGGATATCCTTTCAAATGCTTCCTAGATGCATACAAAGGATACCATCAAATTCAAATGGCCAAGGAGGATGAAGAAAAAACAGCCGTCCACACTAGTCAAGGGGTGTATTGCTACACAAAAATGCCCTTTGGCTTAAAAAATGCAGGAGCCACATACCAACGGTTAGTGGATAACGCATTCGAGAAGCATTGGTGCGTGACATAGAGGAGACATTTAAGACATTGGGAAGAATAAACATGAAGTTGAATCCCAAGAAGTGCACTTTTGGAGCAACAGAAGGCATGTTTCTTGGATACCTAATAGAACCCGATGGTATTAAACCGTGCCCAGAAAAAATAAGAGCAGTCATCGAACTACCTTCACCGCGCTCACTAAAAGAAGTCCAGTCACTAAACGGAAAATTAGCCGGGCTAAATCGATTCTTGTCCAAATCAGCGGACAAATCACTTCCTCTCTTCAAAACACTCACGAAGTGTACAAAGAAGGGAGATTTTCGATGGACTCCAGAAGCGGAAGAAGCTTTCCAGCAGCTAAAACAAAACCTAGCAGAGCTACCAAAGCTTGTCGCACCCCGACAAGGGGAAGAACTGATCATGTATCTTTCAGCGACCCATGGAGCAGTCAGCGCGGTGCTACTGATAGACAGAAACTCTGTTCAAACACCTATATACTTCGTAAGCAAAGCCCTAAACAAGACAGAGACTAACTACACCACTATGGAGAAACTGGTCCTAGCTTTAGTATTCGCAGCTAAGAGACTGCGCAGGTACTTCCAAGCGCATCCGATAGCTGTAATCACGGACCAACCCATCAAGCAGGTTATCTCTAAACCTGATGCATCAGGGCGGCTTCAAAAGTGGAGCGTGTTATTGAGCGAGCATAACATCTCCTATAGGCCGCGCACCGCGATCAAGGGACAGATATTGGCTGATTTCATTATCGAGAAGCCAGATGCTGATACTCCATCACCAATGGTTGAAGTACCATTACAAGAACCATGGGTTCTATTTACGGATGGATCCTCGTGCGCAGAAGGATCAGGCGCAGGCCTTATCCTTACCAGCCCAGATGGAATAGAATACACTTACGCACTGCGTTTTGAATTCATAGCCACAAACAATGAGGCGGAATATGAAGCATTACTGGCTGGACTCCGCATAGCAAATCAAATGGGTGTACGCAATCTAGAAGCTAATGTGGATTCACGATTGGTAGCTAACCACGTGTTAGGCGAGTATGTGGCTCAAGAAGAACACATGATCCAATACCTCGATAAAGCCAAGTCCTTAATCAAGAATTTTGACAAGTTTTCCATTAAACAAATCCCACGAGGAGAAAACAAAAAAGCAGATGCACTAAGCAAAATCACATCCACAAGCTTTGCACACCTGTCAAAACAGGTACTGGTGGAAACCTTGAAGAACAAATCCATCTCTGAGATGGAAGTCTCCACAGTGATAGTGGAAGAACATCCTACATGGATGATACCCATCATGGATTTCATTAGCAAGGGAACACTCCCTCAAGAACAAAAAGACGCTCGACGGATACGGCGCACAGCGCAGAGGTTCGAATTTCGAGATGGTATCCTATATCGGCGTTCATTCCTACAACCATGGCTCAGGTGCGTCGGACCTCTTCAGGCAGATTACATACTCCGGGAAATCCACGCTGGCTCTTGCAGCATGCACTCAGGACCACGGTCTGTTGTAGCGCGCGCTTTGCGATCCGGGTACTATTGGCCTACCATGCACCGCGACGCGCGAGACATGATTAGAAGGTGCAATGACTGCCAAGTCCATAGACCCATTCCGCGTCGACCACAACATGAGCTAACACCCATCACCTCACCATGGCCATTCCATAAATGGGGAATTGATATTGCAGGACCCTTTCCAGTTGCGGCAGGAGGACTCAAGTTCCTCATTGTCGCCATTAACTACTTCACCAAATGGATCGAGGCAAAAGCAGTGGCAAGTATCACAGGCAACCAGGTCAAACGATTCGTTTGGGATAACATTGTATGCCGCTTTGGCCTACCTGGAGAAATTATTTCGGACAACGGAAAACAATTCTGTGATAACCCATTCAAAGATTGGTGCACGCAGTTAAACATCACACAGCACTTCGCGTCAGTTAAACATCCACAAACAAATGGATTAGTAGAACGAGCGAATCGTAGTCTGGGTGAAGGAATTAAAGCGCGCCTAGACAGGCATAAAGGAAGATGGGTGGACGAATTATCGCATGTTCTGTGGGCCCACCGCACAGAAATCAAAGTCAGCAACGGCGATACACCTTTTTCTCTTGTCAAGGGGACAGAAGCTGTTATACCAGCAGAAATTGGAATGCCAACAATCCGTACATCGGAAGTTAACGTCACAACAAACGATGATGAACGACGTATTGACTTAGATCTGTTGGAAGAATGACGTGAAAGGGCGGCTATCCGCGAAGCAAAAGCTAAATCAAAGATGAAGAAGTATTATGATGCAAGAGTCAGAAACATTTCTTTCAAACCAGGGGACTTTGTATACCGCGCCAATGATGCAAGCCACGTAGAAGACACGGGCAAGCTCGGACCCAAGTGGGAAGGACCTTACGAGGTCACAGAGGCATTAGGCGATGGTGCGTACAGAGTGCGCGACATGAAAGGCCACGAGCTACCACGTACCTGGAACATTTGCAATCTCAAGAGATGCTACCTTTAGGCCACGGCCCACACACTGACACCTCTGCACTTTAGTAAGCGCTCAATAAATGTTGGTGTATTTACTTTTTTTTAGGAAATTATCTTTTTGCACTTGCAACAATTAATAAAACGTTGTGGTTTCTAGCTAACTCCACAACACATTTCAACATTATTGCTTACATTATTCATTTATGTTTCAATTCTGTTTATATTATTGCCTACATGGCGTGCATGCACATATTAAGACCACACGAGGGCAGACAGGATGAGTAAACCTACTAAAGTACTTGTTGAGTAAGAGGGTTGCAAACCCATCAACATCGGGTCACGTATCCCTGTTAAACACCTTACTATCAAGACGTTGGAGTAAGTTAACAAGAACATCCCACGATGGATGCACTTTATCGCACACTGTGCACGTTTAACAAAACATGGACTCAAGTCAATTGACTCCTACATAGTGGAATTCGCAGTACGCTGCACTCCACCACATGGATTCAAAACAACTGACTCCTAAATTCGTAAACAAACTAACTAACTTCATACAAGCTTATGACTTTAGTACGCATCTCACAATGAATGCGCAACAACAAGTTTAAAATGAACTAATAATCCAAGACACTTGGTTACTAAAAATGATAAATGTAGCACGCTACACATTTACTCGCACGTTTGTTAAGGTTATGGACCGCAAGCGTTTCTTAAGTTACGGACTTAATACACAAGTTCTGGGCTCAATACAAGATATTATATGCACATCGTAACTCTAGATAAGTCTTTCACATAATAAAGACAAAAAATCTAAGTATAAAACAATATATGTGCACAAAAGAGTTCCATAATTTCATTCACCAAAAAACTGCGAGTTTTTACAAAGCTACAACTACGAGCTATACATATCTACACGCTATGGCAACGCTCGGGGGAATGCTCCAGCGCAGCAGAGCTCCCCGCCTCTTGAAGTTTCTTCAACACCAGCGCATCTTTTGGTGACACGGTCGCCACACTGACTGCAATACCATCCGACCTAGGAAGATGTGCAGCACCCACACCGCAGAGAGTGGCCTTCCCTTTAAGACCCTTCTTCTTTGCCGCCCTCTCTGCATGACGCTCCAAAACTTCCTTCAAAGGTACCTCCGTCTCAAGGGCGAAGGGGTTAAGGATGTCAAGCGGTTGCGCGAACACTGGAACCTGCAATTGAGACTCATCAGGCTTCAAGAAAAAGTCAGCTTCAGTCTCTGCGTTCTCTGCTATATGCCTCCCAAGAGTTAATCCCTGCATGATCAATCTGATAGCATAATCTTGGTCGCGCTCCAGCTGCGCAATGTGCGGAAGCTCAAAGAGCCCCATTCCTTCCATCGCCTGCACAAGTTCGTCAAAGGCACCAGCATTATAATCAGGATCCTCAACGGGGGAAACCTTCATCAGTTGACCCTCAGCCAGCTCTTCAACAACCTGCGCCTTGCCACGAGCGACGGCGCACTCCACCACCTTCCCAAAGGCACCTACGACCTCTGGGGACTCCAATGTGCTCATGGCAGATAGGCGCAAGCCATGGCTGATCAACCACCTGCAAAAACAGCAACAAATACATTAAAAAAACAAAAAAGATACAAGAATTAACGAGGAATGTACAACAAGTACCTGCGCTCCGCAATCATAGACATTAGATGAGGATACAACTCCTCATCATACTCTATGCTCAGCCTGCGCAACTTCTATTCCTGCGCCTCTACGGAGTCTTCTACCTTCTTGCCAAAGGCGGCAAGCTGATTGTACAACTCCGTCTTCCTCTCTTCCAGGTACTTAACCCCCCAGGCGAGGTCAGCCTTGTACTGTTGAGACCCTCCACGTTCGCGCCGCAGCTCAGCCATCACAGTTAGCTTCTCCTCAGTAGCCTTCTTGGCGCGCTCATCAGCAGCCAATACCTCTGCCTGCGCCTCAGCCACCTGCGCCTTGAGCTGAGCGATTTGCTCATCCTTCTGAGCAAGGCTACCTCCCTCCACGACGGTCCGCGCCTTTAGCTGAGTGACTAACTCAGCTTGGCGAGCAGCAACACCAGCTAGCTCCTCCACTAACTCCTGCACAGACATCTGCGCCACCGCCTTCAAAGGCTCCTCCACATTAGCAGTCTGTGGCGATGCGGCACGATCAGCAAAAGCTGCATTACCATCTGCAGCATAATCCCTACAACATGAAGAAGGTACAGTTAGTACGCGAATACGACAAATAAAAAAGATTATGGTTATAGATACTTACACAAGTGGTGGATACTTGGCCTAATTCTTCTCCGCGCTAGTAGCGGACATATCATCTGGCGCAGCAGACTCCTCATCAGCAATCAAATGGCGCCTCCTTTTGGAGGTACCAGCACCATAACCACCGGAAGACGCTTCCTTGCGCTTCTCTCTACGAACCTCTGCAACAGGCTCCAAGATCTCCACGCTGTTGGATGATTCAACATGCGTTTCTTCCTCCATGGGAGACTGCTCCTCAGTGGGTGGAACAACCTGCACCGGTGCAACAAACACGGCTGCAGAGGGAGAATCTTCACGCGCAGCAGGCCCAAACACCGTCAGGTGCCCCTCCGTAGCCTGTAAAATGGGCTGCTCACCCTCCCTCAGCGGACGCACCCCCACTGTCACGCGTTTTGGCTCCTTTAGCTTTACGACAATGAATAGATCCATCTCTGCGATAGACAAAAGACAAATAATAAAGAACAACTTAGTTATTCAAGCAAAATAAACAAACACTTACATTATAGAGGCAAAGGCAAGAAAGGATGAGCACCCACCCTGGCCATCTTCATCAATGAAGGTTGGAACCTCGTCTGCACCATCAAAATAGTTGCGACTCAGCCCCATACGCACCAAAAACTCCTCAGGATAGGAGTTAATGGGGATGCGGTTACTATCAATTATGTCCGCATCCGCGGCGCTATAAGAACCAGGGATATGACGCTCATCCCTTGGCAGCGACCCTTGAGTATAGAACTCAAAGCGCGACGGAAATACTACATCATCAACCCAGAAAAAGTACTCTCTCCAATGCCTTAAGGAATCTACCTTCTCGGTATAGCATTGAAGGCGCCCTGCGCGTTTTGCAAAAGAGACCCATCCGTGCGACCACGTTGTGTGGTAAAACGCACGAAATAGGTCTACTGTCGGATTGATAGCAAGTAACCGACAATTTATTTCAAAATTAAATATCTTCGCCGCACCTATACAGTGCAGCTATGAGATTTGGAGTCGGTAGTGATTGAGCACGTTGCTAAAAAATACAGATATGGGTACGTGATAATTCGCGTAATCAAAGAAGCGTGTATATAAACCTATTTTCCCATCGGGGAAATCGGCAATACACGCATCCACATCTGGTGCTTCAGGATGGACGTCGAGAGAAATGAAGTAGTTAGAAGAAAACTGACGTACCTCATCCTCATCCAGCCTAGAACGGAACTCATGTAACTGAGCAACCATTTTACAAATATAAACAAGATCTACTTAATTGCGCACGCGCAGTTACCTAGTAGAACGAAAGATTGAAGAAAGAAAAGCTTTGAAAAGTTTTGCAAATGGTGAAAATCATTTTGACTGTGTGAACCACAGTGAAATGGGGGCGGTGATTTATATAGGCAACTAAGAAACCCTAAATGGTACGCCACGTGGATCCCACTAAGAAAACGTGTGGCTGGGAGACGAACGGTACATCACTTTTCCCCTTTTCTCGAGGCACACGTGGACAACGTCCCCGTTTTTCGAAGCACTCTTTGTGATATTTTGGGACTTGATACATTGTTCCTATTTTTTGGGCGGGAAGTATTTAATTTCTTCCCGCCACGCTTACCGCTAGTCTCATTAGTCTAGTATCCGTGGCTATGAGCCGCGCACACTAGACTGGGGGGACATGATGACGTATAGCCTATAGTTGGGCCACAAGCCCAAATTATAGGCATTACTAAGCCCAAACCCACCATGAGTGGGCTATCATGACAAATGACTTGGGCCATAAATACCAATGGCTTGGACTCACAAAGCCCAAAGCCCAACTAAAATGACCGGTTAAAGGATAAGGATCTTCTATTTACGGAATAGATATCCTTACCCCAGATAAGCACCACGAGTGCAAAGAGTAAGGAGCAAGAAATCTACACGGTTTCTGCGCCCTATATATAGAATGATATATTCTCATTAAAAGGTACGATTTACACAATCCCTAACTCTTCAACTAAACCCTAAACCGATTACTTACTCTCATGCCGGAGTCTAATCGTGGGAGACAATCCCACGATAAGCCTAACGGTGTTGTTTGCTTTCTTAGTGCGCAGGTTTCACAAGCACTAATGTTCTAATTGGTACGAGAGCAGGAATCCAAACAAGGTAAGCCCAACTTTTGTATCAACACTAAGAGTGTTTAGTGACTAATCCTAAGTCCTAAGGGGTTTATACTAAGTGATGGCAGCTTATGGGAAAGATTTGGGAAGGTTTGACCTAGTTTTGTGACCTAAATGACCTATTTGTGTTTAGTGAGAGATTAGGGTTTATCCTATGGTTTAGTGCCTATATTAGTGTCCTATAAGTACCTAATGACTAATCCTAGGTCCTAAGAGGCTTATCCTAAGTGGTAGTAACCTATGGTGAAGTTTTGGGATAGTTTTGACCTAATTCTAAGAAGTTATGACCTAGCTATGGTTTTGTGCTTAAGGGACTTGTACATAAGTTCTAAAGGGTTTTACTAGTGGCTAAGGGTCCTAAGGTATCCTAATATTCCTAAGGTAACTGATACTTAAGCTTTGGACACTTTCAAACTAGTTTAGTTAAGCATATAAGGTTTAGTAAGCACATAGACCTAATTAGGGTTTAATTAAGGTTTATTAGGGTTCTGTGATATGGTTAGTGTGTTAGATTGGTAGATTACTTATTATTGTGTTGTGGTGATCTTATGCTTGACATACCAGGGGTTTATAGGATGTGAGTGTTGAGTTATTTGGCTTGTGTGGGTACGTGAGCAGGTCTATTGAGTCATGCAAGTAATAAATGCACATAAAATGCAAAAATTTACCTATGAAATACCTACTATAGGTATTTGTAATGGGAATGGTAGTAATGAGGTTTTGTGGGTTGTTACAGTCTTACCCCCTTTGAAGAAATCTCATCCCGAGATTTAGATAATTGTAGGAGTAGGGGAAAGAATAAGTCGAGAAAGATAAGAAGAAAAAGAGAGTTGTAGGGAAGAATTTCTGATACCAAAGAAGAGTGGTATGGAAAGAAAGAAAAGTTTCACAAGCGGAGTAGGAAATGCTTGCACAGTTGTCAGATATTTAGGCTTATTCATTTATATCTCATTACTTACAAATAAAGGCGTCCCAATATTTGTAAACAAGAGCTTAGAAATTCATAATCCATTTGATTTATAACGTTCTCATTAAAATGAAGGAGCGTCCTAATTCATTTTAATAGGATAGTCATTACAAATCATCCTTAAGTAGTATCGGCGGAAAATGAAGAGAGTTTACCACACTTTAAGGAAATGTGGTATGGGAAATGTTTTAGAGACAAGTTTCAACTATGATGAAGACTAGTTCTAGTCATGGTGAAGACAAGTTCTAACTACGGTAGAGGTAAATTCTAGTCACGATAGAGACAAGTTCTGGTCATGATAGAGACAAGTTCTAGTCATGATAGAGACAAGTTTTACAGTCTTCCTATTAATTCCCATGTTATGACTAGAATGACGGGCGTTGAAGATCTCATTTTTGCAATTCTTGCAAAGCGAGATTTAATATCATAGTCGAACATAATGAGGATTACAGTTCGATGTAGATATTCTTAAAAGTTCTAACTAATAGAAACTTGTGATATGACGAGAAATACAAGTTCTACTTTTAGAACATTGTAGGATGAGGTAGGGAGAGAATATAGAGAGAAGAAAATAGAGTGTAAAATGACGGAGGGATAAAAAGGATGGAAGGAAATGGAATGAGGGATTATTGTAGGAAGGAGTGAAAAAGAAGAAAGGAGGAAAGGGATGAAATAAGAGGGTATGAAGAAATGGAAGATAATGAAAGGATGGAAGGGTAGGTTTAGGTGAAGTTGAAAAGTATAGGGGTATAAGATTAAATGGTAGAATGGTGAAAACGGAAGAGTAGGATTTTAATAGGAGGGTGGGGAAAAAGGCAGGAAAAGGGGATTTTGAATGGAAGAGTGAGAAAAAGGCGGGAGAAGGAGATTTAAATAGGATTTAAACAGTAGAATGAGAGAAAATGGAAGAATATGATTAAATGGAAGAGTAATAGTATAAGATACCAGAAAGATAGTATCCTATTGGAGTTTTAGATTAACTAGATTCTTTTCCAAAAGTTGTTTTCCCCCTAAGATTCTTCTAGTTTTTCCTAACTAATCCTAATTTCTAAGGGTGATGATTTGGGTTCTATTGAAGTAGAGGGTTCTAAAGAGGGAGTAGGTCTAGATGTTTTTTTTCCTAAGGTTTACTAGGAGTATCCTTATTCTTAGGTGTAGTTTTAGGTTTTATCTTTTATTTTAAGTTGTCTATTACTACCATTATTACTATTATTATAAGTATTACTATTCCTAGGTACTTGAAACCAGCTAGGGTAGTATCCATAGTATCTCCTAAGTGGAATTTCCTAATGTGTATTCTAAGAAATGTCAAATCCTAATATGTAATCTAATATCCTCAAATATATATGTGGGTATCCTAAGAGACTAGGTAGGGGTAATTTTTATCCTAAAACTAATTATTCTTATATGGTAGAAGTTTTGCTAATGTGTCTATCCTAAACTAGGGGTTTAATGGTTTATGGTAGAAGTTTTACTATTTAATCCTATGTTTTTCCTAATATTCCTTATATTTAATCTATGTTCTAGTTCTAATGAAATTTCTAGGCTAAATTCTATCTTATAGGGATGTCTTCCTAATTTTTCTATCTATTGGGGTTGGGATTTTGGTTTCTAACTGATGATGTACCCTCCGATTAGCTCGAAGGATCCCCCTTCGAGTCTGATCGCAACCTACATAATCGAAGGCTCTGGCTAGCCTCCTTAAACTTTCTTTGGCGTAAAACTAATCATCAATGATCTAGTTACCAAGTGGGAATTCGCCAATCGAAGGATTAAACCCTTCGGGGTATCTCTTGATAAGTTTTAAGGACGGAACGATGCCAAGTCCAAATATTGGTGAGACCAAGTCTTACCCACGTCTCCTCTTTCTCTTTAGCTCCCCCACTAAACCAGGAGGAGTGGGACACTAAACCCTAGCGGTTACCACAAATCATGGGACGCCCCCATGATCTCTCTCAAATGTGTGACCACTCTCCAGGACTGTTTTCTTCACCTATAAATAGTCCTGGACGATGACAAATCTGGTATGCAATCTCTCTCACCTTACTTTACTATATTTACACTTAAACTCTCATACCAATCACTTATTCACACGCCGGAGGTGGTTCGCAGGGTCTTAACGTAGTGTTTTAGTATTTCTTATTTTAGGTTATATCCAAGCTTGGTGTAATCACAACACCCCTCATTTCCTTTGATCACCATCGAAGGCCTGGTAGTGCGAATTATTGTACAATCAGTGGTGCCATCCTTGGGACCCGCTACAATTAGTCCCGTTATTTCCAAGTAGAATAACCAAGTCAAATACACTCGCTATTATTTCAGCATGAATCCAGAAAGAGAAGTTACACCCCCACCGGGTTTCTCGTCTTTAACCCCTTTACCCGTAACTGACACCAACAACCTTCCGCCAATCACGGCCTCCACCTTTACCACACGATCTCACCCTGAAATAACGCCCAACCACCACGCATCCACATCAGCTAATCCGGAGCTCATCATTAGCCCCGCCTTTGTTGATGCTAATTACGAAGAGCTAGAGTCCTTGTTAAGGGCTCGAAGGAGGCAAGTTGGAAACATGGAGATGCGAAGGGAGTTAGAATATCACAGCGATGAGTATGATGAGGAGATCGAGATGGAGCCGAGGCCTTCGATCCCTAGGGCTCATCACCCCATCCTGCGTACTGGGTCTCCTGCGGGTAGAAGGGCTGGAGGAAGGAATGTAGGCTTTGAGGGAGTTCCCGAAAGAGCTCTCACGAGGAGGGAAGGAACTGTTGCTGAAGGCTCTAATGGGAGGAGCCAGCAGAGGGAAAACACGGAGGTAAACCTACCTCCACTACTAGAGGCACATTTGGGGATGATCGAAGGAGGAGTTCCACTGCAGCCCTCCCACGCATCTGGTGTGGGAGGTAACCCAGGTTTATTCAACACAGGAGGAAGTCTCCCTCCCGTTGGCCTGTATTCCTAGATTCCGGTTCAAAGTTATCCTCCAAACCTTTATCCCCCCATGAATGGGCAACCTGGCAATCAATATTCCTCACAAACTGCTGTACCCTATAACCATCCCATGATATACCCTCCGTATACCATGTATAATGGTTACCCTCCAAACACGAATACACCTCATCCTTTCTACACTAATAAACCATCTTCAGGGGTACCCCCTCCTTATAATCCATACCATAATGTTCCCATGAACATACCACCTTACACCCACTCATACGCAGAGCCCGCAGGTCCTACGACACCCTTTGTAAGATGGATCGAAGACTATCCCTTGCCGGATGGTCTAAAGATGCCTTCACATATAGGCACCTACGATGGGAAGGGGGATCCAGATAATTTCCTGCATTTGTTCGAAGGAGCCATAAGGATGCAGAAATGGGTCATGCCTGTAGCCTGTCACATGTTTACGTATACCCTCCGAGATTCCGCACGTATTTGGTGGAAAGGGCAGAAACCGGGAAACATCATCAACCTTGATGATTTGAAGGCTAAGTTTTGATCTCATTTCAGCCAACAGAAGAAGTTCACAAGAACCCACCTCACGGTGCACAACATTAAGCAGAAGGAGAACGAAAGCACAAGAAATTTTGTTACTAGGTACACTGACAAAACTCTGCAGATTCTAGGCTTACACGAAGAGCAACGCATCTCTGGCTTCGTCCATGGCCTACGCAACCGGAATCTTGTGGAATTCTTATCCACAGATCTTCCGTCAACATACAAAGGCCTGATGGAAAAAACATACACGTGGATAGAAGCCAAAGAGGTATCTACCAATGGGGCTCCGATGGAGAACAATAAAGGAGTGAAGCCGCCTTCGTAGGAAGGACCGAAGAACAAACACAAAGGCCATAACAGGTTTACTCCATACAACAAGGGTCCGAACCCTGGTTTATGGGAAAGCCTGACAAAGTCCCCAAAGGAAATTTTGGCTACCGAGAAGGCAACAAGGGCCTTCGAGCTCCCTCCTCGCATGACAAGCAACTGGAGGAACCAAGATATGACCAAGTATTGCCACTTCCATGAGGATTTTGGTCATGAAACGAATAGCTGCAGAGAATTGAAGAAGCAAATAGAGGAAGCTGTCAAATCAGGACAGTTGACACATCTAATAAAAGGTATAAGAAAGGGAAAAGAAAAGGTCGCCGACACTAAGGACTACGTCCATGAGGCTCCGATCCTTATGGTTCGTAGGGGAGGCTCGAGTCAGAAAAGAAAAGAAATTGAGGAAGGAGCACCCAATGTAGGGGAAGTAACGTTTCCACCCTTAATGGGTCAACCTCCCTCAGATGACCCTGTAGTCATAAAGGTCCTCATTTTCAACCGAGAAGTTAATAGGGCCTACATGGACTGCGGAATTTCTTGTGAGATCATATACGAGCACTTTTTTCTGAATCTCAAACCTTCCGTAAGATCGCAAAGGGTAGATTCAAAGGTACCTTTAGTAGGCTTCTCGGGAGAATACTCATGGCCCTCTAGGTGAAATCCCTCTAGACGTAACCATTGGTGAAGGCCGACTGGCAAGGACGGAAACCCTTACTTTCGCAATTGTAAGGTCAGATTATCCTTATAATCTATTGATAGGAAGAACCACCATGCAGAAGATGGGCATTGTGGTATCCACCATACACGCAACAATCAAGTTCCAAACAGCCAATGGGATAGGGACCGTACTATCCAATTACAACAAGAAAGGGACACCAGAGGCGGGAAAGAAGATTAAATAAAATCCTCAGGAGCCATCGAAGGCTATCTTGAGCTGCGGGGACGCCGAAGAGCGTATTGTGATAAATGAGCTCCATCCGGAGCAAACGGTAGTATTCGGAAGACAACTCTCCGCCACCTTCAAGGCAAGCCTGAAAAAACTCTTGAAGGACAACAAAGATATCCTCGCATGGACATACTCCAATATGACAGGGGTTCCGAGAAGTCTCATGATCGATGGTAAGCCTTTCGGAACGGAACACAAACTCAATGAGTTCAAGCGCATTGAGCCTATCAAACAAAAGCGTCGGAGCCCTGCGCCGGAGAGAAACGCTGCAGCCTGCAAAAAAGTAGACAAATTAGTACAGGCGGGTATACTCAGAGAGGTCAAATACCAAACGTGGGTGGCCAATCCCGTTATGGTAAAGAAAAGTAACGGAGGATGGCGTATGTGCATTGATTTTACTGACATCAATAAAGCGTGTCCAAAGGATGGTTACCCCCTCCCAGAAATAGATTGGAATGTAGAGTCCTTATCAGGGTTTCATCTAAAATGCTTTTTAGACGCTTACAAGGGATACCATCAGATACAAAAGGCAGTAGAAGACGAGGAAAAAACGGCCTTCTATACGGGAAAAGGGCGTCTATTGCTATAAGAAGATGCCCTTCGGTTTGAAAAATGCAGGGGCAACCCACCAGCGTTTGGTGGACAAGGCCTTCAATAAACAGATATGAAGGAATTTGGAGGCATATATTGACGACATGGTCATAAAGAGTAGGACAGAGGAAGACCTACTCTCCGAAATTCAATAAACCTTCAACCAGCTAAGAGCCATAAATATGAAGCTCAATCCGAAGAAATGTTCGTTCGGTGTCAAAGAGGGGTGATTCCTGGGGCACTTGATCACAAAGCAGGGAATCAAAGCAAACCCTTCAAAAGTGAAAGCCATCACTGATTTGCAAGCCCCAAAGACATTGAAGGAGGTACAAAGCCTTAATGGAAAGTTGGCAGCATTGAGCAGGTTTTTGTCAAAGGGTGCAGATCGATCACTACCGTTCTCTAAGACCCTTAAAGGATGTATGGATAAAAAGACTTTCCAATGGAGTGTCGAAGCTGAAGCTGCCTTTCAAAAGTTGAAGGAGTTCATGGAAATCCTACCAACACTCATAGCCCCAATTAATGGAGAAGTACTGTATATGTACATCGCAGCGTCATATGAAAGTATTAGCGCAGTACTCCTGGCAGAAAGAGAGAAGAGCCAAGTTCCGATCTACTTTGTCAGTCGGGTTTTGCAAGGAGCTGAATTAAATTACCCAGAATTGGAAAAGCTAATTCTTGCTCTAGTTCACGCCGCAAGACGCCTCCGAAGGTACTTTCAAGCTCACCCAATCACGGTATTAACTGATAAGCCCATCAAACAAATACTATCGAAGCCCGAGAAGTCGGGGAGGGTATCTAAATGGGCCATCGAATTGGGGGAGCATGAAATAGAATACAAGGGGCGAAACTCCATAAAAGGTCAAATACTCGCAGACTTCCTTGCTGAAACTCCTTCCGAGCCAGGAAATGATAAGGAACCTCCCAAGAAGAGGCCTTCAAAAAAAGAGGATAACTGGAAGTTATTCACAGATGGAGCCTCAAGCTCCGATGGTTCAGGGGCAGGGTTGATGTTAATCAACCCAGAAGGAAAAGAATACACTTATGCACTGCGATTCGAATTTGAGGCAACCAACAACGAAGTAGAATACGAAGCTTTGTTAGCAGGCCTACGCCTAGCTAAAGACATGGAGGTACGCAACCTTTCGATTTTCGTTGACTCACAGCTGGTCGCCAATCAAATCAAAGGCTCCTATGAGGCAAGGCAGTCCACTATCAAACAATATCTGGATAAAGCAAAAGAAATCCCACAGGGATTTGAATCCTACACCATTGAGCACGTCCGAAGAAACCAAAACAAGAAGGTAGATGCGTTATGCAAGTTAGCCTCAATGGCCTTCGCTCACTTAACAAAAGAAGTCCTGGTTGAGGTGTTAGCTGACAGATCTATCCAAAGGAAGGAAGTATCGGATGTAATATCCGAGGAAGAAACCAATTGGATGACTTCGATAAGGGAGTACTTAATAAACGGCATTTTACCGGAAGATCCAAAGCTAGCAAGAAAAGTCAGAGTCAAAGCTCCTCAATACAGGATAATAGGAGACTACCTCTACAGACGATCCTTCTTATCCCCATGGCTTTATTGTGTTGGACCTAAGCAGGCTGCAAACATAATCAATGAAGTTCATGAAGGATCGTGCAGTCTACACGCAGGACCCCGCTCTGTCGTCTAAAAAATTATGAAGCTGGGGTACTACTGGCCATCAATGCACAGGGATGCAATGGAAATAATACATAAATGCGAGGCATGTCAGATCTACTTGAAGGTCCCAAGACAACCTAAACAAGATATGACCTCTGTCACATCTGCGTGGCCATTTTCCCAATGGGGAATTGACATAGTAGGACCTCTACCAGTAGCACCAGGTGGAGTGAAGTTTTTGGTCGTAGCTATCGACTACTTCACCAAATAGGTTGAAGCTAAACCTTTGGCATCTGTGATGGGCAGACACATAGAGAAATTCGTATGGGAACACATCGTTTGCCGCTTCGGAGTCCCTCATATCATCATCTCCGATAATGGAAAGCAATTTTCCGAAGGGGTATTTCCTACTTTTTGCAATGGTTTAAAAATCAAGCAATCGTTGACATCCGTGTACCACCCTCAAGGTAATGGCCGAGTAGAAGTTACCAACAAAGACATTATCAATGGAATCGAAAGAAGGCTAGGATGAAGTCACCAAGGGTGGGTGGACGAATTACCCCAAGTTCTCTGGGCTCATAGGACACATTCCAAGTCGAGTCACGGGGAAACACCTTTCAGCCTTACTTATGGCACAGAAGCTGTCATCCCCTCAGAGATAAACGTAAAAATGGAGCGCATTATGAACTTTGAAGCCTCGAAAAACGAGGAAAAGCTTCGGGAGAATCTATATTTTCTCGAAGAACGAAGAGAAATAGCCTCCATCAGAGAAGCTACATACAAGCAAAAGTTAGAAAAATATTACAACAGCAGGGTTCGGCCCTCGAGCTTCAAACCAGGCGAATATGTCCTTCGACTTAAGAGCGCAAGCAAAGCCGAATACCAAGGGAAGTTGGGACCAACATGGGAGGGGCCTTACTTAGTAGCTGAAGCCTACAGTAACGGAGCCTATAAGTTAGCAACAATCTTTGGGGACGAAGTTGACAGGACATGGCATGGCACCAACCTTCGTAAGTTTTACATATAAGACTTGTAATTTTTCAGAAAGTTTGTTTATCTCAAGTTTATCAAACTCTTCTCATTCGGGGAAAGAAGCATTAATGGTAGGCGTCTTAGTATTCATTTCATAAAATGATGTAATCCTCCCTACCCAATTAATGATATAACGTACTTCCCATAAATCTCTTGTTTCATTTCTTACAATAAAGATTTATTCAGCCAAGTACTACAAGTCTCAATGTTCGAAGGATGATATTTATGTCTTATACATGGCATCCACTATAATTCACATTGACTTTCCTAAAACGTCTATAGGAATTTGAAGCCGTAAGACTATGAGGACAAAGATGGAGTGGGTCGCAACCCTCTGTCAGCATTAAATTATACGATTGCTCAAAAATCTTGGTTCAAAGTACACACAATAAGGATACTCATCTACGGTAACCTTAGGTTGTACATTAACGTTGTTACATAACGTTTAGAGAAGAAAAACATGTATTTAAAGGGTGAAATAAATAAATATCCCATGGCAAGTAGATAACACAAAAGCAAGCATCCTAAAAATCAAAGAAGTAAAAATAAAAAGTGTTCGGAGGGTACAAAAAACCCTCGGGATAAATCATTGCCAACAAGGCAGCATTTATGCATTCTTTGATGAGTGGGGATCTTCTTGATGAGAGGGAGGCTTCGCACCAGAAGCCCTCCTACTTGGAGAAGATGGTCGAATCCTACTAGGCTTCTTCGACAATAGTTTTTCAACGGAAGCTTTCGGATATTCGGTCACCTTCGAAAGAAAGGGAAACTCTGTCGAAGCAAATGCATTACTGTCAACATCATATTCCTTTCCATGCGAAGGACGATAGTAAGGAACCTTCGACAGGATCACAGGCTTCCCGGTTTCAGCAATCTCTTCCAGGGTAGTACATTTCCCATGGACTATGGTAGCATTCATCAAGTTGGCCACCACTTGTCCGACCTCATCACTATGATACAACTCCATAGCAATGTAAGGAATAACCTTGGCTACCACATCTGCCCTATCTTTCTGGAGACTTTCACATCGAAGGTTTAGAGCATCCGTCTCCTGTTGTAATTTGGTTTTTTGCTCCATGAGTCTGTTCTTTTCAGATTTAAGACTTGCATACTCTGACTCAAGCACATATACTCTCTCTTTTAGCCCAATCGCTTTGGCCTCCTCCTTTTTGAGCCTACCACACTAAGCTTGGGCTTCCTTTAGTCAAGTGGCAAGCTTCATGGTGTTGGATCGAAGATCTTGCAGAATTGGATTCTTCTCAATATTCTTCATAGCCCTGTCACACTTTGACTTCAGCTCAGTGATCAACTGCTCCCGTTCTTCTCGAGCCAGAACTACATTTAACTTTTCTTTAGCATTTTTAACAGTCCGTATCAATTCTCTTGTTCGGCTGTTAAGATGGTTATCTAGAACAGCTTGCCTTGTGTAGCTTTTGTCGTGAAGATTACACAGCTGCTCTATTGACATATTGTCAAAGGATCCCTTCCAGCGGCCTGGAATAACACCTTCAACCAATCGGTGGCAAGCTTGAGAGTTGGGGAGTTCTTTCGTGTTCGATAAACCTGCACATTGTAGAATTAAGAGCTGTTTGAAGCTTTAAATTAATTTTATGGTAGTATGTAGGTCGTAGTAAGTGCTTACCATGAATGTCTTCATCATCCGAATCTTCGGAGGGTATGGCAGCAACAGTCTTATCTTGGGAGTTCTTCTTCTTTGAAGCTCCGGATAATATAGTGGGTATGTAAAGTTTCCTCTTGATTGGAGGCTTCGAAGCCTTCATTTCAGTCCCTTTCCTTTCACGAACCCTGTCAGCTATAACAGAGGTACCGGCATACGTCATGGGGACATCATCGGAGGAAAGGATCTCCACGCCAGGAAAGGCTTCGATTACCAAAGGCACCTCCTCAGCATTAAGGGGAATCACCTCTTCAATTATTGCCGCTGGCTTTAGCACCATGGAATCCACGTCATTATTGTTGACTGAGGTTGAAGGGGAACCCACCCCGTAGCTGAATTCTCTAGGATCCCTGGGAATGAAGCTAGCTTCCTTTGCACTATCAGATACGACGAAGTTCCTGAATGCCATTACTGCAATATAAACAGATACATAAATATAATCAGATATGTTATTCATTTATGATAAGTTACATATACATACTCTGGCCACAATGGATTTCTGGCGACAAAGGAGATCCTTCCCAATGGTCCACAAGACCAGCCATAAAGAGGATGGGTTCTGGAAAGGTTTGCGCATCAATGGGGTGTCTGGCAAGACGTTGCTAAAGTGGGTCATCTTGAACATTGAGGGGAAGTTGATCATTGAATTTCTTACGGTCGAAACGGAATGCTTCATTCAAGAGTGCTGGATACCCCGGAGGTATGATTGTATCTTGTACATAAAATAATTTCCCTTTCCAGTTTGTTATATTTGTGAAGGGTATGGTGATTAGCACGGGCACATCTTCATCATTCCTCTTTGACAGTGTCAACAAATCTCCCCCGGGACACAGGTTAAAGAAGCCTCGAAGCACATTTAGTGTAGGCTCATACCCATATGCCTTACACATTACTATGTAGGTGGTAAGTTTGGCTAGTCCAAACGGATTAAACCTTGAAATATGCACCTCATAATATTGTAGCAACTATAGAAACAATGGGTGCAGGGTGTGGAAAACTAGAAGGGGGGTTGAATAGTTTACCGCTTTTTTAAATCCTTTTTAACTTGAATATCTTTAAAAACTTTACGTATGCTTAAAGATATAAACACAACGTTATATGTTGATTCTTTAAAAAGCTTTTCATGTGAATAACAATACTAACTTTACTAGTTTCATACTTTGAAAAGCTTTGCTTGTGATGATCCTAACTTTGCTTGTTTAGTTCTTTGAAAAGCTTTACTTTTGTTTGAAGATATAAACACATCTTTACTTGTTTAGTTCTTTGAAAAGCTTTATATGTAACTAGCACTTCTAACAAAAGAACAACATGTAATAAGAAAAGATAAAGAAAGAAACGATCAAACCACAACATGATTGTTTATCGTGGTTCGGCTACAAGGACTCTTTTTCCTTGCCCTACATCCACGCCCCGAGTTTCCAACTCGAGAGTTATAAGCACTAATCAACAAGCTCCTTTCACCGGCGGAGAAAACCTTTACAACGTCGCTTACACTTTTACCGACACTAAGCTAGATGTCGAGTTCTTTTACACGGGTACAACCACTCCCATCGTCGCTTACACTTTTACCGACACTAAGCTAGATGTCGAGTTCTTTACCAAGGGTACAACCACTCCCGTTAGTTCTTTTACAAGGGTACAACAACTCCCGACACACTACGTATTTTAAGGCCTAAAATACTAACCAATCACTTCTATATAAATGACACAAATGAAGTATAAACTGCCAAAGCTTATACATGACCAAGCTACCAAGACTTGCAACTTTTAGAGTTGAAGCTTGTAACTTCTTGAATGATCTTGTGAAGTCCCTTGCTACATAAGAGAATCACACAAATCAAAATGTTACTGAGTTAGTTGAGAGAGTATGTGAAAATATGTCCTAAAGGGGTGTCTCAAAACTAACAAATGGTTTGGTATTTATAGCAAACCATTCTGTAGGTCTGGGGGATCAGGCGGACCCCTCAGAAGGGTTCCGCCCGTGTATCCCCAGGGTACCGCTAGGGCTGCAGTTGGTTTTTGCAATAAATCTTCCAAACCAAACAAGGTCACATCACATTACTCCTAGTCAAACACAAGACTTGTAAGCAAGCATAAGGTTAGTCAAACACTCGTTCTTACCATAAATGTATATGGACAAAGCTTGCCCTAAATGTGATGTGACATTACTATTTTAAGAAATAAATGTGATGTGACAAGACACTTTCTAATTTAAGAAATAAAAACAATGTTTTGTTTAAAAGGAAATGTAAACCTTAGTTAAACAAGACTTAAACACTTAAAGTGATGATTTACTTATAGTTAAACTTCATACTTTGTCATTAACAAAACTTTGCAAAGATCGTAAAATATAAATAACGTTTTTAGGCGATATTTGTATTAACAATCTCCCCCTTTTTGTTGATGACAAAACATAAACTTTATTTATAAGTAAGTCACTAGTTTTAGTGTTAAGTCTTATAAAGTTTTTATAAAAACTTGTTTTTGCAAAGATGAGGTGATAAGCACAAGTTTATATAAATTCTCTCCCTTTTTGTCGAAACAAAAATAAGAGTAGCGAAGCGGAAGTAAGCACTTGATCCCCCTTGGACGATACTCCCTCTAAATGGAGTGCCAAGAGAGGAGACATGGATTTTGATCCTACAAGAAAAAGGTTAGTTGTCGCACAAGACAAGTCCTGAAAGCATTTCATGTTTAAAACACAATTAAGAGTTGTGAAGTGAAATAATACACCACTCATGCACCCCCTTGAATATTACTCCCCTAAATGGAGTATCAAGGAAGGAAAACATGGATAATGATCCTACAAAAAGAAAGGTTAGTTTCAACAACACAAGATATATGTATGGTACCATAGCAAGGTATAGTTCACTTATTATACCTAAATGGTCAACAAACAATGAAAACCTTGTAGTAGAATGAAATTCATTTCATGTAAAATTTTGACTCTTAAAAAGTCAAAGACAAGAAATTTGGATTACACTATCCTACTTCAAAAAATAAAGAAAAACTAAAAATAAACTAAGAACTTAAAAAGCTACAAGAAAATCATCATTTTCCTTAATGAGAAACATTTTCCAAAAACAAGGCTAAGGTTGTTTAAGGATGAAAATTTGGGTTGGATGGTTGTAGCGTGCTTTATTTTGAAGGTTGAAAGGATGACATGGTTTAGGTTTGTTGGTTTAAATGGGAAACATTTTCCAAAAGAAACGGTTTTATTTCATTTTGGAGACTCTAAGGTTGAGGTGTGTGAGACAAGGATTGTAGAAGATCCAAAATGTGGTTTAGTATAAACCTCATTTCTTCGGATAGCTCACGGATTTCCCTTCGACACCCTTCACTAATGTGAGCGGTTCTTTCGCAATGATTGCAATCATGTCGGGGAAAGTTTGGTGGAAGAGTGGTTTGATATGTTGGTGGTGGATGGTTTGAACTTGAAGTAGCAAAGGTGGATGGTTGAGTAGTGTTTTGCTTCCTTCATTTGTTGATTGAAGTGTTGTTTGTAAAACCATAATATGGTTGATTTGAGAGTCAACCATACGTTTGAAGTCATGAAGGTGGTTTAAATGAGTGTCAATCTCATTATGAAGGTTTGGAGGTTTTTCCCATATGGATGCTTCTATTTTCTTATAAGAAGAAAGTAGAGATTCAAAATGTTGGGAAGGTTCTTGTGGTGATGGTTGTTGTTGTTGTGGTGGTTGTTGGTTTTGAACAAAATGGCGGAAGCTTGGTTCGCTGGAAGGATTGCCATGAAGGTCTTTGTAAATCGGGTGAAACACAAATGATTGTGAGTGGGTATGACCTTGATCATTTGGAAAAATGGATGGTCTAGCATAACGGTAAGCCAACCGTTCTACTAATGATGGTTGATGGGGTTCATCATCTAGTTGCACACTAGGTTGTTGTTGGGTTTCCATTTGAGCAATGGTGTCAAAGAATGACAAGGATGGTGGACTTGATGATTTGGGTGATAGGTCTTCTAATGTTTCCAAATAGGGTAGTGGTGATGTTGGAGGTGTATGGAAAAGTTCCATTGGTGTAGGTGTTGGTGATTGAGGTGATGAAGTTTTTATTGGTTGAGCTTGTTGAGAAGGTGATGATGAATCACTTGAAGGTCTAGTTGTTGGAGGAATGGTGGCCATGTTTGTGTAGCAATGTGTTGGAGAGGGTGTTGGAGTATCAAGATTAAGCAATTCTTGAAAGGTAATTACATTGGTATTACAATGTGTTGGGGATTGTGTTGAGGTAGTGAGGTTAAGGAAATCTTGGATAGGTGAAGAAATGTTAAGCGAAGCATTACTTGAAGAAGATGAGCTTGACTTGACGGTTTTGTTGAAGCAACAATGTTTAACACTAATCCTAGTGATTTTTGAGAAGGATTTTGATGACTCGGATGATGTGTTGGATTTTAGTCATTTCAAAGGTGTGGTTTTGATGTTTTGAGAGAAGAAGTTTTAATGGTGATGGTGTGATTCGAATTGTAGCAAAACTTTCAAATTTATAGGATGAAGGAGATGTTGAAATGGGTGTTTGGATTTGATGTTCCACCATTCAAAGATTGAAGTTTCAAATGATTTACAAAGTTTTCATGAACATGTCAAATCATTGCATGTCAATCCAATGGAATAAGGTGGAGTGAAAGACCAACATATGCACTCAATGCTTTGTGATCATGGGATGTGATTTGGTTGAAAATGTTTCAATGGTTTGAAGGATCCTTTAAAAGGGTTCCTTGGGTTAGTTATGTTTGAATTTGAATTTTTGGAGGGAAGTGGCTTCCTAATTGTTTTAGTGAGTGAGAGTTGTTCTAATATGGTTATTGGAGTTAATGGAAGATGTTTCTCACTTAGGATAATGGTTTGACACTTTACAAGTTTTGGACTTAAAGAAAAATGACAAAATTATCTGCAGGTGTCTGGCGGAACCTTCACAATACACAGGCGGAACCCTGTTTTGGGTTCCGTCTGGTCCGTTGGGCCAATTTTGGGTTACCCAGAAATTACATTGGCGGAACCCAATTTTGGGTACCGCCAGGGCTGAATAGTTTGGCAGTCCGCGATTTTGACCCGCGAGACGATTTTCAAATTTTTTGAAAACTCCTAAAATCAAAAAGATAATGTATTTCTGGTTAGGCAATGCAAAAATTAGACACGTAAACATACATATCATAGGACTTTGACCTTGAGGTCGAGGATTTCACTATACTTAGTAAGAATTTCCATAAGCATAAAGAAAATGACAAACACCTCAAACATTTTCATTATGCATACAAGTTCATACAAACATAATCCAACAAACGTAATAAACCATGAAAGTGAAAAACAAACAAATCACGTAGTTTAACACATAAACGGTTCTAAAGTATTCATAAGCCAAACACTCCTTAATCTTCTCACAACCGGTCTATATTCTTATTGAGCTTGTTTAGGTACCTTCCAATGCATTTGAACATTCCTTTGGTTTGCTTGAATTCTTCGGATGCATTGTCAATGGCGGGGAGTGCTTGAAGGTATTCTAGAGGAGGTAACTTAGAGTTAGGAAGTTTATCATCCTCACTCATGCCAGATGATGATGATGATGGTGTAGGTGATCGAGTACGTTTGCCCTTACCTTTGAAAACTCGTTTATCACTTAAAGGAACGAAGATGTGAGGAACGAGAGAATAGTCAAGGCGCATTTCATTATCGTTAGGAGGAATGGGTGAGATTGCTCTAAAGAGGCGGGTAAGAAGCATTCCATAGGGAAGAGCGGTTGTTCCAACTAAGGGTATGTCGGCCATTCTTTTGGCTAGGTAGTAGGCTAAGTTGAAGGGTTGACCGGTGGAAATGCTATAGAGCATGTAGCAAAGACATGTGTTGATATGATCTCTATTTCCTATGGTACTTATGACGTTAGCTCTAAGAATTTCTTCCCATTTCATAAATTGTGGTTTAAGCTCATTGAGCTCCATACCAAAAGGATCCTTATCCACAATATTCCCCGAACGATTCACCCTAGTGGTAGAGGTTCTAAATAAGAGATGTTCCTTAATAGTTTCCTTACTAGAAAGAGGTGTGTCGTATGGATGAAAACGCTCAATCGAGTCAAGGCTTGAAATAGGCCACTTATCCGTGTAGAGACAAGTACCTTCATTTGGGACACCAAAAATTATAGCTAAGTCTTTTAGATTTATGAAATTGGATATTTGATTTGTTGTGAAGTTTAATGATATCTTACCAAAATCATTTGTGGAGAGGTTTATGGTTGCATAGAATTCCAAGATGAACCTAGCACAAATTGGCTCATCGATATCAAGGAGGCAATCAAAGTTAATTGCGCCAAAGTTTTGGCGAATAGATGTTCCTTCTAGAAAGGATGGATCAATGGTTCTACCTTCGTGAACATAGCGTTTTTCTAATGCCTTAAAGGTTTCAACTTGAACCGGGTTGAGACCTTTGGTCCTATGGTGTTTGGGCATGTACTTAAGGGTTTCCTTGTGATCGGATTTGTTTGCGGGAGGCATGTTGATTCTGATGAGTGTGTAAATACTCATCTTTTTTATCGTATCTGAACTGCCAAAACATCCAAAAACACTCAGAAACGCATCAAAATACAGAAATTATTCCAAAAGTGTGTTTTATATGTTTTAGATGCAAAATGTTTAAAAACAAACGGAAACCGAACAAAGTTTGCACAATTGGCAGTTTCAGTCCCTCAAGTTTCAAAAATTGACAAAACTAGTCCCTGAAGGTTTAAAATGAAAGAAAAGTCAACTTTGGTCTTCGGGAAATCAAATTTGTTCAATATTAATTCCTGGATGAAAGTTTTAACAAACTGGCAACTTTTACCCCTCAAAATCCAAAATTGGCATAAAAGGTCCCTGAACTTTCAAAACCTGACAAAATCAGTCCCTGGTGAAAATCTAAAGTTTTCATAAGTGGTCCTTGGATGGTAAATTTCACAAATTGGCAAAAACAGCCCCTTAACTTTGAATTTTGACAAAACAAGTCCCCGGGAAATTTAAAGTGGGAAAATCAACAACAAAGGACCCTTGGAAAATTAATTTGTGGCAAGTTAATCCTTTTGATAACTTTGGAATATTTGGCAAAACATGTCCTCAAGTTTTAGGAAATTACATAATTGGTCCTTATGATTAGAATTTATACAAACCAAACGGACCTATTTTATTATTACAACCCAAAACCAAAAACCAAACTAATCCTAAATCCAGCCCACCTAGCCCAACACAAAGCCCACCCCTTTGTAATATTGTACCAGGTTTGACCCGGTCAAACTCCACCTCAAAACCACTCCACCTCCCTGGCAAAACCACCCACATGTGACCTCTGCTCCCTCATCATCACCTCTCAAACCTGCCACACTCAACCTACACTCCTCCAAACACTAAACTCCAAACCCACTCCCCTGGCATCAATTAACTAAAGAAAAATCCAAATACCATTTTGGCGGCAAAACCTCCCAACGGTCAAGATTGAATTATAGTAATCCTATGGTTATTTTTAATGTTGGGAAAAGACAAGGGAACCCCTAGAAGCCCTAATTTGGATGTATAAATGGTGCTTGGTAGCTGTGAAGGAAGGGGAGTAGTATTAGTTTTAATTTATGTCGACATCATTGTAACTCAGTCTTTTAGTTGTAATTCTTAATCAAAAACTTGTTGTATTCAGTTTCAGTAGTGTAATTTGAACTCTTTTTACCCTTAATTTCAAGTATCCTTTTGAGAATTCATAATTAGCATTTTTAGGTGAAATTGACAAATTCACCTATTATTGTTTACAGTTGTTGTTTGTTGCTCATTTAGCTCAAATTAGTTCCTGTTTAAGCCTTTTTGAAGCTTAAGTTCCATTCTAAGGACATGAGTTCAGTTTTACATAAATACTCAAAAATAATCAATAAATAAGAAAAATGCCAAAAATTTAGTGTGGAGGACAAAGAAAGCAAAAGAGCTTATGGATTTTGGAATATGTTGGTTTAGTTACCTCATGGGAGGCTCTAGGAGGTGACTAGGGTACTTGATTCATCATTGGCAGTTGGAATCCACTTGTAAGCTCAATTCTGAATTCTTAGTTTTTACTGTACAATTGATCATCATCAACTGTCTATGAGATTTTTGTGATTAATTAGTGATATGTTGTGATAATATTGTTTAATATAGTTTGTTTGTTCCTTGGATTTGTTAGCTACTTAGTTTTGAATCTTAACTGTCCAATATTAGCATAAGTAGTAAATTAGGTCATTTGTTGTTATGATTATTATTCATGTGCCCATTTAAGTAGATTGAAACATTATAAGTGCTTATGGACCCTTGAGTTGGGCTGAATCAGTATCACTCTTTGAAATTCATCATGTCATAGTTGTTAAGGGGTGTTTGGATCCATCTGTTTAGCTAAGGTTTTGTGGCTTTTATTAGTCTATAGCAACTCTGACATCTTGCTTAGGGGTAAACTGAAACAGTCAAAGCTTAATGGTGGTAGTTTTTAAGTAAAAGTCAAAAATCCCTTTGAACCTCATTAATTCTATATCTGTTGAGTTTTTGGGATCCATAACCATGTTAGTAGTTGTAAATCTTGTTCATCTAGCTTAGTTCAGTCTCATATTAACCTTAAACATCATTTGTAGTAACCTAGGACCAAATCTCAGAAAAGTCAACTGAGCATGAAAATGGAAAAAGTCAAATTGGTGGTTGTCAGTTTTTTCTAAAAATGGTAAGAATTATTTAGATTTTTGTAATTAGATTTAGCCCTTGAAATTATCAGGGCTTGAAGCCTCCCAGCTCAACTTTGATTTCCCAATCCTATTTCATTTTTGTGATTTTTTTGGTGGTGTCCATATCTGATCAAACACACCTGCAGGGGGAGTATTCTCTCCTGCATCAGCAGGCTGTTCCAACACCCCATCTTCCAACCTCCCCCTAGGCTTCATTAGTGGGCCCCACAAGACCAAATTTGGTTCTCTGAATAGCTCTCCCAGCTGTCTAGAGGAATCCAACCTTGTTCTGAGCTCCCAAGCCCTTGCCCTCAGCTAAATTAGGCCTGGTAGTTGACCATTTGGACCTGTTTGGTCTGTGGTGTTTAAGGATTGCTTATTGCTTATCACAGCTTATGGCTTGAGCTTTTCCTCTTCATTTTTGTTTGTTCCAAGTTCTTGTATGTTGTTTTAGCTTATATATCATGGTGGCAGCTTATGGTTAGCTTATTCAAGCTTTTTCAAGCTTATTTGACCAAAAAAAAGTCAACTGTTGAGCTTATTTAAGTCCATAGTGCTTATTTTTGATCCACAGCCAAACTTTCTTTTTTAAAGTTGTTTATTTTTAGTCTATAAATAGTTTTGTAAAAGAAAATTCCAAAAAAGTCAAAATTTAAAATAGTGATAGCTTCTATTTAAGCCATTTGGCTTATTTTCAGCTTTTTCAAAAAGCAACTCTCATTTTTATAATTTTCCTAGGTTCCTGTAGCTATAAAATAATTTCTGTAATTTTTTCATATTTTTCTCTTTTCATTTAGTATTTTTAATAATTAATGTTAGTTTAAATTAATTAATAATTAGTTTTTAATTAATAATAATTATTTAAAAAGTCTAAATAATAGATTTTCTGTTTTAAAATTAGTTTTATAATATTTTAGATTTTTCTAGATTTAATTTTCATTTTTCTAGTTAAATTTCATAATTTGTTATAATTTAGTGTAAATTAAATAATTAAAAGTAAATAGGAAAATAGTAATTAATTAATAATAATTATATAAATAGTGTAAAAATTATTTTTCTTTTTCTAAAAATTATCTTTTATCATTAGGATTATAAAAAGTTAATTTTCATAGCTGTAGGATTTTTATTGAACAAAACTCGCGTTTTATCTCGTACGTTAACGTAAATTTAAATCTAACGTACGCGTTTTTAGACTTAGCTCACATTTTTAGTATATCTGATCATCAGTAATTGTTAACATAGTATTTCTAAGTTATTTTCATTCCTCATCTCATAGCGTAATCATTCAAACCCTTTTATACCTTTTCCTGTCCAAATTCACCCGATCACAAACCCGTTTTTATACCATCACACCTCGTCGGGACATAACGACCCGGGGAAACCCTATACTTCCATGGAGCATTGATTCTAAGGAGTTTGACTATATTGACCACATCCGTGGTTGACTTTAGTTGACTGCTTTTGCCTCAATCAATTCCTAGAAAACATAAAATTATATGTTAATGACTTTTAACAATGTGGATGTTCTAATGTGTTCCTATATGCAAAACAATGTGGAGACTTGGTTATCTTGACTCATTTTGATTCCCAAATTGTTTTGTTATGCGAATTTTGTTGTAAAAACAAAAGATAACCAACACTCTCCTAATTGAATGTGTCTTCGATTGAATGTACCCGAAAATACATATTAGTTATGTATCCCCTTTAGCATTCAAGAGATAGTATGCAAGTGATGTTTAAATGATGTTTTTCATTTGTTTTAACAATGTGGTGATGAATCATATTCTAATTTTGGATGCGATTTTTGAAAGACAATGCACTTGGTGTGTTTGGCAAATCAAAGTAACAATAAAAAGGATATAATTCTTAACTAATGGAAAACATTATTGACTAGCCACCAAGTTTTTCATGAATCAATAAGTTTTATGCATAAACCCTAAGATTCTAGTTAATGATTGTAAACAAGAATGTTATATTTGAATCAAAAATGCAATTGTGATTAGAATACTTACAAAGTTAGTTGGATTTGAAGAGATTGGATTGAAAGCCCTAAAATTCGTGAGGATATGTGTTTTTGAGAGGGTGATGGCTGTTTGAAAGTTAATGTTAAAGTTAAGAGGGTGTTTGGTTTTGAAATTAAAAATAAAACAATCTGTGGCTTTGGCGGACCAGGCGAAACCAAAAAATGGGTTCCGCCCGTATGGTCTGAGGGTGCCGTGGGAGCTGCAGGGAAAAACTCAAAAGGAATTGTCTTGATTTTTGTGGTTTTATCCTAATGTTCAAAACTAAGGTTTTAGGTCTTATGAGTCTTTGACTAAGCCTAGGAATTATGAATGGTTCACATTCAAGAGATTTTGTGAACACGTTGATGGAATAGTTAACGTAGAAGACTTTCTTAGTTAAGACGTTTCTCAATGAACAATCTTACCAAGACGATGATGATGGATCACAATATGTCTATTAAGAACATAAAGGGTTGAATTGTCGCCGAAATCGATGCTTCCTTTGTTGAAGGGATAACAATGTTTATGAGATGAATTCCGTTGTCGACATGAGTTAGCTTACTCAAGTGGAGCTTGTTGATGTGCTTCTTCATCTGATACTTAGTTAGAGAACCTCACGCGTTTTGGAGAATCATTGGGTAAGTAGGTATACAAGAGCAAGTACCACTTGTGCTTTTCTTATCAACTTATTACCGACAAAATTCCATTTTGCATACACTATGGTTTCTATTCCAGTTCTTTTGGGATACCATAATCCTAGTTGTGTAGTACCTTATGATGTATCCAAACAAGCTCAACTAAAGAGTTGTTTAAGGATCTTCTTAAACACGAGCACATAGACAAATGCTAAACATAATGTTGGATCTAATTCTTATGATAACAAGTAGTCTTTCGAACATTTCTCTACGTTTAGTTTTACCTATGGATTTACTAATCTCATTCTTGACAAGTCATCAATAACTTAACCATTGAAAACAAGAGAGTAACTAAGAATGTCTTTAAGTTAAAATCCCTTGCTTTTGGAGCTTGCTTTTATTATCAAAAAGGCTTTCAAATGTTGACACTTATAATCACATGATTACTTTGAAACGTATATTTTGTTTCACTAGTTGTTTTACTCTAAATTCCAAAAATTGTTTTTGTTGAAATTTTTTAGACACAACTATGATCTATAAATCAAGTTTTATAACTATTGTCAATTTTGCTTGATTCAATGTTTGACTCAAGGTGAGAAGATGTTATTTTGTACTTTTACTCCATGCTTGTCTTGCCATCATTGGACTTTCGACTAAGTCATCATCTACCAAAGATGATATCTTAGAAGGAGGAGATTACTCGTTAAATGTTATATTCAACGACTCCTCGACTCTTTAGGTTTTCTTACTTAAGAAACTATGAACTCTATTTGTTTTGAAAAAGTCCAAGAGGTACAACATCATGAGACTAACGTGTCACATTTGATGTGTAAATCCTAGATGTTGAAAACTCATTTTATTTCACACATCCAAATGTATGCTTGTGTGATTTATTTCCCCTTGTGTGTTTTATGTGTGATTATCACAAAAGAGTGATTGAAAAAAAAAACACAATTAAAGACTCAAAGTATGGTGTTTGAAAAAATTGTTTAACAAAGGTTTGTTTTGCAAGCATCACAAAAGTGTGAGACATTTTAACACTTAGGAAATTCTTAGTTAGTTCATTTGTAAGCAAGAGTTGAGTGAGACATACTCAAGAGTTTTTCGTGTTTATCTCTTGATGGTTAAAGAACCAAAACACCTTATATCTCCTACTAATACTAATGACCAAATTCCTTGTCGCATAGAATCTAATCTTAGTTATTACTAATAGCATGTAAACACATTAGAGTATACTAACAACACATATTCCAACACATAATGCTAGAAACAAGAGACAATCAAAGTCAAGTTGAAGTAATGCGTACCTTTTAAATTGCATAGAGATGCTATCAAGAGGATAAACATTACGCGTAAAATCTTGGTTTGATGACACGCTTTGAAACTCAATAACTCATGTATCTAAGAAGGTTAGATAATCATGTAAAAGCATAGAGCATGATAATCTTAATCCTTTTATCATGAGTTTCCATTAGAGATTGAATTATCTCTAAATCTCTCTTCTAGGTTTGACAAATTTTACTTGTGTTACTTTACTAGTTGATGGTGCTTTTGAGTTAAATTCTAATCCGGTTTTATCTTTAAACAACCTATGACTCCTCAACAATCTTTCAAGAGATTTTGAGCTTTCATCAATTTTAACTAATATTTTTCCTTTCTCATTTTGCTTTTTAATCTTATGTTTGTAATCTAGACATAATTTACATTCTAGATCAATTTCAACATTACTCTCAATTCTAGACATTTTATCTTCTAACAAGATTTCCTTTTCAAAGATATTCTTAAGAGATTTTGAAGATTCGTTCTTGAAGATAGTTTTTAGGTCCATGTTGCATAAACGTTTAGACTCATTTTCTAGTTTAGAAAACTCTAGGATAAATTTGTCAAAGCAAAAGTGTTTGGTTTCAAAATGTACCTTGCTTGATGTTTTATATAGTTGAGAATCACAAACCGGATGGTTGGCTTCATCTTCATCCGTGTTATTCCATGAATCGTAAGCAAGTCCACTAAGAGCTCGACATGAGTAATCATCTTTACTTACACCTTCATTTAAAACATTTAAACTAGTAGTACATGTATTTATCTCAACTAAATGTCTATCTATTAATATTTTTAAGACTTCTAATTCATATGTGAGATCAAATTGATCATCTTTGACTTGACATATTTCTTGATTAAAGTTTAACATATTTTTCCAAATATCATTAGCCATTTGACAAAAATACATTCTTTCATATTTGGTACTAAAGCTTTATAAATCATTGTTTTAGCTTTAGTATTTTTATCAAGTTTAAGATAGTTATCTTTGGTTTTCAAAACTTGTTTTCTCTGGTTTGAAATCACCAAAAGAAATAATATGTCAAAGATCTTGATCAATTGATTTCACATAGTTTTCAAAATTACTTTTCCATTTACGGAAGTTTTCTTTTTCAAATAGCGGTGGGTTTTGAATAGGTTGCCCTTCTTTGAGATTTTCAAAATCCATGGATCGATCCAAGTTTTAAAATACATTATATTTTAAAGATCTTGAGTAACGTAGCTCTTGATGCCAATTGTGGAAAACTAGAAGGGGGGTTGAATAGTTTACCGCTTTTTTAAATCCTTTTTACCTTTAATATCCTTAAAAACTTTATGTTTGCTTAAAGATATAAACACAACGTTATATGTTTGATTCTTTGAAAAGCTTTTCATGTGAATAACAATACTAACTTTACTAGTTTCATACTTTGAAAAGCTTTGCTTGTGATGATCCTAACTTTGCTTGTTTAGTTCTTTGAAAAGCTTTACTTTTGTTTGAAGATATAAACACATCTTTACTTGTTTAGTTCTTTGAAAAGCTTTATATGTAACTAGCACTTCTGACAAAAGAACAACATGTAATAAGCAAAGATAAAGAAAGAAACGATCAAACCACGACATGATTGTTTATCGTGGTTCGGCTACAAGGACTCTTTTTCCTTGCCCTACATCCACGCCCCGAGTTTCCAACTCGAGAGTTATAAGTACTAATCAACAATCTCCTTTCACCGGCGGAGAAAACCTTTACAACGTCGCTTACACTTTTACCAACACTAAGCTAGATGTCGAGTTCTTTACGAAGGGTACAACCAATCCCGTTAGTTTTTTTACAAGGGTACAACAACTCCCGACACACTATGTATTTTAAGGCCTAAAATACTAACCAATCACTTCTATATAAATGACACAAATGAAGTATAAACTACCAAAGCTTATACATAACCAAGCTACCAAGACTTGCAACTTTTAGAGTTGAAGCTTGTAACTTCTTGAATGATCTTGTGAAGTCCCTTGCTACATAAGAGAATCACACAAATCAAAATGTTACTGAGTAAGTTGAGAGAGTATGTGAAAATATGTCCTAAAGGGGTGTCACAAAACTAACAAATGGATTGGTATTTATAGCAAACCATTCTGCAGGTCTGGCGGATCAGGCGGACCCCTCAGAAGGGTTCCGCCCGTGTATCCCCAGGGTACCGCCAGGGCTGCAGTTGGTTTTTGTAATAAATCTTCCAAACCAAACAACGTCACATCACATTACTCCTAGTCAAACACAAGACTTGTAAGCAAGCATAAGGTTAGTCAAACACTCTTTCTTACCATAAATGTATATGGACAAAGCTTGCCCTAAATGTGACGTGACATTACTATTTTAAGAAATAAATGTGATGTGACAAGACAATTTCTAATTTAAGAAATAAAAACAATGTTTTGTTTAAAAGGAAATGTAAACCTTAGTTAAACAAGACTTAAACACTTAAAGTGATGATTTACTTATAGTTAAACTTCATACTTTGTCATTAACAAAACTTAGAAAAGAACGTAAAATATAAATAACGTTTTTAGGCGATATTTGTATTAACACAGGGGTATTCTTAGATTTGACCGGGTAAAGGCATGAGTATACAGGCCCACATACGCTTTTGGGGCGTCATAGATGCTCTGACTATTTTTTGGGAGATTAACTTTGTGTTGTTTGGGTATTGGGTAATCATCTAGAAAGAGGGCTAGGGCTTCTCTTGAAAGAGTACATTTTTGTTTTCTTATAATACGTTTAGCATCCATGCTCATGGCTACCTGGTAATACCTAAAGGGCCTAACTACAAGATGGGGGAAGAGTTTACCTTTTGATTGTTGCAGATAAACACGTCACAGCTTTGTGAAAGTTGCAGAGGAAAAAGTTGTGGTTTAGAATTTGAGAGTGCACCGGTATTTATATTACACATAATTATATCTACTCAGCACTTTAAATTTTGAAAGATGGTTGAGCTTACCAATAATTATGCCGTTACATTCTTCTGTTCAACGGATAAGTCATAAGCATGCGCATTTAATGCGTCTTTGTATTTCAAAAATTTCTTCTTATCCAATTTTCGAGGATATGGTGAAAGCATTGAACTATGATAGAGTTGAAAGCCACATATTCTTGTGCGCATATCTAACTTTTAACTGGGGGGCTTGATGATGTACCCTCCGATTAGCTCGAAGGATCCCCCTTCGAGTCTGATCGCAACCTACATAATCGAAGGCTCTGGCTACCCTCTTTAAACTTTCTTTGGCGTAAAACTAATCATCAATGATCTAGTTACCAAGTGGGAATTCTCCAATCGAAGGATTAAGCCCTTCGGGGTATCTCTCGATAAGTTTTAAGGACGGAACGATACCAAGTCCAAATATTGGTGAGACCAAGTTTTACCCACGTCTCCTCTTTCTCTTTAGCTCCCCCGCCAAACCAGGAGGAGTGGGACACTAAACCCTAGCGGTTACCACAAATCATGGGACGCCCCCATGATCTCTCTTAAATGTGTGACCACTCTCCAGGACCGTTTTCTTCACATATAAATAGTCCTGGACGATGACAAATCTGGTATGCAATCTCTCTCACCTTACTTTACTACATTTACACTTAAACTCTCATACCGATCACTTATTCACATGCCGGAGGTGGTTCGCAGGGTCCAACCCCTGCGCAATCACTTAACGCAGTGTTTTAGTATTTTTATTTCAGGTTATATCCGAGCTTGGCGTAATCACAACACCCCTCATTTCCTTTGATCACCATCGAAGGCCTGGTAGTGCGAATTATTGTACAATCACTAACCTATAAAACCTTAAAGATTCCTAATCCTATTTTTCTAATTCCACGAGGGTTTCTTAAATAGCCTAACTTAGTGATCTAAGGTATTCTATACTTAAGCTTATATTTTCTAGGGATATCCTAATGTTATTTCTAACATCAAATATGGGAATTCTAAATAACATTTGGGTTTTATTAAGGGGATGGGGAAAACTAACTTGGAAAAATAATAGTAATCTAAAGAAATAAAAAGGAAAAGGATAGGAATATGCTTGTATATGACTATCATATATTTGCATATGGGATAGTTAGGGGTAGAATCTCTAACTAGGAGGGAAATAGCTTAAGAAAGCTAAGGAAGTAGTGAGGGTTTAGAGATCAGAGGAGAAAGAATTCAGATCTCTATGGTGTAGAATAAGAATTCTCACCATTGATAAGGGAGAGTGTTTGAAAATGATTGGGTTTTAGGGAAGGAGGAAGTATGAGGGGAGTTTAAAATAGTTTAGATATTCTATGTATCTAAGGCATCGGGATAGTTTTCCTAAATTCCTAGGGGTAAGGGTTAAGGGAAGGTTATAATAAGTACCTAACTTGTCATGTTCTATGGTTTATATCTATTTTCCTAAGGGGTTACTATTGGGTTAGGGATGACCTAAAGTAATGTGGGAGAGGTATACCTAAATCTAGTTTATCTAATTTATCCTAATTGAGGGGCACTAGGTAGTTTCTAAAACCTAACTTATTTTATTGATTTCCTATCTTACATATCCTATAGGCACTAACTATTTTAGGGTATAAAAGGCATATTACTTAGGGGTTTCTAAGGTTTTCCTAATTCCAAGAGTTTGTGTTTTCTAGGTTTGATTGATAATTTTCCTCATCATTATCTATTATCTTTTCTAAAGTACAAATCCTAATTCCAAGAGTTTGTGTTTTCTGTATTTTAGCTACTTTAAAACGGTTTTCTTGTAAGGTATTTCTTAAACTACTATAGTCAGGTTGATTACCTAAGTTATTAGCATGACCTTTTTCTATCTTCTCAAGAAGGTTAAGGAAAATCTATTATTTAAAATTTCTTCTAATTGATTTTCCTCATTTTCTAAAGTTGTCCTAGAGGGGTTTTCTCCAAATTCATCTTTCCAAGATGAAATGGGAGGGTTTACTAAGTAAGGGGTATGTCCTAAGTTGTAGGGTTGCCTAAGGTCATATCTAGGGGTATAGGTAGGGATAGGGTTTCTAGGTATACATGGTTCTCTAGAGAGAAAGAAACCATGGGGTTCTAATCTAGATGTGGGGAATAGTGGGTGTATAACAGGGTTTAGGGGAGGAATAGGTGATGCTTTAGCATAGAAATTTCTTAAGTGTTTTAAATGAGGGTTATCTAAGGAAGGTGTATATCCTGAGGGTGAAGGTATATCTAAACTATTCCTAGAGTCTTCTAAGTGATTTGGAATATAGGGTTTAGAGGAATAATCTAGTACATTCGGAGATGGAATATCATTCTCCGGATGTAAGCTAGATGAGACGGGGGTAGAGCAGTGGGGAGTAGACATAACTATATAATAGTAAAAATACTGTAAATCATTTAGCAGTTAAGCAGGCAATTATTATACTAACCTTAGCACGTATAGTTACGGAGGATGGCAGAGGTACTGAGGACTATCACGTATCCTAGTGTGTTGTAGGTTTGGATGTATATCAAGCTTTAGTTATCTTGTTTAAGTTTCTTAAGTTATTGTCCTTAGATTTGTTAATGTTTTAGATATAATATAAAACCATTCGGGCCATCACAATCCAGAAGTATATGACTCCTCACATTAAGCTCCCTACTATTGTATCATGTTATCAACATAATACCGTTCGGGCCATCATAATTCAGAAGTTAATACTCCTCACGTGAAGCTCCCTACTATTGAGCTATACTGTTATTAAGTTAAGTTATAACCATAACACCGTTCGGGCCATCATAATCCAGATGAACATGCAATAATTGTTTGAGGAGCCAGGGCACTTTAATTCGTAAACCCAGCAAACTCGTCAAAACGAAATATCCACATGGTACTCCTCACATGAAGCTCCCTACTATTGTGTTATGCTTCTAACTTTAATTAGGTTTTATATTTATATATATATTCACTTTATACCCTTATAGTTAATATATTTACATTTTCTACCCTAAACTTATAATACTTATATTATTTATACTTATAAATATCTATACTTGACACAATTAGTCCCTAGACTTCTATATTTTTAGAAAATGACATAATTAACCCTTGGACTCATAAGTTTTTTATATTTACCATTTAGACCTTTAACTTTATAATATTTGCATAACTAGACCTTTTTAGTTTATAACTTATTTTAGTTTCTATCCTAAGGTTTTTATACTTTGCAATCCCCACCAGGCAGTGCACCTGACCGATGTAGTATAGTGTTGTGGCAAGTACCGGAGAATTGATCGTTCTCTCGGGGAATAGTGTCGTTAGGATCAAAACTTAATTAAACTAGGTCTAAAGGTGAGGGATGATTCATTTTGTATTTTTATAGTTTTTTAGAAAGCAAGTAAAAATCTCGGGTATTGGAAGAGTGGGCGGAATTAGTTGCTAGTCAACTAACCCAAATAACTACAAATGCAATAAAAATAAAATAACAAGAAAGTAAATATTGAGAAAAACAATAATAAGAGAAACGTGTTTACTTAGATTTCACTGCTCCCTAGCTATCTTTCATTAGTTGAATAGTTTGTTACAATTGCGTGGAGGACGGGTTTTATTCCTTAATACAATTCGTGGGGCCGTGTACGATCTTCCCCATCTCTACAAGTTTCTACCTCTTCCTATGTCGAGCCGACAACTAGCTCCTAACATGGCGTCCTTAGTAGTCACTCATGCATTAAATACAACCATAAAAATCGTAGTACACAAACGATTCATGTTTCTTAAGATGTTCAAGCATGTTACCAATTGGAAGTCTGCCAGTTTTCTTAAGCCTAACATCGATATCAATCATCCAATACAATTAATAACAAATAATCAACCAACAATCAATAGCTAGGTTTCATTACATCTAAGCAAATACAAACAAACCTAGCCTACCATGTTAAAGTAAAGACAAGCGTAAGATAGAATCAAATAACACATAGAAATATTGAATGATTATTGGAAGACTTATCTTTATTGACACATGAATGAAAGAAGAGTGAAAAACCCTGTAAAATTCGACCTAGGGTTTGTTCCCAAGTTCTCGTAAAAGTTCTCTCAAAAGTTCTCTCTCCAATGAATGAAAATTAGAAAACTATATATAGAGATTACAGGTCTGACGGCGTCATGTTATGATCCTGACGCCGTCAACTTGCCGTCAATGCTTTCCTCGGATTGCCTAGATCCAGATCTGACGCCGTCATGTGTTATTCCACTCTTGGCCGTCACTTGTAAATTGCTCATGACGGCCTTGGTGACGCCGTCACTCTTTAATTCCCAAAAATGTTCTGGCGCGTCTCGTGTAACTTTTTATCCACCTCTTTGCCAACACGTGACGCCGTAACCTCCAAAGCGTGACGCCGTCAGGTACTATTTCCAGCTTGATTTGGAGACTTTGCCCTTTTCTTCACTTTTTGCTCCAAAAACGTCCAAAATCTTCCTTTTCCAGATTTCTTCTCCAAAGTACCTAAAATGACAAAAGGAATGATTTGAGGCAATATTCGATCAAATAATCACGACTTAGGGCTTAAATGACCCCCTAAAAGCGTTACACTTTTCGTCTCATCAAATACCCTTACACTTGAGATTTGCTTGTCCTCAAGCAAATGCGCTTTTATTCTAATCAAAATACAAGCTGGGGGTCATTTAACACTAATATAAAAGTAATTGCAACAAATAATCATTCCACTTCAACCAAAACAAGCACGGAAATTATATGATACGTGGGAATCGCATCAGGCTTTACCTCTCGAGGGATCTTGAGAAGCTTATAACCCCCACCAGGCAGTGTACCTGATCGTTGTAGTATAGTATAGTGACAAGTACCGGGGGATTGATCGTTCAACTCAGGAATAGTGTCGCTAGGATTAGAAAGCCTAAAAACTAGGTCTAGAGGTGAGGGATGATTCTTTTTGTATTTTTATATTTTATAAAAGCACTTAAAATCTCGGGTTTTGGAAGAGTGGGCGGAATTAGTTGCTAGCCAACTAACCTAAATGACTAAAGATGCATTCAAAATAAAATAACAAAAATGAAATGGAACTAATTATACTAGTGTGGTGTAAACAATGATGAGGAAATTTGTGTTTACTTAGGTTTCATTACTCCCTAGATATCTTTTACAGGTTGATAGCTTGTTTCAATTGCATGGATGACGGGTCATATTCCTTAATACTCGTTGTAGGGTCATGTACAATATTCCCTAACTCTATAGGATCCTACTTCACTCCTATGTCGAGCCATTAGAAGCTCCTAACATGGGATCATTAGAATTCTCCTACGCATTAAATACAAGCAAAAATCGTAGTACACCTCCGATCATGTTTCTTAAGACGTTCAAGCAAGTTACCAATGGAAGTCTGCCAGTTTTCTTAAGCCTAACATCGAATACAATCATCCGTAACAACTATAAACAAACAATCAACCCATAATTAACATCTAGGTTTCACTACATCTAAGCAAACACAAAGGAAATCTAGCCTAGCATGTTAAATTGAAGACAAGCGTAAGATATATTCAAACAACCCATAGACATATTGAATGAATTGAAAGAGTACTTATCTTTAATTGAACATGAAAGTTTCAAAGGGTTGAAACCCTTGAAAAATCTGGAAAGTTCGACCTAGGGTTTTCCCTCGAAGTTGCACCCTCCAAAGTTACACACTAATGAATGAATTATGGAAAACTATACATAGATTACAATGGGTGACGGCGTCATGTATTGGGTTGTGACGCCGTCAACTCGCCGCCATAATAGAAATCGTATTGCCTAGATCTGATTTTGACGTCGTCATGTGTAAATTTCTTCTGGGCCGTCACTAATACTTGGACCATGACGGCCTTGGGTGACGCCGTCATGTCCAATGCACAAAACTCTCTGGATCGTCACGTGTATTTCCCACATCCACCTCTTTTGTTACTCTTGACGTCATCAGGTACTGTTCCCAGCAAGGAAAATTAAGACTTTGCCGTTTTCTTCACTTTTATGCTCCAAAAACGTCCAAAATGCTTCCTTTTCCAGATTTCTCTCCAAAAGTACCTAAAATGACAAAAGGAATGATTTAGGGCAATATTTGATCAAATAATCTTAAATTCGGGCTTAAATGACCCCCTAAAAATGGTTCATTTTTCGCCTCATCAAATACCCTTACACTTGAGATTTGCTTGTCCTCAAGCAAATGCGCTTTTATTCTAATCAAAATACAAGTTAGGGGTCATTTAACACTAATATAAAAGTAATTACAACAAATAATCATTCCACTAAAGAACAAAGGCAAGCACGGAGGTCATACATTGCACCTCACAAATAGTGTTTAGATACTCACATCTCTCGGGTGTAATAAAGTATATATCACAATAAGGAAATGGAAAACATCTCTCACTACCTGTCATAGCAAAATAGATTACCATAGGCTTGGAAAAGGATCAAACCTCCACCACTTGGCGTAAGCACCTAGGATAAACTATCAAAGAGGTCTTTCAAAGGGTTATAACGTTAGGTGTAGGGATATGGAATACACGGTTTTGTTGGATAAAAGCAATATTTACTGGTGGCGAGTTAATCTTCTTGGTTAATTACATGTACAATATGGCGTTGCTAAGCCAAGACTAGACTCGACTTAAGCTAGTAAATCAAACATAACAAAAACATAAAATAAACATAGAATGAAACGGGATGGTAGTCCGTATGTTTTTTCTCTTTTCTTTTTCTATTTTTTTTTCTTTTTCTTAATTTTTCGATTTTTTTTTTATTTTTTTATTTTTATTTTTTTTATTTATTTTTTTTTGCATGCACTCTTACCCTACCATCCAAAATAATACATCATAGGGGATGTACATTCCCATTACACTTGAATTTTTTACATACTTTACAATAAACTACTCTAATGACTCGAATCAAGTCAAAACACTTGGAGTACTTTTTAAGATTAACGCACATGTGGGGGTAATAATATGATGTTCTTCCTCATTACTCCATAACACAAGTAGTTTACCCATGAGTCCCAATCGTCCCAAAACAATATGTACAAGATATGACTCGACTTAGCAACCTTGTAATCAACTAGATAATTAACTAAGGGTTTAAACATGTAACAATAATGCACTAAAGATGAGTGCATACACGGAAGGCTAAGGCGATTTGGGTGTACATTTGGGTGGGTTGTAGCAAATTCTTCCTTTAAGTAAGATGCTTAAAGTTTGAAACGAAAAGATAGGCTCGGAGGGGTGTACTAGGGGTTTCGTGTACTAAAAATGAGTACAACGCTAAGGTGTGAGAAAAATTAGTTGACTTTACTAGCCAAGTAATATGACTTAAATGGTCAAGTAATTATGATACGGGTTTAACACAAGGGTAATCCTAATGCCTCTTATCATGTAGTAAATCCTACCACACGAATGTAGTCTCACTAGCGGTCTCGGGATGCATCACTAACGCAAGTTCTAGAATCTAAATGCTACCGGTACACTCATAAGCACTAATAATGAATGCTTTTCCTATCAAATCTAAAGGCGAACCTCACATATTTGGGTGGAAAATTTTTCTGAATGATACAGTTTTGTGCTAGTCATACAACTCCTATCCATGAGACGCTTGCTAAGGCTAAAGTTTCACTCCTAAATTTTGTAAAAAATTTTAAATTTGGCGCTAAAATTACACTAACAAGTATTTCTCTTAGTTTTATTACACACCTATCATCAAACAAACAAACTCAAGTGCAATTGTATCATATAAGGTATCATCATTTACCCTCCCCTTACACTTAGGATGAACATTGTCCCCAATGTTCAAATAAAGAATGTAAAAGTGAAATAGGTAAAAGAATGAAAACAAATACTCCCCTGATTCGTTCGGTGTGGATAGTGTGTCAACAAGGTTATATCTTCCTCCAAGAAAATGAACATTCAAAGTTTCCCTTCCAGAAAAATAAATCATCTTCTTGTCATATATAACCTGTTAAACATGAGAAAACACAAGGCAACCTTGCGTAAAATCGGCGGCAATCTATATATACTAATAAGCCCTAGAAAACAAATTAAGATATAATGCTTGTGGAATGAATGTTTGCAGATTTCCTGGAGTTTATAAAACTAAAGAATTAACAAAAACTTTAAGACTCCGTTAGAAAAACAAAACTCGCAAAATTTCCAGAATTTTACACATGACGCCGTCAGGAGTTAACTCCTGACACCGTCAGAAGTGACCTGCAGAAATCTTTACGTTAAGTTTCCGGAAAATTTCTGGAAAAACTTATGTCCTACTTCCTGGAAAATCCTACAAAACATCATTGTGACTCGATATAAGCATGTGACTATAACAAATACTAATACACATGTTCATTTAATATTGTGGTGAATCATGATCAATTTCGTTTTTAAAAACAAATTTGGGGTTTCCCCTTACACTTAGCTTTTGCAAAATACCTTTATATAAAGTTAAGACGAAGTTAAACAACAAAATAAAGCATTTTCACAATTTTAGTATGAAACATGATCTACCAACAATAAAAATAAAGCATGCATACGGAAGCAAATAACAGTCAAACAAATAAAAATCACACAAGACATGGGTTGCCTCCCAAGAAGCGCTTTTCTTTATTTTACGAGTCTTGTAGCCAGACTCAAGGTCATGGGCTATTGTGTGTCGCTTATGCTCACATACCCTAGGGTGAGCCATCTAATAGTCGCCTCATCTTTCTTATAGTCATCACTTAGCTCTAAACATACGTGATAATACATTTTATTCTTTTTATGAGGATATTTAAGCCCTTTTCTTTTATCATTCCCACTTAGCATTTCTAGGGGTGGATACCGACTACATTTCTCTACAGAAAAATCCTTGAACCTAGGGTGTGCATGGGGCATTTGGTAAACAAAATATTCATCCCCATCCGAGAATGTAATTAAACCTTCCAAAAGTTTTTCATCAAGGTTGGTTACCCTTTTGAAGGGTTTCCCAAACACAACTTGGGTTAACTTACTATCGATAAATTCTCCGGCAACGGCGCCAAAAACTTGATACGTGGGAATCGCACCAGGCTTTACCTCTCGAGGGATCTCGAGAAGCTTACAACCCCCACCAGGCAGTGTACCTGATCGTTGTAATATAGTATAGTGACAAGTACCGGGGGATTGATCGTTCAACTCAGGAATAGTGTCGCTAGGATTAGAAAGCCTAAAAACTAGGTCTAGAGGCGAGGGATTATTCTTTTGTATTTTTATATTTTATAAAAGCACTTAAAATCTCGGGTTTTGGAAGAGTGGGCGGAATTAGTTGCTAGCCAACTAACCAAAATTACTAAAGATGCAATCAAAATAAAATAACAAAAATGAAATGGAACTAATTATACTAGTGTGGTGTAAACAATGATGAGGAAAGTTGTGTTTACTTAGGTTTCATTACTCCCTAGATATCTTTTACAGGTTGATAGCATGTTACAATTGCATGGATGACGGGTCATATTTCTAAATACTAGTCGTAGGGTCGTGTACAATATTCACTAACTCTTTAGGATCCTACTTCACTCCTATGTCAAGCCGTTAGAAGCTCCTAACATGGGATCATTAGAATTCTCCTACGCATTAAATACAACCAAAAATCGTAGTACACCTCCGATCATGTTTCTTAAGACATTCAAGCAAGTTACCAATGGAAGTCTGCCAGTTTTCTTAAGCCTAACATCGAATACAATCATCCGTAACAACTATAAACAAACAATCAACCCATAATTAACATCTAGGTTTCACTACATCTAAGCAAACACAAAGGAAATCTAGCCTAGCATGTTAAATTAATGACAAACGTAAGATATATTCAAACAACACATAGACATATTGAATGAATTGAAAGAGTACTTATCTTTAATTGAACATGAAAGTTTCAAAGGGTTGAAACCCTTGAAAAAGCTGGAAAATTCGACCTATGGTTTTCCCCACTCAAAGTTGCACCCTCCAAAGTTACACACTAATGAATGAATTATGGAAAACTATATATAGATTACAATGGGTGACGGCGTCATGTATTGGGTTGTGACGCTGTCAACTCGCCGCCATAATAGAAATCCTATTTCCTAGATCTGATTTTGACGCCGTCATGTGTAAATTTCTTCTGGGCCGTCACTAATACTTGGACCATGACGGCCTTGGGTGACGCCGTCATGGCCAATGCACAAAACTCTCTGGATCGTCACGTGTATTTCCCACATCCACCTCTTTTGTTACTCTTGACGCCGTCATTAAGGGAGTTGTGACGCCGTCAGGTATTGTTCCCAGCAAGGAAAATTAAGACTTTGCCGTTTTTTTCACTTTTATGCTTCAAAAACGTCTAAAATGCTTACCAGATTTCTTTCCAAAAGTACATAAAATGACAAAAGGAACGATTTAGGGCAATATTTGATCAAATAATCTCGAATTCGGGCTTAAATGACCCCCTAAAAATGGTTCATTTTTCACCTCATCACACTAGCACCTCACAAATAGTGTTTAGATACTCACATTTCTCGGGTGTAATAAAAGTATATATATCACAATATAAAAATGGAAAATATCTCTCACTACCTGTCATAGCACATAGATTACCATAGGCTTGGGAAATGATCAAACCTCCACCACTTGGCATAAGCACCTAGGATAAACTATCAAAGAGGTCTTTTAAAGGGTTGTAACGTGAGGTGTAGGGATATGATAAACACGGTTTTGTTGGATAAAGGCAATCTTTACTGGTGGCGAGCTAATCATCTTGGTCAATTACATGTACAATGTGGCGTCGCTAAGCCAAGACTCGACTCGACTTAAGCTAATAAAAAACTAACAAAAACATAAAATAAACATAAAAGGAAATGGGATGGTAGTCCGTATGTTTTTTTTCTTTTTCTTTTTCTATTTTTTTTTTTATTTTTTTCTTGAATTTTTTTTAATTTTTTTTCCATACACTCTTGCCCTACCATCCAAAATAATACATCGTAGGGAATTTGCATTCCCCTTATACTTGAACTTTTACATACTTTACGATTAACTATTCTAATGACTCGAATTAAGATAATCAAAACACTTGGAGTACTTTTTAAATATTAACGCACATATGGGGGTAATAATTGACGTCTTCTCCAATACTCCATAACAATAGGACTTTACCCATGAGTCCTAATCGTCCCAAAACAATATGTACAAGATATGACTCGACTTAGCAACCATGTAATCAATTAGATAATTAACTAAGGGTTTAAACATGTAACAATAATGCACTAAAGATGAGTGCATACAAGGAAGGCTAAGGCGATTTGGGTGTACATTTGGGGTGGATTGTAAACAAATTCTATTTTTAAGTAAAATGCTTAAAGTTAGAAATGAAAAAGATAGGCTCGGAGGGGTGTACTAGGGGTATCGTGTACTAAAAATGAGTACATCGCAAAGGTGTGGGAAAATTAATTGACTTTATTAGTCAAGTGTTTATGACTTCATTGGTCAAGTAATTATGATATGGGTTTAAAACAAGGGTGGTCTTAATGCCTCTTATCATGTAGTAAATCCTACTACACAAATGTAGTCTCACTAGCGGTCTCGGGATGCATCACTAATGCAAGTTTTAGAATCTAAGTACTACCGGTACACTCATAAGCATCTTTTCCTAACAAATCTAGGGGCGAACCTCACATATTTGGGCTGGAAAATTTTGAGTGGTAAGGTTTTTCGTGCTACTCATACAACTTCTACCCATGAGACGCTTATTAAGGCTAAAGCTTCACTCCTAAATGGGGTAAAAAAAAGTTAAATTTGGCGTTAAAATTACCCTAACAAGTGTTTCTCTTAGGGGGTGCTTGGTGGGGGGTAAGAGGAGGTGGGGAATGGGTAAGGTATTGCTTTGGGCCCACCTCCCTCAAATACTTGTGTTTGGTTAGTTAGAGGTAAGGGATTAATTACCCCGTACGGGGTAATCAACCATTATAGAGTACATCGGGGGGTAAGGTATTGATTACCCACCCCACTAATTCCTTTGCATTCCCTTACCCTTACCCTTTCCCTTTCCCTTTGCCCACTTTGAACCAAGCGGACCCTTAGTTTTATTACACACCTACTATTGAACAAACAAAATCAAGTGCAATTGCATTCTCTAAGGTATCATCATTTACCCTCCCCTTACACTTAAGCTGAACATTGTTCCCAATGTTCAATAAAAAGGATGTAAAAGTAATGAAGATAAAAGAATGAAACAAATACTCCCCTGATTCGCTCGGTGTGGATAATGTGATAACATGGTTAGATCCTCCTCCAAAAAAATGAACGTTGAAAGCTTCCCTCCAGAAGTATAAATCATCTTCTTGTCCAATATAACCTGTTAAAACTGAGAAAACAATCATGGCAAACCTTGCGTAAAATCGGCGGCAAACACTATATATACTAAAATCCTAGATAGCAAATTAAGATATAATGCTTTTGGAATGAATGTTTGCAGATTTCCTGGAGCTTATAAAACTAAAGATTTAACAAAAACTCTAAGACTTCGGCAGAAAAACAAAACTCGCAAAATTTTCAGAATTTTACACTTGACGCCGTCAGGTTATAACCCTGACGCCGTCAGAAGTGACCTGCAGAAATTCTATGTTAAGTTTCCGGAAAATTTCTGAAAAAACTCACGCCTTAATTCCTAGAAATCCTGCAAAACATCATTATGACTCGATACAAGCATTTGACTCACACAAATACTAATATGCACATTCGTTTAATATCGTTGTGACTCATGTTCAAGCTTGTTCTTAGAAACAAATTTAGATTTCCCTTACACTTATCTTTTTGCAAAATACCTTTATAAGTAGTCAAGATGAAGTTAAAAATAAAATAAGGCATTTTCACAATTTATCTTGAAACATGAGCCACAAACAATAAAAATAAAACATGCATACGGAAACAAATAAAATCAAACAAACAAATAAAGCTTGGGTTGCCTCCCAAGAATTGCTTTTCTATATTTACGAGTCTTGTAGCTAGACTCAAAGTCACCTGCTACATTTTCCTTTCCTACTTTTCAATCGATTCTCTTAACCTTTGAACTATTTCCATGTCAACTCTATACTTGGGCCCGAGGGTTAAGCAATTTTTATAGTAAAAGCTCCTCTTTTACTAAATAAAATTCATTCCCTTATTCTTATCTTCTTCGTTAATGTCCTCAATTGCACTAATGTTATCCATATCGAGTTGAGGCACATAACGAAATTCCTTCATTTTATTAGGCATCCTATATGTAATCCTATCGATTTCATTAGAAAATTGGACCGTTCCCTCTATCCGATCGTGTTTTAACTTGGCCTACCTAATACAACATGGGAAAGGCGACAATCTATAACATTAGCCAAGTCTTCGACAACCATAAAGTCAATGATATAAGTAAAGTTCTCAACAAAGACATGTAAACCTTTAATTCTCCCAACAAAATTACAAACTCCATCGGGGTATTTGAGATCTCTCTTAGGTTCGAGTCTTGTTTTTACTATATCATTATAAACACTTGAAGACATAATGTTGATCGGGGATTTGAAATCGATGTAGGCTTGATCAATGTGTTTATACCCAATCATGCATGGTATCTTCACATTCCTAGGGTTACCTCTCTTAATCTTAGGATCAATCTTAATAAAAGGGGGCCGAGGATTATCAACAAGATTGTTATAGTAAGCGATTTCCTCCTTAGTGGGATATAAATTGAAATAATCATCATCTAGATCCACCTCTTCTTCTTCCATAACGTCTTCCACAATTGCCAAGTCATTGGGTTCTAGTTCCTTATCTAAGTCCATGGATATTGCTAAGTCATTAAGCACATAATCAAGCTCAATATCAACCAATCTATTGAGTTCTCTAAGTTCATAATCTCACTCTCAATCTGTTCACGCAACAAAGCAACCTCACTAGGTGAAAGGGGTGGATTCGTGTTTTCCATAGTGGCCAACGGAATAATCAATGAGGATTGTACGAACAAACACACAAAGAAAAGATAGACTAAAGAAAACCTATAAAAATAAAACAAAAAATCTTACTAGAAAGGAATCTAGCAAGTAGACCTAATAAAAAGAAATTTCAACCTAAACAATAACTATTCCCCGACAACGGCGCCAAAAACTTTATGCGTGGTTTTGCAACCTTGCAAAAGGTTTTACCTCTCAAGGGATCTTGAGAAGCTTGCAATCCCCACCAGGCAGTGTACCTGACCAATGTAGTATAGTGTAGTGGCAAGTACCGGGGGATTGATTGTTCTCTCGGGGAATAGTGTCGTTAGGATCAAAACTTAATTAAACTAGGTCTAGAGGTGAGGGATGATTCTTTTTGTATTTTTATAGTTTTTAAGAAAGCAAGTAAAAATCTCGGGTATTGGAAGAGTGGGAGGAATTGGTTGCTAGTCAACTAACCCAAATAACTACAAATGCAATAAAAATAAAATAACAAGAAAGTAAATATTGAGAAAAACAATAATAAGAGAAACGTGTTTACTTAGATTTCACTACTCCTTAGCTATCTTTCATTAGTTGAATAGTTTGTTACAATTGCGTGGATGATGGGTTATATTCCTTAATACCATTCGTGGGGCCGTATACGATCTTCCTCATCTCTACAAGTTTCTACCTCTTCCTATGTCGAGCCGACAACTAGCTCCTAACATGGCCTCCTTAGTAGTCACTCATGCATTAAATACAACCATAAAAATCGTAGTACACATCCGATTCATGTTTCTTAAGATGTTTAAGCATATTACCAATTGGAAGTCTGCCAGTTTTCTTAAGCCTAACATCGATATCAATCATCCAATACAATTAATAACAAATAATCAACCAACAATCAATAGCTAGGTTTCATTACATCTAAGCAAATACAAACAAACCTAGCCTAGCATGTTAAAGTAAAGACAAGCGTAAGATAGAATCAAACAACACATAGACATATTGAATGATTACTGGAAGACTTATCTTTATTGAAACATGAATGAAAGAAGGGTGAAAAACCCTGTAAAATTCGACCTAGGGTTTGTTCCCAAGTTCCCACAAAACTTCTCTTAAAAGTTCTCTCTCCAATGAATGAAAATTAGAAAACTATATATAGAGATTACAGGTCTGACGGCGTCACGTTATGATCCTGACGTCGTCAACTTGCCGCCAATGCTTTTCTCGGATTGCCTAGATCCAGATCTGACGCCGTCATGTGTTATTCCACTATTGACCGACACGTGTAAATTGTTCTTGACGGCCTTGGTGATGCCGTCACTCTTTAATTCCCAAAAACGTTCTGGCGCGTCTCATGTAACTTTTTACCCACCTTTTTGCTAATACGTGCGCCGTCACCTCCAAAGCGTGACGCCGTCAGGAACTATTTCCAGCTTGATTTGGAGACTTTGCCATTTTCTTCACTTTTCGCTCCAAAAATGTCCAAAATGCTTCCTTTTCCAGATTTCTTCTCCAAAGTACCTAAAATGACAAAAGGAATGATTTGAGGCAATATTCGATCAAATAATCACGACTTAGGGCTTAAATGACCCCCTAAAAGCGTTACACTTTTCGTCTCATCAGCAAAATGAGACCTTACACTTATAACTTCTAGGAAATGTCAAAAACAGTCCCTAGATTATGTTTAACTACTATTAGCTTATTTAAGTTATCTAAACTAGCATAGGGCTTATGAAAAGGGCTTATAGCATGTATTAGTCTATAATTAGGGTTTTAAAAAGAAAACTAGTAAATGAAATGGTTCAAGGCTTAGGCAAGGGTTCCTAGGGGATCTAAGGAATCCTAATACTATCCTAAGACTTAACTAGAGCTAATAGAACAAGAAATGAAGGCTTACTTGGCTAGGGAAGGTTTAACGAGGGTTAACGAGGGTTTCTAGGGTTTTCTTGACTCAAATCACAACTCGACAAGGGCAAGGCTTAGCTAACTCAACTCCTAGGCCTACTACAGCTCGTGTACAACTACTAGGACCAGAATATGTGTGGAGAGAAATAAGAGAAGAGGTGTGAAATAAATGGAGATGGGCGGGGGTATTTATAAGGTAGCGAGGAGTAGTGAACAATAAATGGAAGTAGGATCTGAGCTAGGGGTTATGGCAAGGCTAGGAGGTGATGAGGATGAGCTAGGAGTAGCTAGGGGGCTGCCTAGGCCGGTTGTGGTGGTGGTGAGTCGAGGGGTTGAAGGTGGTGACAAGTAGGTGCATCACCTACTTGTATGGGTGCTTAGAGGTGCTAGGGTGTGTGCTTAGGCATGACTAAGGTGCTAGGGTGCTAGGTTGAGGTGCTTATGTTTAGGTTTTACTAGTTTAGGTTAAGTTTATACCCAGTGAGAGTTTAGGGTTTTACCAAAGGTTTAGTGACCAGGTTAGGTTCCTAAGAGTGTTTAGTGACTAATCCTAAGTCTTAAGGGGTTTATACTAAGTGATGGTAGCTTATGAGAAAGATTTGGGAAGGTTTGAGACCTAAATGACATATTTGTGTTTAGTGAGAGATTAGGGTTTATCCTATGGTTTAGTGCCTAGATTAGTATCCTATGAGTGCCTAATGACTAATCCTAGGTCCTAAGAGGCTTATACTAAGTGGTAGTAACCTATGGTGAAGTTTTGGGATAGTTTTGACCTAATTCTAAGAAGTTATGACCTAGCTATGGTTTTTTGCTTAAGGAACTTGTACCTAAGTTCTAAAAGATTGTACTAGTGCCTAAGGGTCCTAAGGTATCCTAATATTCATAAGGTAAATCATACTTAAGCCTTGCACACTTTCAAACTAGTTTAGTTAAGCATATAAGGTTTAGTAAGCACATAGACCTAATTAGAGTTTAATTAAGGTTTATTAGGGTTTTATGATATGTTTAATATGTTAGATTGGTAGATTACTTATTATGGTATTGTGGTGATCTTATGCTTGACATACCAGGGGTTTATAGGATGTGAGTGTTGAGTTATTTGGCTTGTGTGGGTAAGTGAGCAGGTCTTGTGAGTCATGCAAGTAATAAATGCACATAAAAAGCAAAAATTTACCTGTGAAATACCTACTATAGGTATTTTTAATGGGAATGGTAGTAATGAGGTTTTGTGGGTTGTTACAGAGGTGATAAAAAGTATCCGACTATAATGCTCGAAGCCGTTGCGTCATACGACTTGTGGATTTGGCATGCATTTTTTGGGGTCGCGGGTGCGAATAACGATCTTAACGTTTTGAATAATTATCCGTTATTCGACAACCTGCTTGATGATATCGGTCCTAAGTTTCCGTTTGAAGTATACGTACGTAAATTTAACCATGAGTATTATCTAGCTGATAGAATTTACCCATAGTGGGCATCTTTTTTTCAAATCATTTACGGTTGCAACTAACCCAAAAAATGCCGCATGGAAAGCGAAACAAGAAAGTGCTCGAAAAGACATCGAAAGAGCTTTTGGTGTCCTCCAAGGACATTGGCATATTATTGCCCAACCGGCGCGCCAATTTACTGTGGGTAAGTTACGGAGAATCATGTACTCGTGCATCATAATGCATAACATGATTTTGAAGGATCAAAAATTTGCGATATCCGAAGCTAGCGAAATGTATATTCCCCCACAATCAAATTTACAACAGACATGGATTGAACGTTGCGAAGTGCAAAGGAAAAAATCCAAAGAACTACACGATAAGCGCACACACGCAAAGCTTCAACGATGTTTCATCGAGCATGTTTGGCAACGACATCAATGAGAAAAAATCCAACAAAAGAATGCGAATAATTAGTTTTGTTATAATTTGATATATTTTTTTTCGTATCGTATTTTTTTTAGTTACGCTATTTTTAGTTGTGTGTAATATTTATTGTGTTGTATTTTATTTTAATTATTAATTAAATGAATTTAGTTTATTATATGAAATGAAAAAAAAAATAAAGTTATAAGCAGTGAGCCTCAAATGAGTAAGTTGAAGTTAGTTGTTAGTGATGAGGTTAGTTATGGGGGTTTGTTAAAGTGATATGACAGCCCGTGAGCTCCAAATGATGAACCCAACTTGCTTACTGCATCTTGTGTTCTGATGGACAGAAACCATAAACTATATACCATACTCATTAGATCCTATAATAAGTGCCCACTTTTAATATATATAAAGTTTTGAGAAATTACAACAAATATACTTTTCACTAATTAAATATTATATTTCTTACTAAAACCATTTTCTTATCGGTAAAAGTATAAAATAAATATTTATTTTAAAATAGCAAAGTAAACACTTATATTTACTACATATAATGAAAAAATGGTCAACAATTAAAATGTTAAGTTTTCAATAATGGTCACATGAGAGAGAAAAGTGAAATGTAATTAATACTCTTATTAAAACACCTTATTACTTAAAAGTACAATAATTTATTCACATTGTACAACCAATTGAAAACATATCTACCAAATTAAATACAACCAATTAAAACACAAACCGGGTTGACCCGGGACGCTTCAAACCTGGCGGGTTGACCCGGTTTAGTTTGACCCATTTCCGATCCAACCTAGCAAGTTGACCCGGTTTAAATCGACCTATTTTTCGGCCGGAACGGTTCAACCGGTTGAACCACCCGGGTCGAACCGGGTTTCAAAACATTATCCATTACTTAAAAGTACAATGATTTATTTACATTGTACAACCAATTAAAAACAAATATATCAAATTAAATACAACGAATTAAAACACAAACCGGGTTGACCCAGGACGCTTCAAACCCAGCGGGTTGACCCAGTTTAATTTGACCCGTTTTCGACCCAACCTAGCAAATCGACCCATTTTTCACCTGGAACAGTTCATCCAGTTGAACCACCCGGGTCGAACCGGGTTTCAAAACATTATGTTAATTCCCAAATCTTCAAACTTTTATCATTTTTCGTTTATAACTTATAAATTTTATTTTATCAATAAACTATCTATCACTATAAAATTCCGTTGCTATGCACGGGCACTCGTCTAATTACGAGAATGACGAAGTATTAGCTAATCTGAACATTTAACGGTGTTTCTTAAATTTCAACAAGTACTATGACTTCTATAGTTCTGTGAAGAAAAGTTGTACACGCAGTGGAAATAAATAGTTGCCCAAATAAAATAGGAATTATAAATGGAGGAAAGCAGAGACATAGAGGATCCAATGTGTTATTTTTGTTTTGTTAGGCGCTCTTTATCTTTCTCTCTCATCAAGTCATCAATCATCATAACCGTGTTTCATTATGGAGTATTTTTCATCTTCGTCCATATTTATTTACTGTACAAATTGTATAAATTCATGTCACTCAAACAAAACGTTAAACTGTTTAACAATAATCAAAGTACTTGTGGTCTAGTGGGTGGGGCTTAACTTGTTAAGCGAGCCATAAGTGGGAGTAGTACCGGGTGGGTGACCACCCGGGAAGTCCTCACTTGTGGTCCACTTGTAGACCATATTGTTCCGGAGATATATTGCAATGATGGATTTGAACCCTTGAGCCACTCGTTGCGTGGGTTCGAATCTTGAGCATGACCCGATTTTCATCCGGCTGTTTCTCCAGCAAGGTAAACTTGTGTGGAGGCAGTACGGTTTCCGGGGGAAACCCGTTACCACCTGAGATCAGCGTGGACCCGGTTCAGACAACATAGTCTGGCGGGGTGGCGATGGGGCCTTCGCTGTCCGCGAAGGTGGTCGATTCTAAGTTGAAATTCACCTTTCAAAAAAAAAAACTGTTTAACAATAGAAATTCAGGGGTGTTTATCTAAGCTTTTTATATAATTGGTTTATAAATTTATTAGTTCATACGAGTATGTGTTAAATAAGTATAAACAGTTCGATTAAGTTTATATAAGTAGTCTTATAAGTTTTATATAAAAGGTTTTTGATAAGCTTCAAATGTATGGCTTTTTAAGAGAGATTGACATACTTTATTACAAATTACAATTTTACCATTAATTATACCTAAACTAAGAGTATGCTAGGCGAAATAGGTCAGAGTTGAGGCTGGAGCCGGAGCTGAGAATAAAGCTGGAGTTACAGCCGTAACTTATTAAAGTAAACTCTCGTAAAAATACATCAAATTAAATTCAAATATATTTCACCTTATGCGTGATAACCCACTATATTATAAAAGAATATGTAAGTAATTTGACTAACTATCCATAAGCCCGTTTGAACTGGTTTAGGCTTATAATTTATAAAAGCTTCACATGTGACAAATACAACTTATTTTATAAGGTAGTTTAATTTAACAACTCATACCCCCTATAAGTCTCACGCCAAACACAACCTAAACCAAATTCTTGAACTATTTAACTTTTTAGGGCCCAGTTGGTTGGTGAGTTTTGAATTTGTATTTTGAGTTGATGGTGAAAGCCATTGTTTGATATGCAAACGTGAGTCCCATACTTGAGATTGAGTCTCAAATATTTGGTCATATGTAAAACCTCTTGAGATAACTAATATTTGAGAAATATGTGGGGCCGTGTTTGTCTTTTTCATTTTATCTCTTATTTTATACTTTAAAAAATAATCATTTATAATTTATATTATCTTACGGAGTAATATATTTTATATTTATATAAATATATTTTCTCTCCCTTCATTTAATTTCATCAAATTAAAATATAAATCATAATCCCAAAACAAATCTAAATCCTAAACCTATATACACACCAACCGGACCCTTAAACATTAGCTAATTCAAACACCCAACATTAGCTAATGAGCTTAAGATATATAAGCTATAAGGTGCTTATATAAAATAATAAGAAGCCTAATTGATAAGCTTAGCCAAACATCCTTGAGATAAACATAAAAAGTACGCAATACAAGTTTTAAATTTATGATCTATAACGATAAATGTGAAATCTATCATTTTAGACAAATGAGCATTCTGGAAAGAGCAATGCTAGCTGCACAAAAGATTTACAAAACAAAATGCACACACATATGTGTCATGTGAATATGGTGGATAAAAATACGAAAGAGAAAACATCATACAACATGATTGGTGTTTAAGTATGATAAGTAAATCGGTTTAGAGATGGGATGAGAATGGTTTTGTTATTTGGTTTCCCGTATTCAATGGTAATGACCCGATGAGATTGATAAAGATCAAGAAGCTCGGGTAACACTTAAACAAGAACTATCATGCACTGATGTGATGCAATATTTGCCTAAGTGTGTAAAAAACAGATGTGATAGTGTCTGATTCTCTCCTTTTATAGAGAGGTTTGTGGGGTTTAGAGATAAACCCTTCAGGAGTGATCAACGGCTGCCAGGGTGCCAGGTGTTGATCATCTGTGAGCAGACAAGGAAGACGGATGTCATTCGTCCTTTAGTTCGTAGTGGTGCTTGTCGTGCCTCACTGTGCGATGTCAGATAATACATCTTAACCGCTAGTGACAGTTGGGGAGAAGAAGCTTTGTCCTTATTCAGTTAGGCCTGATAGGTCTTTCTAGGTTACGTGGCCTGGGATTTAAGTCGGGCCTTAATCAAGTGTTGACTGGACCTTGGTGATGGGCTTGATCCGAGCGTGTGATTAACGGGCTTGGGCCATTAATATTAATACGCTATCAAGTCCCTCCAGTCTAGTATTAGATCATGCATTATGATGTGATGATGGACTTTTTTGTACCTGAGTCCCCTCGGTCCGTGCTTGTGCTACCAGCCTACCAGGCTCTTTGTTGCCAGCCTGATGTTTACATTTGTCTTTTGTGATGATAACTAGATGTAGTCTTTTTACCTCAATCAAGGTTTTAAGTTGAATTGGAAAATCTGTGTATTTGATGTTTTCATGGGAAAATGTAGGAATATCATGCTTCAGATTTATTCGCTATCCTCGGGATTTGACGCGTCTTTATTGCCTTTGAGACTGTAGACGGCGTCATCCTGACATTTCTTGAGTGGTGTGTATAACGCGTCCCCTCGACTGTACCTGACATGTGTGTTGACGTCAGCTATACTCGCGCCTTGCAGGGTGTTTACCACGCGATTTATTAAATGTGTTATGACCGAGTGGGCGTTTGCCAAGTGTAACTCGCAGATTCATTTTCTTTGCCTATAAATAGGACTAGAAAGGTTGGGAGGTTACAACTTTAAACACTTAGAGTCTTTTTTCTCTCATTCTTCCACATCATTCCCAAACCCTAAAAACTTCTCCCAAGAAGGTTTTTTCGTAGGCTTTTGAGTGTACCATTTACGAAGGGTAGTTTGTCTTCCTTCAGTTTTTGTGGTGTGAGAAGAAGAGTAGTCATTTTGATGGCGAATACATTTGTGGTTTAGGATCCTTTATCTGTATATGGGGGTTGGATATGGGGATATTTGCTCATCTTCTATCCTTGTCTAACGTTGTCATCCTTTGGGTGTATGTTGATCCAGGTGGAGTTTTGCAAGTGATTGTTAGGATGGAAGGCGCGGAGAGTCTTGCTTCTGACTTTCTATCATCCTTCAAGTCCTATCAGGGTGATTTGGTCGTCCTGATGAGAAACTTAAATGTTACACCGTATTTGAGATTAACGGTTGTATCTGCTGTATCGATAGATAGCCGTGCTTTGTCATGGCAGGTGTGGATCCTAACACTGGGGGTTCTTGCCAAATGAAGCAATTTCTAGTGGGATGCCCTATGACCTGCCATGGTATCCCAACGGGGATTTGAGTATGGTATCCCAACGGCAAAAAAAATAGTAAATGAGGAATTGATTGTAGTATTAGTTTAGCATTGTATTATTTTGAAGATTGTAAATGAGGAATCGCTTGCATATGCGAGACGTGTCCTTAGCTTGTGAAGGCGAGTCAAAACGTTTTAGGGTTATGCCCAATACTCCAATGGCTTAAGGGCTTGCTCAACCTATAATTACGAGTCTAAACAAATTATCAATGTATCAATTAATGCTAGTATTATTCAATAGTATACAGTTTTTCTACTTTAATGTATATGTTTGTGTTTGTATCTCTATGTATGTATATTATAAAAGAGACGTGAGGTAAGAAAAGGTCATCTTTTAACATAAATTATACAACATGTATAGGGATGTGTATGTATATTATAAAAGAAAGACGTGAGGTAATCAAAGGTCATCTTGAACGTAATTTAACATGTACACGGATGAATGATGGTTAAAAAACAATTAGCTAATGAATATACTAAAAGCTAAAGGCATTTGCTTTTGTGATATTATTGGATTGGGTAAACCTAACACTGTTTTAAAATTTTAATTAATCCACACTTTGATTGCCTGACGTCTATTCTTTCATTTTTTTAACTTCAATTTTTTAATCAAACTTTATCTTAACCTTTGTAAACTTCAAACCCTACACATCTTGTATGATCGTGTGCATGTGTATCTTATAAATATAATATATTACTGTTGATACCGAAAATGATGTATAATCTTGATGTTACATAAATAAGATAAAATGTAACAATGGTTATAGGGACAATGATATGTTTGACAAAAGTAGCTGTAAGCTGTATGTTGTAAGCTGTTAATTATAAGCTGTAAACTGCAAGATTGTTAACATGAGCTAAAAACTGTATTTTTTTTTTTCAATAAAACTGTTTGGTAAGTTAGCTGTTAAATGTAATTATAAGATGTAAAATGACATAAAATGACATATTTATAATTGTAAACAAATATTTAGATACATACAATAATCGCAATTTGAAAGTTTAGCATACACAATAAGGAAAAAAAAAATCAATACACATAATAACAAAAAGTGACAAGCGTGATACATTTTCAAATAATTAACCCTATATTTTAAGTATATTAGTTTGATGTGTACTTATAAAGCGTGCTTCGTTTTAATACCTATAATCCCGTGCATTTACAAATTTTTTGTATTACAATGAAATTATTTATCGTTATCCGTATTCTAGTTTTTAACCGTGTACACACAGGTTATTAAACACCAATTAGGTTTGGACAATAACTATAATAAATAATAACATCTCAACTATATTTGCTCGAATTTGAAAATATGACCAGTTTTGTTTAATAATCTTATTGTTTGACTAGTTTAATTTAATATTGTATCATATTTCAAACTCATTGAATTTAAATTTTTATATATATTATATTTAATTCGTGCATATACTCAATTACATGTAGTCATACATTAATAATGTTTCTAGTATTACGCTAATAATAATAATAATAATAATAATAATAATAATAATAATAATAATAATAATTTGTTTATATTAAAAAAAATTGTTTAAATTATTTTACACTTAAATCTGTAAAATTTTGTTTAAGATTAGATTCTTTTTAAAGTCTAACATTTGAAATCTATTAATTAATCAAAATATAATGTTTATATACATTTAAGTTTGAAATTAAAAAAAAAAATAGAAAAGAAAAGCTTACAAATGCATATTTTCATTTTTCTTTCTTCACCAAATTTTCAAATATTTGACTAAACTAAATCAATTTTGTCTTTTATCAACTAATATGAGGGCTCAATTTTGCAATTAAACTCTTCAATTGGTCTAATGAAAAATCCATTTGTGCAATTTGTATCCACTTATATAGTGATAGCCTCAAACATAGTGAAATCAATTTCTTTTTTTCTATTTTTTTTAACTATTAATTTATTAAGTGATATCCAAAAAAAATGACAAACTAATTGCAAAAACTGACACACCATGTGGTATAAAACGATAAATAGTTTCATGATAATAAGGGTACTCGTTTTTGAAACATGAAACCTAAATGTGGAAGTTACTTATGTGATAATTTAGCACAGTGGTTAAATGTCGAAGGAGAATCCAATGCCAAGAATCCTAGGTATTACTCCGTATTAGATATTCCTTTTTCTTGGTTGCTCAACGCCTCAACAGAAACAGATTCCTTCCTTTAACCTACTCTTTTCAAATTGGTAAAAAGTTTCTTAGTCATTTTTTCTTAGTCATTTAACTAATTTATTTTTTAACGGCTTTGAGAGTTTTAGATGATAAAAAAGGACTAAAGTGACCCACGTTTCCTTGAAATATATTTATGACTTGTAACGAATGTTTTGAAGAAACAAGTGTTCAATTTACTATAAATTTAGGTTCATACTTGATCTTCAGCTACAATAAAATTACAAAACACATCACCCACACGACGACATACTATGTTTGTAAAAAAAAAAAAAAAAAAAAAAAAAAAAAAAAAAAGATTCTTGGTGCAAATCAATTATAATGTAAAATTCTTTTTAAAGTTTAATTAAAGTATAATTTGTACTAAAAAACAACCATTGAAAATCGTAACAAATGGCTTTTTAGGATCACGCGGTTTAAGAATGAAATGGCAGCTGCCCGGGAGTCTACCCCTTCAAATTAGGGTTATCCTTTGCTTTTTAATTGGCGGGAATCACTCTTCAAATTATTATACTTTCCCGCCACATTGTCTTCTTCTTGCTCTCCAAGTTTCTGAGATAAAACTATATTCTATTCATTAGTGTTTATGAATTCTTATCTAATTTCTACTGGTTAATGTTAAAAAAATATAGTAATAAAACAGCTAACAACAATACTAGTGAAATTTATTGGTTGTTCTAGAAAAGCTGAGCACATGAGTACCCAAGTATCAAATATACAACGTTATTATTTATACAAATGAGATTAAATTCGGATGCATATATAACTACAGTATTTTTTAAGGTGCTATTAAGAACATTGTTATATTTGTCATGTTTACGAAATACTGCCTTTTTTTTCAGTATTGTTATACATGAAGGCGAAACAAGAACTAAGAAAATCAAAATAATAAGTTGGCGATCCGGCTGGTGGCTCCTGGGTCTTGGCCCTTGGGCACCTTTATACTAGTTCGCGGCTAGGAGTCCCTCTAGTTGAATCCATAATCCATAGATACAAACTTACAGAAAAGAAGAACGTATGAACTAGTATCATTCGGTACATATAAAAATTGCTAGAACAAGATCATGAGAACTCAAAAGCTGAACAAATCTAAGATTAGTTCTATAAAAAGAATAGTAATACATAAGTAGACCAAACAGACAAATAGTTCATAGAAAGCACATTGCATCCAGGTCCTCAAAACTACCATCTAATGATCTCAATTGCACCTCATCTCAAGTGCAATTTTGCAATCAACTCATCTACTTCTCCCTCGCCACTTCATGTGGTATCCACCAAAGCTCCCCTCAACTCGCTATGGTAGAGTAACATCTTTTTGAAACTAGAGGCCATTTTATTGTTCATATAGTTAAGTTGTTTTATAAAAGCTTCCGTAGTCTCTACGTATCTCATCTATCTTTAAGCTTGTCGATAAAATCGTTATCATCCAGCACACTCGTCCATTGTCGTTGCTTGCAGTCTGCTTATGATTTTTATGAAACGATCATCATGTTTCAGTTGAAATAGAGGTGGCTCAACCTTTACGGACGCCTACAATGAAGCTTTAAAACGGGGCCTTTTTTCAAAGTTATTTGCAGAAAAATCGTTTGTATAAATTTTATTTTTCTATCTTTTACATAATGCAAATTTTTTTATTAGTTTTTAAATCTAAATTGGTCAAATTTACTTTCAAATGATTAGATAGTTTCATTGTCAAGAAATAATCGGTTATAAAAGTTTATTCGCCGGTTTTTGTAGTTTTATTGTCAACAATATCATCATATTTTCTATTCCTCAAGTAGTTCATTTTTCTTTCAAGTTTTCGTTCTACATTAATTTCTTTAGTAATTTCTTTGACGGAAATTAAAACATCCTTAAAATAACTTTTGATTGAACAATATTACACGAAGAGATGAGAGAAAGCAAGAGAGTGAAAGTATATTTGTAGGTATAAAAACTAAAAATCGATCCATTAATGCGAATGATTAAATGTTTGTAGATAAGAGTCTTTCAAACACATTTTAAATGGGCTTAATTTAATTTTTGCTTGATTATAAACTAATATATTTTGGCTTAAATTTCTGCAACTCATTATAGGCTTGAAAAGTAAAAAGCATAAACAAAAGAGGCTCAACTTTTTGATACTTTAACATTTATACTAATTGGGCCTTACATAATCGGATCTCTAAAGATAACGACAAAAAGACAAGTGACTGACTTTTTATACATACAAGGTCCTAGAAAATCTGATATTTTCAAAAATCTAGGACGCAAAGTCTTAGCGTTATTTGTTTTACCCTTGAGTCACCTGAGTTGAAAATAAAAAATGTCAATTAAGTAACAGATTTATTGCCAATATAAAACATACTTTAAGTTGTGATAACACCATTTTCTTGTTATTGTTATCTTTTAAATGCTATGAAATTTGAGTCTTTTAGCTCATCTACTTTAATTTGTAAGAAGAAATAATCGAACAAGTCATCTTTTTCCATCTAAATGTGTCAAAAGTATAACCCTTTTTTTCATGTTGGATTTGTTATATATAGTCTTTTTTTTGGACAAACCCAATTACAATTAAAATGTTAAATCTCTTAACATCTTAATAACACTATTATACCGTAGTATAACTTTATCCGAAAACATATTGTAAGGGTTCATTTTAAAGTGTGTTATACCGTAGTATAATTTTTATCCGAAAACATATGGTAGGATTCATTTTAAAGTTCTCAAGTAATATGATTTGTACATAAAAAAAAAGAAGAAAAAGTAATATGATTTGAGATCATACATATGCTTCGAAATAATATATATAAAAGTTATTGGATATAATCAACAAATTGGTCCTATGGTCTAGTGGTTAGGACATTGGACTCTGAATCCAGTAACCCGAGTTCAAGTCTCGGTAGGACCTAAAACATTTTTTTTCCTGCTTTTCAGGCCAAAGTAAAATACTTTTAGGCTAATATTCCTTTTGTGTCGTACTAAAATAGGCCACTCATCATACTAAGATTTTTTTCCTTGAATAGCATAAAGCAAAACGATTAAGTTACAGTACTGTTATTTTCTTTTTTGCATTGTTTGATGTGTTTCTGAACTTTAAGTACAAACCAAAGGAATTTTTGTCCGATGAATCATGAATTACTTTGTGGCTTTGGGCCTAAAAAGATGCATTGTTATTGCTCAAGTTGTTCTTATCCCAACTCCCAAGTCGACCAAATTATATAAGTTCATTTCATTAGAAGTAAATTAACATTATCAACCACAGATTTTATCTACTTTGTACATGTTCATTTTTGTACGACCAGCTGATTGAACTATGACCATTTCAAGAAGCCACAACTCCAGCATTTGTAGGGAGCCTGTAAGTCCTAAATTCGATCGTGTATCGTAGAAAGAACATCTAAGTTGTAATCCAACATTCACAAGTTACCTATGATTGTCAAAGTTATACATGGTCAATGAATCAAAAGGTTCAATCTCGAAAAATAGAAGTATAAATTATCGATGATACATCTATAAATGGATATAAAGTCTCAATCCTGAAATGTGGTTTCCAGTTTCATGGGGCTTATACAAATAGTTGTACCAAGACAAGTGACTAGTCTTTTGTTCGCAGGGTTCGTAAGAACTTTGTTATTATAGCCCGGATGCCTTAATATACGACATAACTAGTCTGTATTCATTAGGCACGTACACACTTTACTATCATGTCCGAATGCCTTAATTATTAATCCAACATTTTGTGTCATATATAAAGAATGCAATCAATAAATACAGTCCGGACCCCTAGTTTCATGGTTTTAGAAAAAGGTGGCAGCTTTGTTGCCCACCCTTAAAGGAACTAGTAAGGGTACTGGCAATGGAAGCGGGGTGGCCATCGGTTTGACTCAAACCGCCGGGGAACACCGCCGCCACCCCAGCGGTTTGCCCCAGCGGTGAGGGTCAGCGGTGATCTTCCCTGCTGCGGTTTGAAAGCTTTTATCCGTTGGAGCAATAAATGTTTTGAACGTTGTGGGCTAAATTCCAAAAAAAAGAACCGTTGTTTGGGAGCGTTTGACAAAAAAAAAAAAAAAAAATTCCTATAAATACTAGAATTGCAGTCCGCTTATTTCACACAATATTTCTATACCATAATTAAAAAAAAAAAAAAAAAAAAAAAGTGTATTATGGATCAAAGAAAGTCAAGTTCAACAAGAGGTCGTGGTCGTGCCATTCGTGGGCAACGTTTTCGTCCTCAAGTTGCAAGTCAACAACACCCTCAATCCGCCTACTATCCCCAACCTCCTCCACCGGTTCATCCACAATTCTTTCAAGAACAATATTATCCACGACCCCCACCACCGTTGAATCCAAGTCAATATAACGTAATGATGACAAATGAGTTCAACTCGTTTTCTGACTACCGTGAAGGTCCTTCACGTCGTGAGACTAGTGTTGAGCGTGAACTACCACTATATGATGATGACGATGATGAGGTTGAGCTTGTTCCCGAAACGCAACCACAAACTCAAACCGGTATATTTTTTACGTTATATTTATATATGTTGTATTTTTATACGTTAATATTTTTTACGTTATATTTATATATGTTGTATTTTTATACGTTAATATTTATATTTGTAGATGAAGATGTTCAAGTTGTGAAAGGAAAAACTAAGGCGGATAAAGTGGCTTGGACGACGGCCCAAGAGGTTGCTTTGGCAAAAGCGTGGATATATGTGTCGACGTGTCCAAAAGTGGGGAATCAACAACGTAGAGAGAAATTTTGGGAGAGAATTACCGAACACTTCACTCAAAACGTGAAAGGTGTTACCCGATCTCATCATTCATTGAACACGAAGTGGACAACTATGAATGCCGCCATGGGTGTGTTTAACGGGCTAGACATCCAACAAGTAATTTTTTAATACTTTTCTTAATTTATATTTTGTTAGTTTATATACTTGTGTTAATTTATATACTTTTGTTAGTTTATATAATTGTGTTAATTTATATACTTGTAGAAGCGTATTCGGGAGAGTGGATGTGGCGATGTGGATGAGTTGAAAAATGCCTTGGCCGATTTTAATAAGAGAAATAAAGGCAAATCTTTTACTTATATTGATGCATGGGAGGTTGTTAGGGGGAACCGAAATGGTTGGAACAACCATGCTTTGTTCAAACATCTTCGGCATCTAATTCCGACAAACGAAGAAAGTCGTCGGAATCTACCTACTACGAGTCGGGAAGCAATGAGCATGTCGAAACTGTTATTCCCGATCTAAATGATGACACAACTCCCACAAGGAAAAGAAAAGGGAAAAAGATTGCTAGCGAGGCATCGACAAAGAATAGTGTTGTTGAACAATTCGAGGCCTACACGTCAAAAAAATCACAAATGTTGGAGGAGGAGATGGAAAAAAAACGTGCAAATGATGCATTGGCCGAAAAGTTGATGGCGGCACAACTCGATAGTGTTAAAGAAAAGCAATTGTTTCGGGCCTTGAAGTTCTTTAACGAACCGCATGATCACATAACCAATCAGGCTATGCGAGATTTCACTCTAAATAAAAAACGTGAGCTCGCGGAGAAATACGGATGGCCTATTGATTTTGAATAATTATGTTTTTTTTTTCCAAGTATTGTGTAATTTTCTTTCCAAGTATTATGTATTTTTATTTTAATTATTAATGAAATATTATTTTTTATTAAATTATTTATTTATGAAAAAAAAAAAGTTGGAGGTTTGGGAGGTATGAAAAAAGTGACCATTGCCACTAAAATAAGGGTGGAGGTATGAAAAAAGTGTGAGTGAAGTGTAATGATATTATTAGTAGGTTGGGAGGTATGGTTTTTTTTTGTAGTGATGATTGTCACTACCCTAAACACCAAAAGTTGCAAGCACCATAATTGTTCCGGTAGTTTGAATTGAATGCCACCTCAAAAGCAAGTACATATCATGTTATACTTATGGGACAATTTCAATCTATTTATTTGAAAACTTACAAAACCAATTTGCAGGAAATTTGTAAGGTCTGTAAACGAAATGTTATAAACTATAATCCAAAATTTACATGTTACGTTTAAATTTTAAAAATTATATAAAATTGATGAATTAAAATGTCCAATCTTTATAAGCGTATAAGTTATCGAACACCATCTAAAGACGGATATGAAGTTCCAATACAAATGTGGTTTCTAGTTTCATGAGTCTTATACAAAAAGTTGTACCAAGAAAATAACTAGTCTTCGTTTATTGGGTTCGCAAAACTTAGGAAATGTTTGTTATGCGGGATTCACACTGTGGGATTTGATTCAAACATAAAATCAATAGTTTGGTATAAGCTTTAGGAATTAAATAGATGATTCAACTAATAAAAACCATTCCACTGCTACTTCGTAGGTATCATTTAAAAGTTCTGACATGATACTTATTCATAATATTTCCAGCCGCACAATTTGTTTACTTTTATCTTTACTTATTATTTTATGTTTTTTTAATATATTTTAAATCTAATATAAATTTAATAAATTATATATAATAATATATTTTCTCTCTCTTACTTTTTCTCAAACCTTTCCTAAATCTTTCAAACCTTTTCCAAATCCAAATCCGAATCCAACCCCACTTATAAACCATACGGACCCTTAATTGTTATAGCCTGAATGCCTTAATTATTAATCCAACATTTGCATAAATTATCAAAGAATGCAATTAATGAATATACAATATAGCTGGTCTGTGTCCATTAGGTTCATCCAAACTTTAGTAGTATTATAGCTCAAATGCCTTAATTATTAATCAAACATTTTGAGTACCATATCAAAAAATGCAATCAATAAATACATGCCATAAGTGCGGACCCTTAGTTTCATGGTTTTAGAAAAAAGTAGCATCTTTGCCCTCCCTTTAAAGGAACTAGTAAACATCAAAGTTGCAAGCATTAAAATTGTTACAGTAGTTTGAATTGAATGCCACCTCTAATGCAACTACATATTAAGTTATACTTTGGGACCAATTCAGTAAGTTATGTTTAGGCTGCATTTGATGAACAAATAAAACCAAAAATCAATCAAACAGAAACGTATAGATCAGGTTGGGAATGCTTAAAGTGGACCATGACATAACCAAACCTGTCCTAATCTCACATATCTTAAATAATGTCTTGAGTCTTGACCGACCCAAACCGCCCAACTTGTCCTTTAACCAGTCTAACTACAACAATTAGAGACGGAGCTGTGTATGCAATGGGGTTGGCCAAGGCCCACCCAAATACTTCTAGCGAAGCTATTCTTACCATATTACGAATGTAAATTTGCTCACTATAACACAATTTGGCCCATCCAAGATGTGTAAAAAGTAAAAACTATAAAGCTTATATCCAAATTAAGATATGAGGCTTGTAGCATAGTAAGATATAATATAATTTGTGACGGTATCACATATGACCTATTTATAACCTTTCATTAATACAAAATTTTAGTGTTTATAATTTACAGTATAAGGGTTTTCATTTTTACACTATTGTTAATTCGATTTTAATATTTGGCCCACCCGTATGTTAAATCCTGGCTCCATAACTAACAACAATGATCCATTGTTCCAGCATACCACAATTTTTGTTCTTCTACAACTTAACATGTACTCTTCTCTGCAGACAAGTTCATCAGCCCAATTAGACGAAAATGTGAACTCAATAGCAAATTCAGGTCAAAAAACTTCTACCCAGCCGAACACAACACATGTTCAGCACACTCAAAAACCACTTTACATGCATATTTTGGCACCTATAAAGCACCTTAGCAAGAGACGGGTCATATCAGGCAAGGTTGATCAAATTTCTCTTTGTTATTAACTGATCAAATGGATAAAGCCCAAAAAAATTACTTAAACAGAAATGTGTAAAACAGGTTGGACATGTTAAAAGTGACCATGACATAATCTATTGTTTCCAAAACCTGACCCATATGATGTTTTGACCCATTATCCAAACCGCCCAACATGTCCATTTGCCTCATATAACTACAGTGCTAATTCATCCTATAAACATACAGTCATTCCCTTTTTTAATATAACGTCTAGCTTCTCGCATGTAGCCTTATCTAAGGACTATACTAATTCACCAGCCCAGCAGCCCGATTAGATGAAGCGCATGAACTTAATAAGACAATCAAGTTTAAAAACTTCTATCCAACCCAACACAACACATTTCACCACTTACAAAAATACGCTTTACTTGTGTAGTTTGGCACCTATAACCACAACAAAGATCCATGGCTGGTTACTACAAACACATATTCTTCTATAACCACTAGCAGTTAGCCTGGTCGGAGCCTTAGACAACTATGTTATTCTGTACATATGCATCAGATTTTCACCTTTAAATTACTTATTTGTATAGATCATACTCAAATAAATCATGAAATGTGCTTCATGATCATACTATGCGATAGACGCATTATCATACACAATTACACATATATGCATTCTTATTTCGTATACACAACCAATAAACAATTTACAATTCACAAATATCAACCCAATCGTATAAATTACCTCTTCTTGATCAAGGCTGGACCTCAATAAACTTATTTACCATCCATTTCCTCGCATCTTCAGATAACTTATGTTCTTCAACTTGAATCTTCCTCAACTCTTTACAATTCAGTATTATAAACTCAACACCCTCATCTCGAATCCCATGGCAAAACACTATATCAACACTCTCCAAACGCTTACAACTCCTACACAACGCAATCAACGACACATCCGTTAACCTCCCACACCCCCTCACTTTCAACTCCCTCAAATCACCATACGAACTAATCATAGACACAAACTCCTTATCAACCAACATATGATTATACGACAAATCAAGCACTTTAACCTTCCTTAAACTCTGCGCCAAGTCCACCAAAACTCCACTTTGTCTCTTGATCACATCACAATTAGTCAAACTCAACTCCTCAAGGTGATCACTCAACCCCAACCCCAACCCCAAACCTCTAATCCCCTCACCCGTAACCATAGAGCAACTCTGCAGTCTCAAAACACGCAACCTCCTAAACCTCGCCCCAATTTCACTCAAATGAGTATCAACCAAATCTAGAGGCAACCTAAGGTCAAGTTCTCGCAAATCACATCTCGCCTCACAGATAAAATGAAGCAACCCTTCTTTATTCCCTCCATCATATATCAACAAAGACGATAAATTCGCGCAATTCATTTCACTTAACTTAAACAAAACTAAACCAACAATTGACCTACATGTTTTCATTTCCACCTCACTAAGGTTAACCAAACCTTTTAAAAAGCGCGAAAACGCGTAAACATCGCTTAAACCCTCACATTTCTCGAACACAATTCTCGTTAGCTTCTCGTAACAAACATTATTCCATAAGTAACTAACTTGATAATCAGTTGAACATATACCGTTCAAACTTAATGACTGCAAATTTAACCTGGAAGCTGACGTGGCACTTTGGTCAACCGTTGACTCTGCTGACGTGTAACCGTTACCGTTACCAGTTACAGTTAAACCCAACTTGTGAAGCTTGTTGAAGGAAGTGAAGACATGGAGAGGTAACAAAGGTCTGGATAAAGTGACGGAGAGTGACGTCAGCAAAGGTAAAGAAGACGAGAGAGTGTGGAGATGGTGTAAGGAGAGAGGTGAGGGGGAGAGGGAGAGGCGCGTGAGGGAAGGGCAGGCGCGTGAGATGGAGGTGATTGTTGTTGGGGTGTTTGTGGTGGTGGTGGTGGTGGTGATGGTGAGGGAAGTGAGGAAGGTGTGGTGGGAGAGGAAGGTGGTGAGGCGGTGGTGGTGGTTTGTGGTGGGGAGGTGGAGGGTGAGGGAGGAGAGGGATGATCGGAAGAGATGGAGCCAGCGTTTGGAGACGGTGGTGATGGTGGGGTGAGAGGGTGGTGGGAGGCGGTGGAATATTTCTTGCAGGAGTTCGTCGCAGAGAGTTGTGTCCATAATGTTGTTTTTATAAAAATGAGTTGTTGATGTATTATAAAAACACAAGAGTTTTAGTGAGTATTACCTACTCTTTTTGTGTTGTGTTGCGAGTGGGGACTTGTTTTAAGTAATTGGTGACGTGAAGTTAACCACTTTTTAAAGAGTCGAAGTTACGAAATGGTCCTTAAGCTACTCTCACCCTTTCATTTTGCTACCAAATTCCTTGTTTGCATTTCTAATCTATGCAAATCACTAATCTTTCTCATAGACAAGAGTCAAACTGACACATAATAAATTGTTTGGAAAACATTGTCACACAATTTTAAGCAAGGTTGCAAAAATCGTGAATCAGTAATTGGGTGGTCGACGACCTTGTAGCTTGTAATCGGTCTAGACGGGATTAATCGGATTGGCAATACTGACAAATTTGGGTTACTTCGGACAAGTTTTGTGTATTTTCGATGAGTTTTAGGTATTTCCGGCAAGGTATTTTCTAAAAAAACAACTTGTAATAGACTTAAACAGTTACTATAAGTGATCAAAATAAGTTTACAGTGAGTTTTGGGTACTTCCGGCAAGATTTATATGTTTTTGGAAAGTTTGACCACCATTGATCGCCGTTGACCACGATTGACCTATGTGTTTGACCCAGTTACATAAATTGGCAAGGTCGGTGGTCTTATAACACCTAATCGATGATTAAGTGGTCTTTGTAAACTTTTTGTGCAACACTGATTTTAAGAATGCCATTTTATATTTGATTTTTGTTGTTGTTGCTGCTGCAATTTTAGGTTTACTTACTTTTTCTCATGCACAAACAACTCATGGAACACTTCCTTTCATTTGCTATGCGTATTTCCCGCATCGTCGCTTGTCATTGAACAAACCTAACCCAATTTATTTTGCAACATAAAACGATGTATTTTTTTGGAACGACAGAAAACGGTGTATCTTCTTTGTTAGGTGACAAGGTTGGCTGAGTGAACAAAGAACGTGAGGGTTAGAGACGAGTTGGTGACTTGGTGTAAAGTAGGTAAACATAGTATTTAGTATACAATTAGAGAGAAAAATTCGACTTTATATTACACTTGAAGGGTTGGTTGACTATGTATCATAGACAATAAGACCATATCCTACATTGCTTATGAAAAAGGACAAAAGCAAGTTTGGTAAGAAGCAAAAGGAAAACAAAATGTAGTGTACTGTACACACGTTTTATCATAATATGGAAGTCACATATACTTGTTGTAATCAATGGGTCATTTAAGTCTAAGACAAAGTGGCCAACCTATATACCAAACAAAAACTAAAAGAAATAAACAGTGTTTGATACGGAGACTGGGAAGATTGCAAAGGTTGGAAATAATAAAGGGATCATTTTTGTAATTTGCAAAGTTAAGTAGTTGTGTGATTGTGTCCAAAACAAAAGAATGTACTACAGTAGTAGTAATTTGTGGCGGGAGTTAAAATAGCATATTATCCATTTATATTGCATTCTAGCATTTCAACCATTCACGATACTAGTTTATTTAAAAAAAAAAAAAAAAAAAAAAAAAAAAAAAAAAAAAAAAAAAAACTATTCAAGATACCACACCCTATATTATAACACACATATATTCCTTGTCTCCTAGTGAAAGTAATTTTTACAAAATAAAGTTAAATATGTTTTGGTCCGAGTATCAAATTCTTTTAGAGCATTCTTTTGACCTTTAAACACCGCATATAGTTAATCTGTTGAGATTTGAAATCGCAATTATCAATTAGTATGAAATTAGCTTTTCTTATTGATATTGTACACTATAACACTAAGCAGTAAAACCATATTTAACTTTACCCTTTCTTTATAACTTAGATGGATGACGGCGATGGCTTCCTTTTGTTGTAATTCATGTCGTAATAGAAACATTATATCGTAAGTTTTAAAACATAGGTTTAAGATGGTCTAAAATAAGGTAAGAGATAGTGACTTTGTTGTCTTTTAGGTAAAACATGGAAATTAGAGTATTTTCTTAGACTATAGTTGGAAACATGTACGTAATAATTTGTATATAAGATTTATATGCAATGCCAAATAAATGAATCATGCCACTTGTCCTTGTAGGATTTTTTTGACTTTCTTGTTAAATTACAAAATGACGACCAATCTCTGGCCGTCTTAATTTAATTTAAAAAGTAGGTAATGATAATTCTTATAATAAAAACTAATTATATTTCATTTGATGTGTAATTCTTGCCAAAGCCTTTGACTAGTAATAAAATGTTTAAAATACTTTATGCTATGAAAAAATTCAATGACTTATATTGGTGCCACTAATAATTTTGTAATAACTCAGTTGAGTAAGCTTGCTGGAGAAAAAGAGTTTTGAATGCTTTACCTTGCTGTTTAAAAAAGCAATATATTAACATAGCAAGAGTAAGATTCATCAAAGAAAATACGTTTTCATGTTTTTTCCTTAATAACTTCTCTTACGAAAAGTGAGAAGTAAAGATTGAATCTATTCAACAAATAGGCAAGTACTAGCGCATAACGACGGGAATTAAAGCAACGAATAAATATAGTGAAGTTGTTGTTAGGTGTTTCGTGTTTGGAGTAAATTGGGTCAAACATTTCAAAGATATAATTTTTAAAAATTGATCAAACATTTCAATACAATTTTAAACACTAATGTCGTGAAAAAAAAAAATTCCTCATTTTTTAAAACAATTGTAGGGGCATAATAATAATTCAACAATTTTCATTTTGAGAGTTTTTAAGCAAAATTTTTTTCTCTGTATATATATATATATAAAACAAAATAGGTACAATTTTATTAAGAAACTTATTTCTTTTGAAAGGAATGTAATATTGAAAAGGCAATGTGTCTTGATCAAGGATTTCAACATCTTTATCTCACAACCACCGCTTTATAATTTAAAAACAAGAATTAGAAGCCAAAACTTCTTTGTTAAAACCAAATAGTACAAGCATATGCGTATATGACTTCTTCCCAATAACCCTAAACATATTCATCTGCCCACTCCACTCACATATGTACCACTAGAAACGTCCCTTTTATTAAGTATGGAGACAAGAACAAAGTAAATTATAATGGGATTCTCTAAGTCTCTAACCTCATGGAACAAAATAATATACTCGAATTAGTATAATGATTTCGTTAATGTTACAATCCAATTGAGTTGTATGAAACTCCATTTCCTCATAGCAATATATGTAGACGTCTACGGCGAAATCAATGATTTAATGACTCATCGAAGCCCATTCAAGACGCATGTTACAGAACACCAATTGAGTGCCGTTTACAAAAATAAGATTATAGATGCGTGCAATTGTGTCTGCGTGAGCTAAACCCACAAATATGAAAATGAAACCTAAACAACCAAATATAATATGAATTTTTATACAAAGATTGACGTATTCTAACCTTCTCGATTAATATAGATGGAAAAATAGCTACACCTAATCACTACAGTAAGTCTGAAGTGGTTAAACATTACATGGATGAAACAAAATGTAAGAACACAAAAACCAGCATGGGAGATGTACCATGCATATATAAATGTAAGTGGCACTATTCCATACCCATAGAGACTCTAGCCAGTACCAAAATTCAACATAACCCGACCCGTTTTGCAACCCAAATGCGCTTTTGACCAGATAAAGCGCAACACCAGGAAACTCAACACTTACCAAAACCATATTTAAAGCAGACTGAAATTTACCTGCTACCTTCAACGGTTTAATCATCAAGCACATTGGAACCAACAGCAGAGCTCCAATTTCAGCAGTTGCAAAATTAATAACTGACATTAAGCACAGCCCGATAAATGCAGCCAATACCATGACTGATTTGAGAAGAGCCCATTGAGTGGAACGGTACCCGGAAAACACAAGGACGACAGAAAGAATAATAATTGAAAGAGCACCCCAGAGAGAAAGGCGAGCCACGGGATCAGAGTCAGAGCCGGGTATTTGGTATAAGAAATAAGGAATTACGGAAACGATGGCTCCCCATAAGTGAGTTAAAAATATGGTTTTTGAATGGTAAAGCCATCTCCAAGATTTGGATGGTTTATTATTTTCTGAATTAGGGTTTGATTTAGCGGCATCGGAGAATAGGTAAGCGGCGAGAACGGGTAGTGGGGCAACGAGGAGCAAGAATGCAATCATGTAGACTCCAATAGATATAAATTTGTTTGATGATGTTAATAAGTATAAGAAAAAGGATTGGTGGAACTTCTCTAGGAGGTTATTGACTGACCGTATAACTCCTTCAATCAATCTGCATTTAAAAAGTACTTAAGAAATAAGAGTTGAAACAGTCCTTGATATCTTAAATAAGCATAAATTTAATCTCAAGCATGATTTCGATGCAGTATTATAACAATAACTAAGAAACAGATAGAACTGCTTATGCAGATTTTATCCCACAAGCAGAGGTCTATTCAGATTGACATAAACAAAACCTAGCTTAGATAGCCTTTCAATGTCTTTATTGTCATTACAATTGTTGCAATATATACATACTATTAATCTCTTTCGGATAAAGATATTACTATGATACTGTAAACTCTTTTTGCAGGTTTTGTAGCATGAATGACATAATTTTTGCATCTACTCTTATCTTAAAAGGGATCCTTTGTGAGGAAAAGATACTGCTGTTATTCTTGTATTACTGAGAACCTGGATATCCATAAAAAAGGATATAGCTCTTCTACGGAAATTTGGATATTACAAAGTTAACAATCTTCCTAATCAGTTTCTCCAGTATTATTATGCAGATTTACCCCAAGATTTCTAAGCCAGTGAATATTTTCAGAAATAGAGTGCCTTCTAACTTTGTTAACCTTAATGGCTTATGCTGTAAACAGTAAGGGGACCATTTAGGTTCAAAACAAAGCATTTAGACCTTCTTTGCTTGTATCCTTTGAAAGTCAAACTTCCTTGCTTTTCTTCCTTCAATCCATTCACGTAGGGGTCTCGTTTTGTAGCTACTGTTAACACTTCTATCATACTATGTACAAGTCTTATTAGGGTTATTGTAACTTACCATGTCAGCTCCTAGTTACTTCAGCTACTTTCTGCCAAAAGTTTCTAATTGCCAATATTTGAAGATAGAACTTATCTACAATGGGTCATGCTTTGGGGACAGAAAGAAAGAACATCACTTACTAGTTTTGAAAGGCTAGAGTTCATGACGAAATTTGTATGACTGGGTAACCAAAACTCTTTGCGATTCATATAGAGGAAAACACTAACTAGCATTAAAAACGGAAACAATCTAAAAGCAACCTGTAACATACTACTAGGATCAGATATCATAATGAAGCGCATGTGTACCTGCCACCACGAAACAAAAACTCTGTTTGTCTGCCTTTAGTATTTCTAGATAGTTTAGGTGATATCTCCATGGTAATTGCATCAACTTGATAATCACGGAAAGCACCATGGGAACCAGTGGGGACACCTAATGCCTGATGCGATAAACAAACCAAATTATACTTGTATGTTACCAGCTTCATCTGATGCACATGTAAAATTATCTAAGAAAGACAACTAACCTGGTTATAGAGAGAACTAACAAGAGTAGCACTGCCTTCCACATACTCGTTTGCAGGGATACCAAACTTCCATTGAGGATTCAAACTTCTAGCGATTTTCCCTACTGATTCAAACAATTCACCAATGACCTTCAGCCACTTTGAATCAAGCAAAGAATCAAGTTTCTCCATTTTTACATGAAGACCCTGTCCGTGTATTGCCAGATAGCTCACAACATTTATAAGGTCAAGGTTTGGCATTTGCCCATTAGATGCCTCAGCATAAATGTTTAGTGAATCTTGCCCACCTTCACCCGTGTTTGCAACCTTAATTACAAGGGCAGCTGCCATAGTTCCAGCACGTCGGAAAGTATCAGATACTTCTGTTTCAATAATCATATCCAACTTTGATTCGTCCACGCCATTGTTTCCATGACAGCTATCAGCATGTAGCTTCCCAACACCACCAAATGAAGGAGTATGATAGTCTCTTAGCCAAGCAGCGACCGAGTTATATTGTCCAAACCGTGAATCTGCAGTCAGCCATATAATGTCTTTGGCTAGCCAACTAACTTGAGTCAATAATGAAAATGCCGAGTATGCAATTCCTAAAGATAAAGCCTCGTTTTGACTAAGATTTACAGGGTTGTAAGGAGTCACGAGAACAATAGATTCTTTCCCATCACCACGTGGAGCCCTAATAATTCCTACAGTATTGGTAGCATACGATTCACAACTCGAGTTCCCATTGTTTGCTTCTGCATCAGGACTAGTAAAGAAGTGAAGCGGGTGGAATTTGTTTGGTTGATTTTGGAACTTATGATAACTGACCTCTCCACCCAAGTTTGCCATATGCAGTGCTATAAGTCTTGGAATTTCACTGCATTTATAGAAGAACAAACATATTTTCTTAATAGACAGACACAATCAGGAGACGCAAATTCGAAACTAGTCGCCAGAAAACATTCAAGACAGCAAGTAAGGATCCACATACATGCTAGCTGTTGGGGACTTCAATGTCAGGCTATTTAGTTCATTAATAAATCTGGTAGCACCGGAAACATCCTGATCAGAGATCATAGGGCTTGCGGAACCTGTGAGACAATCACACAATCATTCAACAGCAACATAAACTTCGATATAGCATAGCAGGACACTAGTTTCTCCAAAAATGTCTCCATCTCTATCTTAAATATCATATCAGTAATACATCGCTACAATTCTCCATAAACAACCCTAACACTAATAATATATATTTCAGTCACTGTATACTAATATTTTATGCAGTTAATACCCTAAAACTGATATTTCACCCTAGATATAACTACACACTTCTACAAGCAGTTAAAACATCACAAAAATGATTTACTAACTTCATAACTACAATGCCCTAATCCCTTGCTATTAACTTTAGCTTTAAATCATTAAATACGAACATAGCTATTAACTTTAGCTTTAAATCATTAAATACGAACATAGCTATTAACTTTAGCTTTAAATCATTAAATACGAACATAGCACTAAACCAGTTTTTCCATCTCACTCTTAAACCCCTAGCAAATATTCCAGTCTCCCAAAACTAAATATTGTAGCCACTTACAGAATCGCGTATTAAGCAGCTTAAACTGACGTTTTACTCAACTACTAACGGTGGCCTAGCGGCAAAAGGCATGTGACTATCATCACTAAGAGTCTCAAGTTCACCTACTTGTTGGAAACCATGATTACCCAAAAAAAACTGAGGTTTCACCCTAGATATCACTACATACTCCTAATTCCATAACAGCATTGTGATAAGGCCCATAACTAATAATCACACACGCACATTCCTACAAAACTCGCACAGCTCAACGAAACGTAAATAACCGAAATACGAGACGAAAACACAATAAAGTAAACTAACCAGGCATTAACGCATTTTCGGAAACATAAGTCTTCTTAGCAAGTACAGGTAACAGTAACAGAGTCAATACACCAGCTACAGTACAAGCGACACTACATAACAATAACAACAATTAATCAAATTAATTAAATAAACCCTAATTATACGTACACAAGTGAGGGAAATGAATGGTACCAAAATAAGAAGCTGTGAGCAATGATGAATATAACTAAACGGATTATTGGCCGTTGTTTTGGCTTTGGAATATCAGGCTCATCCGATGACGTCATTGACGATGATGATGATGATCTGAAAGTGGAGTGATCGGAGTGTGGTTTAACGGAAATGGTTTGGATCTGTTTTTCAGGGAGTGTTTGGGAGCTTGGACACTCTAAAAGGACGAAATTGCCCTTTTCCACCAAAACTTGGAATGATGTTGGGTATGTTTGACACACAAGATTGTTAAGAGATTGTGCTTATTTTTTCAAAAAATAAGCTACTTAAAAAATAATATTTGTTTGGCAGACATAACTTATAAGAGATTCTAAAAAAAATAATCCTCCATAATCTCTTAAAATCAAAGATTACTTCATGTAGCTTATAAAAATAATCTCTTTTTATAATCTCCAGCACCAGCACCAGTTACAGCAACAGTTACTTTCGCCAAACATACCCCTTATATTATACTTTGGTCACTAGAAAAAGGTGTTAAAAAAAGCTTAGAGGCAGAAAATTTTTCCGTTTAGTTAAATTATTTTCAGAACAATTTTAAAAAATGTGCAATTCTCATTATCTAAATTTTAACTAAAGGTTTGAAAAACTCATTTTACTTTTTTCATTCTTTAGTAATTTAGAAACGAAAAATCAAGAAAATTTTTCACCAAATAAATGACCCCTTATGTATATCCTTTTTTTTCCTTCCAAAATCATTATTACACAGCCATATAGGATTAAAATATCTCATATATCGCGTAATTTTTGTTTAAAACTAATGGGATGATGTGAAGGAAGAAAAGTTTCAAGGATTAATGATTTGAAAACACATCTAATATGTCAATTTTTGTGGTTATGTGTATCACTTTTTTTTTAAACACAAAGCTTTCAAATTCCGATCTTCATATGTGTTTTGTAACCATTCTTTCTCTATTTTTCTACTTTTTTAATGTTAAAATGATCATTTTACATGCAAAATGCATACAAACGTTGAAAATCAATAGCTTTCTGTTTTAATAGCGAGAAAAAAATGACTATATGAAAACAAAAAAAATTGACAAGTTGTATGCATTTCTAAATAATTATCCCAAGTTTTAAACACGGTAACTATATCAAACAAGACACAACTCTTTAAAAATTGAATTTTTGAAGTGAAAAGTTTATAAGCTTTACTTACTCTTAGAAGACACTTAGCCGCACTTGTTTTTTTAGTCTAATCTAATAGAGTTTATTATTATGGATTGTTAGTTAGTTACTTTGAAGATAGCATGATCAAATCGGATTGACATTTTAAGATCTTACGATAAAATGATCATTTTACCATTCATAGTATAAGGTTTTAAACTGAAGTCCCGAAACTTATACTAATTTTTCATTTTAAAATTCAAATCAAAAGAAAAGCTCATTTTGGTAGAATAGTCTTGGATGTTGAATGATCTCTATTTGAGATAATTATAACCTAAACTTCATAAACTTTTTTAATAACCAAAAACAGTATATATTGAAAGTGGCCTATTTGGTAACACCATGAAAGGATTAAATGGTTATTCCCTATATATATTATAGCACACCCGTCGGTGGAAGAAATAAAATATTATTTAACTTGGGCCATTTTTTTGGCCCGCTTGGTTACTCCACGAAGGCCCAATGTTAGCCCACCCTTTGTGCTTCTTGAGTTGTTGGTTTAGCGGTTTAGCCCGAGCTTTTCTCTTTTTTCTTAACAATTTTACATTTTTACTATCACATATTCAAAGAGGAGTAGTATTGAGTTGGATTTATATATTTTTGTTACACATCTCTAGAACAAATACTTTTTATAAACAAAAATAATAAAAAACTAATAACTCGATGTAAAGATAAGTTAACATTTTCTTTTCACTCACTTGAAAATATACAATCTTTTAGTAGGATCTATGATTGTTTCTTCCAAAGTATAAAAATTATGTGGCATTGTTGATTGCCAAAGTATATTAGTTTCAGAAAGTACTAAAATTGTTGGAAGCAAAGTCACTTATGACTTATACATGTTTTATTGGATTTTGTTATTTTTGGTTTCACATAAATATTAAAAGTTCAAAGAAAAAGGAAAAAAAAAATGTATAACATACTCAAAACAGTTACACATAAAATTTAAAAACAAAAATTCAAAGATACTGAAAAATAATTTGACAAAAACGACCCGCCACAACGCAGCGGGAGCAAATCTACTTGTTAACATAAACGAAAAATAAAATGATACGGAGTAGTAGTTAGTACGTTTTGGGCAATTTTATAAACAAGTAAACCCATTGGACCTATTCATTGCAAAGCCATAATTTTTGGAAGAGGAGCCCAACATATCAAAGAAAGTTATACAGTATTGGCCTAACTAGAAAATATTTTTCAAAGGAGTCTAGACTCTAGGATTATCCATCCGTCACTTACAACTAGTTGATACACCCGCGCTTCGCTGCGGATCTTGTGTTTATCATGTTAGTAAAGACTAATCGTCCTTGAGCTTCATCTCATATTGTAGGTTTGCTATGTACTTGTAAACGTGAAAGTGAAAATGAATATATAATGGAAACTTTAATGACTTGTGATTGCAGCAAAATTACATCATGCATTTTCTTACATTATTCTTATTGACATGTAGATGGCTATTAGCAGGTGTGTTATGATTCGCCAATGAGTCTTCTGAGTTGTTCGTTGCGACGATTCAGCCATCCTCCGCCCATATAACATGTATATTTATCAATATGCACACCTGGGGTTTCATGTGTGATTTGTTTATTGGGTATGAGAACTTTAGTGTTGTGAGTTATCAATGATAGCATCCCATTTCCGAATTCCATAGCAAGGGAATCAGGTGTGATTTGTTTATTGGGTTCGATTTTTAATATCACCCAAAGCAGCCCACTGACAGGCCTAAGGTTTTTTCATTAGCCCATGAAGAAATTATATTTTTAAGACTAGTTACCACTGACATTTGCAAATCTATACTACTCATAATGGAGGAAGGACGCTCTCTCCAAAATATTCAGATGTACAAAAAATGATGCATGGTTTACAACACTTTAAAGCAAGCAATTTTCATAATTACAACAATCAAAGCATTGTGTACAACAAAAACTAGCATTAATCAAAATGCAGATCACTTTCCTTAAAATTCTACATTAATAGCATTAAAAACACTCCTACACCCAATATTACAATCATTTAAACACAATGTACAACCCTCATTCTACATTAATAGCATTAAAAACACCCCTACACCAAATATTACAATCATTTAAACACAATGTACGACCCTTATTTTACATTAATAGCATTAAAAACACCCCTACACCCAATATTGCTATCATTTAAACATAATGTACAACCCTCCATCTTAACCTAGACATGAACCTGTGACCAAGACTCGACTCAATAAAACTCGGCTCGATACACAAGGTTGTAACCAAGCAAATTTAGGTGTCGGAATGACTTCCCGTGACATTTTTATTAATTCCATTGAAAAATTTTATTTCATGGTACCCGCCGCTGCAACGCGCGGGTACCCTGCTAGTAGTATATAGTAGGGAATTATATGGCTTATGAGTTAGACCAAAAGGCAGGGAGGTGATATTATCACCAAATGGGCTCACATCACGTGGCAAAGGCCTTGCCCACTTACCTGGTTCACGCGCTATGTATAGAAACCCAAAAAATATTCGATGATCACTTCACCAATTGATAAATCAGAAAAACACGGGACCCACGATGTAATTTGCCATATAAACGTTTGATTATTACCGTTAAGAGTAAAAAAAAAAAAAAAATCACACCACCATACTATTTCTTTTATATAAATACCCACAAACCTCAATTTTTTTAACACAATCTCAAATCAACACTCTCAACTTACTCTCAACTTACTTACTTTGTCATTTTTATAAAAATGTCACAAGAAAACACTCCCTGAAACAACAATCGTACCTAACGAAGAAATAATCAAAGCAATCCCCCGACAACCGAAGGAACCTTCAATCTAGGAAATACTCCCCCGCCAAACCCATACTCAACATACGAGGCGTTGAATAAAAAAGGTGTGAGTAAGTCGGGATCGTCAGCTAATGACGAGGCGTTGGCTAAAATGATGATATCGAAGATGGCACAGCAAACCGAACGTGATAATGAATTGAAGGGAAAGAACGGGCTGAATGGATGGCGATAAAAAGAAAGGAACTGGAAGTGAATGAATATAAATCAAAGCAACAAGACTTAATGTTCTATATGCAGCCATATGAACATTTGACTGGGGAGGCACGTAAAGCAATTGACGAGGTTAGAGCTGGGATGAAAGCGAAGTGAGGTTTCAACTTTTAGTTTAAATTTCGAAGTTTATGTAATATTTTACTTTCGTATGTTTGCGTCTTTAATAATCGTAGTTTATATATTGTTTTAATATTCCCGATTTATGTACTATGTTTAATATTTGAAGTTTATGTAACGTTTTAATTTCGTACGTTGTGTTTTTAAATTTGAAGTTTACGTTTATATTTTTACGTTTACTTTTTTAATTGTGTAAGTATTATAAATAAAAAAAAAGGAAAAAAAAAAAGAAAAAAAAAAAAAGAGTTAAGGTGAAAATGGGTATTCCTTGCCCACTAAATGATGAAGAGTGATGAAGGGAAGTGAAATAAGAGAGAAAGCTGACGTGGTGCTGATGTGTATGGTGAAGAAGTAGTGACCTTGCCTAGTAGTCTTATGGGCTAATGACTTCCAAATTTTACAAATGGTATATTTGGATGCTGGTTTAAATTGCGTATTCATATTTAACTTGTAGCAATTATATTTGGATTAGATGAGCTTTGATCAAGATAAAGGGATTTTAATATTCTTTTACAGTAGTTAGTTTCCAATTTCAATAATCTCCTAGAGTACGCACGTCGTATAAAACCATGGAACATATTTCTCGTGGAGTCGTATTGGGATACTTAGACTAACAGGCTTTGCCAACTTTCTGTATACTTGGCCAAAGATGCTAGAGGTTGGCATGACATGATCATGGCGTGACTAACGTGTGATTACAAGTGACTGAGTAGTGAGTACAAATATATACGATTTAAGACATCATCAAACAACACTTGATCAATTAAAATGATTTAAATTACAGTATTGGCCCAATTAGGAGTATGAAACAATGTGATACAAAATTAAAATATATACAAGAGAGTGTTATGACGAGCTTAGGAGACATCCTACCTTACTCGATGAATGATGCCAATATTTGTAAAGGGCAAATTCCCAAATCAGGACAATTATTTTTCGGGTTTATTTATTTAGTACAAACTCAACCCCATTTCTCAATTTGATCAAGTGCGATCGTGCGATTCTTTTAGTTTCTTGACACTTGTCACACCCACTATCTTTTGTCCCCCACTATCACTTGCCACTTGTGGGTATTAAAGACTATAATACCCTTTCTCTCTCTCTTTTCCACTTTCACAAAATTAATATACCAGATTTTTCATTTTCTCCATCTCTATCATTTCTTCATCTCTCCATCTCTATCATTTCTTCTTCACAAAATTAATATACCAGATCCGACACCATCACCACGAATCTTGTTTGGTAAACCCATAAGTTTTAAGCCCGAAAATCAAGATTCGTGACTCGTGAGTCACGAGTTGACTGACACCGGGTCAACATCGCGCGTGGCTCGGTGTTTTCTACCTTTTTCTTCTCGATCTACAAAATGGAGATGGCTAGGAGTGGTGTTGATGGTTGTTTATGGCGCGTAGGTGGAAAAGAAGTGGTGGTGAGGTGTGTTTACGGCGCGTACACCACGGATCTGAGACAACGGAGGTGATCTAAGGGAGGGTTTATGGTTGTTTTGATGATGGTGATGACGGTGTAGCTGCGGTGGTGGTGGTGGCCGAGATTTAGAGGTGGTGGTGAGTCACGAGTTGACGAAAATCAAGATTCATAGGTGTTGCTAATATCTTAAACCATGAGTTGCTAAAGTTTAAATTTTCAGATAAATAGGAACTATATATGCTTTGTAGCTAATGGCACAAAGAGCCTTTGCTAATTATACCCTCTTGAATGAATCTATTGCGTTTTATTGGTTATGGGGCTGTTTGGTATAATGTTTTTGTATAGATTCAGATGGCTTGTACCTTGAAGATGAAATTCTTACACTCTGGTTTCTTATTCTTGCTCTAAGTGGGTCTGGAAAGGGATAACTCAGATTTGATTAAGAAATGGGAATCTGGAAATAAATTGAATTCGCACGTTCGCACATTTAATAGGTAGAAAAATCGCACATTTATTTGACTTATAGAACTAAGGGTAAATAAGTAATTTTGTCTAGACACATGAGGGACAAGAGATAGTGGGTGGGACAAGTGGCAAGTGATAGTGGGGGACAAGAGATAGTGGGTGTGACAAGTGTCAAGAAACTAAGAGAATCGCACGATCGCACTTGACCAAATTGGGAAATGGGGTTGGGTTTGTACTGAATAAATAAACCCGAAAAATAATTGTCCTGATTTGGGAATTTACCCATTTGTAAATGAGTGTGTATGAACATGTGCTTAGGGTGGTGGGAGTACATCACTCACCATCCTTCCCTTCACTCACTCCCAACCAATCCCATTGCGACACATCATTCTCCACTTTTTTCATCACTCACCCTTCACTCACTTCTTTTTTGGAGGCGCTACCTCACTCACCCTTCACTCACTTCATTTTTTTTTCTTTTTTCTTTTTTCTTTTTTTCTTTTTTCTTTTTTTTTTCTTTATTTTTTTTTAAATTCCATTAAAATAACTAAAATTTCATTAAAAAAAAAAAAAAAAAAACATTACATAATATTATTAAAATAACTAAAGTTCCATTAAAACTAAACTTAAAACCATTAAATCCTACAAACTACACGACCACCCGTATTTTGCGCATATCTCGCGTTTCTTGTTGATGACGAAATCCTTAAAAGTCGGGTCTGGGATATGTTTTTTACCTCCACGTTCCATACTTTTTCTCTCGGTAATGTTTTTTTTTTTTGCTCGGTAATGTTTTTTTTTCCTCTCGGTGATGTTGTTTTTTTTTTTTGCTTTCTACCCACCAAACACTAGACCAATTTAAAAAATAAAAAAATAAAAAAATAAAAAATAACCGTTGTATACCAACGGTCCCAAAAGCAACGGTCAAATTTGCCTCTCCCCGTGCGTGAGAAACTCACTCAAAACCACACCCCGTGCGGTATGGTAATGGAGGCGGCGGTGTTCATGTGCGGTAAGGGATACCGTAATCCTCCTTACCGCACCCACTCCCAGTACCCTTAGGTTGAGTATATGTGTATCCGTATTTAGCAACAATAATGCTTGTTACTCGATCCAACCTAACTCTATCCGCTTCGGGTTAACAATAACAGATTCAACGATTCATGTTGACATGTTATACATCTCGTCCTTTTTTGCCATCATCGAGAAGATCAAATATATGAAATTAATCATATAATTGATGTTTGCTAGCATATCTAATTAAGCTTGCAACAGCTAAGCATAATCTGGCCTGTTGTTGAATCCAACACAAATAATTGAGCTTCAACTCAAATACGTATTAGATTTACATTATGTCTTCTGAACCCCACCTTCCTTCCAAACGCACATGATCTTGGTCCAACAAATGCATGAATAATCTTTGTATTCAAAGTACATCTCGTATATGATATTTTATTCATCTTTTATAATGTCAAACAAATCCTTTTGATACGTACAAATGCTTAGCTTTTTTTTGGGTACCATTTAAAACATTATTAAACACACTATAGGATTGTAACAAAATACTGGTGTATTACTGCATGTCTAGTTTTAGTATAGTAATTTGTTAGTCTAATGAGAATTCTTCTGAGTGTTTACACAAAGAATGGCTAGCTTGTGGGTTTCTTTTTTTATCCTTATACATATCGGTATATAATGACACACATTGTAGCAAAATACTAACCAAATATGCGTGTGTTTCTGCTTGATCTAAAGAAAACGATACTGTGAAAATTAAACACACGAGTAAAACGATGACAATTGCTACGTCAGTCTGAAAGACTTTCAATATGAAACTTTTTAGTTTATCTAAAAAACTTGCGACTATCTTGTCAAACGAAATATGTAAAAGTGCGCATTCTTCACGAGCTTAAGTTGAGTCACGTCAAGGAATAAAATGCTTAACACAAGTTCAAAAATCATGACGTATTGACGTAAAGAGGAATAAAATGCTTAACACAAGTTCAAAAATCATGACGTATTGACGTAAAGGAACCATATAACTATATAAGCTATAGTATAACCTTGTTATTAAAGGAAAGATGAAGTCAAGTTAAAACCAAAAACACGTATACGTCGTATATGGTGGTCCTTTCATGGATACTTGCTATCATTGTGTAGTATTCGAATCTTATAGAAAAAAGCAACTTAAAGGGTAAATTCAAGAAAATAAAATGTTTGCTCAAAAGGAAACCTATTGATTGGGTTGGTCATAATAATGTCATGTGGAGTGTTTTGTAATTGTGGTGTAGAACTGTAGAATATGTTGTCAAAGGGTATCCTGCCCCTTAATCCTGTGGCACACCACCCACTTTTATTAGCTATCATTTAGTTTTAGCCATTCTTTTAACACATTCATTTGATGAGGTGATACATAATTGTAAAAGCACCTTTTTACAATTATTAGATTGTATGATTGCACATTTCATCACTATTTTGGTCTCGATAACTTTATCTCAAAGTTGTCGCCTAATGGTTATCAGACTTTACATACAACTTTAGCCAAGTCTTCTAACGTGTAGTTCAGTTTATTCCGGGAAAAAAAGTACTTTGTGTTAGACGATTAGTATTGGGTATTTAGGCCCGTTGGCCCATATTGTATCTTATTTATTCATTCACATGTACCGAACTTAGGGATTCAATACATACGGTTTACTAAATCTTACATGGTATCATACCCTAACCTCGATCTACCCTACTGCTTCCGCAAGTTTTAACTCTAAATTTTTTTCTTCTTTTTAAGTTTTCGTTTCAAGATTCTGTTTGTCGACCATTATGTGTTGTCGACTGTTTAAATTATTCGTTTGTCGACCATTGTGTGTTGTCGACCTGGTTGTTTGCTCAAGGGGTTCATGGTCTACCACAGGGGGTTCAGTTTGGGGTGGCAGGTTTGTTTCCACAAGGGGTTTCGTTTGCTGCAGGTTCTCAGCAGTCGCAGGGGGTTCAAATTCTACCACAAGGGGGTTCCGTTTGCAGGTTCACAACCTGGGGTTCAGTTAGGTCCAGGTGTGGTTCAACAAGGACCATCACTAGCCGGTTTTCACCCAGGTCAACTACTAGCATCAGGTTCACAGGGTTCGGGTCAAGCGACTCTTTTACCAAATGCCTTTAATACCACCACTCTTCAGGAACTGGCTGCTGGCGACTGGAATATGGATACAGGTGCGAGCTCTCACCTTAATGATTCTGTACATAGTCTTAGTTATATTCTTAATGAGTGCATTTATCCGTCTGTTGCGGTTGGTGATGGGCGTTTCATTCTCGTCACTAACTCTGGTCATAGTATTTGTCAACCCCTTTTCGTCCTCTTCGTTTAAATAATGTTTTAATCACTCCTCACATTGTCAAAAATCTAATTTCTGTGCGTCAATTTGTTCGTGATAATTATTGCACTGTTGAATTTGATCCTTTTGGTTTTTCTGTGAAGGACTTCCTAACTCGACGGGTACTCCTCCGTTGTGATAGTACGGGTGATCTCTATCCTGTTACGAAGCCTTCTCCCATTCCTCAAGCATATCTTACCAGTCAGTATACGTGGCATCAACGCCTTGGACATCCAGGGAGTGAAGTGTTACGGCGTCTTGTGTCTAGTGATTCTATTTCTTGTAATAAAGAGAAACTTCCCATTCTTTGCCATGCTTGTCAGCTTGGTAAACATGTGAAGCTTCCGTTTGTTAGTTCGTCTAGTTCTGTTACTTCTTGTTTTGACATTATTCACTCGGATTTGTGGACATCCCCAATTCCGAGTCTTTCTGGTTTCAAGTATTATGTTTTGTTTCTGGATCATTACTCTTAGTATGTTTGGGTTTACCCGTTAATGAATAAATCTGATGTTTTGTCTAAATTTCAGTTGTTTCGTAGTTATGTTCGTACTCAGTTTAAGTGTGAAATTAAATCGTTTCAGTGTGATCATGGTGGTGAGTTTGATAATACTGCCTTTTATAAATTATTTTCCACCCATGGCATCCAATTTAGATTTTCTTGCTCTCGCACATCTCAACAAAATGGAAAATCTAAACGCATGATTCGTACCATCAATAATCTTATTCGTACTTTGTTGTTTCAAGCACACCTACCACCAAACTATTGGACCGAGGCTCTTAATATGGTTGTTTATTTATTGAATATATTACCTTCTCGTGCCATTAATAATGAAATACCCTTTACCCGACTTTTTGGTGCTACACCTGATTATAGTGTTCTTCGTGTCTTTGGATGCCTTTGTTACCCACATATAGATACCAACCATAAATTAGGACCACGTGCTACACCTGCAATATTTCTGGGACATGCTGCCAATCATTTTGGCTATCGTTGCCTTGATCTTAACACCAATAAAATTATCATATCTCGTCATGTTACCTTTGATGAGACGGTTTTTCCGTTTCAATCCAACCAATCCAAGCCCACCCCTCCTATGATTTTTTGGAAGATTCTTCCAATCTCATTTCCACTATTATCAACACCACACCTATTGGTCCTAATTTAAACCCAACTATAACTTCACCTGTCACCATACCTTCATCACCTACACCACCAACACCTTCACCGTCTCCACCAAACGATCATGTTCTTGTTCCTACACCTCCACAGTCTCCACCAAACGATCATGTTCCTGTTCCTACACCTCCACCTATTGTATCTACTCATCCCATGGTCACACGTTCTCGTGTCGGGACAACTCGTCCTAATCCTAAGTATGTTGGTCATGTGTCTACTGTTTCTCCTTCACCTAGGTCATATAAGGATGCTTTTAATAATCCAAATTGGCGAAATGCTAGATATGATGAGTATAATGCACTTGTTAAGAATAAAACTTGGAAACGTGTACCTCGACCTGAGGGTGTTAATGTTGTTAGTTGTATGTGGTTATTTCGCCATAAGTATTTGGCTGATGGCACTCTTAGTCGGTACAAGGCACGTCTTGTTTCCAATGGTAGCACACAGATTGAGGGAGTTGATGTTGATGAGACTTTTAGTCCGGTTGTTAAGCTGGGTACAATTCGGACTGTTCTTAGCTTAGCTATTTCTCGACATTGGCCTGTTCACCAGCTTGATGTCAAGAATGCGTTTTTACATGGAGATTTAGCCGAAACTATTTATATGCATCAACCTCCCGGTTTTCGGGATCCAGAGCATCCGGATTATGTTTGTTTATTACAGAGGTCTCTTTATGGTCTTAAGCAGGCACCTCGAGCATGGTTTCAGCGGTTTGCTACTTACATTACTACTGTTGGGTTTACTCCGAGTCGGTGTGATTCTTCTTTATTTATTTACCGACAGGGTGATGATACTGCTTTTTGTTGGTCCCTTTTACTTGGTTATCAGTAACTAAAAAGCTAAAGTAACCAAGTTGTATGACTTGAACACAGATGTATGAAAATGATTAACAATAAAGTAACGTAAAAATAAGAGACAATATTTTCCAACGTTTAATTCTTTATTAGAAGTTAATCACAAAGAATCGTACCCAAGTGTTTGCGGAATAACACTTGGGATTGAAAACGACAAGTATTGTATGGACTCCTCACTAAACTCAAACTATGTTGAGTGACAACTTAAATTACCCACTGAGCTATCTCAGGGGCTTGTGTTGTTCTTTGGAGGAGTAAAGTGGTTTGTGAATGCTTTGCATTAATTGCACAAACTTGTCAACTTTTACTCCTCACATATGCTTCCTATTTATACACAAGTATAGAACAACTAGTTATACATTGGACATAAAGCTTCCCTAACAATATTTTGAAAGATATTATTCTTCTGGCAAGGAACCTTCATTGGGTTAAGTCCAAAAGACACTTTCTGATGACAGACTGGTTTTAACCATTTTGGGAAAGTTTGACATTAAAGTGATAAAGCACTTTAATAATGCAGCTCAAACTTTCCCGCCCAGTCCCGCCAAAACTTCAGTCTTCTTGTCATCAGTCTTCAGTATTATAAAGTTGTTGAGGAGTCATGGGATTCAGTGAGTTATTGTCATCCTCACTAAACCCATCACCTTCTTCTTGGCTTAGATCACACTTCACTGAGTTCCGCCTCACTGAAGGGAGAACCTTTCTTCTTAGGTTCGGTCTTAGCATCCTGAAGATGACTCACTGAGTTACTGTTCACTCAGTGACTTGTTTATACTTAGGTTATTTTACGTTCAAATCCTTGCAAGAGGAGGATTTGGGAATTCAGTGACCCAACAATCTCCCCCTATTTGAACATACAAATAGCCTAAGTGTTACTTGATTCAGCATGAGTTGTCAGGGTACTTCTTCTCTTGCTGAATGTTTGTTGTAATTGTAAGTAGGACATAACATTTAAACAAAAACATCAGTTTATTCATAGCTATTACATTTTCCTACAAATTACAAACAAAATAAAGATAGTTGTTGCAGATCAGATGTTCAGATGATAGCCAAGTCCCTCAATCTTAGCTTTCTTTGATCTCAGCAGGTGTTTCTCAGGATGCTTCTCAATCTTGGCCCGTAGGTCCTTACAGAACCTTTGGTTTGCACCACTTTGTATAGGAGAAGCTAACATCAGGTACGTTACCATTGCCTTGACCCCTGCCTTGTCTATATCAGACCATCTTTGGAAAGCAAGGTCTCCATATTCATCCGTAAAAGCATAGACCTCTTTCAGGGCGTTCAAGCACAGTTTTGTTCACGAAGATGATTCCTTCAGGAACGGACCTATCACAATCCAATCCTGGGACCTTGATCTCAGGCTCGGATTCAATGTGCTTCCTTTTTCTCTTGGTGGCTGTTGATGAAGCAGTTCCTGTTGTTGGAGCAGGAAGAAGGGAGGGAATGTTGAGGGCTTCAGGCATTGCTCTCAGTCTGTTATACCTTTCATTCAGTGACTTGAGAAGGTCAGGTACAACAACATTGTTTTTCTTGGCAATGATAGGACGGAGTTCATCAAGTTCAGTAATCCCAAAGTCGGCAAATCTGAATGGGTTATGAGTGTCAATGACTCTTTTATCGTCCCCCCTGAAGACAGTGACCATTGCGGGTTTGGTGTTCCTGTGAATCTTAATGTCAGTGATGGTTTCAGGCTTCAACCTTTCCTTCATCACCCAATGATATCTTTCAACCCTGGTCTTTCTGATTTGAGCATCCCTTTTCAGCTTTGCTTCCCTTTCCCTTTTAAGAGCATTCATCTCTTCTTCCTGAGCCTTTTTAAAGGCTGCACCAGCTTGCTCAGTTGCTAGTGCCTCAGTATCCAGACCAATCTTTTCAGCCTCCTCATGAACAACCTGTATCAGTTCAGGCTTGCTCAATCTCTCTTCTTCAGCTGCCTTTGCCACTTTCTCAACTCTTTCCATGTAGTCTTGTATTTGGTCATGGGTGAGTTGATAGATTTTTCCAGTGATGACAAGTGTTGGAGTTACTGAAGACGAAGTAGAGTTACCCTTGAAGACTTGAAACATTTCCGTCACCATTGACTTAATCTCCGCAGTATCCTGATGGATGATAGATACCTTGGAGTCAAGGGTAGCCTGAGAGTTTTCAAGGGCAGTCATTCTGGATCCCAGTGTCCATGCCAGAGAAGTGGACTTCAAGGATTGAGCTGTCACTGATGCTTCCAACTGAGTGAAGGAGGACTTGAGAGCCTCCACTGTGGAGCTGAGATTCTGAACATTTGAATCCCTTATCAAACCAAGTAACTCAGTAAGAGCCGCCGAGTTTACCTAGTACGTCTCAGATGCCTGAAGAATTTTCTTGTTGAGCTCAGGGTCATCCTTGACTGATTCTTGAACTGACTTAACCCCTGTAGCCAGCTCCTTTAGGGATTCCAAAAACTGATTGATGTGCGAAGCCATTTGTGTCAGGGAGTGAGAGACAGTGGAATTTTGCTCCCTGACATCATCATTGTAGTCTTCAACAACATCTTTGAGGAGGTGATAGTGGACTGCTTGCTCAGCATGCATGTCAAACACCTCTTCAGTGACCCCCTGTACAAAACATTGGTCATTTTCTTGATGAATCTTTTGAAGGCTCTTTCAGTGAGAGGAGTTAGAGCGTCTTCTGAGGTTTCCGGCTCGGAATGTGTTTCTTCTTCAGCATGGTTAGAGGCTTGAGGAGACTGAGTAACAGGTTCAGGGACTGTCTCCTCAACCTCTATATCATCTCCGGCCGTGAAGACTTCCTCATCACTGTTAAATTCATCATCAGAAAATAAGAGAGCCTGAGCATCTGCCAGGGAGGTAATCTGCAACATGTGGAGGTTATCCAGCTCCTCTTCATAGGAAGATTCGCCTTCGTTTTGGCCAGGTCCTGACCCCTCAAATCCGGTAGGTTGGGTTTTACCTACCTGGTCTTTAAGGCCAGTTCCCAAGTTTTGCGCACCTCCGGGAGTGGTTATGGGTTCCATATCAGCGGGTGGTGTATATCCCTCTGAATCTTTGTCCCCCGTGACCCCTTCAGACACTGATGGGTGTTTCTCAGTGCCATCACTAGGAGCCGTGATTGTTGTGTCCCTATCAGCGGGTTGTATGTTTCCCTCTGAGTCTTTGGGATGAGTAGTGGTGCCCTCAGACAAAAGCTTTGATTGGCGAATGTCCTCATCAGGCAGATGAGTGGTTGAGTCCCCCTTTCCAACAGGCTTGTTCTGGCCTGTCGAAGGTTTAGGAACATGAACTCCCTGATGCTTGGGTTTTGATTTACCCGAGCCTTTAGCAGGATGTGATTGTTTGTGGACCCCCTTCTCAGTGGAGTAATGCTGCCCCACCGAGGATTTAGGATCCCTTACTCCCTGAGACTCTGGTTGTGATTTGCCAGAGCCTTTAGCAGGATGTGAAGGTTTGGTTTGTTCCGGCTCCACTGTCTTGTATGTGACAGTAGAATCTTTGGGAACGGGTATGCCCGAGGACACTGAGTGTGATGTCTCAGTGCCCTCCGTTGGCTTTTGTTGCAGGCCTAGTGACTGGGTTATAATTCTCATGGTGTCAGCAGTCAAGGGCTGTTGTGGTTGCCTCATTGTAGGCTTAGGATCAGAGGTCTCAGTGTCGAGTGACTTGGGTTGAGCCACCTTCCTGGACCCCTGTCCCTTCTTCCTCTTCACCTTTTTGGTGGGAGAGGGGACTGGTGAAACTTTATTGTCACCCTGGATAGCAGTACGCATGTACAATGTCAGGGTGACAGGTGTAACCTCTAGAGGGTCACGTGAGTAATTTGCCTTGTGTAGGACATCAGGCTCAAAACCTGTTGCGTCAGGCTTATCATACTCAGACCCAAGCAAGTCTTGTAGGGCACAAGAAACAAATCTAGGATATGACATGTGTTTTTGCCTAGACTTCCCCCCTAACTTTGCTATGAGGTCCCTGAAGATGATTTCTCCAAGGTCTATCATTTTACCCTCAATGAGACAGAACACTATCATTGCCTGAGTAGTGTTCAATTGCTCAGTAGAGGATTTATTTCCCCAGAGAACCTGAATGACAAAAGTCATTAGAATCCTCCAGGGAGCTGGGAACCAGGTCTTAATTATTGGGGCTTTGGAAAATAGGGACCCTGGTGTCACCTCAGGGTGATTTTTGTCATAGGGTCCCAATTCCAGTAAGACCTCCTTTACCTCTTTCTCAGAGGGTTGGGCAGTGAAGGTCGTGGTGTAGTCAAGGCCAGTGGCTTTGACAAAAGTTTTATAGTCAAGAGTTAGGGACTTGGTTCCATTCTTGACTGTAAACTTTATTTTGGCCTCTTTTGGCGCATTAGGGTTTTCAACCACCGCTGTGCACCAAAATTCCCTCAAATAGTCATGATAGATGACTGAGGGGGTCTTTGTGAATGAGGTGGTCAGGAAGCAGTTCTGAAGGAACTTTACCACATCCCTGTATTCAGGGTACCTAGCAGGGTAGGCAAAGTTCCCCACCACATTGTTCTTGGTAAGGTCTACGCTTTCCATTTGGAAATCCACATTGGGTGCGTATTTTATGACCTTAGAAGAAGCCATTTGGTATAGATAAAAAAAAAAAAAAAAAAAAAAAAAAAAAAAAAAAAAAAAGAAAAAAAAACTGGTTTTTGTTTGAAAATGGGTATGAGTGAGAGAAACACACGCAGTTTTGAAAATAATTTGCAAGAGTTTTGTTAAGATTTTAAAAGCGTGTGTGTTTTTCCCTTTTTGTGGGGGTATTTATAGGGTGAGAATTAGGGTGGTGATGTTGCGGATACCAAAGGTTTAATTTATTTAACCGAAACGGCATAATAATTTTGGTTTGATATCCGCATTAAATATCACGATTCCTATTACCCTATTTTCTCTCACATCGTGGATGAACAGTTGTGCGGCTCTGCAAATAATGCACTTTTGCAGAGAGAAATTATCACAACCTTTGTGTGTGAAGGAGCATTTAATGCTCAGTGATGTTTGGTGAGAGGGATGTGGGGGCCCAAGGAGTGGATGCCAGTTGTGTAAGTGACATATATACCTTTATTTAATAGGATTCAGTTACCTACCTGGGACATTAACTAACTAAATACTTAGAGCATTTAGTTAGTGTATTCAATGTCATTTTTCATCCTGAGCCCCCTGAATGGATTGTCATTCAAAAAAAAATTCAGGAAGGGTGTGATCAGGGACCTAGAGAATTTACATCAGGTTGGAACACTTTTGATCAGTTTCCTGATTCTATGTCCAACATGCCCAATTCAGCTCTCAATCTTGTAAAAGTGGGTTCATCCAAAGGTTTTGTGAAGATATCAACTAGCTGATATTCAGTGGGGATGAAATGTAGTTCAATTTCTCCATTTGATATATGGTCCCTGATGAAGTGGTATCTGATGTCAATGTGTTTGGTTCTTTGATGAAGTACTGGATTATTTGAGATGGCTATGGCACTTGTATTATCACAAAAGATAGGTACCATCTTATACTGAATGCCATAGTGATGCGTGGAAATCGCAACAAGCTTTACCTCTCGAGGGATCTCGAGAAGCTTACAACCCCCACCAGGCAGTGTACCTGATCGTTGTAGTATAGTATAGTGACAAGTACCGGGGGATTGATCGTTCAGCTTAGGAATAGTGTCGCTAGGATTAGAAAGCCTAAATTACTAGTTCTAAAGGTGAGGGATGATTATTTTTGTGTTTTTATATTTTATGGAAAACAATTAAAATCTCGGGTTTTAGAAGAGTGGGCGAAATTAGTTGCTATTCAACTAACCCAAAACTAAGATGCAATCAAAATAAAATACTAAAAATGTAAATAAACTAATTATACTAATGTTGTGAGCAGTAATTGGAGAAAATGTGTTTACTTAGATTTCACTACTCCTTAGATATCTTTTACACGTTAATTACTTGTTATAATTGTATGGATGACGGATCGTATTCCTTAATACCATTCATGGGGTGGCATACATAACTCCCCAATTCTATGAGCTCTTATCTCCTTTTACACCATGCCCAGCACAACTATAGGGATTGTAAACAGTGGCTCATGCATTAAATACAACCAATAAAGACCTAGTACGCCTCGGTTCATGTTTCTTAAGACGTTCAAGCATGTTACCATTTGGAGATCTGCCAGTTTTCTTAAGCCTAACATATAAATCTTTCATCCAAGACAAGAATAAACAAGTAATCAACACATAATCAATATCTAGGTTTCATTAGATCTAAGCAAACACAAAAGAGATCTAGCCTAGCATGATAGAATTAAGACAAGAACAAGATATAGACAACCAACACATAGACATATTGATTGAATTAGAAGAACACTTATCTTGATTAATCATGCAAGGTATCAAGGGGTTGGAACCCTTGAAAAACCTGTAAAGTTACACCAAAATCGTCTTTAGGGTTTCTCCCCAAAACTTCTCTCTTCAATGTGAAAAACTAGAAAACTATATATAGGAAAATAGGGATGATGGCGTCAAGAACAAAGGTATGACGCCGTCATCTCGCCGCCAAATACTTCCTCGGACGGCCTTGATCTACTTCTGACGCCGTCAAGGCCTAGGCCGTCACACAAATTACTCTTGACGCCCTGTATGTGACGCCGTCATCAACTACGGATTTTAATTCTTGGGGTTTTGACGCCGTCAGGAAAACTATTGACGCCTTCATGAACTCTCGGATTTTATTATTGAGGTTTGACACCGTCAGGAAATTACTCTTGACGCCGTCACCTACTGTTCCCAGCATGGAAAATTGAGACTTTTCCGTTTTCTTCACTTTTATGCTCTAAAAACGTCCAAAATGGCTTCTTTTCCAGAATTCACTCTCCAAGTACCTAAAATCACAAAAGGATCGATTTAGGGCAATATTTGATCAAATAAAGTCGGATTCGGGCTTAAATGACCCCCTAAAAACGGATCATTTTTCGCCTCATCATATACCCTTACACTTGAGATTTGCTTGTCCTCAAGCAAATGCACTTTTATTCTACTCAAAATACAAGTTAGGGGTCATTTAACACTAATATAAAAGTAATTACAACAAATAATCGTTCCACTAAAAACCAATAGACAAGCACGGAAGTCATACACAAGCACCTCACAAATAGTGTTTAGATACTCACATCTCTCGGGTGTAATAAAGTAATATAACATTATGGAAATGGAAGATATCTCTCACTACCTGTCATAGCAAAATAGATTACCATAGGCTTGGGAAAGGATCAAACCTCCACCACATGGCGTAAGCACCTAGGATAAACTATCAAAGAGGTCTTTTAAAGGGTTGTAACGTTAGGTATAGGGATATGAATTACACGGTTTTGTTGGATAAAGGAAGTTTTTACTGGTGGCGAGTTAACAATCTTAGTTAATTACATGTACAATATGGCGTTGCTAAGCCAAGACTAGACTCGACTTAAGCTAATAAATGAAAAATAACAAAAACGTAAAATGAACATAGAATAAAAAGGGTTGGTAGTTCGTATGTTTTTTTTCTTTTTTTCTTTTTCTATTTTTTTCTTTTCTTTTTCTTGATTTTTTTTCGATTTTTTTTTTTTTTTTTTTTTTTTTTTGCATACACTCTTACCCTACCATCCAAAATAATACATCATAGGGGATGAACATTCCCCTTACACTTGAATTTTTACATACTTTACAATAAACTAATCTAATGACTCGAATCAAGAAAATCAAAACACTTGGAGCACTTTTAAGATTAACGCACATATGGGGGTAATAAATGATGTTCTTCCCCATTACTCCATAAAATAAGTACTTTACCCATGAGTCCCAATCGTCCCAAAACAATATGTACAAGGATATGACTCGACTTAGCAACCATGTAATCAATTAGATAGTTAACTTAGGCTTTAACAAATAACAATAATGCACTAAAAATGAGCGCATACACGGAAGGCTAAGGCGATTTGGGTGTACATTTAAGTGGGGTGTAACAAATTCTTCCTTTAAGTAAAATGCTTAAAGTTAGAAACGAAAAGATAGGCTCGGAGGGGTGTACTAGGGGTTTCGTGTACTAAAAATGAGTACAACGCTAAGGGTGTGGGAAAAATTAGTTGACTTAACTAGCCAAGCAATATGACTTAAATGGTCAAGTAATTATGATACGGGTTTAACACAAGGGTGATCCTAATGCCTCTTATCATGTAGTAAATCCTACCACACGAATGTAGTCTCACTAGCGGTCTCGGGATGCATCACTATCGCAAGTTCTAGAATCTAAATGCTACCGGTACACTCATAAGCACTAATAGTGAATGCTTTTCCTATCAAATCTAAAGGCGAACCTCACATATTTGGGTGGAAAATTTTTCTGAATATACGGTTATGTGCTAGTCATACAATCTCCTATCCATGAGACGCTTGCTATGGCTAAAGTTTCACTCCTAAATGTTGTAAAAAATTTTAAATTTGGCGCTAAAATTGCACTAACAAGTATTTCTCATAGTTTTATTACACATCTACTATCAAATAAAACAAACTCAAGCGAAAGTGCATATGTAAGGTATCATCTTTTTACCCTCCCCTTACACTTAAGATGAACATTGTCCCCAATGTTCAAGTAAAGAATGTAAAAGTGAAAAAGTAAAGAGAATGAAATCAAATACTCCCCTGATTCACTCGGTATGGATTATAGGTTGGCCAGATTAGATCTTCCTCCAAGAAAATGAACAATCAAAGCTTCCCTTCCAGAATATAAATCATCTCCTTGTCGAACATAACCTGTAAATCCTGACAAAATAGATAAGACAACCTCGCGTAAAATCGGCGGCATCCTATATAAGTTTCTAAATCCTAGAAAACAAGATAAGATATAATGCTTGTGGAATGAAGTTTGCAGATTTCCTGGAGATTATAAAACTTAATAATTCACAAAAACCATAAGACTCCGTTAGAAAAACAAAACCGGTAAAATTTCCAGATTTTAACTCCTGACGCCGTCAAGAGTAAACCTCTGACGCCATCAGAATGGACCTGCAGAAATTCTTATGTTAAGTTTCCGGAAAATTTCTGGAAAAACTTGGTCCTACTTCCTGGAAAATCCTGCAAAACTTCATTATGACTCAATACAAGCATTTGACTCTAACAAATACGAATACACATGCTCATTTAATATTGTGGAGAATCATGATCGGTTTATTTCTTAAAAACATATTTGGGGTTTCCCCTTACACTTATCTTTTGCAAAAATACTTCTAGGTGGAGTTAAGACTAGGCTAAACAACAAAGTAAAGTATTTCCACTTTTTAGTTGAGAAACATGATCAACCAACAATAAAAATAAAGCATGCATACGGAAGCAAATAACAATCAAATAAATAAAATTACACAAAACATGGGTTGCCTCCCAAGAAGCGCTTTTCTTTATTTACAAGTCTTGTAGCTAGACTCAAGGTCATGGGTTACCGTGTATCGCTTATGCTCACATAACCAAGTGTGAGCCATCTAATAGTCGCCTCATCTTTCCTATAATCATCTCCTAACTCTAAGCATCCGCGATAGTATATTTTATTTTTTTCATGAGTATACTTAAGTCCTTTTCTCTTATCATTCTCACTTAGCATCTCTGTGGGCGGATACCTACTACACTTTTCCATGGGAAAATCCTTGAACCTAGGGTGTGTGCGGGGCATTTGATAGACAAAATCTTCTTCCTCATCCGAGAATGTAATTAACCCTTCTATGAGTTTTTCATCAAGGTTGGTCAACTGTTTGAAAGGTTTTCCAAACACAACTTGGGTCAACTTATCATCAATAAATTCTCCTAGATTCTCCATAACCATGAACTCAACAAGATAAACCAAGGTTCCTACAAACACATGCAATGGTATTGCCTTAGCAATAATGTTTTTTCCTTTGTATTCTAACTCATCTACCATGATTTTATTGTATTCATTACGTGAGATTATGTTCATTGGAAGAGATGAGTTGAGATAGGCGTTAAAGCTCTTAAATCCGATTTTACAAGGAAATTGCATGTTGAATGAGCTATCACACTCAATCCTAGTTCTAGGGTCAACATACCTAAGAGGGTTTATTTCTTCTTCCATCCTATTCTCATTAATCACATCACCATCATCAAGATCCTCATCGGAGTCTGAATAGTAGAAAGGACTAGCCCTATGGTCATCATCATGATCAGACTCCTCTAACTCAGAATTATTGTTAAAGTGGTGGTTGGGTGAACGGTTAGGTGGGTTCTTATTCTCAACTAAAGGGAGTGGGGCGGGCATTTGGAAAATCGTACGACGAAAAACACGAATAACAGGAATCAAACGATCAATGTTATTGTTATCCATCGAAATAGTTTATGAACAAAGGACAAAAAGAAATAAGATAGACTAAAGAAAACCTAAAAATAAAAATAAAAATCTTACTAGAAAGGAATCTAGCAAGTAGACCTAATAAAAAGAAATCCTAACCTAGACAATAACTATTCCCCGGGCTGCGGCTCCAAAAACTTGATGCGTGGGAATCGCAACAGGCTTTACCTCTCGAGGGATCTCGAGAAGCTTACAACCCCCACCAGGCAGTGTACCTGATCGTTGTAGTATAGTATAGTGACAAGTACCGGGGGATTGATCGTTCAGCTTAGGAATAGTGTCGCTAGGATTAGAAAGCCTAAATTACTAGTTCTAAAGGTGAGGGATGATTATTTTTGTGTTTTTATATTTTATGGAAAGCAATTAAAATCTCGGGTTTTAGAAGAGTGGGCGGAATTAGTTGCTATTCAACTAACCCAAAACTAAGATGCAATCAAAATAAAATACTAAAAATGTAAATAAACTAATTATACTAATGTTGTGAGCAGTAATTGGAGAAAATGTGTTTACTTAGATTTCACTACTCCCTAGATATCTTTTACACGTTAATTACTTGTTATAATTGTATGGATGACGGATCGTATTCCTTAATACCATTCATGGGGTGGCATACATAACTCCCCAATTCTATGAGCTCTTATCTCCTTTTACACCATGCCCAACACAACTATAGGGATTGTAAACAGTGGCTCATGCATTAAATACAACCAATAAAGACCTAGTACGCCTCGGTTCATGTTTCTTAAGACGTTCAAGCATGTTACCATTTGGAGATCTGCCAGTTTTCTTAAGCCTAACATATAAATCATTCATCCAAGACAAGAATAAACAAGTAATCAACACATAATCAATATCTAGGTTTCATTAGATCTAAGCAAACACAAAAGAGATCTAGCCTAGCATGATAGAATTAAGACAAGAACAAGATATAGACAACCAACACATAGACATATTGATTGAATTAGAAGAACACTTATCTTGATTAATCATGCAAGGTATCAAGGGGTTGGAACCCTTGAAAAACCTGTAAAGTTACACCAAAATCGTCTTTAGGGTTTCTCCCCAAAACTTCTCTCTTCAATGTGAAAAACTAGAAAACTATATATAGGAAAATAGGGATGACGACGTCAAGAACAAAGGTGTGACGCCATCATCTCGCCGCCAAATACTTCCTCGGACGGCCTTGATCTACTTCTGACGCCGTCAAGGCCTAGGCCGTCACACAAATTACTCTTGACGCCCTGTATGTGACGCCGTCATCAACTACGGATTTTAATTCTTGGGGTTTTGACGCCGTCAGGAAAACTCTTGACGCCTTCATGAACTCTCGGATTTTATTATTGAGGTTTGACGCCGTCAGGAAATTACTCTTGACGCCGTCACCTACTGTTCCCAGCATGGAAAATTGAGACTTTGCCGTTTTCTTCACTTTTATGCTCCAAAAACGTCCAAAATGGCTTCTTTTCCAGAATTCACTCTCCAAGTACCTAAAATCACAAAAGGAACGATTTAGGGCAATATTTGATCAAATAAAGTCGGATTCGGGCTTAAATGACCCCCTAAAAACGGATCATTTTTCACCTCATCACATAGTCACTCAGTTGGCTTTTCATCCATAGTACATTTGCACAACATCCTGCAGCAGCCATATATTCAGCTTCAGCTGAGGACATGGCCACTGACTATTGTTTCTTTGTACTCCAACACACAAGTTTACCACCAAGAAATTGGCAGGATCCTGAAGTACTTTTCCTATCCATGTGACATCCTGCATAGTCAGAGTCAGTGTACCCTTTGAGATCAAATCCTGAACATTTTGGGTAATACAAACCAAGGTTTGGAGTACCCTTCAGGTACCTGATGATTCTCTTGACAACAGTGAGATGTGATTCTTTAGGGTTAGCCTGGTATCTTGCACACAGGCAGACTGAGAATTGGATATCAGGCCTTGAGGCAAGTAAGTACATCAGGGAGCCAATCATTCCTCTGTATTGGGTTTGATTCACTGACTTCCCAGTGAGATCAGGACCAAGGTTGTTTGGAGGAACCATAGGAGTTTTTACTGAAGAGCAGTCAGTGAGCTCATACTTCTTCAGTAGGTTCCTGAGGTATTTCTCTTGGCAAATGGATATTCCTTTTTCAGTTTGTTTAATTTGTAGTCCAAGAAAGTATGTGAGTTCACCCATCATGCTCATTTCAAACTTTGTGGTCATAAGTTTTTCAAATTGTTTGCAAAGTTTGTAACTTGTTGAGCCAAAGATGATGTCATCAACATATACTTGGACAAGAATGACATCATCCTTTGTTCTGTAGATGAACAGTATGTTGTCAATTCTTCCTCTGACAAACTTGTTTTGGATCAGGAAGGCTGAAAGAGTTTCATACCATGCCTTGGGTGCTTGTTTCAGTCCATAGAGGGCTTTGTTAAGCTTGTAGACATGGTTAGGGTATTCACTACTTTCGAAACCAGGAGGCTGTTGCACATAAACATCGTCTTTGATGTTACCATTCAGGAATGCACTTTTAACATCCATTTGGTAAACTTTAAAGTTCATGTAAGTTGCATAGACAAGGAAGATCCTGATGGCTTCCATTCTAGCAACAGGTGCAAAGGTTTCCTCATAGTCTATACCTTCCTGTTGATTATATCCTTTGGCAACCAGTCTTGCTTTGTTTTTGATGACTGTGCCATTCTCATCAGTCTTGTTCTTAAAGACCCATTTCATACCAATGATTAAAACACCCTGGGGGCATTCAACAAGGGTTATGACATCATTTCTGTCAAATTGTTCCAATTCATCTCTTATGGCCTGAACCCAGCTTTCATAAGTAAGGGCTTCTTTAACATTTTTAGGCTCAATCTCTGAGAGATAGTCAGCATAAAGACATATATTGGCAGTGGCAGCCTTTAGTTTAGCAGCCTTGCTTCTTGTGAGCATGCCTTCAGTGGGTTCACCAATGATGTTTACAAGCTCAATGATTTTGGATCTAGTCCAGCTATCCTGAGGTTTGGGATAAGGATTTGAGCTTGAAGGAGCCTGATTAGGTTCAGACTCAGGAACATGAGGTAGCTCATCAATATGTGCTTCAGTGACAACTGTAGGAACAATTTGTTCTGTGGTATCCTGAACATTTTGTTCAGTGGTGTCAGTCTCATTTGAGACAGGCTGAGTTTCTATGAACTCACTGATAGGTGGTTGGGGTAGGTTGTGAGGGATGATGTAATAGGAGACATCAGCATCAGCTTGGTATTGAGTTGAGGGATTGTTCTCAGGATGATACTCATCAGGAGGATATCTTGATGAGTCATCAATACCAATCTTTTCTACTGAGGAATTTGAGAACCTGATGGATTCAGTGCTCTCATCAACAGTAATGTGATAAGTTTCCTCAGTTTGCTGTCTCCTTGTGTTGAACACCCTGAAGGCTTTAGAAACCAGGGAATATCCCAGGAAGTATCCATCATCAGCTTTGGCATCAAATTTTCCTAAGTGATCCTTGTGGTTATGTATAAACACAGGACACCCAAATACATGAAAGTAGCTGATGTCAGGAATCCTTCCTTTGAATATCTCATAAGGAGTCTTGTTGTGCCTTTTTACAATGATTGACCTATTTTGAGTATAGCAGGCTGTTTTAACTGCCTCAGTCCAAAAGTGTTTAGAGAGGACTGAGCCATTTAACATTGTTCTTGCTGCCTCAATGAGTGTTCTATTTCTCCTTTCAGCTACTCCATTTTGTTCAGGAGTATAGGGAGTAGTGAAATTTTTGAGAAATTCCTTTCTTATCACAAAAACACTCAAGGTCTTGGTTTTTGAATTCAGTGCCATTGTCAGTCCTGATCTGTTTAACTTTGACATCATTTTGATTTTCAATGTTTCTGACAAATGACATGATTGTTTCAGCTGCCTGACTCTTTTTGGTCAGGAAGTAAACCCAAGTATATCTTGAGTATTCATCCACTATGACCAGAGTATACTTCTCATGGTGAATGGACATTGGACTGACAGGTCCAAAAAGGTCCATATGAAGAAGATGTAGGCAGCTTTTGATGGAAAAGGTTTGTTTGGTTTTGAATGATGCCCTGTGGTGTTTTCCTTTTTCACAAGCAGAACAAGGCTTGTCTTTGGTATACACCAGGGATGGAAGGCCCAGAACTTTGTTCTGTTTGGCCAGGTTGTTGATGTTTTTGAAGTTAAGATGAGAGAGTCTCCTATGCCATAGCCAGTTGATTGTCTCACTTGCCTTAGAGAATAGACAAGTCCCATTTTGAGTCAGGGATGACATGTCAAGGACATATACATCATCCCTTCTAGGGGCAATCAACACAACTTCCTTATTGGCATTAAAGATGGTCCCTCTCTTGTCATCAAACTGAACTATGTATTTGGCATCACATAGTTGGGAAACACTTATCAGGTTGTACTTCAGACCATTAACATAAGCTATTCTAGTAAAAACTATACCATTGCAGTTTACTGAGCCATAACCTTCAGTGGGAGCTGATGAGTTATCACCAAATACTACTTTGGGTCCTGGTTCTTCCACATATTTGTGCAGAAAACTTTTCACACCAGTCATACTTCTGGAGCATCCACTGTCTAGATGCCAAGTAGGAGCCTTGATGTGTTTCTGCACAAACAGTAAACTGGGTTAGTTTTTCTTGTTGACCCACTTTCTAGTGGGCTTAGTCCTCAGGGACTTTTTGAACTCAGTTAGTGAATCATGGTCTGAAGTAGTGTGACCTGAGCTTCCACATGTTTTACATTTTGTGGAGGTTGATGCCTTAGGTGACTGAGAAGTGTTGGTTTGGTTTTTCCTTCTGGACTGAATCACTTTGTCATGCCCCCTGGTTTCATGGGAGGGATCTCCACAGATGTCACAGCATACTTTCATCATACAATCATCAGGAAGATGATCATTGAAACCACAGTGAGGGCATGGTGAGAAAGGCTTAGCCTTCAGTCTTTGTTTGGAAGGTGTGGCATACTGATAGCCTTGGGTTTTGTATAGACCCCTTGCTTTTAAAGAAGCAGTGTGGGGGATGTGATCACAAGTTCTGTGGTCCTCTTGTTTGCATATCATACAAAACAGGACTCTGTAGCATTTATCAGTGATGTGATTTGGATAATTGCACAGTTCACATCTCCCTGAGGGTCTAGGTGTGGTTTTTGGTTTGGAAGAACCTGAGGATACTGAGGGCTTTGTTGATTTTGAGTCAAAGTTTTTATCAGTAGACTCAATTTTCTCACTCAGCATCCTGACAAGTTCAGCAAGCTGATCAACCTTTGAATCAGTGCTTTCAGGATTCACTTCAGTTTTTACTGAAGGTTTTTGGTGTTCAGTGGGTGCAGGAGTAGGTCTTTTCAGAATAGTCCTTCCTAATCCTGATTTCTCTTTAGGAGAATGTGGTTGAAAGACTAGTGGTGCAAGATCAGAATTGGGTTCTGCTCCCTGAAGTTGTTTCAGTGGAGGGAGTGGTGAATCAGACTTAGACTCAGTGATGGACTCAGTAGGACTAAGTTCATCAGTGACTCCTAGCAGATCTTTGATAGCCTGACTTTCAGGCTCCAGGATTCTTCCAGTGTTAAAATTTGGCAATTTACTATCAGGATTGTTTCTTTCAATCCAATCACTGGGTTTGGGAGCTAGTTCTTTGCTAGAGAGTATGTTGGTTAATAGAAAAGTTGTGGAATGACTACTCTCCCCAGAAACTTCAGTGAGTTGATCATCACCCAGACCAGCCTTTTTGGGGCTAGGTGAGAGACTCAGTGTTTCATAAAGTTTGGGGTTTTTCTGAGTCCATTTCCAAATAATTTCCTTTTCTTTCTTAAGTTCTTCCTGAAGAGCTTGATTTTGTTTGACAAGTTCAGAGTTTTGAATTTGAAGTGTAACACTTTCAAGCTTGGCTTGTTTTAAGGCAAGTAATTCATCTCTACAATGATTTAATTCAAAACTCAGTTTGTTAAATTTTGAAAACAAATTAAGTCTTTGCTCTTCAACATACTTAAGATCAACATTAATATAATCTAAGTAAGATTTCCAATCATCATTATCATCCATAGAAAGTAAAAGATTTACCTTTCTCATAGTGATGTTGACCCATTCACCATTTCTTGCATGACTCTTCCCCACAACAAGTTTGTTGTCTTCTGACAGAGCCATCAGGGCACTGATGTGAACTTCATCATCATCAAAGGACACTTCAACCTCATCCCAGTCATATGTTTCAGCAACAAGCCCTTTGTTCTTGGCTTGAGTAGGCTTTGGAGCCTGAGGAGGCTGAGAGACTGTTGAGGATGATTCAAGAAGGGCAAGTTTAGCTTTTGCCTTTCTGTACTTGGCTTCAAAGTCAATTTGAGGGACTTTTTCAAATCTTTGACTAGACTGAAGCATTTTTGGATGAAATTTGTTGGGGCCTGAAAAAGAGTTATTTCCTGAAAACTTGAAAGATGGTTTTGAGGTTGTTTTTGAAAAACAATCTTTAGCAAAATGCCCCATTTTGCCACATTTAAAGCATTCAGTGTTGTCATTTGCTTTAGAAGGAAATTTGTTTTTCTTAAAAAACCTTTTTGAATTAGCAAGGAGTGCTCTTTCATGAAATTCAATTTGAAGATCATTAAGATACTCCTCACTGGTTCTTTGGTCAACCTCATCATCAGATCCATCCTGAAAATCCTGCACAACACCTTTTGAATAGAAAGCAGTTGATATGGGTGTAATTGTCAAGGCCTTTTTGGTCTCCTGAGCTTTACCAGGGTATCTCCTGGTGATAAGATTGTCTTCATAGACAAACTTCCCATAGATGGCAGGGAGCTCAAGGTTCTGAATGTGGTTTGCATTTCTCAATCCCTGAGAGAAGTTTAACCACTTCTCAGGGAGACTGTTGACAAAACCAACATTGATTTCATGTTTTGACAGTATAACACCATCATTGGTCAGCTCATTCAGGAGGGTCTTATTCCGAGTATAAGTCTCAGAGAGACTTTCAGAATCCTTGGCCCTGAAGGTATTGAATTCAAGCTTTAGGTCCATGATTCTATTTTCTTTGGTATCAGAAGGCCCTTCATAGCTATGAACCAGGTCAGTCCATGTCTGCTGGACAGTGGGACAGTTGATCACTGGTTCCATTATATCATTAGGAAGGCATGATATAATGATGCTTTTCAGGCGCTGGTCTTGATTGACCACCCTCCTTTCATCTAGGGTCCACTGAGCTTCAGGTTTGATTAAACCTTGGGCAGTTGTTGGGACATATGGACCCTCATTAATCAATTTGATGTAATAAGGTTCCATCCCAGTTAAGTAGCAAAGCATTCGCTTTTTCCACTTATTAAATTTGCCAGCTTCAAGTCGAGGGGCAGTTGCTGAATAACTTCCACCCTTTTTATCAACAAGCTGGGGAACATCTATGTCAGTCATAGTGGGATCTTGATTTTAAAAACTTGAGCACTCTTAAGTTTTGAAAACAGGTTTAAGTTTTACAAATCAGAGGCTCTGATACCACTTGTTGGTCCCTTTTACTTGGTTATCAGTAACTAAAAAGCTAAAGTAACCAAGTTGTATGACTTGAACACAGATGTATGAAAATGATTAACAATAAAGTAACGTAAAAATAAGAGACAATATTTTCCAACGTTTAATTCTTTATTAAAAGTTAATCACAAAGAATCGTACCCAAGTGTTTGCGGAATAACACTTGGGATTGAAAACGACAAGTATTGTATGGACTCCTCACTAAACTCAAACTATGTTGAGTGACAACTTAAATTACCCACTGAGCTATCTCAGGGGCTTGTGTTGTTCTTTGGAGGAGTAAAGTGGTTTGTGAATGCTTTGCATTAATTGCACAAACTTGTCAACTTTTACTCCTCACATATGCTTCCTATTTATACATAAGTATAGAACAACTAGTTATACATTGGACATAAAGCTTCCGTAACAATATCTTGAAAGATATTATTCTTCTGGCAAGGAACCTTCATTGGGTTAAGTCCAAAAGACACTTTCTGATGACAGACTGGTTTTAACCATTTTGGGAAAGTTTGACATTAAAGTGATAAAGCACTTTAATAATGCAGCTCAAACTTTCCCGCCCAGTCCCGCCAAAACTTCAGTCTTCTTGTCATCAGTCTTCAGTATTATAAAGTTGTTGAGGAGTCATGGGGTTCAGTGAGTTATTGTCATCCTCACTGAATCCATCACCTTCTTCTTGGCTTAGATCACACTTCACTGAGTTCCGCCTCACTGAATGGAGAACCTTTCTTCTTAGGTTCGGTCTTAGCATCCTGAAGATGACTCACTGAGTTACTGTTCACTCAGTGACTTGTTTATACTTAGGTTATTTTACGTTCAAATCCTTGCAAGAGGAGGATTGGGGAATTCAGTGACCCAACAATCTCCCCCTATTTGAACATACAAATAGCCTAAGTGTTACTTGATTCAGCATGAGTTGTCAGGGTACTTCTTCTCTTGCTGAATGTTTGTTGTAATTGTAAGTAGGACATAACATTTAAACAAAAACATCAGTTTATTCATAGCTATTACATTTTCCTACAAATTACAAACAAAATAAAGATAGTTGTTGCAGATCAGATGTTCAGATGATAGCCAAGTCCCTCAATCTTAGCTTTCTTTGATCTCAGCAGGTGTTTCTCAGGATGCTTCTCAATCTTGGCCCGTAGGTCCTTACAGAACCTTTGGTTTGCACCACTTTGTATAGGAGAAGCTAACATCAGGTACGTTACCATTGCCTTGACCCCTGCCTTGTCTATATCAGACCATCTTTGGAAAGCAAGGTCTCCATATTCATCCGTAAAGCATAGACCTCTTTCAGGGTGTTCAAGCACAGTTTTGTTCACGAAGATGATTCCTTCAGGAACAGACCTATCACAATCCAATCCTGGGACCTTGATCTCAGACTCGGATTCAATGTGCTTCCTTTTTCTCTTGGTGGCTGTTGATGAAGCAGTTCCTGTTGTTGGAGCAGGAAGAAGGGAGGGAATGTTGAGGGCTTCAGGCATTGCTCTCAGTCTGTTATACCTTTCATTCAGTGACTTGAGAAGGTCAGGTACAACAACATTGTTTTTCTTGGCAATGATAGGACGGAGTTCATCAAGTTCAGTAATCCCAAAGTCGGCAAATCTGAATGGGTTATGAGTGTCAATGACTCTTTTATCGTCCCCCCTGAAGACAGTGACCATTGCGGGTTTGGTGTTCCTGTGAATCTTAATGTCAGTGATGGTTTCAGGCTTCAACCTTTCCTTCATCACCCAATGATATCTTTCAACCCTGGTCTTTCTGATTTGAGCATCCCTTTTCAGCTTTGCTTCCCTTTCCCTTTTAAGAGCATTCATCTCTTCTTCCTGAGCCTTTTTAAAGGCTGCACCAGCTTGCTCAGTTGCTAGTACCTCAGTATCCAGACCAATCTTTTCAGCCTCCTCATGAACAACCTGTATCAGTTCAGGCTTGCTCAATCTCTCTTCTTCAGCTGCCTTTGCCACTTTCTCAACTCTTTCCATATAGTCTTGTATTTGGTCATGGGTGAGTTGATAGATTTTTCTATTGATTTCATATGGGACCCAACACTTTTCTGTTACTATATGTGGATGATAATGTGCTCACTGCTTCCTCTGATAGTTTATTAAAGCGGATTATTGCTTCCTTGCATAAGGAGTTCTCTATGACTGATTTGGGTGCTCTTAACTATTTTTTGGGTGTGTCGGTTACGCGTGACTCTTCTGGGATGTTTTTGTCACAGCGTAAGTATGCTATGGAGATTTTGGACCGAGCACATATGGTTGGTTGTAATCCTTCTCGGACTCCTGTTGACACCGAGTCTAAATTGGGTGATGATGGTGATCCAGTTTCTGATCCTAAGTTATATCGCAGTCTTGCAGGTTCTCTTCAGTATCTCACCTTCACTAGACCTGATATTACATATGTTGTGCAGCAGGTTTGTCTATATATGCATGATCCTCGAGTGCCTCATTTCAATGCTCTCAAGCGGATTTTACGGTATGTTCAGGGGACTCTGGATTATGGTTTACAGTTATTTTCTTCTACCACTGAGTCCTTGGTTGCTTATTCGGATGCTGATTGGGCGGGTTGCCCTACTACCCGACGATCTACATCAGGTTATTGTGTTTTTCTTGGCAACAACTTGCTCTCCTGGTCCTCTAAGTGTCAGCCTACGCTTTCTCGTTCCAGTGCTGAGGCTGAGTATCGTGGTGTTGCCAATGCTGTTGCTGCGACATGTTGGCTTCGGAATTTACTTCGTGAGCTTCATACACCTTTGTCCTCTGCTACTATTGTTTATTATGATAATGTGAGTGCCGTGTACTTGTCCTCTAATCCTGTTCAGCATCAGCGGACGAAGCACATTGAGATTGATATTCATTTTGTTCGTGAATTGGTTGCTACTGGTCAAGTTCGAGTTCTACATGTTCCTTCTCGGTTTCAGTATGCTGATATTTTTACCAAGGGTTTACCGTCTGCTTTGTTTGCTGAGTTTCGTGACAGCTTGAGTGTTCGGTCTCCTCCCGCTCAAACTGCGGGGGAGTGTTAGAAGATTAGTATTGGGTATTTAGGCCCGTTGGCCCATATTGTATCTTATTTATTCATTCACATGTACCGAACTTAGGGATTCAATACATACGGTTTACTAAATCTTACACTTTGCAAGATTGGTTATAGCATAAGTTTTTATATCCAACAGTTATTTGATCACAACCTTTATAAAAAAAATGTGAATTGGCGGGAACACCCTAACCCTGAATGTCTTTTGGCATCAGGCATTGTCCACGTTACAAGAAATAGCTTTAGCAACTCTCATGATCCAGTAAAACACCAATTGAAATGAGCAAGAGCCGAGACTCGAACTTTGACCTTTAATTCACAAAATGTCTTCTCGTGGCGCATGGATGTTGAAGGTAGGTACCAACTTACCCAAATCTTTATTGAGAAGTTGGCCTCACCCAAGTGGCTTATCTAACGAAAGAACAATTTATAATATCGAGTTTAGTTTAGGTAATTTAATACTCATAGGTAAATCCAAATGGCATGTGACCAAGGAGGGCGAATCTTCCCGTTGTGGCATCTGCTCAACCTTAAAGTTAGTGTAAATGCAATAAACCCCATTGAGCATTTTAGTTTATTGTTTTTCTGTCATTATCATTATAGTTGATGAACCGATCGAAAACACTGATCATTCTTATACAAATTCACATGGATATAAACGACTACGCTTGGAAGTACTTGAAGCTAAACAACAACAACAAAAGCTATAATTGTTTGACATTTGAATTGATGTTGAAATTCGGTTAACGTGTTATAAAAGAGTTTGATAAAATCTACATCTTCATATAATATTAAACCGTATTGCTTTCAAGCACTCTTTAAAATCATTATTTGTTATTGGGAATCTTTTCGTCTCAAAATAATTGTCATCCGAAGAAAGAAAAAAGTTAAAAAAAAATATCAATTATTGATTTTTTTTAAATTACTTTTGTAGAATGACATTTATATCCTAGATTAATAATTATAATTTTTAAAAATTTTGAAATAATAATTTTAAGTAAAAGTAATGTGGTATTCTAGATCAAATTTTTCTATTTATTTTTGATAGCGAACATTAAATTTAGAATAACTCAATAAAATAAAATAAACAATTAAAAGAGCAGTGTTCAACAAAAATTACTAGTGAATATTGACGATAAAAGTTTATTCTTCAGTTTTAAGAAGTTAAAAAAAAATGGTAAGTCAAAGTACAATAAATAATGTTCTTGTGAACATTAAAGTATTAAACCAACTGACTTATCTCAGTTGGTCATCTGAGTTTTTTTTGAAGTTTAGGGAGGGGTTTTACCCGGATTCGAGTCTTCAATTGATAAAGAAAATCCGAATTTTCTCTTAGTGCGAAGTAGGGGTGAGCATCGGGCTAAAACCGACCCGACCCAACAAAACCGAAACTCGAAACTCGAAAAACACCTAAACTGAAACCGAAATTACTCGGTTTTTCTCGGTTCGGTTTTTGTTGGTTTTTTGTTTGAACTGGACCAAATCGACCCGACCCGAAACCGAACTCTGTAAAAACCTAAACCGAGTTAGAATGAGTTTTGTCGGTTCAGTTTCGGTCGGCTCGATTTTATCGGGTTTCTCGGTTCGGTTAGGGTTTAATTCGGTTTTGCTCACCCCTAGTGCGAAGCCGTGAGTTTTAGGGGTTTTTCTTCGCGAGATTCTCATAATAGTTCGGGTCGCGAGGCCTGTTCGTTTGGATGGTTTAACTCAGGGGTCGGATTTCAAGAGTGATGATGTTCTAAAAAAAATGAAAAGAAAAAAAAAAATCTTGTGAACTTAATAAGTAAAAGATAATTATTGAAATGGTATTTTTCGAAGTTTTAAAATGAAAAAAAAAAAAATGTTAAGAACGGCAGTGAATAAGCACCGGTGCACATGGGTGTCACGTGGCACGGCGGCAACATTTGCGGTCATTTATATAAATTAACAATAAAACCCCATGTGATTACTTTTATTATAATTGTAGCCCCTATAAATTGTTTTTACAAAATTATTTCGACACGAGTCAATCTTTAACTCTCTTAGCTGTCTCTGACACGTTCCACTCCAATATTTAATGTGCTCCTTCACGGGACAACTAATGGATTCATTGGATTAACGTTTAATGAGTCCCATTAATGTGTTTAAAGTTATGTTATATAGACATATAGTCGAATTTATGTGTATTAAGTTGCATAGCTTTGATACATTTTACTCACATGTGTAGTCTGTGTAGAAGTGATAGAATGTTTAATAAGTAAGAGACATACCTTGAAAAGCAATTGAAACAAGATTAGAAACAATACGTGAACTCAAAACAAGACCATCCTAGGTTAGGTATAAAGGCAACTTATTGCGCCATTGACAACACAAGCACATGTGTACTTTAAAGAGTTATAAAGACAAAGTGAGCTAGTATCCATAAAGGCCAAAATGGGACTTCGTTGTTGATAGTTATTTCGCAACTAGATATCATCCATATGGCGGTTGACTTTTAACTTTCTAACATCCGTATTCAATATTATGAAAATGATGATTTGTATACAATCAAAAGTAATTAATACACAACTTAGTTTTTTACGCACTCTTTGCATAAGTCGTACAATTTAAGAGTACATAGATAAGGTTTTTTCTGTTCTAGATAATTAAGTCGAATAATGTAATGTAAGAATAACTTTTGATGACACACAAATCACTCTCTAACGTTATTTTTTACATAGATGAGAGTATAATGCTACACAAATGACAAAAGAAAAAATAATTTACACACTGAAAACACATTGTGAACTCAATCTACTTAAATGATAAGATTTCAGTCATATAGACATTAACCACATGATTATCCAATCAATGTGTCAATTGCCATTAACCATAAGAGTTTATTATATAAGTTGAACAGAAGTGATGTTAATATATAAAAATAAATAATCGATGATTAAAAAAAAAAAAAAATTAACTTCATTCAAATTTTATAGAAAAAATATGGTCTTTTGTTCTTAGAGCATATGCAATTGTTGGTTTGGGAAAAAGTTTATTACTATTTAAAAAAGCTTTTCAAAAGCTTTTTAGCGTTGCTTAAAAGACTTTTTACAGAACTTTGAAAAAAAGATTTAGCACCAGCCAAACGTTTGAAGACAGAAAATTTGTACTTGCAAGGATTGTCATAAATACATAACTTTAGTATTTATGGCTATAAATGCATCAAGTTATCAATAGCTTGAACCATTGTATATGCTCTTCTTTGTTGGAGTACTTTTTATTTTATTTTTATTTTTATTTATTTATTTTTTTAAATTTCTGTAGTTGGTTAACAAATTTTATCATTATCATCTTACTTTAGGTATGAGATTTGGTCGACTAATTTAAAAGGTTTGTTCCATTCAAAGGTGGTTTAGTAGCAAATGGTCTTGTGACTATCATTATAAAATAGAGAAATGATTGACACACCTAAAAGTTATGCCTAATTTTGTGCCTAAACATATGTGGCAACAATTTATTGGTTGTATTAACCGGACTCACTTCTTTATAATCTAATGAGGTAATGACACATAAGTTAGGCACAAAATTAATTATGTCTTTTAGGTCTCCCAATATTTTCCTATAAAATATGTGAGGTCTCAAGTTCAATTCCCGCTAAGTGTAAACAACTTTGAAGTGACCACGCCAACCTTCTGAAAAGAAAGAACTTTACTTGTTTTGAGTCTGTGTGATGATGAATTCAAACCTCTTGAAATTAGTCGGCCGCGGAGGTTGGAAACAATAGTTACCAAAAAAAAATAAAGAGTGAATTGCATAAATCGTCCCTGAACTTTAGCCAGATTGCATGTTTCGTCTCAACCATTTCGAAAGTGCAGAAATCGTCCCTGTGAGAAACCTTTGAGTAAATTTTCGTCCCTAATTGGGACGAAACATGCAATTTGGCACTTTCGAAACATGCAATTTTCGTCCCAACCAGGGACGAAAATTTGCTCAAAGGTTTCCCACAGGGATGATTTCTGCACTTTCAAAATGGTTGGGACGAAACATGCAATCTGGACAAAGTTCAGGGACGATTTATGCAATTTACTCAAAAATAAAAAAAAAAATGTATGAGATGATTACAATTTGCTACAAGTTAAACTTTATTCGGTACCAAAAACACATAAAAAGCACAACAAAAGATTATAAGGTCTGTAAAAGAGAAACACAAAAACTACAGGGATCAAATATAATAACTTAAAAAACAAGACGACGGCTTATTAGCTGCCTTGTTCTTTGTGTTTTGCTTTGTGAACTTGTTGCGTACAAAGAAAAAAGAACAAGAAGCATAAGCACATTCTTGATTCCTTAAATAAGAAAACCCCCAACATTAACCCCAGATTATCCTTAATTAATCCAACAACTTATATTCATCATACACACTATTATATATCTCCATCTTGTTCAATCAGATTTAAAAAATAAAAATAAGCTGCTGGGGCACTTCCATACAGTTATGAGTATTTAATCAGGTATGTAAATGTTAACTCAATCATCTAAATACAATATTAGAATATTGGGCCATCTTTTTTTATTTTTGTTAGTTATGTTTATTGGAGCTTGATTGATATAAATTTGTAGTTCATTGTAACAATTTTTTTGATATATGTTTTACTACCCAAGTTTCTAATTTTTGGTTGGCCTAGAAATGTGAGATAGTATAGTGTTTGGTAATTTTCGGTTGGCCTAAATATGTATGAATAAAATGTTTTTGATAAACTTTGGTTACTTTTATTTTTGGGTTGACATAGAAATGTTTTGATTTGGACAGTGTTACATAAAAAATGCAATATGGTTTCGTTGTCACTTCATTTTTTATTTGTTAACATTCGAAAACTGTTAGGACAATTATTCAACTTTGCTAGCGTAAGACATTTTTGTGATCAAATCATTATTGTCGAAATTAACCGAAACAATCAAATTTGGGTTTTGTTATTGATTTTTGAATTAAGTGACTACATTTATTAAAGGCAGTTACAAACACATCAAAATTTCAAAATTTTGAAAATTTTCAATGTTTTAATAACCAGTGTATTGGTAACTTCCTCCGGTTAATTCTGAAATGATGAATATATGATTTCTTTTTTCTTGTTAAATTTGTAGTTTTGCGATTTGATTTTGTTTTGTTGGATTGTTGCAGATTTATTTGAATGGATTCACTTGTTGATGGAGTCAGTTCTCTGTCAACTAGCCACACCTCTGCAGCATTATTAGGATACAACCCACCGGGAAAAACCCGACCGCCACATCATCCTTCAAGGCACTCAAACCCCGAAAAAAGCCACATATCCACACACTCTGGTTGTACCTCAAAACGACATCATAAAACCTCGTACGATCATAAAGGTAAATCCGAGATTGTGGGACCCAATACCGTCCTTGATCAAACCGCAAAAGAATACTTTCATAAACAGATTCAAGCATTAGAAGCTAAAGCTAACATTAAGCAGGAAGAACCCGATAACAACTTTTGCCCGAGCCCACAAAGTAGTTTATATTCGCTAACAAACTTCACTGATACCAAGCAAAGCTTTACCAACACCGAAGTTAGTGAAAAATCTACAGAAAACGGTGAGGCCGGGGTTTCTTGTGATTATGTTGAAAGTAAAAGAACGAGCGTTTATAGAGAAAGTACGGGGAGTGATCTAAGTGAGGAGAGTAGCTCAGGTAGTTTCACAAGTGCGGTTTACAAACCACATAAACAAAATGACTCGAGATGGGAAGCGATTCAGGTCGTGAGGTCAATGAATGACTCAGGTATGATGGAAATGAAGCATTTTCGGCATTTGAAGAGATTGGGAGCTGGGGATATTGGGAGTGTTTATCTATCAGAATTGATTGGGACGCGAAGTTATTTTGCCATGAAAGTTATGGATAAAGCAGCTTTGGCTAGCAGGAATAAGCTCTTGAGGGCACAAACGGAAAGAGAGATTTTGCAATCGTTAGATCACCCGTTTCTTCCGACTTTGTATACTCATTTTGATACTGAGAAATTGTCGTGTTTAGTGATGGAGTATTGCCCCGGTGGCGATTTGCATTCGCTTAGACAAAAACAACCTGGGAAGTATTTCACCGAGCATGCAGCGAGGTTAGTTGTGTTGTTCCAGTATAACTTTATTCATAATTTGTCATTTTGTCTGGCATTTTGGTTTGTTTAAACTAAGTTGGCATAATGGATGGCTTGGGCGGGTTGATTAATGGGTCAAAACCAGTTTGGATCAAAGGAGAAATATTTGGTACATGACTACATGCTGAAACTGTTCGAGTCGGGTTGCTGCTAAACACATTTTTTTATTTGGAAATTGTTGCAATTTTATCAATAGTTTAGGAGGTTTTGTGCATCTAATCAAAGCTATGTTTTCTAGAATTATGTGACCCTTTTGAAACATTAGAGATTATTCACAAACTAAAGCTAAGTGGGTCAAAAATTCAAAATTGACACCTCTAGTTTAAAATTTTATGCATCTGTGCTATATTTTGTATTGCTGGATGTTGGTATATCTGAATTAATTAGACTTGGAGAAATCATATACATGGTACATATGCTTTTGCAAAGATGCCGGATAGGGGTATGGATTCATTGAACATATGCTTTTACTATCGTGACACTAATAATTGCATCAGATCTCATGTCATTGTGGTGTCCATTTGAACTATTTAGTATCTCACGAGTTGTTCGGATATGTGTGTGTGTATGTTTAAACTGAATAACCAATATAGACTATTTTGGGGAAAAATGATTTATGGTTTTCTGATTATTTGAGGTCAAAATAATCAAATCTTGCAAAATAAGGAAGCGTTGTAAGAGTAGTGATCTAATCGTACTTGATTGTTTACACCTAATTGTCTGATTATCTGATCGTTAATATTGTAATAATCACTTTAGAAACATACATCTGAACAGCCTCTTAGCAAGTTTATGGTCACCATTGACATGATTCCTTACTTGCCAATTGCCATACATGTGTGCGTCTAATCAGCAATGCGGGTGTAAAAGTTCAGTTATGGATCTTTGAAATTTCTTGTTTTCTACTATTAATTTTTAGCCAATTTTCTCTAGGTTTTATGTTGCCGAAGTTCTTCTTGCAATGGAATATCTGCATATGCTTGGAATTATATATAGAGACCTCAAACCAGAAAATGTTTTGGTGCGTGAAGATGGTCACATAATGTTATCAGATTTTGATCTCTCTTTGAGATGCGTTGTCAACCCAAAGCTGGTTAGATCCCAAAACACAAACGTGGAAACAAAAAGTTCCGGATACTGTGTCCAACCTGCTTGCATCGAACCATCTTGTGTTGTTCAACCCGCCTGCATACAACCCTCATGTTTTGTCCCTCGATTCATGAACAAACCCAAAAAAGAAAAGAAATCAAAACCCAAACCCAAACCCAAACCCAAAACCGAAATTTACAATCAAGTCTCACCGCTTCCTGAGCTCATAGCTGAGCCCACGAGTGCTCGGTCAATGTCGTTTGTTGGGACCCATGAGTATTTAGCTCCAGAAATCATTAAAGGAGAAGGTCATGGAAGTGCGGTCGATTGGTGGACTTTTGGGATTTTTCTTTACGAGCTGCTGTTTGGGAAAACACCGTTTAAAGGAAACGGTAACCGGGCAACTTTATTTAACGTGGTCGGACAGCCTTTGAGGTTTCCTGATTCACCGTCAGTTAGTTTTGCAGCCAGGGATTTGATCAGAGGGTTACTAGTAAAAGAGCCGCAACATAGATTGGCATATAGAAGAGGAGCAACAGAGATTAAACAACACCCGTTTTTCCAGAGTGTGAACTGGGCGTTGATCCGGTGTGCTACTCCACCAGATATACCGAAACCGTCACCGGAAAACGTTGGAGTAGATGTGAAGCCTTCTGGTAACTATTTAGAGATTGATTTCTTTTAGCTCATGTTCATTTAATGGATTCTGTTTTGTGTTTTTTCTTTCCTGCTTATGTTTTAATTGTGGGTCAAAATTAGCTTATGAAATTGCAAATGCAGTTTTCGTCATAACTCTCTTTTCAATTTAATTTATATTTTAATGAAAAGGGAAATTTGTTTTGCATATTTCTGTTTATGGCTCGACTTATTTATGTGGTTTACATGGTGAGGCCCTTTTGCATATATCTTGTCGATTAATGTGAACCTATGGTGATGGTATATGGTCTCAAAAAAATAGTTTGACTTTTAGTCACATAGAGTTGTACGGTTATACCTTTGCAGACAAGTGGTGCGCTGAAGCTCGGGTCAATGGTTTAAGGCTAAGCTCGAGTATGATTTGATAGTTTGGCGTGGGGATGGGCCTAGGGGGGTTTATGGGAACTCGATAGACTTTTCTCGTCTAGTGTAAATTTTGGTTAAAAATATCGATTTATCTTAGATGAACCTGGTCCAGAAAGAATAAAAAAAAATATGCACCTGGTGACTTGAAGTCCTGAATCGAGTAAAACCTAGTCTTCTTAAAGCAGCAAGCAAGCAGGTTTTATAATCTGGCTTAGGGAAGATGCGAGTTCCAGTGATAGATCTTTTATATAATAAAACAAAACCTATATTAAGAATTTTTCATTTCAAAAAAATCAATTAATACCTTATTTAGTAATAATTGTATTTAAAAAAAAGATTATTTTCTTATTAGGTACTAGTAACATTTTATATTTATTCATAACACAAGAAAAGATAAATACAAGATACAATTAACACAAATAGAATATAAATACAAAATATATATATAAGATAAAATTAATAATAAGATTAAAATTTTTAAATAATTATCTTTAATAATAAAAAACTATAATTAAACATCATAAATCAAACAAAATAAAGATTAAAATATTTGTTTTTTAATAAATAAAAATATATGATTCAAAAAAATTTAAAAAACTCACGCGTGCGCGGGCATTGTAAGTAGTAAAATAGCTAAAAAAATGTACTACATTAAAATTGTCTCCTTTATCTCAATTTTCAAAGTAACATTGCTAGGTGAAATATTAGCTTTTAAATTGTAATATAAAATTTCATTTGGTATAGTGGCTAATAGGGCTGAGCAACAGGTCAAACCTGTCTCGAAACCGACCAAACTCGACCCGACTTGAAAACTGATGTAGGATAAACCGAGAACCGAACCGAGTAAAACCTAGTAAAACCGAAACCAAACCGAATAAGATCGATTTGGGTCGGTTTAGCGAGTTCGAACTGACTAGGTGTGTTTTGATCCGAATTGAACCGAGTAAAACCGAAATAATGATGCAAAACCGAAAGCTGAACCGAATAAGGTCGGTTCGGCTCGGCTCGGTTTGTCGGTTTGGTTTTCGGTTGTTAATGGCTAAAAATTTTTCCGTGTAAATGTCACATGCAATGGCGCAACTACATAGGGCCCGGGGGGGGGGGGGGGGCCCGACCCCCCGAAATTTTTTTTGCGATGTAGGGGGTATATAGTTTTCGTGTAAAAAAATTTTGGTATATTCGGTTTCAACCCCCCAAAATTTCGGTATTACCCGAAAAATAGCGTTAGGAAAAAAAAATTTAGATCCCGATCCTCCATTGAAAATTTTCTAGCTTCGCCACTGGTGACATGTCAGAATCTTGAGGGATTCACTTATATTCGGTCAGAATCTTGAGGGATTCACTTATATTCGAAACCAATATCTAAATATTGAGTAAGATGTCCTACTACTTTTTCACCCTTATATTATCTTCTTCCTTGAATCACCTCTTACTCTCCCTGAAACATGTTTGAATGGCAGGACTTGCTTTCAAAAAAGTTGAGCTTCTTAATTTACTTTATTTGTTACTGACATGGAACATTATCTGCAATTGACACCATTACTTCAACTTGTAATTTTTGTACTCTTAGTTTGTGAGTAACTTTTGTTGTTGTTGCTGCTGCCAGTGCTTTATCAATGGCTAAATTTTTATTTTTTTTTTATTATCTACATTATACTTTTGAATTTTGTCTATTGCATGTATTTTATGATTATTTTACTTTTACCTGTTAATAAAGGTGTTTATAAATGTGAAGAGAATTGTTCAAAATATATACATAAACGGAATTAAAAAATATGACGTATACAATAGAAGAAAATAAAATAACCACATAATAAAGCAAAAATTATAACAAGGTAGTTACATATCTTGCGTTTTGCACTTCTTTCTTTACCAAGCAATTTTTGATAGTTATATTGCGAAAAAGAAAAGGGCCTTTTGTTGTTTGGTAGGCTCAAACTTTCATTATAATAACCTTCTGATTTGACTATATAATAAAGAAAAGCTCAAATCAAGATATTTAATCAAGAAATTTAGTTATTAACGTTCTTCAAAAGTGTAAAAATGACACCAATAAAAAAATGCATACAAAAATGCCACTAACGTTCCATTTTTTGCAAAAAAAGACACCAAGAGCTAACTTTCGTTAGTTTCCTCGTTAAGTGCCATATCACTGAGGGTATTAGCGGCATTTCACTGTTCCCGGGGTACTATGTATAAGTGGAAATGATGCATTTGTGACGGATGGTTCTAATAGTTGGAGTAAAAAGTATGCCTTGAGTAACCATGTGGGCGAAGTTAATAGTTTTCATAACCAAGCACTTCAAAAATGTGAAATTCTTTTAAAGCAAAAACAATCCATTCATGTTGCCTTTAAAAAGCAAAATGAAGGTGAGAAAAAAGATTATGGAATTCGTTTGAATCTTCCTGTTGAGACGTGCAGATTCTTACTTAAAGCTTTGTTACCATTTCGTGCTCATAATGAGAAGAAACATTCTATGAACATAGGACTTTTTTTCTTAGAGTTATATGACTTGCTAGCAAATCAAAATGAGGAAACTAGTAAGGTTGCTACACAGACTCCTTTAAATTTGATAACATCAAATAGTCCTGATATCTAAATGTCAATTTTCCCCTAATATGCTCATTATTGTATCGTTTTATAAGAATATATACTTTGATATCGTTTATATTTCGTTTTGAGGTTACAAGTGAGCATAGGAAGCAGAAAAGACGCGGAATTGGAAAGGAACTTACATGATTACAACTTAGTATGCTAAGAAGAAGTTACTACGTAGTTACACTCTCCATTTACACCGTAGCTATGAATTCAAGACCAAGTCAACACTGATAAAGGATTACGGCATAACCACCACAAGAGGTTACGTCATAGCTATATGAAGACTTGAAGAATTTCGAGACAAAGAAGGTTACGCCGTAACCAACACATAAGGTTACGACATAATAGATTTACAATATGGGTAACAAGATTTGCACGAGACTACGACGTAGCTTTGCAAGAAGATTACGACGTAGAAGAAAACCCTAGAAGATTACGGCGTAGCTATGAACATAGGCTATGGTGTAGTTGGTGCCGCCAAGGGTTACGTCGTAATTAGTCATTTTAGTTACGCTGTAACTGTTAATTATGGATAAGATCGTCTAATGATAACACTAGCTACGACATAATCACAACTCTAGGTTACGCCGTAGCCTAGTCGGGCCTATAAATACAAGTCGTAGTTTATGCATTTTACACATCTCCCAAACCATAAAAAGTCCAAGAACGAAGGGAGGCTTTAAAAGGACGATTCACAACAGCATACGGAGCATTTCCAAGGGAGAAATCACGACATACCATCACAAGTTTTAGCATTTTTGTGTTTTAATTACATTTACGATTTCATGTCTTCCATTCATATGCAAAACATCAATTCAGCTATAATTATTAATATGATCGGCTAAGCACCTTTGGTACTAGCCTAGCTATGATTTCTACTTTATGTTGATTATGTTTTCGTACTTCTATAATTGTTTTAGTGTTTACATGCTTAGTATTCGATAGATCCTCTAGCTTCGTTAGTTTTGAAGGTCGGTTGTACGCATTACAATAGGAGAATTAACCATAGGACCCTAGTGTAGTATGTTGCGAGCGTTGGTAAGAATTGACCATAGGACTACCAAATCTCTTGCGTGCGAATTGACCATAGGATCACCCTCCGGGTTGGATGAAATTAAGAAGTTTGTGATGAGGCAAAAAATGAACCGTTTTTAGGGGGTCATTTAAGCCCGGAATTGAATTTATTTGATCAAATATTGCCCTAAATCGTTCATTTTGTGATTTTAGGTACTTTTGGAGTGAATTCTGGAAAATGAAGCATTTTGGACATTTTTGGAGCATAAAAGTGAAGAAAACGGCAAAGTCTTAATTTTCTTTGCTTGGAACAGTACCTGACGGCGTCAAGAGTTGGAAGTGGTGACGGTCCAGAGAAAACGTGACGGCGTCACGTATGGCCGTCATGGTTCAAGATATGGTGACTGCCCAGAGTAATATTACACATGACGGCGTCAAACTTGGATCTAGGCAATCCGATCTCATTATGGGTGGCGAGTTGACAGCGTCAGACATTTCTTCTTGACACCGTCACCTTGTAAAATCTATTTATAGTTTTGCAATTTTCATTCATTGAGTATAACTTCATAGGGATAACTTTGGAGAAACCCTAGCACGAATTTTACTGTTCTTTCAAGGGTTTTTACCCTTTGAAAACCTTTCATGTTCAATTAAGATAAGTATCATTTCAATTCATTCAATATGTCTATGTGTAGTTTGAATATATCTTACGCTTGTCTTGAATTTAACATGCTAGGCTAGATCTTTTGTGTGTTTGCTTAGATGTAGTGAAACGTAGATGTTGATTATGGGTTGATTGTTTGTTTATAGTTGTTACGGATGAATGATTTCCATGTTAGGCTTAAGAAAACTGGCAGACTTCCATAGGGTAACATGCTTGAACGTCTTAAGAAACATGAACCAATGCGTACTAGGTTATTATGGTTGTATTTAATGCATGAGAGAATTCTAATGATCCCATGTTAGGAGCTTCTTGCAGGCTCGACATAGGAGTGAAGTAGGAGCTTATAGAGTTGGGGAAGTACGTACGCCACCCCACGAATGGTATTAAGGAATATAACCCGTCATCCACGTAATTGTAACAAACTATCAACCTGTAAAAGATATCTGGGGAGTAATGAAACCTAAGAAACACAATTCTCCCCATTATTGTTCACACCACATTAGTAATTAGCTTTATTTTCATTTTTGTTATTTTATTTTGATTGCATCTTTAGTTATTGGGTTAGTTGATTAGCAACTAATTCCTCCCACTCTTCTAAAACCCGAGATTTTTAATTGCTTTTATAAAAATATAAGAATACAAAAAGAATCATCCCTCACCTCTAGACCTAGTTTTTAGGCTTTATAATCCTAGCGACACTATTCCTGAGTTGAACGATCAATCCCCCGGTACTTGTCACTATACTATACTACAACGATCAGGTACACTGCCTGGTGGGGGTTGTAAGCTTCTCGAGATCCCTCGAGAGGTAAAGCCTGGTGCGATTCTCACGTATCAGTTAGATTTGTGGTTTTAGATCTGAGAGGCCGGATCACACAAAGAATTAATCTAGCATGTAGTGGCGCTTAATGACTTGAACTAGTTTACCTAAAAGCCTTAATAGCCATAAGGATCCAGACCTTTGGTGTCCTGGACGGACTCTAGGGAGATAAGATAGATGAATTGACCACAGGAGTCTAGCGACATTTATGCCCCACTTGAAGTAATAAGAAGTTTAGTAGAAAACATATTCATAATAATGTAGGATGAATAAACTAGGCTAGTACACTTTCTCCCAACTGTTTACAACTCATTTTCGTTTTCGCAATTTCATTTCCGTTCATTTAGTTTAATTAATCAAGCAATCATAAATCTCTTTAAAAAATGTGACATTAGACTTAAGTTAAAATCAAGACACACATAGCTCTTGGGACGACCTCGGCTTTACCGAATACTACACTACACACGATTGGGTACACTGCCCGTAAGTGCAGAAGGTAGACCATAGGTAGACGAGTAACATTATAAATTTAAAACTGGTCAGTAAAACATGCATCAAAATTCTACACTAAAATCTCCATGTATTTAAAAATATACTCCCTCCGTCCCATATTAAATTTCAGGTTTGACTTTTCAAGACTTTTTTTTTTTCAACTTTGACCTTAAATATTTTGGCTTATATTATATAGTATTTGATAAAAATTATACACAATGAAAATACATTTAAAAGTTAATCCATTGATATATTTTGTATCAAATATTATATTACACAAATAAAAATATTTAGGGTCAAAGTTGAGAAAGAAAGACTTTAAAAAGTCAAACATGACATTTAATACGGGACGGAGGGAGTATATGTGAATGTTTTTCAGAAGAGCTTATTGATTACATTATTAGAGAAATCGGAGACGACGTGTTTTCTTTATTAGTTGATGAGTCTAGTGACGTATCTAAAAAGGAACAAATGGCACTTGTTTTGCGATATGTTGATAGACTTGGGATAGTTGAGGAGGGATTTGCTGGTGTTGTTCATGTGGATGACACATCTTCGGCAACTCTTAAAGCTTCAATTGATACTCTATTTGCACAACATAAATTGAGTTTGAAACAAGTTAGTCTGCATGTTTTATGTTTATCATGATTGTTTCTTTAGTTATAATGTTTACATAATTTATATCTTAATAATATATCGAATATTTCAACAGGTAAGAGGTCAAGGCTATGATGGAGCAAGTAATATGCGTGGCGAGTTCAATCGTTTGAAAGCTTTGATCTTGAAAGATAATAGCTCAACATATTATGTACATTGTTCACTCACCAACTACAATTAGTAATTGTAGCGGTTGCAAAACACCATGAAGGTTTTGTCAAATTCTTTGAGAAACTAATCGGTGTGATAAATCTGGTTTCATCTTCTTGTAAAAGCAAAGATATGATTCAAGATAATTACAAAGAAAAAGTAGAAGCATAAATCAGCACGGGTGCAAAGGAATCTGGATGAGGGTTAAACAAAGAAATAACCATTATAAGACCAGGAGATACACGTTGGGGTTCCCATTACAAAACAATTGTGGGTTTGTTTAATTTGTTTCGTGAGGTTATTAAAGTACTAAAGTTTGTTGAAAGAGAAGGTAATGATGCTAGAAACCAAGTCTAGGCACAAGGTATTCTATCATATTTTAAAAAGTACAAGTTTGTGTTTTACTTGCACTTAATGGAGCACATTTTAGGGGCCACAAAAGAGACGACCGAGGTAACTTTTTTTGCTTCTATATAAGTTGTGTAACTATAGTACTTTTTATCAAGGTTTCGAAAATTGCGAATCGGTAGTCGGGCGGTCGACCACCTTGTAGCTTGTAATCGGTCTAGTCTGGATTAATTGGATTGGCATTTTTGGCAAATTTTGGGTATTTCCGCCAAGTTTGTGTATTTCTTGCGATTTTTATGTATTTCTAGCAAGATTTTTTTAAAAAAACAACTAGTAATAGATTTAAATAGTTACTATAAGTTATCATGTAGAACCTTGTAAAAATTCCTTGTAATTATATCGTTAATAAATAAATAATCTTTCGTTACCGTTACTGATTCCCATTATTTCAGAAAAATTTGAAATTTTTCTTATTATATTATTTTGTCGTTATCACGACATAATATAATTCACGAAATGATGGAACCAATTCTCGACACGTTACTCGAAATCTAAACATTTCACTAATCCTAAATTAAAAACTCTAATTACACAATAATACTAAACGGGCCCTTAATTAATTTCCAGCCCAACACTCGAGTACTATTCATCAGCCCAAGCAATAAGCCCAACTCCAAATCCATAATACTTCACATATATCGATTAGTAACATGCTCCAAAAACGACTCACGTATTCTCTATTTTTACACACGACTCATGTATATTATTTCACGACCTCGTTTCTCACCTAGTCAACTATTAGTGTGTCGAATGTCATATTCATATGTCGACTTTTGATATGTTTTTAGGAGGCAAAGTGTTCGACAAAACTCAACCCAATCGACATATAAATAAATTCATTTCTTAACCATTTTGTTTCCCGTTTGTTTCTAAAGGTTCCTAATAACATTCCTAGCATGATTTCATGTTTAGATGTCATTTATGATCAGCTATATTCAAGTAGTACATGATTTCTCAAATCGTGTATGAAATATATATATATATATATATATATATATATATATATATATATATATATATATATATATATATGGTCGACATGCTAGTGAATCACCAAAACATGCACCTCATTTCAAGCTCTCACAATTGATATAATATGATAGAAACTCAGCCTATAACCTATAGTTACTGACATGTATAGTGTTATTTGGTTTCCTTGAAAATTATTACACTTACGCGTTATAAAATATCACTATATATACTCCTTGTTCATGCATCCGTTTCTATCATTTACCATACTCTCACAAACTTTCTTTCTTCCTTAAATTCACTTCTGAAAGTCCAGCAATAATCATACTCACGTTTGGAAGCAAGAAATAAGAATCGGGTTTGATATATACGATTATTATTTTGGGTTATAGTCGAAATTGATTGTTTCTCGTATTTCCTTCTTCCACTCTCGTTTCCCTACCACCCTAGAGGTGTTGTAAGTTGTTTTAATCTCATTTCAATACATATCACACGTTTAATATAATCCATGCATCATATTTATGTCATGTCGAACGTATTTAAGCTTCGTATATAATTTTTACGTATATATTTACATATAGTATATGACATGTGACTAGCCTCTATCTTGGAAGGCCTAGGAGTCACGACACACACATATTTCACGTTAGTTTTTACTTCACATGCATTATACGAACTCATTTTGAACCATGCTTAAGCGTATAAAAACTATATATACACTTATAAAATTATTCAAGTCTTTTAAATATATATGAAACGTGCCATACGACCCAAGGAAGCATCGATTATCTTTAAATATCACGTAACAAGCATACTATATTTTTATACGATCTATTAGACCACCTAGCTAGCTAACAAATTCGTATATACAACATGTAAAAATAAGTTGATCTTGACACTTAAATTTCACCAAAGTGAATCGCATGAACACCCCTGTGAAAACTAACCATTTTAACGATTGGGCCTAAAAGCCCAATAAGCTGAAAATAAGCTCTTTTGATAAGCTAGCTTATCTAAACCTTTTGAGATGAAATTTGAATAGGAAAAATGATATTTTTGATGAGCTTAACTCGTCTCACGAAGTACGGATTTTAAAACGTTATTGGGCCTTGCTTTTAGCTCGCTAAAAGCCCAATTATTGAAAATAAGCACTTTTTACTAAATAAGCTGTTGAAATAAGCTTATTATTTATTAAATAAGCCTTCGAAATTTTTAGATAGTTTTTCTAATCATTTTTGTAACTTTGGACTAAAAATGTAACGCGACGACACCTAGAAGGACTAAAACTGTAAATATTGAAAAGTGAGGACTGAAACTGTAAAAACAGAATCATAGGGGTAAAAATTGATAATAGTTAATATTCTAAGCCTAGGATTGAGTATTGGACTATTAGAGGACTATAATTGTAATTTATATATAAAAAGGACTAACGGTGTAACGCAAACGTCGTTAGAGTAAAAATGGTAAAATTGGAAAAGGACAAGGACTACACCTATTCTATTTAACATTCTTAGTTATTTTCTATTCTCGTAAATTTATCTCGTCATATGCATTTAAACTTTCATTTCTATATATATATATATATATATATATATATATATATATATATATATATATATATATATATATATATATATATATATATATATAGAGTTGCGATCGGTTAGAAAGATTCTAAATTTGCAAAGTCTAAAAAGCCATACAACTTCTTACACGTGTCCACTATCTTTCCTCCCTCTTTTTCTATTAAATATTCGGTCAAAGAGCATTGTGGTAATTTGACCCGTTTTTTTAAATTTCACCTCATATTTCAAACGCAAATATCTTTTAAACGACAAACTTTTACGAAAAACCGATTTCACCATAATTTTTAAAATTTAATTCTCTTTAATTTGGTATAAATCTTTTTAATTTTTTCGAAACTTTTTTTTTGACATATTCATTGGGTCATGGTTTTCTTGAAAATTTTTGTATTTTCGGCTCTAATTTTACCTAGTTTAAAGGCCGAATTTTGCAAAACTTAAAACACGAAAGTTGTAGCTTCTTGGCCATTCTTTACCCATAAATTTGAATCACTCAAATCCAATATGATATGAGTGAGATATCGTATGTTAAAGATGACGTTTTAGTCATATTTGTTGCACACAACGTGTTTGATGAAATGTTTAGCTTAGATTTTTAGTCTTAAAATCGAGTTAAATGCACTAATTTTTGTACAACAATGCACCTTTAGTTATTTTATTAATGTAAGATTCAAAAAGTTTTGTTTTTTCTTGTTTTTTTGTTTTTTTTAACTGATGAACCTTATTAACTGATTTTTAAAAAAGACATTTCGTTCATCAGTTACTTTGGTTGAACTTATTAACTGATGAACCTTATTAAATCAGTTAATAAGGTTCATCAGTTAAAAATCCTTATTAACTGATGAACTTATTAAATCAGTTAATAAGGTTCATCAGTTAATAAGGTTCATCAGCCTTATTAACTCGTTGAACTATATTAACTGATGAACTTATTAACTGATGAACCTTATTAACTGGTGAACTTATTAAATCAGTTAATAAGGTTCATCAGTTAATAAGGTTCATCAGCCTTATTAACTGATTGAACTATATTAACTGATGAACTTATTAACTGATGAACCTTATTAATTGATGAACTTATTAAATCAGTTAATAAGGTTCATCAGTTAAAGATCCTTATTAACTGATGAACTTATTAAATCAGTTAATAAGGTTCATCAGCTTTATTAACTGGTTGAACTATATTAACTGATGAACTTATTAACTGATGAACCTTATTAACTGATGAACTTATTAAATCAGTTAATAAGGTTCATCAGTTAAAAAAAAACAAAACTTTTTGAATCTTACATTAATAAAATGACTAACTGATGAACCTAATAACCTAACTGATGAACCTAATAACCTAACTCATGAACTAAATGTATATTTTAAAAATATAATGATTAAAAAACTTTACTTTTTGAGTTTTACATTAATAAAATGATTAATAATGCATTGAGAAACAAAAATTAATGCATTTAACGCAATTTTAACACTAAAATTCTAAGCTAGACATTTCATCAAACACATTGTGTGCAACAAATATGAGTTAAACACCATCTTTAACGTGTGATATCTTACTCGTATGACATCGGATTTGAGTGATTCAAAAACCTGTGTAAAGAGTGAATCAAAATAAAAAACTTTCGTGTTTTAAGTTTTTAACGATTCGACATTTATGAGGGTAAAAAATAGGGCCGAAAATGACAAAAAAATCAAGAAAATCACTAACCATTTGATATGTAAAAAAAAAAAGTTTGAAATATTTAACAAGATTTATACCAATTTAAAGAGGATTAAATTTTAAAAATTATGGTGAAATCGGTTTTTCGTAAAAGTTTGTCGTTTGAAAGATATTTACGTTTGAAAATTGAGGTGGAAAAGTAAAAAACGAGTAAAATTACAATTTTGCCTCTAAACGGATATTTTAAATAAAATCTCTTGGGGACACGTGTCGCTTGCTAATTACTTTTTATACTTTTTAAATTTGTTTCTCTTTCTAAGGGATCCGGTGTCTATATATATATATATATATATATATATATATATATATATATATATATATATATATATATATATATATATATATATATATATATATAACATAACGTTTATAATATATATAACGATATTTCGAACAAAATAAAATTACTTTTGATTTAGAAGGTAAAACTTCGGAGAATAACTTATATCACGTATTTTATCATATCATACATAACATAAGGATTTCATTTCATATCATCTATTCATCATAACGAATAATTATTATTCGTTATTCGTTTCGTATTTACCAAATGGTATTTGGTCAAATTCTCAGATAAATCTATTTATCAGGTTGTATTTCGAAGCCGTTATCATAATTTCGTCCGACTTTACTTTTCTTCATTTCAGTAACAATCAAGGTGAGTCATAGCCTCACATTTACTTATTTCAAACTCCGTGAGGGGGATACATGTTATAAACAGATCACAAGTAATTTTCTGTATGCTACCTGACTTGATATATGCCTAAGTTACCTATTGCCAAAAGACCCTTGATCATGAGCCATTAATCACTGTTATGTGAGCGCGAATATAATGAATAGATCTATTTAAGGTTTGACAGCCTATCCCATTAATACTTGACGGAATGCCATTATGCATGTGGTTAGTCGTATTAGTCGTGATATATTATGTAAGTTACTCATAATGATTAACATGTATGGTTCTTGTGATTATGGATCGAATATGGGATTCAAGAGAGATGTTAGATAGAAAAAGAGATGGGAGCCTTTTCTAGAGAGAGAAACAAGAGATATTAGATTAGTGTAATGAAAGGTCCAACCCTCTCCCTTGGGTGGGAGAGGGTATATATACTACAACTACTTGTGCTCCATGAAACGAGCTGTAGAGTGAGCTGACAGTGGGTAAAGACCCGACCCACTCTACGAATACTATTTACATACATTAACTACTATTACTAACTACTACGATAAATACTACGAGCTACACAATGCTAAACCAAGCTCGGGGTGACCGAGTCTTCATATGAATAAACGTATTCCTAACAATCTCCCCCTAAGGGAGGTCACCCCAGAAAATATATATTGAAACATAGCATTCAAATCTTTGAAGATATCTGAGTAGCTCGTAGCCTTTTGATTCTTCAATGCCGTGATCTTTTTGCATTGATCAGCAGACTCTAGATGACTTGTTCAATGTGTTAGATGATCTTTGGAAATTATATCGAGTTCATCATCCAAGTGAGAGTCTGAAAGTCATCTTCGAGTAGTAACGTCTCCATGTGATTTGGACATCTTTGTGTTGGCATGCTCACACTTTTCAAGATCATGATCTTCTGCATCAGAGTTGTGGAAGCATATATGAGGCCCAATTAATGATCATGATTTCATAGATTGTGATGTCGAAGTGTGAGCATGTGTTGATGGATCAGCATCCTTTCAGCAATCAACTGCAACCGTCAGAAATTCCTGCAAGCAAACAGTTAGCAACAAACCATCCGGTACTTATAGGTTTGGAATTAGAGATCGTCAACAGCATAGTGTGAAGATTCCTTCTAACCCTTACCAAGACCGTTCCCAATCGGTAAACCCTGAGAGGATTTACGCGAACTACCTAAGTAGATCAACGAATGGGTGAGTCACTGGAGATCACTCCACGACTGTTGACCGTTTGTAACCATCGCGACCACTAAGCGTAATCCACAAGGAATTACCTAAGTGACTTGCTTTCAGGGCTGCTTGATGTTGACCCTGGCAGGAATTTCCATTCAATCACTGGGAGTTACTGAAGCAACATCCCTCATAAATGTTCTGGCAGATTGCTAAGATCTGCGTAGGACTCATAAGTTTACCACTAGTGTCTTTAATGTTGAACAACCAGGGTAGAAGTAGCACGTGTTCCTATGAGATCTTTTTATGCATCTCGAGGCTCTAGACTCAATAAGTACATTAGGTTTTCCTATGCGGAGATTAGGGAGAGGTCTCCTGCTTCAATATCAGTCATCTCTAAGAGATAAGTTGATAGATTACACCGGTTCCCCGTGAGAATGAAACAAGTTCTTTTAAGAGAACTTGAGTGGCTAGAAGGTTTAGTGCATTGCGTCACTGGGTCCATGACGTCTTGTCTTAAATACTGAAGTTGCTTTAGCAACCATCAGTAGATTATGAATTGAACCCGGTTTCTGCCCTAAGGTTGAATAATTGGAGGGCTATTTCTTTTCACCCTTTCTTATTTCATTTCTTTTTAATTCTTCAACCCCTTCTTTCTCCATTCACACATTTCTCCTTTTTTCATAATCATACCTACGGACTTTCTAATACTATCTATTTGGTATTGTCCATGGGTAGATCCCTCCGGCTCTGGCGGATCATAGGATGGTTTTCCTAGTCTTAGCCACCTTATAACTTCATGACTATCCTATGTTGCCATACACCAAATCATTGAAAATTCCCTCAACGTGTTTATGATTAAGAAACACATTTTGTTAACACAATGAGAGTTTTGCCATTTTTAAATGCTCCCCCTTAACATGTCCACCGATGTTTTGATGATGAATTTGCACATGTCGGGAAGAGTTGCACTTTAGAATTGATCCACCTTTAGTAAACATGAACAGGCATTCGAGACACGCTTACATCACTAGTTAGACTAGCTTGAAATTATTACCCGGCCTGGTCAAGTCCACAAAGGTTTCTCGAAACGGCACACTCTACTCAGACAAGTCCTCTTCGAGACACGCTTACATCATTGGTTAACCCAGCTTGAAGTTATTACCCGGCCAGGACTAGTCCTTTCGATTGATGACGGTTGTGTTTCGTCAATTCATGAGTCAAGACTGAGATGCACTCATATGAGATGCAAGGATCCTTTTACACAAACCATTTTGCTCCCCCTCAATGTGTGCATTGATATACGAAAGAGTTTAGCACATATAGGGGAGCGTTTGTTTAAGTCCAAAACAATCACATTTTATATCAGATTTCATATTTAAATCACATTTTCTCCCCCGATCAAAAATTTCAAACCATTTGAGATTTGTGATCCCAAGTGATTTAAATAAGTTTAAAAAGTTTGGGAGCATGTTAGTGTTAGTTATGATGAATTTATAAATGATTTAAAGTTTAACGAGAAACTCATGAAATAAAAAATCATGTACTGACACATAACATTTGATACCACACTACTTATGACGCACAAGATAACTGGTGGTGGTGGTGAAAGAGTTGTTGTCGTTGTTGCTACCGATGTTGTTGTTGTAGTGAAATCAAAGTCAGTCAATGAAGTTTGAACATCTGATCAAATGGTTAGAGCAGGAGCAGGCACATTCACATCAGCCATGGAATCTGCATAAGAGTATCAACAAAGATATGCATACATGCAGATTCACTCTTAATTAACTGCTACCACGTAGCAGCTAGCCTACTCATAATACCATATTCATATCATGATCAAAGAACATTCAAGCAACTCATCAAAATGCTATCTATCATGAAGAGAAACTAGCAATCATGAACATTCATTGCAAGTTTCTATAAAACATAAACAACAATCACTAACATGGCAATTCACACATATTTCCAACATTCAAATCAGGAGCTTAGGAATAAGATTCTAACCCGGTAACTACATACTTAAGAAAATCTTGAGAACACGAACACATAATCAGCAACAATCGAACAATTATCAGCAACCAGCAAACGAAACACAATCAATCAAATTATACGAATGCCAAAGGAGAGAACAAGAGCATCAAACACAATGGTTTTCTAACATCATTAAGATTTTGGGTTTTAACATATTTAGGGGATTAAGCGAGGATACCAACGTGAGACAAATGGACCTTCTAGTTACATAAGGATTAGGAAACTATATGCAAATAGCAAATAGCACATAATGCCCTAATCTTTCTAACAACTAACACATTTGGCCATTTAAGATAAAGCTTAGTAAGTTCCTCTTCAACTAATACCCCATTAACTACAAAACCTTTTATAACAATTATGAGACAACCAAGAAATCCGTTTGATGATATAAAATTAGAAATCACTCTCCCCCTCAATTGATGACCCATTGTCATTAATTGAGTGACAAATTTTATGAAGTATCTAAGACTGATTGATTTACAAGCAACACGCTACCACCATGTTTAGTTTTGATAAAAAAGAAGACTTATCTTCTTAAACAAGAAATAATGCACTTAAACGTACATTAGATCGGAAATGCACGAATATAAAGTAATTCATGCCTTTGTTAGGAACAGTCGTCTTTTTGGCGACGAACTTTCCCCAATATTAAGACCGGGTTGCTATCTGAAGTAATAGCAAACCATATTTTTGAAGTCCGGGTTGTAGCCTGAGATGACTACAAGCCATAATTTTGAAGAATATTTTGAGAAACGACATGTTTTAGAAAAAACTTTATTTGAAACCGAAAAACTCTTGCTCAAGCATATGTATGTTTCCGTGTCATTATTGAATGACATTTCTAGAAATGTACATAATATTGATTACTCAAGAGACATGTCGTGAGAAGAACATTTTTGGATTTTTATGATTTTTTTTTTTTTTTTTTTTTTTTTTTTTTTTTTTTTTTTTTTTAATTTATGGTATAAGATATATACAAGGATATGTGAAGCAAAACCATTTCTCCTCATTTTCTTCTTGAAGACGTTTGAGAGATACTGGCGAAGGACTCTTCATTCCAAATCCTCGAAAGTGCTAGCTTCATTTTGCATCGCATTAACCCAAGGCATGGGTGGTAAGTTTCCTTCGTGTAAACACTGGTTGAGAGGGATATCCAATAATGTTGTCAATCGGATGATCCTATATTCATATTCTGAGATGTTCATGTGGATGTAGGTAGGAACATGAAGAAGCCGTGTTTGTATTCTTTGAAGAGGATTTCTCAGAAGAAGATTCATGAGCAAACAGGTGTTAGTACGGAGCATCTTCAAGAGGAGCAAATGAATTCACTTCAAAAGAATAGTCGACTGCAGTGCCTTGATGTACTGAAGGAGATTGAAGGTTTGACGATGATGGTGAGTAACTTGCAGATTGAGCATCTTGATCAATTCAAGTAGACACTGATGAACCATTTGAGTTGTACCGAACTGGAGTAGCGGCAGCTGGTGGTGTCAGTGTATCATCAGTAGGTGTCTCAAAGTATTCATCAATCATTTGGTCAAACTAGATCTTCAAATACTCATTTGTAGGTGATACATAAGGTACATGCAGGAGTGGGATTCTGTACAAGACCTGAATTGATTGATTCAGGAGACAAAAGTTTAGACGTGGGTCCTGCACTGATGTGTACAGGAGCCATATGCTCAGTCAGCTCAGCGAATGTGTCGTGAACGGTTTCCAGGATTTATCGGGTTCGTTTGTTGTAGACTCGGTATCCCTTACTATCTGGAGCGTAACCAACACAGAATCCAATACCAGTTATAGCTTATAACATTCCCAAATCTTGACTGTCATTTTGTAGGGTAGCATAAAGCACTAAACACAAATAGAGAGGAGAGATCCAGTTTCTTGCCATGTATCAGCTCATATGGAGTTTTGTTGTGAAGAGTATGTATCAAGTATCGGTTTTCGGTGTAATAAGCTGTAGCAATTGCTTCCGCCCATAGGATCATCGGTACCTTAGAGAAGTAGAACGAGTTGTTTGTTGATAAACTCCGTTCCATTGTTTGTTCGAATGATTCTGACGGTTATGTGAGTCTTACTAGCAGTTGTTTGATGAGTTTTATGATAACTTCTGGAGTCACGTCCTTGGTTCTCAAAAACTTTACCCATGTAAACTGAGAGTATTCGTTGACAACAACGAGTACACATTACTTCCCATTTATACTCTTCACACTTATTGGTCTGCCTGGGTCCATGTGAAGGGTGTAAAGAACATCCTTGTTGGTGTTGACAATTTTAGGTTTGTGAGTATGCTTCTTTCGTTTACCCAGTTAACAAGCCGAATGAAGAAGTTCTTTGATGAGTGTGTAAATACTCATCATTTTGAGTCAAATCTAAGCTGCAAAACGATCAAAAATACTCAAAAACGCACCAAAATGCGAACAAAATCCCAAAGATCGTATTTTATATGTTTCTGATGAAAAACGAGTGAAAACAAATGAAAAACGAACAAAAGTTACATATTTGGCAGTTTCAGTCCCCTGACTTTCAAAATTTTACAAAACTAGTCCCTGGTCAATCATTTCAAAGAAAAGTCAACCCTTGCTCTTTAAAAGTCAAAACGAATCACAAAGGATCTTTGGGTAAAATATTGCAAGTCAAACCTTTGAAATTTCACAATTGGCAAATTTAGTCCCTGAACTTTGGAAAGTTGTCAAAAACGGTCCCTGGGATTAAAAATCTTTTGAAATAACAATTGTGGTCCTTGTACTAATAAACTGTGGCAGGTTAACTCCCTTGAAGTAAATGTGGAAAAATAGCATGAATGGTCCTTGAAGTTTCGGCTCATTGCAAATTTGGTCCTTGAGTTTTACAAATCACAAACCAAACAAATTGCCTTAACTTAAAAAATAAAACTGGACATAACATTACCCAAGCCCACGTTTTAAGACTATCCACCCAAGCCCAATGTTAGCCCACTCCCACCCCTGTGTTACGTTTAATAAACTCCCACCCAATACCCTAACCCTAAAATATACGTACCCCTCCTCCTCCCATCTTCTCCCCACTCACAACCTGAAGATAAAAAAATACATGTACTTCCCCCCCCCCCCCCTCGTGACTACATCCCTCCAAACTAAACATCACCATCCCCTCCCATCAACCTCAAAACCTTTCCCCAATCCCACTAAACCCACTCCAAAGTATACCTAACACCATCACCCTATTGCACAGTGACATGTTGGCAATCCTCAACTTCATTTAGGCGCCAAAGATTGAATCAAGGGCTGTGATAATTTCTATTTGATCCAAAGGTTAAGAAGCACAAAGGTCCAGCTCAGTGACTACCCAAGATGAAGAAGCACAGCTGAGGTGGAAACCACTTTCATTCAAGATGGAGCCAAGGAATGCATTCTCATACCTACCTCCTTGGTGTAGCATATATAGAGAAGTTTTGTAAGCTTAAAGGAATCATCCATCTTTCTCTTGTAATTTTTAAATTTAAATTGTAGTATTCCAAGTTGTAACTTCTGAGTTTCAGTTTAATGAAAATGGTATTTTGTTTCACTTAAGTTTCAATTCGATTTCTGTTTTCATCTTCATCTCTTTTATAGTTTGTAATCGTTGTTTATTTTAAACCTGAGTTAAAAGTGTAATCTGAGTTCTTAAGTTTTAATGAAATTTGAATTTTAAAGTTTCCTCAGTTGTTGTTTCAGTTTCGAAATTATTTTTTACTTTGATTTTGGAATCTTGTTCATGTGAAATACAAAAAAAAAGGAGAGAAAGAAAAGAAAAAAAAAAGTATTACAAAAAAAAGGGAGATAAAAGAAGAAGGTTGAAAGTAGCAGCAGGATGGGAAAAATTGGTTTAGATGCTCATGGGAGCGTATAAGATTGGTCCCTTGTTCTCAGTCACCAACTGCTTGGATGCCAAGTAATATTTTGTAGCTTTCTTCATTATATGATTTGTTAAGTGCTATTTGTGTTTGTTAATTACTTACACTAGCTTATTTAGGTTCAATCTAATTTGGTATAACAAAATCAGTGGAGTTTAGTTGTTAATTTAATGATTTGCTACAGCCTAGGTTAGGGGTGTTTGGATCAAGATTATGCACTGAGTTGTGGTTGTTCAATTGGAATAGACCTAGTCTGTTAAGCAGTCTTAGCTATATTGTGAACCGAATTGGTCACTGGTTTGGTATAAGTCCCACTTTAAGTCGAAAATCTTGGTACAGCAGCCTAGTTGAAGCCTCTATTGGATCATCTTTGTCGTTTTTGAGATTTCTGTTCTTGTTCTTGTTGTTGTAACTGTTAATGTTTGATGTTGTAATAAGCTAGTTTAAGTTGTTTGGATTTGAAGCTTGGCTGTCTCAAAAAGAAAAAGAAAAGAAGTCTTACTTGATCACAACATTAAATTCCAAATTGTTGATTTTTGATTTAATCTGAGGTTGTTTGCTTTCAATTTGTAAAAGAATCCGATTTCCAAAAATCATTTTGGGAGTCTGCATTTGGAAAAGAAAAAACAATAATAACAAAAAGTTTGCCAGAAGTGGGGTTCGAACCATCCCCACTCAGTCCACAAACATCAAATCCAGTTTGCCCTTGGGTCTTTTTCACAAGTCTCTTGCAAAGTTTAATTCTTAAGGGGCCTTTCAACATTTGGCTTATTTAACTTATAAGCTGCTTTTCCAGCTTATTGCTAGTCCTTGTTTTAAATTTTTGATTTTTCCCAAGTTCTTTCTTGCATTTTATATTTCACAGAAAATTCCCATAATTTTCAGGATAGTGTAGTTATTTATTTTAATTTTATTTCATTAAATTAGTGTTAAATTCATAGAAAATAGAATTTTTGTCAAAAAAATAATTTTCCTTTTCCTAAAAATTTCTTTTGTCCTTTAGTAAGTTAGAAAATTATTCGTGAACCCGTAAGATGTTTAGAACTTAAAATTCGCGTTTTATTTTGCGCTCTCGCATAATTTTTAATTAAACGTTCGCGTTTTTAATTTGATTAACGATTTAGGATTCCCGACACCTAATGACGTTTTCCCGTAGTGTTTTAGGCTTTTCTAGTTAGTTAGTTACCTTAGGTTAATTTACGTTTATTTTCGTTCAAATTCGTTAGTTTAACGTACCACAAAACCAAATAACCTTTCCAATCATACAAGATTTTAATCCAAATCTCACTCGAAGCATTCCATTCACACCTCGTTGGGGGACGACCCGGGAAATCACTTCCCGGTTTCACAATTTGAATATCACTTTCACAAGTTTTGCGAGGTAATCGTTTTCCTAAACGGTTTACTCGTACTACTTCACGTTTATTTGTCTCGCGACGAATTAAACCTCACGTTTGTTGATATTTTGATAAATTGTTGTTTGCACACCAAAACACAATGAATCAAGTGGCGCCGCTGCCGGGGAGGCTGTGTGTCAAAAGTCTCGATAAGGTTTAGACGATTAGTCTTGTAGAACCTTCGCAAGAAGTTACGCTTTTATAAAACGTATAAAAAACCAAAAATATTTTTCTTTTGTTTCTAGTATATGTATTATATCTATATAAGATAAAGAAAAACACAAAAAGATTTTCCCGTTTCATTGTTTAATAAATACAAAGTTAAAATCTTACCACCGCAAACCAAGGCAGAACACCTACCAACTGGGGGTGTGACCATAATAAGTTCCCAAACAAAAGATCAAAACTTGCCTTTGTATCACTTGCGTTTTGGAAAACTTTTAAACGAGAAACACACTTTAAGAGGAGTCGAAACGGTATGTGGCGATCCAACGAACTTCGCCCAGTGAGAGATCCATTCTTCTCTCCCGCTCCTTTGTGCGTTTTTCCTTAGAAGTTAACCTTGCATTCTTGATTATTGGTTTAAGTTCCCTTGTCTTTAAAGTGGTATTGTTTTAATTGATATTTTTTGTGGTGCATGCGCACACGTTCGTCTACGTCAACGAGTCCTTTGCAATCGCTTAATAACATTCCGAGAAGGCGTAATCGACGACGTACCAATCGAATAGTCGAACCCGAGCTTCGTACTATTCCAATCATGGAGGCCGAGCCCACTATGAATGAGCTTCTCCAAGCACCCATCGAGGGTTACGGAGATGCTATCATCATCCCAGCCATCGTGGCTGACAATTTCGAACTTAAGACGGGGTTGATTAACTTAGTCACCTCGCGTCAATTCTATGGTTTCGAGAGGGACGATCCTCAAGATCACATTCAATGGTTCAACAAAATCACGTCGACCATCAAATGCAAAAATGTCCCTGAGGAGGCTATCAAACTTCTTCTCTTCCCATTTTCCCTCGATGGGGCTGCCAAAAATTGGCTAGACAAACAACCCCCTCGATCGATTGAAACGTGGGAAGATTTGGTCAAGAAGTTTGTGAACGAATTCTTTCCTCCATCCAAAACCACCGCCCTCAAGAATGAGATCATGAAATTCACTCAAAAGTTTGATGAATCATTCGGTGAGGCATGGGATCGTTACAAGGACATGCTTCGTAAATGTCCTCATCACGGTTTTTCCGAGTTGATGCAACTCGACACTTTCTATAATGGTGTGAGCCAAGTCGATCAAGACTCTCTTAATGCCTCCGCGGGAGGCAACTTCTTGAATCGCACCACCAAAGATGCTTTGATGATTATTGAAAACAAATCCAAGGTCCGCATTCCACGAAGCAAATCGGTTGTTTCGCAAATTAATGTTGGTCCTTCTTCCTCATCACCCGTGGCTCAATCTAGCACCGATGCTAGACTTGACAAGCTCACGGAAGCTATTCATGCTTTGGTTCTCACCAAAACAAAGAAAGTTTCTTCTCAACCTGCTGAAATCGAAAAGGTTGACACTTGCGTTACTTGTGGTGGTCCACACGCTTACTACAATTGTACTGCCACCGATGGCAATCCTTTTGAAGTCAATGCAATAGTCGGTAATTCCAATCAAGGAGGTAACCAATACCGTCCTCAAATGGAACAAAATTACCGTACAAACAATCAAAGTGGTCCACTCGGTTTTTCTCAACCCAACAATCCAAATAGATTCAATCAAAATCAACAACAAAGAAACCCGAATGTTCAAAACCAATTTCAAGCCCCTATGAATCAATATCAAAATCAAGGGGGAAATTACAACCAAGGTTTTCAAAATCAAGGAAACTTGAATAGAAACCAAGGTTATGGTAATTTCAATCAAGGAAACAATTTTCATGGTAATCAAAACCATGGAAATTTTCAAAATCAAGGTTTCAATCACAACAACCGAACTCAAAACTTTCCTCAAAATCAAACCATTGCTCAACCTCAATCATCAACCGATGAATTGTTGAAGCAGTTTATGAAAGCTCAAGAAGAAACCAACAGGTTGTTGATCGGTCAGATTTCTGAACTTAAGAAGTCTTTAAATGATCGACCTTCGGGATCGGGAACGCTACCAAGCAACACGATCGCCAACCCGAAGGGCGATGTAAAGGCGATCACAACCCGTAGTGGAATTTCTTATGATGGACCCACGGTTCCTACTACCTCAACTTCTTCTCCTCCTGAGGTAGTGGAACGTGAACATGAGGCTACAAAGGACAAGGTGCAAATCACAAGTACACGAAGTACCGCACACGTCCAACCTCGTGTTGTCCTAAAAACCAAATCAAAACCGGGAATTGTTTTTGAACCATCGGAAAATCCCGTTCAACAAAAAGCTTCAATACCATATCCTTCGCGGTTAAATGATCAAAGACTCCGCGAACAAACTAATGATCAAATGAAGAAATTTCTTGAAATTTTTCAAAAATTACACTTCGACATTAGTTTCGCGGATGCTCTTCTCTATATGCCCAAGTTTGCTTCCACTTTCAAGAGTCTTCTACGTAACAAAGAGAAACTATTTGAACTCCCCAAAACCCGTTTGAATGAAAATTGTTCGGCGGTTCTCCTAAAGAAACTTCCCGAAAAACTAGGAGACCCCGGAAAATTTCTCATTCCATGTGATTTCCAAAAGCTTGAGGAATGCTTTGCCTTGGCCGATCTTGGCGCTAGCATAAACCTCATGCCTTTCTCGATTTGGCAAAAACTTTCACTTCCCGAGCTTACACCAAGACGAATGACTCTCGAATTAGCAACTCGTTCGGTTACGATTCCGAAGGGTATTGCTGAAGACGTCTTTGTGAAGGTTGGCAAGTTCCATTTTCCTGCCGACTTCGTAGTCGTCGATTTTGATGCCGATCCTCGTGTCCCCCTTATTTTGGGAAGACCATTCTTAAAAACGGCTCGTGCATTAATCGACGTCTTCGAAGGAGAAATGACTCTTAGAGTTGGCGATGAAAAGTTGGTCATAAACATCGAAAACACTTCAAAAGATCTTCTCGAACTTGAACGAGAAGCAATTAACCAAATTGATGTCATCGATGTCGCATGCGATGACTACCTTGAAGAAGTGTTACATGTGCAAGGATCAATCAATCCTTCCAATGATGTCTCTTCCCCCTCTCTTACTCCATTTTTGGGAGGTGACTTCATTTTGGAAGAAATCGAAGCTTGTTTGTCGTGTGATTCTCATGTTGATTATGATTCTATCAATCCCGAGGAAGACTTATTTCTACTTGAGAAGTTGCTCAATGATGATCCTTCATCTCTTCCTCCTAAAGATCTTCATAATGTGGAAGTCAAAGATGTTGAAGAAACTGATGACTTCCCTGAAGTAGAACTCAAGGAACTTCCGCCTCATCTCGAGTACGCGTTTTTGGAGGGTGACGATAAGTTTCCCGTCATAATCGCTAAAGACTTGAATGAGGAAAACAAAACCGCTCTTCTCAAGGTTTTAAAGTCACACAAGCGAGCCATTGCTTGGCGACTTTCCGACATCAAGGGTATTAACCCGGAATTTTGTATGCACAAGATTTTGATGGAGGATGACTTTAAACCGGCGGTTCAGCAACAAAGACGGGTAAATCCTAAGATTCATGAGGTTATCAAGCAAGAGGTCATTAAACTTCTTGATGCCGGTTTGATTTACCCCATTTCGGATAGTCCTTGGGTGAGTCCCGTTCATTGTGTGCCCAAAAAGGGTGGCATAACGGTTATCAAAAATGATGATAACGAGTTGATTCCAACTCGATTGGTGACGGGTTGGCGCGTTTGCATTGATTATCGAAAATTAAACGACGCCACCCGTAAAGACCACTTTCCATTACCTTTCATGGATCAAATGCTCGAAAGATTGGCGGGAAACGAATACTATTGTTTCCTTGACGGTTTTTCGGGTTATTTCCAAATTCCCATCGATCCTCAAGATCAAGAAAAAACAACTTTTACGTGCCCATACGGAACATTTGCTTATCGACGCATGCCTTTTGGCTTATGCAATGCTCCGGGCACATTTCAAAGATGCATGATGGCCATTTTTCACGACATGATCGAGAAAACAATGGAGGTCTTCATGGATGATTTTTCGGTCGTTGGGAATTCATTCGAATCATGTCTCGCCAATTTAGACAAAATGCTTCAAAGGTGCAAAGACACCAACCTTAGTCTAAATTGGGAGAAAAGTCATTTCATGGTCAAGGAAGGAATTGTCCTTGGCCATAAGATTTCCAAGAGTGGGATTGAGGTCGATAAAGCTAAAATCGACGTCATTGCTAAGCTTCCTCCTCCCACTACTGTTAAAGGTGTTCGGAGTTTCCTGGGTCATGCCGGCTTCTATCGTAGATTCATTCAAGATTTCTCGAAGATAGCTAGGCTTATGACCCGAGTTCTTGAAAAAGAAACTCCATTTGTCTTCTCCGATGAGTGCATCGAAGCTTTTCAAACTCTCAAGAAAAAGCTTACCGAGGCACCCATTCTAGTTGCCCCCGATTGGGACCTACCTTTCGAACTCATGTGTGATGCAAGTGATTTTGCAATGGGTGCGGTCTTGGGGCAGCGAAAAACCAAACATTTTCAGCTGATTCATTATGCAAGCAAGACCTTGACCGAAGCTCAAGCTCATTACACCACAACGGAAAAAGAATTACTTGCCGTGGTGTATGCGTTTGAAAAATTTCGGCCATACTTGATCTTGACTAAGTGCATAGTGTACACGGACCACTCGGCTCTAAAATATCTCTTTGCCAAGCAAGACGCAAAGCCGAGATTGCTCCGTTGGGTTCTCCTCCTACAAGAATTTGATATCATCATTCGTGATAAAAAAGGAGCCGAGAACCTCGTTGCTGACCATCTTTCCCGATTGGAGAATCCTCATCAAGGAGTTCTCGAGAAAAAGGAAATAAACGAAACGTTTCCTCTCGAGACACTCAATGTGATTTCCTCTCGTGGGGATTCTAGTACCCCATGGTTTGCCGACTTTGCAAACTATCATGCAGGGAACTTCGTTGTCAAAGGGATGTCGTCCCACCAAAAGAGCAAATTTTTCAAAGATGTCAATCACTACTTTTGGGACGATCCCTATCTGTTTAAAATTTGTGCGGATCAGGTTATTCGAAGGTGTGTTCATGGCCAAGAAGCCATGGAAATCCTAAAGGCTTGTCATAATGGACCCACCGGGGGACATCATGGCCCGAACTACACCGCTCGAAAAGTCTTTGAGTCCGGTTTTTATTGGCCCTCCATTTATAAAGACGCCCATGACCTAGTCAAATCGTGTGACTCGTGTCGACGTCAAGGAAAGATCACACAACGGGATGAAATACCTCAAAACGTCATCCAAGTGTGTGAAATCTTTGATGTTTGGGGCATAGACTTTATGGGGCCGTTCCCGTCTTCACGAGGGAACAAGTACATACTCGTGGCCGTTGACTACTTGTCAAAATGGGTCGAAGCAAAAGCTCTCCTAACCAACGATGCCCGAGTAGTTGTAAAATTTTTGAAATCATTATTCTCAAGGTTTGGAACTCCCCGCGCTATCATAAGCGATCGCGGTACTCACTTTTGCAACGAACAATTTTCAAAAGTCATGCTCAAGTACGGTGTCACTCACCGACTTGCCACCGCATATCACCCACAAACGAGTGGGCAAGTGGAGGTTTCAAACCGAGGTTTGAAAAGAATTCTTGAAAGAACCGTAGGCGAAAACCGTGCCTCTTGGTCGGATAAGTTAGACGACGCTCTATGGGCCTTTCGCACAGCTTATAAAACACCCATCGGGTGTACTCCTTATAAGCTCGTGTATGGGAAAGCTTGTCATCTACCAATTGAGCTCGAGCACAAAGCTTATTGGGCTTTGAAGAATGCTAATTTTGATCTTAAGTCCGCGGGTGATCATAGGAAAGTTCAACTCAATGAACTCAATGAACTTCGTGATCAAGCTTACGAAAACTCTTTAATCTACAAAGAGAAAACCAAAAAGATCCATGACTCCAAAATTAAGAACCGCGTTTTCAACGTTGGTGACCGAGTCCTTCTTTTTAACTCTCGATTAAAGATCTTTTCGGGTAAGCTTAAAACCCGCTGGACTGGACCTTTCACCGTTGCCAAAGTTTATCCTTATGGTACCGTCGAGTTATCTCAAGACGACGGTCCAAATTTCAAAGTAAATGGGCATCGGTTGAAACACTATTTTGGAGGGGACATACCACCTGTTGTCCCGGACCTCCAAACTTTCCCCATGGACCAATGAATTCGGGGATCGAGTCAAGCTAGCGACTCGATAAACAAAAACAAGTAACAACAAACACGGGTTTTCACCCGTGTATCTGATTTCCTCCTATTTTCTAACACCCTAGTGTGGGGGAGTTGCCACCCCTCGCAGCTACTTGAGTTGTACATATTTTATTTATAAAAAAAAAAAAAAAAAAAAGTGTGCTTGAATAAATAAAGTGAAAAATACAAATGACATTCCCACAGTTAGCTTTTAATATTCTCGTCTTTCATTCAAAATTTCGGCATAATCGCCGGGACTTTGAATATTGAGGACAATATTCAACTCTAAGTGTGGGGGAGGGGAAAATTCTAGCGAATTTTATCAAAATATACCGTCTAGTACCCCCATTTTTGGCCAAAATTTTTCAAAAAATTTTCACTTTATTTCAAAATTTTTGTGGTTATCAATTCGCCGTGTCTAAACGATAAAAGGGTTTGGCTAATCCAGGAGCAAACGGCTCTTGGTAAAGATATCTCAAATCCGTTGACGGCTTGCAATTTGCCCAAAATTGTATGGTTCCTCAACTCCCCGAAAACAAATGAGTTGGCTAGCCCGCAAGATTATGGCTTGTGGTAAAGGCTGTGGAAAAACCATAATTGGTAATCAACTCACCAAGATGTTGACTGTTCCATCAAGAGTTGGCTAGTCCAGGAGCAAACGGCTCCTGGTAAAGACAAATCAAATCCGTTGAAAGCTGGTGGTTTGCTCAAAATCACACGGTTATCAGGTGAGCCACAGTTCTTACACCTGGCTACTCCAGAAGTGATGGCTTTTGGTAAAGAGACTTCAAATCCATTAATTTTTCTCAAAAAGATTGCTAGGGACTAGCAATAGTTTAGTGTGGGGGATTGATGAGTGTGTAAATACTCATCATTTTGAGTCAAATCTAAGCTGCAAAACGATCAAAAATACTCAAAAACGCACCAAAATGCGAACAAAATCCCAAAGATCGTATTTTATATGTTTCTGATGAAAAACGAGTGAAAACAAATGAAAAACGAACAAAAGTTACATATTTGGAAGTTTCAGTCCCCCGACTTTCAAAATTTTACAAAACTAGTCCCTGGTCAATCATTTCAAAGAAAAGTCAACCCTTGCTCTTTAAAAGTCAAAACGAATCACAAAGGATCTTTGGGTAAAATATTGCAAGTCAAACCTTTGAAATTTCACAATTGGCAAATTTAGTCCCTGAACTTTGGAAAGTTGTCAAAAACGGTCCCTGGGATTAAAAATCTTTTGAAATAACAATTGTGGTCCTTGTACTAATAAACTGTGGCAGGTTAACTCCCTTGAAGTAAATGTGGAAAAATAGCATGAATGGTCCTTGAAGTTTCGGCTCATTGCAAATTTGGTCCTTGAGTTTTACAAATCACAAACCAAACAAATTGCCTTAACTTAAAAAATAAAACTGGACATAACATTACCCAAGCCCACGTTTTAAGACTATCCACCCAAGCCCAATGTTAGCCCACTCCCACCCCTGTGTTACGTTTAATAAACTCCCACCCAATACCCTAACCCTAAAATATACGTACCCCTCCTCCTCCCATCTTCTCCCCACTCACAACCTGAAGTTAAAAAAATACCTGTACTTCCCCCCCCCCCTCGTGACTACATCCCTCCAAACTAACCATCACCATCCCCTCCCATCAACCTCAAAACCTTTCCCCAATCCCACTAAACCTACTCCAAAGTATACCTCAAAACCTTTCCTCAAAACCTTTCTCTTGTAATTTTTAAATTTAAATTGTAGTATTCCAAGTTGTAACTTCTGAGTTTCAGTTTAATGAAAATGGTATTTTGTTTCACTTAAGTTTCAATTCGATTTCTGTTTTCATCTTCATCTCTTTTATAGTTTGTAATCGTTGTTTATTTTAAACCTGAGTTAAAAGTGTAATCTGAGTTCTTAAGTTTTAATGAAATTTGAATTTTAAAGTTTCCTCAGTTGTTGTTTCAGTTTTGAAATTATTTTTTACTTTGATTTTGGAATCTTGTTCGTGTGAAATACAAAAAAAAAATGAGAGAAAGAAAAGAAAAAAAAAAGTATTACAAAAAAAAAGGGAGATAAAAGAAGAAGGTTGAAAGTAGCAGCAGGATGGGAAAAATTGGTTTAGATGCTCATGGGAGCGTATAAGATTGGTCCCTTGTTCTCAGTCACCAACTGCTTGGATGCCAAGTAATATTTTGTAGCTTTCTTCATTATATGATTTGTTAAGTGCTATTTGTGTTTGTTAATTACTTACACTAGCTTATTTAGGTTCAATCTAATTTGGTATAACAAAATCAGTGGAGTTTAGTTGTTAATTTAATGATTTGCTACAGCCTAGGTTAGGGGTGTTTGGATCAAGATTATGCACTGAGTTGTGGTTGTTCAATTGGAATAGACCTAGTCTGTTAAGCAGTCTTAGCTATATTGTGAACCGAATTGGTCACTGGTTTGGTATAAGTCCCACTTTAAGTCGAAAATCCTGGTACAGCAGCCTAGTTGAAGCCTCTATTGGATCATCTTTGTCGTTTTTGAGATTTCTGTTCTTGTTCTTGTTGTTGTAACTGTTAATGTTTGATGTTGTAATAAGCTAGTTTAAGTTGGTTTGGATTTGAAGCTTGGCTGTCTCAAAAAGAAAAAGAAAAGAAGTCTTACTTGATCACAACATTAAATTCCAAATTGTTGATTTTTGATTTAATCTGAGGTTGTTTGCTTTCAATTTGTAAAAGAATCCGATTTCCAAAAATCATTTTGGGAGTCTGCGTTTGGAAAAGAAAAAACAATAATAACAAAAAGTTTGCCAGAAGTGGGGTTCGAACCATCCCCACTCAGTCCACAAACAACATCAAATCCAGTTTGCCCTTGGGTCTTTTTCACAAGTCTCTTGCAAAGTTTAATTCTTAAGGGGCCTTTCAACATTTGGCTTATTTAACTTATAAGCTGCTTTTCCAGCTTATTGCTAGTCCTTGTTTTAAATTTTTGATTTTTCCCAAGTTCTTTCTTGCATTTTATATTTCACAGAAAATTCCCATAATTTTCAGGATAATGTAGTTATTTATTTTAATTTTATTTCATTAAATTAGTGTTAAATTCATAGAAAATAGAATTTTTGTCAAAAAAATAATTTTCCTTTTCCTAAAAATTTCTTTTGTCCTTTAGTAAGTTAGAAAATTATTCGTGAACCTGTAAGATGTTTAGAACTTAAAATTCGCGTTTTATTTTGCGCTCTCGCATAATTTTTAATTAAACATTCGCGTTTTTAATTTGATTAACGATTTAGGATTCCCGACACCTAATGATGTTTTCCCGTAGTGTTTTAGGCTTTTCTAGTTAGTTAGTTGCCTTAGGTTAATTTACGTTTATTTTCGTTCAAATTCGTTAGTTTAACGTACCACAAAAACCAAATAACCTTTCCAATCATACAAGATTTTAATCCAAATCTCACTCGAAGCTTTCCATTCACACCTCGTTGGGGGACGACCCGGGAAATCACTTCCCGGTTTCACAATTTGAATATCACTTTCACAAGTTTTGCGAGGTAATCGTTTTCCTAAACGGTTTACTCGTACTACTTCACGTTTATTTGTCTCGTGACGAATTAAACCTCACGTTTGTTGATATTTTGATAAATTGTTGTTTGCACACCAAAACACAACGAATCATTCTTTCTCGAACTTTAATCTGGGTAGACCTCATACAAGATCATTGTGAGCAAGATCATAGATGGTACCAAAGTTCAAGTGATTAAAACTTTGTTGCCATAGCCACGATTTGTTCTTTGAGGTCTTTGAGAGAAGGCAAATAGGAGAGGACCGCATCACGTCTTCGATAGAAAAGGTGTATAGATTTGTGCCATGACTGTCTTTAAGAAGATCAATACCATCCAATTCTCAGATGAAGCATGTGTAATTTCTGAAGGCAATCTTCAAGATCGGAATCACGATATTGACCAACAGAGAACAGAATATGCCCAAGTCCTTCCACGTAGTATACCCAGGAAATTAGCTATCTCCAGAAACATAATCTCCATAACTTATAATTACCCCAAAATGATAGTTCCCGAATCTAACTGTCCCGATAAACGTATTCACGAAATTCTCGAGCCTTGAGCGATCCCCAATCATAGGTTTAGAGCAGCCTGAGTCCAAATATCAAAGGACGAAATGTGCGACCTGCATTTAGAAACAGACGAGAGCATAAAATTTGGAGCGTCGGATCCCCAATTTGAGTTGGTTCCAGTTGGTTAGTGCAAACAAGTTCTGGAGCTACTAAGACCTTAGGTGCATTCGTTTCAATGGTGGAAATTTCACTAGTAGATGCAATGGGCCTACTTAAAGGACATTGGGTCTCCAAAAGGAAAGTTCTACCAGTTGGCTTCCATTCTTTAATGGGCACTACTTTAGAGTTGGTTATCCTAGTTAAAGGGCACTGTTCTCCTAAAGTGAATTTCCTTCCTGTGGGCTTCCATTGATAACCAACATTGGCAAAAAGTTTACCTGTTGCTTTCCAAATTTGCTTACTTTGTTTAGCTCTCCAAACTTTCTTAACTGGGGTTTTGTAAAACGACTTCAGAAATTTCTCAACACATTTATCATGATTACTCGAAATTATGCATTCATTACATGTTTTGCAACGTGAATTTGGTTTTGAATTATGACTCATTTTGCTCAAGTTGGACTTAATGTTCCTCATGTGGTCGTCTACTTTCTTTTTAGGAACACTTTTAGCAGGTGAAGTCCTATAATTCCTTCTATTTCTCCTTGGTTTGGACTTTCTAGCTTTAGTGTTACTATTTACTCCTGTAGACGGACTAATGGGAATTTTAGTCTTTTTAACTTCCGGTTGCTGAACATGTTTTGATGTGTTGGGATCTGAAGTTTCCAAGGGTACCTCAAAGGTAACATGCTTGTTCTTAGTCATAGATGATGATGCAGTAGACCTATCTTGCTTGCTATCAATTTTAGGACATGTACCAATAGCATATTCTAAGAGTTTCTGAGATCTATTAGTGAGAAAGCAGACACCTACAATAGCATCATCAAGTGGTTTTGCTATCCTATCCTCTTCAATGGTTTCATGAAGCAAGTCAAGGCACTCCTTAAGATGTTTAAGATAGTCTATGTGAACTAACTTATTATTCCTAAGGGGAAGAGGAATATTCACAGCATCAATTGCGTACTTCTTACAAGCAGAAACCTTTTGAACAACATTATCACAAGTGATGATTGGCATTTTCCCTTTCACCTGAGTCTTTAGATTCTCAATCTCTTTAAGCAAAGAAGTTATATTTTCATTGTTTATATCACGCATGATCTTAATTGAATCATATAACTCTTTGTAATGTTGTTCAACTTTTGAATTTTCAGCACGAAACCAATCATTTTCATGTTGCAATTTATTAATGATATCATGAAATTGAAAATTCTGAGAATCTATAGACTGTGGTTTTTGGGTGCTAATCACATCACTCTTGTTTGACTTCAATTGGGCAATTTGGACCCTCAGGTTCCGAATCGTGTTAGTGTGAGCTTGAATCTTTTCATCACGTTTGGCTAATTCAAAATATGCATCAAATTCAGGAGCATCCGAAGATGTCTTGGCGTTTGAGATTTTAGTTCTTTCATCTAAATGTTGACACTTTAATTGCAAATTAAGATTATCAACCTCTAGTTTCGACAAATGCCTGACCATGTTATCATGGTCATCATTTTGAATTTTCTCACGTAATTTTAAATTCTCCCCCTCAAGCTCAACAACACGATTCTGGAAAGCGGTCAATGCAATAGACATCTCATGAAATTGGCAGGCAGATAACGTAGAATCAGTAGCATTATAAAATACGTCCTGAGCAACACATTTAGTAATTAAATTCTCATTCATGATGAGAATATTTTTTCTCGCAACTTCACTGCATTTAAGATCAATTGCCAATTGTTTACCCTCATTTTCCACATCTTTAAAAATCTTTTTCATTTGAGTCACATCATCATTAATGGTATTTTTAAGGCCCTTAAAATGTTCTTTGAGAAGTTTGAAAAATGGCATGACTTCAGTAAGGTAACATTGTTTTGTTTGCTCAAAACCTCTTTCCCCTTCAGTAATACCCATTGGTGTTATTCTCTTTTTACATGTTTTATCAAAATCAGCGAATAATTGACCAAGGACATATAAGGCAATTAGTGTATTATTTTGCGTGGGGAGGGTGAGAGGAACAAGATTTTGTGGTGTGTTAATGGGATATATCGTTGGGCCAGCTATCTGAAAAACTGTACATGTTTTTCCCACTATTCTTTCTGCTTGCATCTTTTCCATGTCAATGTTCCAGAAGACTTGCTCTGGAGTAAATTTCTTTTGTGGGACAAAGATAGCTAATTGACTATCTTCAGAGTAATCATAATTGTACAAGATTTTATTAGCTATGCACTGGGGATCCCTTAATTTCTCAGCAAGTTTTTCTTTGGTTCTATCTTCTATCTCATTGCCCTCATCATCAGATGTAGCATCAGGTGGGGCATGATTAGGCTCAAGCATAATGTTTGCATCATATAATGCCGGTTGTGCACCTATACCGCTTCTAAGGAAATTGGCTTTTGGCTTAGTAGAATCCTTCTCACTATGAACATCACTCAACTTCCTATGTTTATACATCATTTGAGCAGTTTGAATGGTTTGGCCTTGCGTGTATAACTTATCCTCAAGTTTATTTTTTAGGATTTTAAGACTAGAGAAATCATTTAGGAGTTTTGTTTCCTTTTCTTTGAAATCATGTTTGAGTGTGTTTAAGCCTTTTTGAACCTCTTTTTTTTTAACAGTTTGATCCAGTTGTTTTTGCAAAGATTGTAACTCCTTTTTCAATGTTTCTTGCTTAAGATTATTTTCAGATATGTATGCACGCATTTGCCATTCCATGTTCTGCTCACGTCCAGTGAGTTCAAATCTAGCACGTTGTTCATACATTGCCACCTGATCCTTAAGGATATTAAATCTAGTGGTCAAGGAGTCATCAGGGTTATAGGCAGTGTTCTCATGCAACACACATTCATCATTTAAAACAGAAGATGCACTACATTGTACAACAGACACTTCATTGTGTTTCATATGTTGTTCACATGGGTCAACATTTCTATTTCCCATGTCAACAACATCTGAATCGACATCGTTTGTCGGTTGTACTTTGTTAGGAATCTTTTGTTCATCAACCATGTTACACAGTTCGAGTACCTTAGCACATGACACATGTTCTTTTACCGGTCTGATATATGCATCCACATCACATGTAGGAGTCATTGAACTGTTCTTTGTGTCAAGCTTATCAGTCTCTGATCCTCTGCCTTTGGTGACCACTGACCCAGCATCTGATGCTTTATCTGAATCCACAATATTATCACTTGATTGCTCCTGACATGCCTTCACCTTGTCTTCATGCTTGAGTTTGTGTTGTGCTCTTTCCATAATGTACTCATTCACATTACCCATGAGTTGGAGTAATGTGACTCTGAAAACGTCAACTTCAATTCTCGTATGAGTAGCAAAGCCCTTTTTCGTCATTTGGCACTCATGATCATACTCCTCAGTGAATCGTGAATCAATGAACGCTTGGAGTTGGTTGTTGATCACACAGAATGCAGCCATAGAACTACCTTCAGAAAATTCACTTGTTTCAAGTTGTTGTTGAAGTTGATCTAAGTGTAGAGTCATTTTGAATGTGAAGGTCTCAACATTTTGACAAAAAAGTGTTGCGAATGCACGATTGAAACCTCCCAAGTATCCAGGTTTTGCAAAGAGAACCTTGAGATGTGTATGGAGTGATCGAAAACATTAAATGCGACTATTCTTTGCATTATCGGGCAATTTAATTGGCTGATGAAGCACATTATCATTAGAATTCGAGCACGAAGATTTCATAGCAGTGATTGTATGTTAAGAGTGGTGATTGTTTGTTTTAACAAGGTTATATGTTGTTTAGTTGTGATCTTGGTTCGGTTGATGCAAGTTATTACGGTGAAATTTTTGGTCTGAAAACTTAAAACCTCAATAACTTCACCCCGGAGGTGATTTGGGCCTCGAAAAATTTGTTTCACGACTTTGTCGTGAAACCTCACAATATTCAGCCTGTTCCGGACGTTTTGACAACTAACTCACTGAAAACGGAGTTACGGTTCAAAAGTTATGACCGTTTGAAGTTTCGACGTAAAAAGTCAACTATGGTCAAACAGAGTTAACCGTAGGATCAGGCAAGGTAACCGCAGGAATGGTAACCACAAGGTGAGATAACGACAGGAAGTGACTAACCGCAGGGAGCAACTAACCGCAGGGAGCAACTAACCGCAGGGAGTTAACCGCAGGAGAGATAACCACAAAGATCTAACCGCAAACCACTTAATCGCAGAAAGCTAACCACAATGAGCTAACCGCAGACCACTTAACCGCAAGAGCTAATCGCAGTATACAAAAATCCAAATCTGTCACTTTCCTTGCGATTTGTTTGTATTCCCAAAATAGTAATCGCAGCAAACTAACCGCAGAGATTAGGAACTAAACGCAGACAAGCAATGCAACAGTAGACTTAACCGCAACTATGAAATACGCCCAAAATCAAGTCCAAACTTCAAATAGATTAAAGATATGGTATAGCCAACTGAAACACAATGTTCAACTAACACCTATGATCATAAAAGTACATCACTAACATGTCAAATAACACAAGAAAGATCAAACCAAGCCAAGAACCATTCGAACCAAATAAAGTCACAAAACCAAGCACCAAATTCGAGCACAAACCAATCCCTAGGATGTAACCATGGCTCTTGATACCAATTGTAAGTTACTCATAATGATTAACATGTATGGTTCTTGTGATTATGGATCGAATATGGGATTCAAGAGAGATGTTAGATAGAAAAAGATATGGGAGCCTTTTCTAGAGAGAGAAACAAGAGATATTAGATTAGTGTAATGAAAGGTCCAACCCTCTCCCTTGGGTGGGAGAGGGTATATATACTACAACTACTTGTGCTCCATGAAACGAGCTGTAGAGTGAGCTGACAGTGGGTAAAGACCCGACCCACTCTACGAATACAATTTACATACATTAACTACTATTACTAACTACTACGATAAATACTACGAGCTACACAATGCTAAACCATGCTCGGGGTGACCGAGTCTTCATATGAATAAACGTATTCCTAACATATTATATTTGAGTAAAAATAGGAATTGGCAAATCACCTATTACACGAGGGAAATATTATCATTAATTTGATAACACCTTCATATTTACGGTATTTGTTAACGTTTTACGTGTCATGAGACCTAGATCAATATATACTGCAATATCAATTTTTAACTGATTGTATTCCTAATACAATCTTACTTGTGTATCAAAATGATTACCAAATTCAAACTCTATGATATCACTCAACATTTTTGTTGACTTTTAAACATGTTATCTCAGGTATTTAGCAGAGGAAGCAAGCATGGAACGGGCGGAAACTTCAAAACTTATCTACTTTCTTTAAATAATGGTGTAACATAAAGATGTTTGATTCAGTTTAAAACATCAAGACTTTTAGTATTATAATACTCTGAATGTGACCTCCTGTATTTGAATCTTTATTAATAAACTTATGTTTTCAAAACGTCTCTTTCGAGCCGTTTTCTATCATTATGACTTCGATCCTCACCGTAACACCCAAATTACTATTCCGCTGCTACATCACAAATTAGGGGGTGTTACATATCAGAACAAGTTTACTATGAGTTTTGGGTACTTCAGGCAAGTTTGACCACCATTGACCCCGTTGACCATGGTTGACCTATTTGTTTGACCCAGTTACATAAATCGGCAAGGTTGGTGGCCCTGTAGCGCCTAGCCAACGATTAATCGGCCTTGTTGACCTTTTTTGCAACACTGCTTTTTATTCTATATAAGTTAGAACTTGATGTAAAAGATTTAGGACGATCGATGTAACTTTTTTTGCTTGTGACAATGGGTTGAAAAACATCGATCGAGCACATCGGTCGAACGATATGGATATCGTTCGACACCACTGTGGTGGTTTGTTTTGAAATCGTTCGCCGGCGAGAAAGTAGGAAAATCGGTTGCTAGAACGAACGATTTGTAGCATTTTGTTTCATACCGTTTGATATATATATATATATATATATATATATATATATATATATATATATATATATATATATATATATATATATATATATATATATATATATATATATATATATATTTAACCACTTTCATCCTAGAAATACCCAAATCAAACCCACTTTCAAACATAATTCAAACAACAAATCAAACACAAAAAATGGCTTGTAAACTTCCCTACACTGTCAAAGAAGCTCAAAACTATGTCAAAAAACAAGTCAACATAGACGATAAGGAATGCCAAGATGCAATTATCAAAGTTACGCAAACAACGCCTGAGAACACGATACACAGAGTGCAAAGATATCTCTGTCGACAGAAAATATGTGATCGACCAGTTTTTGTACGATGAGTTTCGCAAAGACGCCGATGTTGTTGAAACATTATGGGGTTGTGTGCAGAAGATAGAGAACGAAAAATCCAACAAGATACGTTAGAGTTTTGAGGAAAATGTGGCAGCTTCTGATGCACCACAACAACAACAACAATTTGTGCAAGGTGCATCAAGTTCATCTGCACCAAGAGTTGTTGAGCAACAACAACAGCAACCTCATCTTGATCACTTTCAGCTAAATTTTGAGGAAAATGTGAAAGCTGCTGACGATGACTGGAACTCTGAGGATGAGCGGGAGGTGAGCAGGTTGGAAGCTCAGATAGAACAAGAGAGGTTTGCGAGCTTTGATCCTTACGACGACGGTTACAACTCCAACAACTCTCAAACCTGGGATCACCCAGATTATAATTAAAATTTAAGTTTTTAATTTAGTATTGTAATGTTTTAATTTCTTATCGTTCTGCATTTATGTTTATGTAACGTTTATGTTTTTATTAATAAAAAGTTAAGTTTGTGTTAAAAGATCCCGCCTTCTATTTGAATTTTGAATTTAAAATGTATCCCGCCTTCTGTTTGAATTTTGAATTTAAAAATATCCCGCTTCTTATTTTGAATTTGAATATGTAAAGTTTGAATATATCCCGCTTCTTATATTATCCCCTATAAATAACACACCATACAATACTATTCTTTACACACTCATAAAAGCATTTCACAATGAATAATCGTTGGTCAATGGAAGAAGAATATTTGTTAGCTAACGTATGGCTTGAAGTTCACGATTATAAAGACCTTGTGAATGGACGTTCTTTTTGGAATGAAGTTACACAAAGGTTCAACGATCAGATTGATGGTGAGCACCGTAATAAAAATAGTATTACGGCTCAATGGAATAGAATCAACCTTGAATGTTGTAGATATAATGATATTTACAAAGAGTTGCAGCGTACAAGTCAAGACCATTGTCGTCTCAGTAATGCAAACCGAATTTATCATGAACGCCATGGGAGAGGATTAAATTATCGACATGTGTGGTTCATTCTGAGAAACACAGATGCATGGGAAACAAACAATGCGTAATGATGTTTTATGTTAATTATTTCCGTATCGTGTTTTATGTTATGTGTTGTCATGTAATGTTTACGTTTAATTTTTAGTTGTTTAATTCCGTATCGTTTCGTTTATGTAATGTTTACGCTTTATTAATAAAATTTGTGTATGTATTAATTTTTTTTATTTTATTAAATTTTTTTTAAGGGAAGATGTTGCAATATGGGTTGCCACTATAATGAGAGAGGTGAATATGGGTTGAAGAGAGAAAAATTTGAGGTGGCAGTCGAAAAGATGATGCAATATGGGTCACCACTGTCACTAGCATAAATTATGTAACTATCGTACTTTTTATTATATAAGTTAGAACTTAATGTAAAAAAATAAAAATAAATAAATAAATAAATAGATAAATAAATAAAAATTGTGTCTCACAAATTGAAATTTTTTAGATCCGCCACTGTCATGGAGTATATTGAGAAAGCACCTAAAAGATTACTTGGTGTGTAAGTGAAAAGGATGTGAAAAATAAAAGATGACGTGACATAATGTGACACGAAGAAAGAGTCATGGCTTAAGCCATTATATATGTTACTCGAAGCATCTTAGGCTTGATTCATTCTTATTGCTTGGATATGACATCTTTTATATTTCAAGACCGTGAATTGAAACAATTAATTAGTTTTCAGTTTTCACACTTAACAACTCATACATTTTTTCATACCTATACAAACGTTGAAATGTTGAAAAAAAGGGGAAGTGATGTAGTGACATAAACGAAAGCGTGTGGCAGGCTCCATATCACATTTTTTACCTTTATCCTTTTACTTCTCTGATATAAAGCACCGGAGCTTTTTACACATGTTACCAAATTAGTCTTTGTTTCGCTTCTATCAAAATGTCAAGCAATTTTTAAACGAAGAGACTTTCAGTTAATCTCTTTTGTGAATTAACATGTTAATGAATAAAAGTATATTTATATTACGCCAAATTTTGGCTAAATGACATTATAATATGTTTCTAAAAGTCTTTATAGATCACGAGTCATGACCAGTTTTATGAGCAGATTCTCATCCACACATAAAATGAAACACCAAGACAAAAAATATACTAGCCACGTGTTGCATATTCATCCAAAAACATGATTGATGTGCCGTTTCTACTTGTTATCAACAACATGTACGCACTACATATGTAAAGCCATTATAGTGAAGAGCTGTATTTAACATTTACAATACTTTTTAGCAATTCGAAACATCTTAACTCATTATGTACATGTAATCATAAGATCGTAAATCATTATGCATTCAATCTTGTTTGACTCCACTAAGCGAATAAAAAACTCGTATGTACAAATGAGTGAATCTTACCGTAGAAATTATAGCAAAGCGATCAAAGTTGATCAACTAAGTATCTATCAAACTGGTGGTAGTGGTACGCTGACCAAACTAATCATCAACTTACCACGATAGAAGAGACACATCACCATCCAGTTATATGATTAATCCCACGTAGTTGTTAACGCCAAAGCCACCACACAAACATGCCTCACAACACACTGACACACTACAAAAGAAAAAGAAAAAGGAAAGGAAAAAAAAAAAAACATTTGGTGGTTTACACTATCGACGTGTGACAATTGTAAGTAGGCCAACCACGCGTGGCCTTTTCCATTGTTAGATCTGGTCTCATAAGTCATGTTACGGCTCATGGTGGTTATCAACATGTATTGGCAACACCACATCGAGATCTAGTCACAATGGGAGGGATCATGGTGCACATGCTCGTTATATGGTTTTTTAGAGTTTATTTATATATTTAGTTGTGTACTAGTAACTTGCATCCATAAAAGGTATGAATTGGCGAGAACATTTCGACGTCGAATGCATTTTGGCACCGGTTATTATCCACCTCAGAAGGAATAGCTCTGACAACTCTCTTGGCCCAGTGTGGCACCAACTGGACTGAACACAAGCCGAGACTCAAACCCCATGATTTTTTATCCACTAAATCTCTACAATAAACCCATGAGTTTTTCGAAGCTGAATACTAACTGATCTAAAGCCCTTTGTTAGTTTTGTAACATGTATACATGGATGAAATTTTTAAAGGGTAAGAGGGGGTGTACCCTCTCAAATTTTGGCAAGTATTAATAATTTTGTGTATTTTACATAATAATAATAATAATAATAATAATAATAATAATAATAATAAATAAATAAATAAATAAATAATATTTTGTCTCCAAAACAATTGTTCAAGCTTTACCCTTGCTTGTATATTTGTGAAATGTGAGTGTTAATGATTTTAATTATAGCGGGGTAAAAGTAAACGTGATTAAAAATTAGTTGGAAGAGGAAATCAATAGAACGGCTAATACAAAAGTTGTTCTCTCGCGCGCTTTTCTGATTTGTAAAGAGAAATATCTTCATTTTTCGGGCTCGCTAAAACTAGTTGTTACTCTGAAATAATAAACCTAATAGACAAAGCTAGGGGTGGCAATGAGCCGAGCCGCTCTTTAAAACTCAGGATCGGATTGATAAACAGCTCGAATGAACCGAGCTTAAACGAGCTCGAGCCAAAGCCCGAACATAAAGTTGGATTATTTTAATAATCGAGCAGGAGTCCGAGCTTTATTTATAAAGATCGACTATACTCGCGAGCCTAAACGAGCACTATAAAAATATACGTATTACGTATATGTATAACTATTTATACATGTGCTTAAAAGAAATAAATGAGCTCGAGCCTGTTAGCCCGTTTTATGTAACAGGCTCAAACCCGAGTCTAGAATATTCTATCTTGTGCTATTTATAGATACGATGTAATTGTAATCAATCAATCAATCAATCAATGAAATATTCATTCACGATTATATTATTCTCGGTATATTTACATGGTATCAGAGGGTAATGATCCTCTAAAACCCTAAAATAACCGCCACTTAATTTTTCTGGTCGTCGGCTTCTTTTGAGCTTTATTCCTTTTAATTAACGCGCGAGTTTCTTTTGAGGTTTATTCCTTTTAACGCATCATATAAATTAGTTGAGCCTGAGCCGAGCTCAAGCTCAAAATAGGAGGCTTGAAATGAAGCTCAAGCTTTATATATAAAAACGAGCTCTCGATCTCTGGAAGATGCAAGCTAGACTCAGATCGTTTAGCCACAAAACTCTATGAATTGCATTTTGCACTATAGGCATAGTATTGAGTTTAACATTGCTAGATCTTTCAAAAGTTAAAATCTTTCACAACTTGAGTTGACAACAATCCTGATGTGATCTTACAAATACAAAGATCATACATACCTAAATAAAATCTCTCGATATATACAAACTAATTACACAAAATAAGCTAAAATATCAGCAAATAAGCTTATCCAAAAATAAACCAAAACTAGCTCATGACATGGTCCCTCAACACTTCACTTAATTCAAAGTTCAAACTAAAAATACAAGGCAGAGAAAGAGAAGAGATTCCACTGTGTCCTACCAACGTCACCTCTTTCGATACCATACAAATAACTTATCTCCCTTCCTTCTTTCATTAACATACAACCAAAACCCAAACCGCTTTCCCGCCATTCACTTCTCTATCACTACCGCTGTCATGTCCACATTACCGGAAAATATCACCACCGATGAAAATGTCAAGTATGGTTTCCAACGGCCAGACATGCAGTCTGAGAAGCTAGCTGGAACAGCTATAGCGTATGACCGTCATGTTATCTTGTGTTACAAGAAGCATGACGGGTGGCCGTCACGTGTTGAGTCTTCGGAAGCGCATCCGTTTCCGAAGGCTCTAGCTGGAGCTCTTAGAGCTAGGAAGAATGATATTCCTGTTAAGGTTGGTTAGTTAGTCGTCCCAAAATTATTGTCGGTCAAATAAAAAAACACTGTTTCATTGCAGAATATTAGACTTTAACCTTAACTAATAGTTAATGCTTTCTTTAACATTTGTAATAATCTTTCATCCCAAAATAATTCTATTCCCACAAAAAACATAAAGTTTATAAAAATTATAATGATTACCGCTTTCTCTTTCTTACTTTTTAGTTAAATAAGAACGTAACGCTAGACTAATTAATTAATGCCTTTTTCTAAAGTTTGCAATATTAATTTCAAGCGAAGGTAATATGATAAACTCGATCAAAAACTTTTTTTTTATCTATTTTTAGTAGTGAAAAATATTAAATTGGGACATCCCAAAAAGTAAGCGTGGACTATTAATTTGGGGTTGAGTGTCCTGTGTCTGGACTTTATCTACTTTTAGTAGTGGACAATAACTTGAAACCACACAAAAAGAAAACTTAGGACAAATAAATTTGTGGCGGAGGGAGTAGTTTGTTGGAGTTTGTTATGAATTTGTTGTGATTTGTGATTTCTATTTTGTAGACGTTGTTGACGATATGTGAAGGAGGTGAAGGTGAAGGAAGTGAGTTGTCTGATGGAGATGTGTTACTCTTTCCTGAAATGATCAAGTACAGGTAATGGTGTTAAGTTATCTGGGTGTTTGATCTAGCTAATTTTCGGGTTCATGTGCTTATTTTTTATAAGCCTATGTTTCAGGTTTTTGCTGGATTTATGCATTTATGATGATCTAGATCTCAAAAAAATATAATTGTTTTAGCTTGTTTCCAGGCTAATGAGCTTATTTTGTCTGCCTTATTATTATTATTTTTTTATAAAGCAATGTTTAGACACTTTACTTACTTAGTTACTTAATGACCTAAAACTTGAATAAAAGTCAAAAAGATACCGGTGCAGGTGTTTTAGTTTATTTAGTGGGGTTTTTTTTTTGGAAACGGCTGCCATTAATTAAAATTAAACAAAAACTAGCAAGAAGCTAGAATATTTAGTGGGGTTTATTAGCTTATTAGTCCATTCAATAAAAATAAGCCCATTTGGTATTTGGCTAAGCTTAAGCGTCGGTTTATGAGCTTATTTTGGGGTTGTCACAAGCTCATTTTGTGTGCTTATGGGCTTATAACTTATAACATGTTTTTGTTTTTCAACTTTTAATCATAAGCTAATCCAAACACTCAACACGGGCTTATTCCTCATAAGCCACAATTTATGTATTAAACATAAGCTTGAGTTGAAAAAATAAGCTTACTCTAGTACCTCTGGAAAAATAAGCTCACAAACCTTAAAATTAGCTAAAAGAAAACATCAACTGGTGTTTTAGGTTCATATGATTATACCTATAGTCTGTTTTTTTTTTTTTTTTTTTTTTTTTTTTGATAGAAACAGTATGGTGTTTTTACTTTTTAGTAATATGAACATTTAAAATAGATACTGACATAAAAAGTTGTTTAGATATATGTTTTGTTAGATTTTTACTGAAGCTTACTTTGCCTGCTTGATCTAGATTTTTCTTTAGGTAAACCATTGAAGTTAACTTGTTGCTGATGTGGATAAGAGCTGTCTGTTGAGATTTTCTTGACTTTTCATATATTATTACGTTATTTGTGATAGTTTTCGTATGCGGTTATTTTGCTGTTGTAGTTTAATTTTGTGAGTAGTAGTTGATCATCTCATTGTTTGGGTGTTGTTTAATAGTTTATGAGACTCCACCACTACTATTATGATTTAGTTAAGGATGTGTATGGTAACCTGTAATCTGATAACTAGCTGTGTTGCTATATGGAAGGATACAATTGGGTATAGGTGTGCGCTTTGGGGACGTGTCTGGCGATTGCGAAATAAGGATTTTAGTACTTAAAAAAAAAAAAAAAAAAAAAAAAAAAAAAAAAAAAAAAAAAAATGGTAGTTTGAAGTTTGAACCGTATAACTGCATTCCTCATGCCTCATGAAAGTTATAATGTATGACTTTAGGCATAATCTAAGGGACTTGTTTGACTATTTTGTACTTGAATAGGTGTCAAGTATATTAAAGTTCTATTCGATAAAGGCATTTTTTTTTTATCCATATCAATTATTCTAATGATAAGCTAGTAGTGGACAAATAGAAAGTGAGTTCATGTTTCATCCTAAACGAAACTTTTCGGCTTTTTAATGTGGGACAGAAGGAGTGTATGAAATAAACATAAAAGAGGAGATGTGGTACCCTTTGAAAAAGTTGACCAAAACTATAAAGTAACATGATGTATAAAAACAAACACTAACAAACATCTTCTCCATGCTTTAAGAAGAGAAAAAGAGGGTCTTGATTGGATTTTTTATGATATGTACCACACGGCACACGCTACGGACCATGAGATAGAGAAAGATACCTGAAATGGCCATCTAATTATTAGTAACTGAAAAGATTTGTTGCTATACTTAACCTCTTTGTCTCCTGTGAAGAAGCAATAGCTGCATTCCCTATCTTGGTTGTATTTTCTATATAGTCCTAGGTTTTTTTTTTCAAGCGTCTCACATATTACCTATAGCTGGGCCACCTTACTGCCAAAACATAGTTGTTTTTCCACTTATAAACTTGATGTGTCAGCCCCAGAGACGAACTGCTGAGCATGGGTTCATGTCGGTTATTGGAGTTGTTCTTAGCCAAACTTGTAACCATCCCATAAGAAAGAAAGTAAAACATTAACTTCTATTTAATATTAATACCGAAGGTATGATAAGAAGCTGAATATAGGACATTTTTATGTGTGTGTGGGTTTTGGGAAGGGGGTAGTCATTAGGCAGTTTCAATTTGCTAGAATGCTAGATACATATAAAAAGGATCTGCTGTAAAACTTGGGACATTCGTAATATAGAAGGCTCGAGACTCGTAAAGAAAACTAAATATGGTCCCCTTAGGAGGCCATTCAATGACTTGAGCTTCCACTTTAATCTTGCATCATTGTATTGTGTTGTATCCTTCTCTCATGCATGGGTTCACATCAACTTTATAAATGATTTTATATTGTACTAACTTATGGTTCTGTGATTGAAGGGGATTGAAAGAACCGGACATTAAAAGTTTTGTGGAGGAAGTTATTGTGAACAGAAAACCATGGTCTGCTGGAAATCAGGAGACCATGACAGGTTCACACGTATTTGTGTGTTCCCACAGCAGTCGAGATAAAAGGTGTGGCTATTGCGGACCAATATTAATCAAAAAGTTCAAAGAGGAGGCTGAACAGAGGGGATTGGAGAATGTTTCCGTGACTGCTTGTTCACATGTTGGTGGCCATAAGTATGCAGGAAACTTGATAATTTATAGTGTTCGAGATACAAAAGTTTCTGGTCATTGGTAAGATAATATATTGTTTCGAGAATATATGCTAGTATTTTCTTACATTTATTTTAAAAATGCCCCTTTTATCAAATATTTAACACTTGATTTGATGGAGGATTGGAGGTGTTATTTGTTCTTCATATGTTATAACAGCTTTTCCTATTCTTTTGTTCCAGGTATGGTTACGTTACTCCAAGTGATGTGCCTGAATTACTTGACAATCACATTGGCAAGGGCGAAATCATTGATAGGATCTGGAGGTACCATCCATCTATCCTGCAATTAAGTTTTGCTCAATTAGCAGTTTATTGTTTATAGATAGTATGTTCCGTGCCTCCGTCATAAAGATGAATATTTGAGCTTTTCTCGTGTGTTAAGAAAATCAAATAATGGGATTCTTACTTTAAAACTGTATCACCTAGCAGCGTCTACCTTCACTATTCACCCGTGCCAGAATACCTGTTTGGACATGTTACCCTAACCTTCACGTCCATTTTGCCACCTTCGAAATTTACTCAAACTATAATTAATTGCAGGGGTCAAATGGGCGTTCCTCCTGTCAAGAAGAAGGGAGTTAACCTCACACTTCCAAATGGAAACAGTCTGAAGTTCAATGAGCTGGACAGTGAAGCAAGCACCCCCAAGCTGGACAGTGAAGCAAGCACCCCGAAAGAAGAGATAGAAAATGGTGGAGGCTGTTGTCAAGGTGCCAATGGGTTCTCGTGCTGCAGAGACGAAACACCTGAACCAGAAAAAGAGGTAAACAAGGTAATCAACTTCTTAACGACGAGAGAATGGGAGAACTATGAGGTATTTGCAGTGGGTGCTATTGTTGGAGCTGTGGTTACGATTGCTGTTACCTATAGCTTTTTTAGAAGGTCAAGATGAGGTGTTCTCGCACCTGCTTTTGTTGGAGATGCAAATATATGATTACAAAGGGTAAAACAGGCTGTAAAGCCACATACTTATGAAGGCACGGGCCGACCACCACGGACCTTGATCACTAAATATGAAGATAGCCCATTTTGTGTATTTCCAATTACTGTAAACAGTATGTAATATGGTGACTCTTCCTTTTGGTACAAATTACTATCAACTATAGGTTACTAAAGCAGTTGGGGTGATTTAATTTTGGTGGCCCAAATTATTTATCAAATGATACATATTTTGAAGTATCGACTACGAATGCTGGCTGATGGATTTTAGTGCTTTTCGACTTTTTGGCATAGAGTGCAGTTGAGACTTTAGACATGCATCACATATGCAACTATGCAAGCATCATGTTGCTTGTGAATTGTGATTTGTTTAGAGTTTCGGTTGGTAAGTTGAGCTTGTATTGAGTTATCACTTATCAGGCTGGAATTTAGCTGCACTTTGCTCAAGTCAAACTTGATCGAGTTCCAGTTCAAAAAACAACCTTCAAACAGTTATTTTTGACCATACAAGGGCTTGAGTCTAATTTTTAGCAAGGTGTTCCGAACGTCATATGTAACGCCAACACGCATGTAACTAGGCCCGTAACAAGTCGCGGTGAGGTTGTAATTAACTTTACATCGTTCAGCTAAGCTCGACAAAATTTAGCAATGCAAGTTTGACTTTTGCCTGATACTATAATAAGTAGAAAATTTTCATTTGAAAATTATGTCGATTTAATCTTTGGGCCTTCTTTGGAGTTTTAGGTGGCCTTTGGACTCTGCCATAGTTACACCAGTTATTAGGGGTTAATCAGTTATATATGTTGTTTCATTTTCCTAAAAAAAAAAAAAAAGTCAATTTAAACGTTTCAAAAGCTGTAGAGCTAGCTGGAAATATTATGCATAAATCACTTGTACAATTTTATTATGTACTTTCTCTTTTCAATTTTTCACCAATCATTTTTTGAAATCAACTAATCAAATCATTAGGTACATTTGTAGGCTTGATTAGTAGGCACAACAATAATTTTTCTATTCATTTTACTATTAAATTATACAGTAACAAATGCTTATTTTCTCATGAAAAAACATACAGTTTAAAAAAGTATAATAACTATTGCTCATTTTCCATAATTTTTATAGATGACATTTACTTATTATTATTATTATTATTATTATTATTTTTAATTATAAATATCACTTAATTAGAAACTAATAGGATTTACAAGAAGTTCAAAAATAATACAGATATCATTTCATCTTATTAGTGAAAAGTGTATTTTGTGAGAACATTTTAAATTTTATAAATTTGAAAATGAATCTTATTTTGAGACAAGATGAGTATTATAACAAAGAGAAATGTTGGATCTATAAAAAGTTTATAAAATTATATTCACGCAATGACCTAAAAACAAAATGCGGAAGGTAAAAAGAAGAAAGAAAGACTATGATGCAATATGACAGAATCATTACATTTACCAAGTCATTATGTGAGTATAATTTTCATATTTTGTGAACTCTTTGTTAATGTAACATTGCTCCCGTAACTAATAGGAGCAATTTCATATCTCTCATCTTTTTAGGTAAAAATTTCATATATACCCAAATATGCATTAAAAATATTGTACATTATACATTTAATACTTACATTTGAAATATATATGAAATTAATTATAAAAGTAGGATGATATCTAACGAATAAATCGTGACAAATGGCAAAACAAGTATCCCATGAAATGCACTAGCGAAATGTCTCTTCTCATGTGTTTTCAATTAAAAAACAAAAAGAATAAAGAAATGAGTAACACATAACATTAGTTGGTGGCCAGTCCTTCGTACACGTTGAGTATGATTCTCTTGTTATTACCTTTAAATAATAAAATCAGCTTCAGCATAACACAGTTCAAAAAATATTATATATTTTTTAAATATGTAACTTATTCTTGTTAAATGGTATTTATATTTTATTCCATTTTTAAAATGAAGTAGTAGTAGGAGTATTGTAATGGACGGATGGATGACAGAAAATATGAAAAAGTACGCGGTGTTGTAAAGAAAGAAAGAAAGAAGGATTTGTATTTATACGTCTTTTTCTCATCTCATTTATTTTTCAAATTCCATAATCAATTTGGTCACCACCGTTTTAATATATATTCCGATCATCGTATTCTGATCGCATTCTTTGTATTGTTGTGAAGGATTATTAATGGCGAATAATAATAATATCATCAATGATGGAGAACGATCGCCTCGTATTATCTTGCGTGAACCTACCGGATCAACCGCTGAGGTACGTAATTCCTTGTCCTTCTCATTCTTTTTTCCTCGGTAATGTATATACGTACTATGTTTCTTTGATCACATAGGTTTTGGCGCGAAATTTTTATTTTTGTTTGTTTGGACCGGCAGTTTTTTTTATATAATTTGATCACTCATATTTTCAGACGTAATGAAATTACTGTTAGTAGTTTCCGCTCGACATGTTGAAAAATTCTAGGTTTAAAAATATTATAAAAGCGAAATAAATACTTTTATCAAGTGTTTTAAGTTTGTTGCTACTACTATTTTCATATGAGTGCATGGTAAATCTTGAGGCGGTAAGTATTTCGAGGCCTTATACAGGGGCGGAGACAGGGGGCAGGGTGGACATTGCAGTGTAAATTTTTTAAAATATCAGGCTATTGTGTAGTATTAAAGTTTGTCTCCTCGATCATAACTTCCTGGCTCCGCCCCTGTTATACAGTTAATAGCATTATCCTCGTTGGGACGGAACCGGGACTTAAACTGACTGTGTTAAAATAAAAATGTTATGTAATATCAGAAGAATATAGATGTAGCGGGTGCCCCCCTAGGTCTGCCCTGCATCCTCGAGAAGGCCTTGCTATTGAATGGCGTATATATTGTTTGTTTGATCATGGAGTTCTTGGTTGCGGATTTTGTATGTTTATACTTATATTATGGGTTCCTTCGGTTATGTTTTTGATGATTTTTCTATTGAATGAACAGTTTGAGAAATTTATTGCTAGAGGCAAGTGATCGATAATTGATTGATTGGTGTAAATTGTGATTTGTAGGCTAATGATCTATAACTATCTGGGAACGTGTCATACTCGTAAATGTTTCAAATTTAATAAATATAGAGTTAAATGAAATGAATTACTGTTTGGCAGTATCTGTCGGATGATTTCCTGTGATATATGTATAGTATGCAATGACAATGTCTATTACTCGTTTATAGGATTGAGTACAACATTTAAAGCTATATGCCTTTACTTTGTGTTTACTTCTTTTCTGGTAGTGTGGAGCCTTCTAATGTCATACACCAGTTTTTGATGCCTTGCAAAATAAGTGTCTGTGAAGCATTATTAATTTATTATTACTTTGTTTCTTAGATTAGGATCAAAGGCGTCTCAATGCTTAATGATTTTGATTTTTCCTTTTTCTATTCATTTAGGTGCTCTTGTATGGGGGTCAAGTTGTTTCTTGGAAGAATGAACGACGAGAAGAACTACTTTTCATGAGCAGTAAGGTGAACTGTTTATGCATTTACGAAGCTGATATATTTGTTCATAGGGAACTCTTCACTCATTTTCACGATCGTTACATGTCAATCACAAGGATATTTCTCATATCAATTACTTTGTATTTGTATCTGCAATTTTGTGCAGTGATATGGTGCAGATGTTCACTTATCACTGCATTACAGTATATAATAAGACTCAGAGTCACACCTTTATGTAATTATAGAAATAGTAATAAAAAAGACAAACAAACGGAATGTTAGTAACTGAATATAACAACAAAAATAAGGATTTAGTTGGGGGTAGGAGCACTATTGATTGAGAGACAATTTATATTCATGCCTATGAGAATGGAACACACATTCGGGCTGCACCACTTGACAAGTGTCTTTTAGAAACTGTTGGTAAGTGAGTTCTGCTTTATAAGTATTCTGAATGAGGTGCCTTACAGCCATAGATTATGTGTATGGGTACTTTGAATCAATATTAGAGGAAGACGGTGCAAATGGATGTTGGTTATAAAATAAAACTCGAGTGTCTGAGGTACTGATATGCAGTCGTTATGTTGATATGTGACTGCATTAGATTAATGTTTTTGATGGGTATCATATGTTATGTCTGTAAAGAATAATGCCAGCTATGATACACGAGTATTTTGTGGACAGTTTTTATATTGATTACCAACAAAACATTGCAATCTCTTTCTTGCGTTTGGTTTCTAGTCTCTCTGTTAAAGATTGCATTATAATCATTAAGGCATGTTCTGTTTGCAGGCTGTTTCGAAACCACCCAAACCCATGAGAGGAGGCATGCCCATTTGCTTTCCTCAGGTTGCATTTTAAATTTGTGTTATACCATTTTTACTTGCCAAAATAACTTAGTTACTAACTATAATTTGCATATCATAAGGTTGCAAACTTCGGTACACTGGAGCAGCATGGATTTGCAAGGAACAGATTATGGGCAGTAGATGAAGATCCTGCACCTTTGCCTCCCACTAACAACCAATCAATGGTAGATCTTGTATTGAAATCAACAGAAGATGATCTGCATACTTGGCCGTATAGGTACTACATTGTTTATCCTGAAACATTTAGTTAGTTTTGGGCCTTTTGGCTGATTATTTAACTGGGAAATTAAATACTTCTCTTTATGTGGATTTGTTCCAGATTTGAGTTCCGGCTCCGTGTTTGTGTTGGTGCTAACAAGCTCACCATGATCCCTCGTGTGAGAAATGTAGATAGCAAGACCTTCTCTTTTACGATTGCGCTGCGTAATTACTTTTCTGTATCTGATGTCAGGTTTGTCTAATACAACTTACCACTTCAAATCGATCAATTGAATGAACAAGTATCAGTTGTTTTTACTGATAGTCACTACATTAGAGTCTTTATAAATCACATGATTTTTCACTCGCACGGTAGGTTCGTAGTTAGAGGTGGCGAGATAGGTGGGTCGGGTAACGGGTCATAATGGGTAAGGTTTAATAGGCCTTTTTATGTTACAGTTGGAAACGGATAAGGTCGGGTTGACCCTCAAGACAGTTTTTGTCCATTTTTTACTTTTCAAATAACCAATGTATTAATTTTGATAACAATGTAGTATTAAAATAAGCTACGTAGTATAAATTTTAACCTGTTCTGCTTTTAGCTGTAATTTTTTGTTTGAGCCATCAACCATTTGAAATGAAACACAACCTAAAGCGACCTCTTTATAAGTAAACGGGATTAAATGACTATCTCTAAATAGTTAATAGCTATGCTGGAAGATGTTTTCTCCATTATTATTTTAGGATAGTTTCCATAATACAGTATAATTTGCAGTGAAGTACGTGTTGAGGGATTGGAGACACTTGACTATCTTGACAACTCGTCAAAGAGAGAAAGATACACAGAGCAGGCAGATGCCATTACCTTCGATGATGAGGTAAGATTATGTTTTCCTCTGTCTTTAAAAGAGGTGGAAAGGTGGGTGGGTTGGAAATGGGTGGAAACGGGTATTTTTTTTACACCAGTCAAAAGAGGGCGAGTCTGGTTGCCATGCCAAACTGTCTTACAAAAATAAGAAAATTTTGTTTGAATTAATAGATGATCAAGGTTAAATACATTGGAGTAGCACTTTATGTCACTTCTAAGTTCTAACCCTCACAGCTCGTTTCTTTTTTAACGAAGATTTCAAATTTGACCTGTTGGAGTTGTATTTTTTTTTTAATGTCCGAGACTCCAAGGGGGTAGAAAGGGATTAGTTGCTATGAGAAGCTACTTCCAAAGAAGTAACTATAGCTTCAAAATTCCTTATGGCTCTTTAATATTGAATATTCATCTCTGGCATCAAACTTTTTTGACTCTATCATGTTCTACTTTTAGATTGATCGAGTGTACTTGAGCACACCTACTAAGATTGCTGTAATAGATCATGAAAGAAAGAGGACAATCGTCTTACGTAAAGAAGGCATGGTGGATGCAGGTTTCTATCATAATCTGACTAGTTATTGTATTTAGCTTTCTCTCTTAAAATATGGTGTAACCAACTTTTGTGCAATTTCTATTCTAGCTAATCATCTTTATTTTTGTTTATAAATACCTCAAATTTCAAAAAATCTTAATATAAGCTAATTGTTTACGTGGTCAAAATGCTGACGTGGAGGAACCTTTAGAATGGTAGCTTCTTTATATGTGGCGCTGAATCGCTGATATGGCAATTGTTACCAAGAAATGACCAGAGATACCTGCATGGATTAGCTTAAATTATTAGTATTATTATTATTATTTTTCAATTTTTGAGGGTATATATGGGTGACAACAATGATGTTTACCTGAAACAAAGTTTGTACAAAGATTCTTATGTTTTTTATACATTTAAGCAACTAACTCCTCAAATTTCTGAGATAACCTATTGATGTCTTACATTTTACAGTGGTGTGGAACCCTTGGGACAAAAAGGCAAAGGCTATTCCAGATTTGGGTGATGAAGACTACAAAACCATGCTATGCCTTGATGCTGCAGCTATTGAAAATCCGATAACCTTAAAACCTGGTGAAGAGTGGAAAGGTCGTCAAGAACTGTCTATTGTGTCATCGAGTTATTTCAGTGGTCAGCTGGACCCACGGAAGGTTATTAACGGCCTACACTAATATCACCAAGTTTTGCGTTTAATTTTATTTTATATCAATTCGATTACTTTGCTGCTTAGCACATGGCCAGACATGGATGTGGTGTTAATTAGGAGTCTTTAGAGGGATAAAATATCTTGAAAAAGGTCTTGTTTCCGGTTGATGGGATGCAATGTTGCATTTTAATTTGTTAGCAGCTGATCCAATGATACCTCTTGACAAGTACAAGTTGTTTGATTAAACTGAAAGTTGTCTGTTTTTTGCAATTGTGGTTCACTCTTATTGTACTTGCTACAAAATGCAAGCGCATTTACTCTTTCATTTATTGGCTGCCTAGGCACAACGGCTCTTGCGATACTAAAGACTATATGGAAGTTAGTTAGGAACTTAGGGTTACATATGATTGTTTCTATCGGATGTATGTGGATTACTTGTTATACACATGTGATGTTTATTGTTTGAGGACACTCTCTGTCAGGCTATTGGTTTTGGCTCCCCTTTGCCAACTTGGTCTTTTATTGCATTCTTTCGGTTTATCTTGTTAGTATCTAGGATTGTGCGCCTTCTATTTATAGGTTGCCCAACGGCCAACGTACTGCCTAGTCATACTCCTGAGGTATGAATGACTTTTTACAAGTTAGTTAAAGGTAATGTGAAGTTGTTCCATGTGATATGTGTGTATTAGTTGCTATAGGCTCAACACATTGCCCTCTAGCGACTATCTCGGTCCTTTATCGTGTAAAAGTGTTCTGTGAATTCAGTTGATGTTTTGCTACTATTGTACTTAACATATTCTTCTTCGCCTACATGTGAAAGCATTTCCAATAAATTATGCCCCTAAAATCATATTGTACTTAACATATAATTCCTACATAAAAACACTATGGTCCATCGTAGTTTATGCATATTTTACAGAAAAAAAGTCATCGTTGGTTAAGAAAAAATATACTGTCTCAAGAAAAAGCCAAAAAGGTAATCAATTTCATAGAAGAAAACGTCTTTGAAAACATTCACGTTTTATAATTACATTTTCAAAAGAAAAACTTTTACCCTTCTTGAATTTCAACAAAATGACTTTTGAAAAAAAAAAAAAAAAAAAAAAAAAAAAAAAAAAAAAAAAACTATTCCAAAAATACAGTATCTTTTCTCTGACAATAAAAAACTATCATCATACTCTAAGTTTTATCGTTGGATTTAATGCAATAAAAAATGTACATTATTTCCCATTATTTCATTATTGGAAAATAGATACACGCATGAAGTCGATGGATCATGGAACTATGGGAGATGATTTTGCTTAAATGCTAGTAATATGCTACATACAATACAAATACAGTTATGCTATGAATAAAGCGAGTATGATAGATGTGCAAATCATCTGATACTTCCATGATCCATCTTTTCGCATGCTTCTATTATAATCTGCGAGATATATACTTTCGTCCTAAAAGATTATGACAAGTAGTAGTTTATATCGATTATCGAGGCAATGCCTTTTTTTGGTCTTATGTACACAAAAATACCATGTTTTTCACTAAAATTTTGTACAACTAGCAGACATCTTATTATCAACTATCAAGTTTTATTTTGCAACAAGTTGTATGTACATATGTTAGTAGTAATCTTTCGTTCCATGCATGTCGCATGATCAAATATAATAACCATGTTACGTATTTTGCAAGACCTATTCCTCTACTCATTGTTTGACTTAAGTAATTAGTATATTAAATTCGAGTGTAAACGTCTAATTACACCAAGCCATTTAAAACAAAGTCAATTTTACAATGAAGTCAAGATTATCAAATCTACGAAGGATACATATTTGAGAATAAAAGCAGAATGTCAAAAGTGGCCAACACCTTCACCCACCCACCCACCCTGTCCTTATACGAGTAATAAGAAAACATTAATGGAGCACGAGTCTAGTATGATGATACGACACATATGTAATTACTTAAGTAGATGCCACACATTTAATATATTTTTAAAAACAATACTGTAATACTTTGTTTCTTGCAAGTCAAACGTCATATTTACAACCTTTAAATTGGTTGAGCGAGAAATCTATGTTACACCTCTTTAAAAATTCATTGAAATATATGACATCGTAACTCATGACCATTAATATTGTTCTGAATTTAGACTAAACGGAGTCGTTGGTGACTTGGTCACCTGCAGTTCCAATTCATGAGTGAGTGTCAAAACGAAAGTGTACACTCACGCTCAAATTGCAAATGTTTTATGAGTTACTTACTCACCATACTACCATATTGACAAAGCTTCAAATGTGGGTCTCACTGATAAAAGTAAATGTGTTTTATTTATTTGCCTTTCAAAAAAAAAAAAAATGTGTTTTATTTATTTTGTGAGTGTGCGTGAGATATATAATGAGATACTCCGAATATTTGTATTAAATGAGTTTTTAATAAAAGGTGAGTATGGTGAGAAGGAATGAGAGAAAGTGAGAGAAAAGAGAAAACTGATGTAATAAGATAATTGAGTTGCTCACCATCTACTCTTTTCAGCCTTAAAAGAAGTCGCCAAAATGGAACTGTAAGTCACCGACTAGACCTATTGATAGAAGCCTATAAGTTGGAAATATTTGGAGAAGTCAGAACAAGTCAAATACAAATAAACAAAGGCTTTTCACACTTTTTGAAGTGTGAATAGAGAAATATAAATATAGATTTTAATCACCGACGTGCCTTTTCAAACTAGCAAACCAGCCTTTTTGTTTTCTTTCTATGATTAGTTTCTTGATGGTTAATGATACGAAGAAAATATTGTGTATAGAAAAGTAGAAATACGGATTAGTATAATACTTAGAAGACAATTTATACTCCGTATAGAAATGAGTATTGCTTAAAGTTAAATATAATTCACAAGTGTATTATATTAATTTTCTTTCATCATTTTTCATCAATCACTTTTTTAAATGTGCTGATCTTATTTTTAGATATAAATTTAGATTCATGTATTATGCATACAAATCATTTTTGGTAAAGAAATATGTCAATCTCCAAACTATGGTAAAACAAAGCTGAATGTAATTTTCATAAAAATTTTTGTAACTAAAAACCTAGTCAACATTTTTATGTCTTATATCTATAGTTTCGATTACGATGTACTTTTTGACCGACTGAATTATTTTGATTAATATTAAATTAAAGTTGCATTTATTATTTGCTGAAAATTGAACGGATGTTGATATGTTTATATCACCAATGCATAAGAATTTGAAATACTAATTTTGGCTTCATTTTGCTGTTGAATGCAAGTTAATAATTGTACCTTTTAAATCTTTGAATGACTTTTATAGTTTTATTTACGTGTTAGTATGTTACATACAAGCACGATAAGATAAACATGTAGTTTTTTTTTTTTTTTTTTTTTTTTTTTTTTTTTTTTTTTTTTTTTTTTTTTCATAATGCATAAGCTTCTTCATGTATATTTCTTCCTTGTTGAACGAACTTAATGTTTTATTGTTTAACGTTTTGAGGCTTTTGATTATTTTAAAAACATGTAAGCTTTGAGATCATAAAGAAACAATTAACGAAATACTGTAATATTTTATTATCCGCAACCCATGCGTCGTACCGTACGCTACGTTTTGTACATAACAGTACAGGTGCAACCCACGGAGACATAGAATATTGATCATAAAGAAACAATTAACGAAATACTGTAATATTTTATTCTCATGTTTTGAAACAGAGAAACAAAGATCCATGTTATCACATTTAACTCTAACTAGGCGAGTACCCGTGCATAGCAACGAGATTTTCTTACGGCAAAAAACTATAGTTGTGACATTGTGGTAAGTGTTTCGTGCAATGTTTAAATATAAAACGTGAAAAATATAAAAATGTAATTGTAAAAGGTCGTAATATACGATAATTCAACTCATACAATATTTCTTAACATGTATCAAAGAACATATAAACATTTAGTAAAGGGAGATGATTTGCACACTCTCTAAATTGATTGATTGGCACACTCCAAATTAAAATGTGTTGACAAATATACCCTCACATTAATTTATACATTTTCACTCTGTAAGGGTATAAATGTCAACACACTCTAATTTGGAGTGTGCCGATCAATATGAAGAGTGCAAATCACCCCCTTTTAGTAAAACTGAAAATAAAACATTACATCAATTACAATATTCTTGAAGAGCAAATGTATGCATCGAGTGTTAATCAGTTGAGTAGTTAATGTCCATTCCATGAACACCTAATAAGTTTAAAAAACAAAAGTATGAGTAAAAGGAAGTTGATGATAGCATGTATAAAGTTAAAACACGATATAAAACATGTCATATGTATATTGTACATACCTCATGAACATTGATCATACACCTTGAAATACTTCTTTAAAGACAACATTTATAGTAGTTTTAGATATACTATCATCCGCAAACAAATGACAACTTTCAAACATCTTTTGCTTTTGATCATTATACTTCAATGCCCCAAAACAATCATGAATGCGTTATATTTCTATTGATTAAGGGTACATTAAACCAACAATAATAAACGTTTGGGGCGCCTTTTGACTCATTTGACCCTATCATTCTATCAACCTACTTTTTTTTTTACTAAGCGCTTCAATTATGATATTACACTGTTGATATAAATAATGTTTAAAAACGTTATTAATATTTCTCAATAAACCTATGTTTTGATAATCACAAAACTCAAATCAAATTAAGTCAAGATTAAGACGTAAATAAGTATTTAGTAACAAATATTTACCTCCACATCAAATATCACTTAAGGTATGCATAAACTAAGCATCTTATGCATTACATGATCAAAGGAAACCTTGTCTTAAGACATAACATTTTATAAAATGACATTAACATTTTATATATATTTGTAAATCATTTTTGGTATTGTTATATTAAACTACAAAGATATGATTTCAAATTTCCAACCAAAAAGGGCAAATTTTATCCAGAAAAACTTTTCAAACGTTCAGTAGGGCGACCCCCTTAATTTTACTAGGCGGCCCCCTTAATCATTAAGAGGACCACCCACTAATTAAGGGGACCGGCACGCTCCAGAACAGTATTTTCTGGCCCTTTAAATACTGGATCATTTCACATATTTTTCTCACCTTTTTGCACTAAAAGCTTTCTGATCCAACCTCCATTTCTATATAAAAAATACTTTGATCATATAACTCATAAGTCTTTGTTTCTAAGTGATTCAAAGCTTCATCCACTCAAGTGCAAGAAGAAGAACACTCCTCTACATCCATCTAATTGTAGTAGTGCTGTGATTAGCTATTTTCATATTGTAGTAGTGCTAGATATTTGTAAAGGTGTTGTGTAAATTTGTTGATTGTAGAAACTAGGTGTGTTGTAAAGTAGTTTAGTGGTTGTGACTTAGTTGTGCATAGAAGAAGGTGTGAAGTTGACAAGGTGTAAAGAAGGTGTGAAGTCTTGAAGAAGTTGTGAGATTGGTTCTAGCTACGATTAGAACTCGACATTTAGCTTAGTGTCGTTAACTCGTGTAAGCCAAGGTGTGTAAGGTTTCTCCACCATAAGGAGTTTGTTGACATAGTGAAGAAAACTCTCGAGTGTGGTACTCGGGGAGTGGAGTAGGGCAAGGAAGGTGTCCTTGTAGCCGAACCACTATAAATTCGCGTGTTGTGGTTTGATCTTTCTAACTCTATCTTTTCTTCATTATATTTCAATACTTTCATTATTAGATTAGAATTTCTTATATTGGTTGTTACTTGAATTCACTTGAGATCGAATCGAAAGTTTTTAATAAGTTACAAAATATTTTAGTAATAAATTTAAAAAGGACGTAAAACTATTCAACCCCCATTCTAGTTTTCCACAATTGGTATCAGGCGCCACGTCTAGCAAGATCTTTAAAATATATTGTATTTTAAAACTTGTAACGATCTATGGAATCTGAAAAATATTTAGAAGGGCAATCTATGCAAAGACCACCACTATTTGAAAGTGATGAATTTTTATATTGGAAAAATCGATTCGAAACTTATGTGAAGTCAAAAGATCTAGATCTTTGGCATGTTATTACTAATGGTGATTTTTTACCTATTCAAAATAACCCCGAAACAAAGAAAGATGAAATCGTACATTTTGAAAAACAAAATAATGATTTAAAAAGAAAACTTGCTAAAAATAATGAAGCAAAAATGGTTATTTATAATGCGCTACCACGTAAAGAGTACGAAAGGATCTTTATGTGTGAAACCGCAAAAGAAATTTGAAACTCTTTACTAATAACTCACCAAGGTAATAGTCAAGTCAAATATAATAAGATAGATCTACTTGTTCAACAATATGAGCAATTCACGATTCCGGAAAAGGAATCAATTGATAATGCTTTTGCTAGATTTAACACTATCATCACAAGTTTAAAAGCACTTGATGAGAATTTTTCTAGTAAGAATTCTGTTAGGAAGTTTCTTAGGGCTCTTCACCCAAAATGGCGAGCTAAAGTGACGGCTATTGAAAAATCAAAGAATTTGTCAACATTACAACTTGATGAATTAATTGGAAATTTAAAAGTCTACGAAGCAATTATAAAGAAGGATTCCGAAATGGTCAAAGGAAAACGAGAGCAAAGCAAGTCAATCGCCTTGAAAGATAGAAAGGAATCTAGTATCGAAGATAGCTCATCTTCCGAAAGTGATGACGAAGAATACGCCATGGCCATAAGGGATTTCAAGAAATTCTTCAAAAGGCGAGGAAGATTCATAAGACAACCACATGATGAAAATAAAACATTTCAAAAGATTAAGGATGACAAGAACAACAAGAATGAAAGGAAATGTTTCAAGTGTGGTGATCCAAATCACCTTATTGGAAAATGTCCAATGATGACAAGAGATCAAAATCAAAGAGCATTTGTTGGAGGAGCTTGGAGTGATAGTGATGAAGATGAGAAAGAAACGACAAAAGAAGAGAAGTGTTTTATGGCGAATACATCAAATGAGGTACGTTCCGAAACCGAATATTTTAGTGATGAAAGCTTATCATTAGATGAAAAAGACCTAGATAATGAATATAATAGGCTATGCAAATTAGGACAACTAGTAATGGCCAAAAATAAATCACTAAAATACATAAATAATCAATTGGAAAATGAAGTACTGGAACTAAAAATTAAAATACATCAACTTGAAAAAGGTAAAGAAATTTTTGAAGAATGTAAATCATGTCAAGAGATTAAAGGTGAAAACGAAATACTTAGAGAAGAAATTCGCAAACTTGATAAATTTGAAAATAGTAGTCACTCACTTAGTAAAATAATAAGCATTCAAAGAGTATCCGGAGATAAAACCGGTTTAGGATTTAACTCAAACGAAACTTCAACAAGCGAGATTAAAAATGTCAAATTCGAAAATGAACTTAATGAACAAAAACCTCTAAAATCTAATCCTAAGTATATACTCATTAATGATAGAAAAATACCTCTTGCCAACAATGAAGAAGTTAAAGCTTTTTATAAACCGTCTTTAAAAACCGAAGTAGGATCTTCTAAACCTAAGACAAGATCTAAAACTCCACCACTTAGAAAACCAAATAACCCTAATCCTAGGCCTAAAACACCTCAACCAAGAAGAACCCAAAATAGGCAAAACTACAATAACAATAGTAATCAAATGTGGAACTATCAACAAAGCTACAATCCTTGGGGTATACTATGTTGGGATCAAAGTTTTACTATTTTATCAAGTCTCGGTCATTTGTAATAATAGGTTGCTTAAGTTACTACTTACTTTCATTTATGTAATATTATAAGTTTACTAGGCTTAAGATATTAAGTCCATGGGCTTCTAGCCCACACGAAATCCATGTAAGGGAAGGACTAGGAGTGTTGCCCTAGCTCCTCACCTATATATACTAGTCTTAGGCCATTGTAAAACTTGGTTGTTTATTTGAAATCATAAGGAAACTCTTGCTCTCATTATTCTCTTATTCAAATATTCATCCCATCCTTATATCTATCTCATTCTTGTTTGTGTGAAATCAATATGGTGACCTAACAAGTGGTATCATTCGCCATATGAATGTGTAGTTTTGTTGTTTTCATTGAATTCCATCTTAAACTTGTTTTTTCAAATCGATTTTTGTTAAAACTTTTGTACTTTCTTGTTTGTTTCTTGGTTTTTAGCACATCTTTGCTTACAAACTTGTTCTACAAATCAAAACAAACAAAAAGTTTCAAACTTTTGTCACAAAAATCGATTTGGGATTGTTGTACTATTTTTCAAAATCTTTTGTAGTTTTGAAAAAGTTTATAAAGTTTTCAACTTTCTTAAAGATCTTATCATTTTATACATAGAAGTACAAGAATCTTTTAATAAAAACGTGTTTTTGGCAAGCTTTCTTTGAAAACAAAAATCTGCCCAACTTTCGAAATCCCTCACTGCCTTAGTTTCGAGATTGTGTGATTTTGCTTTCTTTCGATTTACGGATCGTGTACTCAGTCTTTTCTCTCTTGTATAAGAAAGAAAAGTACTTCGACTTTTGGATAAATTTCGAAATTGGACAATTTCGAAATTTGGTATTGTGACTTTGTGTTTTTTCGAAAATACTTCATTTTTTTCGAAATCACATTTTTTCGAAATTTCTTCATAGTTTCGAAAACTCACAACCTTCACTAAGTTTCGCGAAAACTTAAAGCCATTAAGTTTGCAACTAAAAGTTTCGAAATCCTTAATTTCGCAACTTTCAGTTTTCGCAATCACAAAAGTTTCGAGATTCTCCAAAACCTCGCAATCACCAATTTCGCAATTACTGAAAGTGAAAAGTTTCGCAATCCCCTAAATTACAAGTTTCGCAATCACATAATAAAGCACAGTTTTCGAGATTTGGCAAATCTATACCTTCTACAAGATCCATCTTTTCACATAAGTGTTTCATAATGTCTCAACCACCATACTACAACTTTAACAATCCTCAGCAACATCAGTATCAACAGTATCATCAGCAACAGCAACAGTATCAACAATCACCACAATATTATCATCAACCGGTTTACTCACAACAACATAACTTTATGCAACAAATGGTTCCGATACAAAAATCTTATCCGATGTCACAACAACAAAGCCAACTTTCACCAAAACCTACTCACTGGTTTGACAGGATGTGTGAAGTCATTTCAACTCAACAATCCAGACACGAAGCAGGCTCTCCTGACACCCCACCAATGCTAACACCGGGTAATTATGTTCAATGGGCAAGTCAATTCTTAAGGTTTATTGAACTCAAAAAACCCAATGGTAAGTACATGAAACAAGTTATCCTTGAAGGACCATTTCCTTGGCCTGTTAACTACGTTGGCGGTGACCCACAGGCTGATCCTCCAGTAGCTCCAACTGCTGTGCGTGTTCCTGAGACTCAACTTACTACTGAACAAAATTACCATCGTGAAGCAGATGAGTATGCTATGTCTTACATACTTCAAGGGATACCAAATATCATATTCAGAAGTGTTGATGCTCAAACAACTGCAAAAGCTATGTGGGAACACGTCCATCTACTGATGCAAGGCACACAACTGAACAAAGAAGACATGGAATCTAAACTTTACTTGGAATATACTAATATCATGATCGAACTAGGGGAATCTCTTGAGTCTTACTTTCATCGTTTCACTAATGTCGTCAATGATTTAGAGAGACATGATATAACTCTTCCAAGAATCGCTATCAATACAAAGTTTGTTAGTAGTCTGGGTCCTGAGTGGCAAAAGTATGTGACATTTGTGAGACAAGCCAAGAATCTTCACAGAGATCCATATGGTTTATTGTACGACTATCTCAAGCACTATGAGTCTGAAGTTGAAAAAGATAAACTTGCCCGAGGAGGGTATACATCACCACCTACTTCTAATCCTCTTACATTCGTTGCTCAAACTCCTGCTTCACATCCTCTGATGTCTAATCATGCTTATGATCAGGAACAGAATTATTTTAGTCACCAGCAACCTCATACCTCTCAACACGCTTCTACTCAACTTGCTTCATATGACAACAATGATAGCATATATTACTCTAATCAGATTGAAGATGATGATGATGACGTCAATACGTTGAATCAAGGACTTGCTCTTGTTGCTCGTGCTTTTAGCAAATTCTCCAACAAAACCAACAACCGTCTTCGTTCTTCATCAAATACAAAAAACCAAGCTGTCATTCAAGATGGTCGAGTTGAGATTCAGAATCGTAATTCAGGACGTTCAGGTGAGTATACTGGAAATTCTGGATATGGACAAAGAGTCAACAACAATGGGGGATTCAGAAACAATCCAGGTGCTCCTCAGCGAAGTAATAACAATGCTGCTAGTAACAACACAGTCTCTGGGAATGCGATATGGTGCTACAACTGCAACGAAAAAGGTCATATTGCAACTGCATGCCCTCACCCAAGAAAAGGTAGTCAGTTTCACAAGCAGGCATTACTTATGGCTCTCAAAGATGAAAAGGAAGGAACTTTTAATGCTCATGAGAACAGTTTCTTTGCTAACGCTTACAACGATGATGAAATGGAAGATTTTGAAGCCAATGCAGCTGTGATGCTTATGGCCAACATGCAGGAACATCAGTTGAATGATTCAAGCCCAGTGTTCTCCACTGATGGCTTGTCTCAGGTACATGACCTAACCACAAGCTCCATACAATCTAATGCATCACCCTCTGTTTCTGAATCAGATCAGGCGCAAGTTGTTCCTTCTGAAACATTTTTCTCTTCTCGAGAGGATGAACAATTAGACACAGTCGTTATATTTGATGATGACACTGTCGTCTCATTTGATGATCCTATTAAGCAAGACGAAAATGACTTTAGTGAACAACATGAACCTCCTTCTGATCCAGCTCCTGACTGTACAGTTACGGCCAAAATACTTAATGATCAACTTCTTTCTAATCACATAACGGACGAGCAAACTGAAGTTTTGAAAGAAAACGCCAATTTGAAAAAGGACATTGAATGTTATAAAAATCAACTTTCAAACTTTCAATATGTCGTTCATCGTGAACAAAGCTTTGAAAAGTCATTTCAAGAATCATATGTCAAAGAACAAAATCTTCAAAAGCAAATTTATGACATTGTTGAGTCAAACGGTAAATTGGTTTCCAAACTGGAAAATGAAAAACATGATCTTCAAAAACAAGTTGTTCAACTCCAACAAGAACTTTCAAAAACACAAAAAGAGGTGATAACTTGCAAACAGGAATTTTATGAACATAAAGTGCAAAAACGAGAAAAAGAAAATTCTTTACTTGATGATAATATCGCTCTCGAGAGTCAAATTAAAGCTTTTCAAAACATCGTTTATAAACATGGGGAATCTGTAACGACAATTCAAAAGTTTTCTTTAAAACCAAGACCAGGTAAGGGTTTTGGCCTCGGCGATTACAGATCCTCTTTTCTACGCACTGTGTTCAAAACAAATCCTAAGCTGTACAGTATGGACCAATTGATGGATAATAATGTTGTGCGTGTTATTGTACATGATACTGAGGAAGAATACGAACTTGAAGAGAAGAGTCGATCTAAAATGAGTAAAGTTGAATATTGCAAACCATATGATTACTCAAAAGCTCCTCATATTTCAAAATCTTTTGTTCCGTCAAGAGAAATAACTGAGAAATCATGGTATGTTACTGAGTCATATGTTTCATCTTCTAATGGAGCTCCTGTCAAACCCGTGGCACAAGTTAATGGTCCATTACCATCTTCTGGTCATGTGACACCATTACCGACACGATGTAAAGTTTTAGACTATTTTCAAACATTCATGAAAGGCATTGAGAATTTGGAAAACGAAATTGAACATCATTCGCAAATTAAAATTCTCACTTTTCAATCAGCTTACGAGCGGGAAAAACGAGACATTTTTCAAAAACAAATTCTGCCTTTAGTTCAAAATTTACGTTATTGTGCTACTCGTTGGGAACAGGAACTCCAAAAAGAAGTTAAAGATATGAAAGAAATTTTCGTTCTTAATGAAAATGCAATTTTGGTTCAACAACGCAAAAACCGTTTTTTGAAAGCAGATTCTGATCGACTCTTAGAACAACTTCTTCAAGCTGATATTCATACTTTTCTCATGAATGAACTCTATTATTCCAGCAATGCTAAAGTTTTTGCAGAATACTGTGCTAAAATTGTTTCGGTGAAGACACAAAATGAAACATTGAAACATCAATATGAAACGTTGCGTCAAAACAGTGATGATGTAATAAACAAACTCTCAAACGAAATTTGTCAACTCAAACAAAAGAGTGATTGGTGTCAAGCTCAAAGTATTGAAACTGAATTGCAACTATGTACTAAAATTGAGTCTCGTAAAAACAAATGTCGTCGAATTAAAACTTGAAATTGCGGAGTTAAAAATTGAGAACGCCGAATGGCAATAAAACCGCGATGACATTCGTTATTGCAATGGTTTACTTGAGTCTGATATTCAGGACAAAAAACACATCATCATTGATTTGAAAGAGAAAATTAAGCTACTTCAAAAAGGAAAGTTCATTGACACCACTGTGATTGCACCAGGAATGTTTCAAATAGACATAACAGATAAGGGTAAGCATACTAAGAGTTCTAATGTTAGCTCTTCTACTTCCACAGGTCTAGTTTCCCCTAAGAGCGTTAGAAGCCCAAAGCCAAAAAGCGTTAAGAAGACTAAAAAGACTAGGCTTTCGCAAATTAAGAGTGGAACACTAGAAGTGAAAGAAGTAGAAACTCACCTTAGGAACTCGAATAAAACTCATGTTGCATCTGATTTAGATTCTAATGTGGCAGATTGTAATCCAAATCTTAATGTAACGAATGCTAAACCTTCTAATGTTTTGAATATTAATGCATCTTGTGTGTTTTGTCGTAAAAGTGTGCTATCAGGTGATCATACCAAATGTGTAGCTAATCATCTCTTACACCGTAAAAAGAAACGTAGATCCGGCTCTTCTTCTAGGTCCACTAATGCCTCTAAGTCTACCTTAAGAAAAACGCCTACTACAGTTTCAAATAATGTTGTAGTCAACCCAAAAGCAGCAATCAACAATTCTAGGAACACGGCAAAAGCTAGTGCATTCACTAAGAACAAAGCAAAAACTAGTTGGAACTGGCAACGTTGGTTACAATACAAACAAAATTTTAAATGGATTCCTAAACTGTTAAATATTTGTGTTTCTAACCAACAGGAACCCACAATTTCCTCGGGTTCCACCCTTACTTCTGTTCCATCTCTGTCATCTTCTTTTGATGCAGGTGGTTCAGATCGTTCTCTGGATTGTTGATAGCGGTTGCACCTGACATATGACAGGCAATCTCAAACTGTTAAAAAACTTTGTCTCAAAGTTTATTGGAACTGTCAGATTCGAGAATGATCAATACGCTTTAATCATGGGTTACGGAGACTACATGCATGGGAACATTGAAATTAGCAGAGTTTATTATGTTGAAGGCTTGGGTCACAACCTCTTTTCAGTCGGTCAATTTTGTGATGGAGATTTAGAAGTAGCATTTCGCGAGAAAACCTGTTTTGTTCGTGATCTACAAGGCAATGATTTGATGTCTGGCAAACGTGGCACTAACCTTTATACTATTTCAATGTCAGACATGATCGCTTCATCTCCAATTTGTCTTCTATCCAAAGCTGAATCGACTAAATCTTGGTTATGGCACAAACGCCTTTCTCATTTGAATTTCAAAACGATGACTGATCTAGCTCGTCACAAATTAGTTGAAGGCTTTCCAAGATTCCGTTATGCCAAAGATCATCTATGTCCAGCCTGTGAACAAGGAAATAGTACTCGTGCTCATTTTCCCTCAAAACCTGAACACAGTACTAATCATGTTTTACAATTGCTTCATATGGATTTGTGTGGTCCGATGCGTGTTTAAACAATCAACGGTAAACGCTACATTTTAGTAATTGTTGATGATTACTCTCGCTGGACTTGGGTTTATTTTCTTCGAGGTAAAGATCAAGCTCCTCAAATGATCATCACCTTTCTCACCAAAATACAAGTTCAGCTACGCAACACAGTCAGAATAGTAAGAACTGACAATGGCACAGAATTCAAGAACCAGACTCTAAGGTCGTATTTTGAGAAAGTGGGAATTGAACATCAAACATCTATTCCACGCACTCCCGAACAGAATGGAGTAGTCGAAAGACGCAACAAAACGTTAGTGGAAGCTGCTCGAACGATGTTAATCAACGCTCAATTTCCAGATTACTTATGGGCAGAAGCTGTTTCAACCGCCTGTTACACTCAAAACCGTTGCATGATCACAAAACGCCATAACAAAACCCCATATCAGATTGTTCACAAAAGGAAACCAAACATTAGTCACTTTCATGTATTCGGAGCTTTATGCTACCCAATCAATGATCGTGATGATCTAGGTAAACTTAAAGCAAAGGCTGACATTGGAGTATTCATAGGATACTGTGAAAATTCAAAAGGCTATCGGATCTGGAATCGTCGTACTCGGGAAATTCAAGAAACTATTCATGCTAACTTCGATGAACTCACTCAAATGGCTTCTGAGCAACACGGCTTAGGACCCGCAACCAACCGTCTTAACTTTCCGGTCTCTTCGGCTGAACCATTGTCACTTTCTCGTAAAAGAAGTAGAAACCTTGTTTGCTCCATTGTTTGATGATACGCCTGTTAACCGTCCACCTGAGGCCACACCAAATTCCGCTGCACATCTTGATCAAGATCAAATACCTGATACACCTCAACAAACAACAACTACTGTTGGAAGAGACGGTCCTCCAGTCATATCACCTACAACAACAGAACAAACCGGGTCCAACTCACGACAATCAGCTGGAGATTCCATACCTGTATCAGTTCCACAACCCGCAGACCATGACACAAAATCATTTATTAACCCTTTTGCAAACGTTCAACCTGTCCCCGACATTGCTGAGTCATCTACACGTACTTTGGGTCCTGCTCACTTGCGAGATACTTATCAACTTCATCCTTCGACACACAAATGGACTAGAGATCACCCCTTAGTTCAAATTATTGGCCATCCAGATGCACCTATCATGACAAGACAACGCCTTCACACAGACGGTGAAACTTGCATTTATGCACTCACAATTTGTGAAACCGTACCCAAAAATGTCAAAGAAGCAATGACTTATGAAAACTGGATTGAGTCTATGCAAGAAGAATTCGAAACATTTCAAAGATTAGAAGTATGGGAATTGGTTGAAAAACCTGAAGGCATCATCGTCATTGGTTTAAAATGGATCTGGAAAAACAAACTGGATGCATAAGGCACAGTCATACGCAACAAATCACGCTTGGTAGCAAAAGGTTATTCTCAAGAAGAAGGTATCGATTTTGAAGAATCATTTGCTCCTGTGACTAGACTTGAAGCTGTACGGATATTCTTAGCATTTGCTGCTCATCGGAATATGATTGTTTACCAAATGGACGTGAAAACGGCTTTTCTGAATGGTCAACTCCGAGAAGTGGTTTATGTCAGTCAACCTGAAGGATTCGTTGATCCAGAACGTCCCAATCATGTCTACAAGCTTAAGAAGTCTCTCTATGGTCTTAAGCAATCCCCCAGGGTGTAGTATGACAAGCTTTCTAAATTCCTGTTGGCTAATGATTTTACTCTAGGCTCGGTGGATCCAACACTGTTTACAAAAACCTACGGGATGGACTTATTAATTGTTCAAGTTTATGTCGATGACATTATTTTTGCTTCAACCAACACAGATTACTCAATGGATTTTGCAAAATTAATGACAGATAATTTTGAAATGTCCATGATGGGTGAACTTACGTTCTTTCTAGGACTACAAGTTCATCAATCACCCCGTGGAATTTTTCTAAATCAGTCCAAATATGCTCTTGAGATTTTAAAGAAACATGGTATGCAAAGTAGTGATACTATGAATACACCGATGGCCAATTCTACTAAACTAGATGCTGATATACATGGGACTCCAGTTGACCCTACCAAATACCGTAGTATTATTGGGTCCCTCATGTATCTCACATCTAGTAGACCTGACATTGTATTTGCTGTCTTTATGTGTTCTCGCTAACAGTCTAATCCAACTGAAAAACACCTCAATGAGGCATAAAGAATCCTTCGATACATAAAGGGAACCATCCATTTGGGGATCTGGTATCCGAAGGATTCTGGTTTTGAACTAATAGCTTTTTCAGACGCTGACCATGCAGGATGCTTAGACTCGCGTAAAAGTACATCAGGTGGCCTACATTTTCTTGGAGATAAACTTGTGTCTTGGCAATCAAAGAAGCAGGACTGCACATCACTATCATCTACATAATCTGAATACGTAGCTATGTCTGCTTGTTGTGCTCAAGTCATTTGGATGAGATCACAACTTAAAGACTATGGCTACTTATTCAACAAGATTCCGATCTACTGCGATTCTAAGAGTGCCATTGCAATCTCTTGCAACACAGTTCATCATTGCAAATCCAAACACATTGATCTCCGATATTATTTCATCAAAGAGCATGTCGAGAAGGGTACAGTTGAATTATATTTTGTGGGTACTGAGTACCAATTAGCGGACTTACTTACAAAACCTTTAGCTCCATCAAGGTTTGCAAGTCTAGTTCACCAAATTGGTATGCGATGTTTGACACCATTTGATTTGCAAAAGTTTTTAAAACAAAAGTAAAGTGTCAAACATCACCAATTTAACTATCTTTGTAAAATAAATGTTTTCCTTATTTTTATTAAACCTCAAAAACACAAAAATATTTTCTCTACTTGCAATTAAAAAAAAAATGCAAGTATATCACTCTCTTTCAACACCTTGTTATTTTACAAGTATTGAGGGGGAGACTCGCCTAAAATTTTATAAATTTTTTCAAAAACGATATACTTGCATATTACCTTTGATGCGTTGTTTCGGGATTTCATAAGATATCTCATATCTCGTATTCCTTTCTCTAAATGGTGTCGTAAGTTAGGATATCTTTGAGTCTTCACTTATTTATAAGTTTAGGACTTATATTGCTAAATGGATAGTTAGGGGACTATATGTGACAAGTATCTTAAAGTTCCAAAATAATAACAAAAACAAACACCCCCCGTTTCTAAATCATAACTCTTCAAAAAACCTCTTAAACCCTCCCTTTCTAATCCACGACACTTATTCATTCGACAAATCCGTGCTTTTGATCTTCGAAACGTAAGTTCCTATATGATCTTTAGATGATTTCTAACCTAGGTTTTCGTTTAATCGCTTAAATAATGGTTAGATTTCACGAATTTTCGATTTATAATACTAGGGTTTATGTGATTTCGGGATTATGCAAAACGTGCTTGGGAGTTTAATTACTGATAGGGGTTTTGTGCTATAACATGTTTCTAACATTCCTATTACGTTTAATCTCTCTAAAACACATGTTTGTATGATTTTCGAAACCTAGGGTTTTGGTACGAATTGGGTTTTCTTGATTTGTTGATGTTTTTGTTATTATTCTTGGTGGGATATGGTATCATGTATGTATTAATCATGTCTATGCTTCTTAATTTAAATAACTTACATGAATGCATGATTCTCGATAGATAGGGTTTCGTTCTAAAAGGGTTCTATCATTTTGTGTTTAAGTGAGCTTACTTGGTGTGCTTATATGCTTCTATTGTATGTGTGTGATATGAAAGAACCTAACTTCCTCAATTGTATCATGATTTTGCATTTTTTCGAGAATGTGTTCTTGATTTTTTTTTTCGAAATCACTATATTTGATTAAGTAGTTTGTCTCTAATCGTTGAAAAACATCATTTGCAACAGGTTTCATCACTTGGAATACTTATTATCACAAAGAAACGTACGTTGACATAGTTTCGAAATTCTTGTATAAGAATTTTTCGAGAAAAACCTTATCGCAAACATGTTTGAAACTTTTCACAATCACAAGTTTTCGAGAAATCTCAAAATGTTGTATTTTTTCGAAAATACCCATTTTGTCATCTTCTCGAAAATGTTTGAGTGTTTGCGAAATTATTTCATCCATGGACATATATTTTCGAAATCATCATTCAACTTAATAATTTCGCAATCCCTTATAATCAGTATTCTCGAAAAAACTATTCTAGTGGACTGTTCTCGATAAACTTTTATCGAGAACACACTTGAAATTTTTTTCGAAAACACTCAATATATTCGATTGCGAAAATGTTACTTAATGAATGCTTTTTTCGAAATTATTGGTTCTTGTGACTTGATTTCAAAAACATGTTAATTACTTAGGTGTTTTGAGAGTTACTTAGCTCTATGTACCATGTCATGAACATTGTGACATTGTAATTTCGAAAACATGTAACTTGTGATAATGGACTTTTATCAATGTATTATGTGATGTTACTTTGTGATAATTCGTTGAGCTTATGTGATTCATAATATGATAGACTCTCTAAGTACACGTCTCTTATCATTATACATGCAAAATTGAACCATACGTGCTTACATGATTCTAAATGCTTATCTTTAATCAAACTTTGCAATCGTGCTAACTCATAACAAATCTCGATGTTTGGTTTATGATACTGCTTTTCAGAATAACATGGCTAAACACAACGAGAATGTCCCCGAACAAGCTCTTCCATTACTCACCATGGATGATATCACTCCCGCTAACTACAACGTTATGATTGGCAACAACAATCCACGAGTTGATTTCGATAAATTGAGAATTACTGAGAACTCGTGCAAGATTATTAAAGATATTCTTCTTGCACATCCATGCAAACATCTGCTCATCTGTTCTACTTCAGTTCCTCTGTTTTACCTTCATCAGTTCTGGCTTACGGCTAAGGCAAATTTGGATGATGAGTCTTTCACTGTCACGCTGGATCGACAAGTCTACACTGTAGATCACGACGTCCTTTGTACAGTCCTTCTCCTGCCTCAAACTGACAACGAATTTGCTCCACTACTACCTGAACTGGATCTTCTTGACTTCTTTATTGAGTTAGGATATGATGTTGATGATGACTTACCTCTAGTCATACATTCCCGATTCAATGCCAAGAATATACTCAGCCCTGGAGAACATTCTGTCTGTTGGTTGTAAGATCGATATCAGGAAGAAAAAGTGGTCATGAACATCCTAGGCTTGAACATTTGCAAACATTTTGGGGAATGGTGACTTTGACACCTATTGACTTTGCAGTTCCAATCATGAACGATATAGTCTACAGCATTCAAACCGAACGTGTAAAGACTATGATCCCGTTCACAAGATTCACCAAGCTTCTCATAGAACATTTCTGCAAAGATACTCCAGAATTTATCAAAAGGATGGCAGATCTTAATGAGCCAAAGTACCTCTTCGAGGACGACTTCACCACATCTTTCATCAAAACGACCACTTCCTCTACCAAGATCAAAGGAATGAGGCTTCCCGAATATCTTCTTGATGACAAAATCAAGAAAAGTCTGAACTACAAATTCTATGATAATGCTTACAAAGGGGTACAGGAAGAAGCTACTATACAGACTCGAAGCAAAGGAAGTGTGAAGTCTGGGATTACTACAAGCACCACTGGCTCACCTCAGACTAAGTCTAAGGTTGCTCCCAAGACAAAACCATCTGCTAAACCCAAGACTTCCGCCAAACCTAAACCAACATCCAAACGTAAGCATGCTACCGAACCAAAGAAGAAGGTAACTCCTGAGTACATTCTTCAGGATGAACCTACACCTCTGCCTTCTGAAAGCGAATCTGAGTTCGACACAGAATCTGAAGAAGAAGAACAAGACTTTGAAAGAAGAGTTAGAGTACCTGAAGATACATTTCCTGCAACGGAGATCGCTATACAACAAAGTCTTGAAACTTTTGAAGCAGAGTCTAGAAAAAGAAAAGGGATCACGATTAATGAGCCTAATGATGATGAAGAAGACGAACCAATCGTTGAACAGTTGGTCGATAAACGCAAACTAAAAAGTATAGTTGTCGACACAAGAGCTGAAGAAAAGCAACTTCGCAAAGAACAAAGAAAAGCAGCTCTCGAAAGCCGACTTATGTCTCAACCTTCAACACCACCACCTGTCGATCAGTCAGAACATGAAGGAGCTACAAGCAGCATGATTCCTCCCGTTGTGTCCACTACTTTAGAATCAGCTCCACAGCCTGATGACATTGTTAAAGATACAGATGATACGGGAGATGTCAATATGACTGAGACTGCTAATGTAGAGGAGAATGTTGGCGGACAAGAGAATATTGCTACGGATCAGGAACATGAATACCTCATTACTCCAGAGTTTCTTGCACGAGAAGCAGAGGAAGCAGAGGAACGTCGAAGAAAAGAAAATGAAGAGAAGAACGCATTCGACACCAACATATTTCTTAAATCATCTTCTCAACAGACTTCCTCAGCGTAACCTCCACCTCCCCAAGACTCTTCACCAAAGGATCCGACTCCTCCTGCTTCTTCTTCAAACTCTCACAATGAGTCGTCATCCGAATCATCACCTGAGCATTCATCTCCCACACCTTCTAAAACCGCATCAAAGCAACATTCAATCAATGAACCGAAACAACCAGTTGATCTTCAGGAGCAAGTCAACAAACTTACCACCATGGTTACCGGTCTTGCCAAACAAGTTGAAGATTTCCAGGAATCAAAGCAGCTGATCGATAAGTTCTTGAACTCTGACTACACAGGATTTATTAAGACTGTCACACAAGATTATCTTACTGAAAATCTAGTTGAGATTGTCACTCCTGAAGTAGCAAACCTTCTTGAACTAATCAAGGACAATTTGGATCACAGAATCAGAAGTGTCATTAGAAAAATGTTGTCAACAACACCATTCACGCTTCATACTGCAAAAGCTTCTACTGCAGCTCCAACCGTCCCTGAATTATCCATCGATGACCTGCTTGCTAAACTCTTCGACAAAGTTGCCTACAAAACCACACAGTCTACTGAAGAAAAAGCACTTGTTGATGCTATGTCGGCTTACATGTCCAAAGAGTCATGCAAAGATGCAGCTGGAACCCTGAAAAGGTCAAGGAAAGATGACGACCCTGACCCGAACTCAAAAGGTAAGAAACCTAAGTCTGGAACTTGTCCCTCATCTTCTCTACAACCACGAAAGGACTCTACTCCTCCAGGAAATCAACAACACACCTCAGCTACCGGTCAAGGTCAAACAGAAGAGGAAGAAACTTTCATGGAACCAACTGATGACTACCAAGGTCAACCTGACACCGATTATCGTGCCTCACCTATTCCCAATTCTCATGCTGGACCATCGTCACCATCCAAGGCTAAAGACAAGGATGCTACATCTAAGTCTAAGAAATCAAAGAAGAAAAGACGTCATCCATGGCTCGACAATGATGACACACCTCAGAATGATTGGTTGACAGAAATGGTTCAAGCTCAACCTCCTATCGAAGAAGAAGAACCCCTTCCTGGTAATACTCTACAGTTCACCCAAGTCATAATGAAGGATCTTCAGATTAACAAACTCACGAAGACGGAACTCAGAAGAATCAATAGGGATGCACAGGAATTCCTTAAGTCCAGATCTAGAAACAAAGTGGAATACGAGTATCATATGCAGAATATAGCCAGTGCAATGTCTGTCGAGTATGACTGGCTAAATCCTGAAATGAATATCGATCTCAGTTCCAAAAACCATGAAAAACCTTACTTCACTGACTGGACTAAACCATTACCTTTGACAGGATTTCCAGATAAACCCAAGTTACCTTACAGCTACTTCTTCAACAAAGATCTTCGTAACATCCAACTCACCCAAGAGACATCCAAGAAGAAATATGCTTCATCACTCACAATCTCAGTACCAGCCGCCAGATACGAAATTCCTGCAATTGAAGAATCTACTCAAGTTTTCAGCAACTCCATCGTAGCTTACGACAGAGATGCTCTACACGGGATTCAACACTGGCCAGAACGTCGTCGTCTCGGTTATACCAGCAGATTAGAAGAGAAATCATTGGAAAATGTGAAGCATAAATCTAAGATCATCGCTATCTTGGAGATTCAAGAGTCGCAACGGTTTAACTACATATTCATGCGTGAGATTGTTGTTAAACGACAAGATGAAAAGAAGTACAAGTTCTCCGAAGCAGACTTTCCAGACCTTAATCTCAATGACATCGAAGACATGTATCTCGAAAAGGTTCAAGGAAGAATGCGTGGATTCGAGAGAGATATTCAGTACAACTTCATGGCATCACTACTTCTATTCATCCGACGATTGATAGTTCAAGAAAAAGTAGAAGATCTTCAGCTTGGAGTGGAAAGTTACCAACAGAAGATCAATTTAACAAAGCCACAATTCAAATTTGATGGAATCTATCAAACGTCACAGTTTACTCTCGTCCAAGAACCCTCATTTGGTTTCACCTACATCAACAGCAAAAGGCTACAAAGCTTCATGCGGTTCGATGAGATACACAAATTCTGTGATGTTACACTTAGATTCGTTCGTGATGGGCTTGTCAAAAGGTTGAATGATGATCGCTGAAAGATAGCAAAAGGGGAACAACCTAGATGGAAATCCAGCTCAAGAAGACAAGTTCGTAACTTTGTCTTGAAGATTGAAGAAAGGTTATTTCGACGGGAACATATCAGACGACTGGAAAGCTATATCGGTGTCATACCATAATTTCCTATCAGACTCTTCGAAAGACCCGAACCAAAGTTCACTGACTTTGATGCTCCACTTCCTGACAAAGATTAAATTGGTACATCTGGTTATTAACTTTTCAATATCAATTGTTTCATTTGATTGAATTATTTTCATTGTGGCTTGTGCACACATAACAGTGTACAACCTGTTCTTGTAATGAAAGGACCCTGAGGTATGCATCAGTGCCTCAATCCTTATATAAGGAGCGAAGGCTTCTTACTTTTGAGTAGAATTAATCAAACATTTTCTAATTTTCATAATTCTGCTCAAAAGACAAGTATTTCACCTCAATGAGTATTCACTTGTTGAGGGGGAGCACTTGAAAAACTCATCGTTTGTAAAACAAAAAGTTCTTGTTGATATCTCCCCATAAGACTCAAAAAGCATATTTTAATCAAAAGTTTATCAAAAACAACATCTCATATGCTATTTTTGAGGGGGAGAAAACTGAAAGTGATTAAAATATGAAAGCTCAAAGTTGCTTAAAGTCAAATCTCATGCGAGCTAGACTCAGAATTGACCCAAGAATTGACGAAACATAAAAGTTAGTAATCTCGAAAAGACTTATCCTAGACGGGTAATAACATCAAGTTAGTTACTAGAGCTAGTTGTCACCTAAAAGCTGACAATGGAACTCCTTAACTAGCCACGTAAGCGTGTCTCAAAAAGGATTTGTCTGAGTAGAAATGTACCATTTCGAGAAACTTTCTGTGGATTCGACCAGGCCGGGTAATAACTTCAAGCTAGTCCAACTAGTGATGTAAGCGTGTCTCGAATCGGTCAGGTTCACTGAAAGTGGATCAATTCAAAAAGTGCTTGTTCCTCCCGCATGTGCAAATTTATTTAAACACTTATGAGCACATGTGAAGGGGGAGCTCTTCAAAAGTAAACACAAAACTCTCAAAGTGTTAAACAAAATGTTTGATATTCACAAACACTTTGAGAGATTTTCAAAGGTTTCTTGGCTATTGTCGGATAATCATGGAGTTATAAGGTGATTAAGATAGGAAATTCGGTCCTATGATCCGCCAGAGCCGGAGGGATCTACCCAAGGACATCACCAATAGTTAGAATTAGAAGTCCTTAGGTATGATACGAAAAAGGAGAAAAGAATGAAAAGGGAAAGAAGGAGTTGAAGAATTAAAAAGAAAAGCAAGAAAAAAGGTGAAAAGAAATAGCCCTCCTAATGTTCAACCTTAGGGCAGATACCGGGTTCAATACATATGCTACTGGTTGTTGCTAAGGCGACGCCGGTATTGAAGATAAAGTCATCATGGACCCAGTGATGCAATGCACTAAACCTTCTTAACCACTCAAGTTCTCTTAAAAGAGCTTGTTTCATTCTCACGGGGAACCGATGTAATCTATCGACTAATCTCTTAGAGATGGTTGATATTGAAGAAGGAGACCCCTCCCTAGTCTCCGCATAGGAAACCTAAGTGTGCACTTTTCGAGTCTAGAGCCATGAGATACATCAAAGATCTCTTAGGAACACTTAGTATTTCTACAACTGGTGTTCTACATCAAAGGACACCAGCTATAAACTATCGAGTCCTTCGCAGATCTTAGCAATCTGCCGAGAACGTTTATGAGAGAATTTACATAAGTATTTCTCAATGATTGAACGGAAATCCTGCCGGGGTCAACTTCAAAAAGCCTTGACAGCAGGTCACTTCGGTAACTCCTTGCGGGTTACGCTTAGTGTTTGCGGTGGTTTCCTATCGGTCTACAGTCGTGGAGTGATCCCCAGCGACTCACCCAATCATTGAGCTACTTAGTAGGTCTTGTAAGCTCCCTCGGGAGTATCTGATATGGGAACGGCCTTGATAAGGGTTAGAAGGAGTCTTCACACTATGCTGTTGACGATCTCTAATTCCTTATCTGTAAGTACCGGATGTTTTATTGCTAACTGTTTACATGCAGGGTTACATCATCTCCATGGCGACGAATTCCACATGCTCATACATGCATCTTGAAGTCATCAAAAGCTCCCTCAAAGATCAAAGCAACACAATGTTCAAAGAAAGATTCTACGCCAATAAGAAGAATCTACAAAGTATAAAGACTAAAGATCTTATGTGAAAGAAAGGGACTACGTACATGTATAAGTCAGAATTCAAAGATGTATGAGCATGTTGGAAAGGCGGACTACCACTACAGACGCGAAAGTGACGAAAGGCAGACAACTTCATAACATGATCACTATCACAACAACAAAGAACAAAGAACAAAGAACGATGAATGATTCTTATCTCATGATTATTTAAAGACGTCTAAAGCAATGAAAGTCAAAGATGAATAAATGACAAAGACGTCAAGCAACCGTGATGACAGACCCTTAGGGGGAGATTGTTGGGATCAAAGTTTTACTATTTTATCAAGTCTCGGTCATTTGTAATAATAGGTTGCTTAAGTTACTACTTACTTTCATTTATGTAATATTATAAGTTTACGAGGCTTAAGATATTAAGTCCATGGGCTTCTAGCCCACACGAAATCCATGTAAGGGAAGGACTAGGAGTGTTGCCCTAGCTCCTCACCTATATATACTAGTCTTAGGCCATTGTAAAACTTGGTTGTTTATTTGAAATCATAAGGAAACTCTTGCTCTCATTATTCTCTTATTCAAATATTCATCCCATCCTTATATCTATCTCATTCTTGTTTGTGTGAAATCAATATGGTGACCTAACATACTACCACCTTTCATGCATCCTAGTCCAATGTTAAACATGTTTGGACCAAAGAGGCAATGGGGACCGAATAGCTAGATGAACACTCCTTGAGGCAATCTTGAAGTTTTCTCACCATAGACTTTTTCAAAGTCTATATGTCATCTTGAAGATTTTGAAGATTTTTGTTGAAGACCGCCGGGTACGCCATTCTTTCACAACTCATTGCCATGCTTAGATAAATATGCTTTGTTTGATTACGTTGTTTGTATAGATATAGCTTGCTATTTTCCTCTATTTGTTCGTTCATATATATATATATATATATATATATATATATATATATATATATATATATATATATATATATATATTCATACTTATTATATTATATATATATATATATATATATATATATATATATATATATATATATATACATACTTGCACATAACCTAGATACGTCATTAGTTGACTTTCTAGAACTCCAGAAAATTGTTCGTTATCGAACCCTTTCCTTCCCCCTCGCGAAATTCTATTATGTCTACTTTTAGAAGACTCATGATGATGAAGAGATATGAGTCAAGTGGATTATTATCATATAAGAACGCCTTCGCACATAAACACTATGGATGAAACAAACTCCTTTCGCCGACTATATTCTATCTCCGTTATCATCTCTCAAACCTCACCTATCAACCCATCATTCACTCACATTTATATATATATATATATATATATATATATATATATATATATATATATATATATATATATATATATATATATATATATATATACACATATATACATATATATATATATACACATATATACATATATATATGTATATATATATATATATATATATATATATATATATATATATATATATATATATATATACACACATATATACATATATACACATATTCACATATTCCCGAACACACCTCAAACCCCTCATCAACTTAACACTTTGATCATTCTATCCAAAATTGTCAAAGGTACATTTTAATTATCGAAACGGTAATTAAAAATTGTTAAGTATTTTATCATCGTGCCAATAAACGCTTACGTATTTTTTATATATTATAAATCTAATTATATACGTATAAATATATTTGTTCCAGAAACTAATTCCGCGAAAATTCAAAAATTAAATGGGCGGCCCCCTTAAAGATTAAGGGGAACGGCTTGTTATCGGCGGCCGTCCCCTTAATGTTTAAGGGGACCGGCCATCTGACACTCCCAAATTCGTTTTCCACTTTAAATTCATTCCCAAACACTCCATTTATTCATATATTCCTCGCTCACCACTGCTGTGAACGAACCAAAACCACCAAAATCCTTCACCAAATCACCAATCCGGGGTTGTTTCGCAAGGGGTAGACGTTAACCAAACGTATAACAACATCTTTTGTAAATTTTCCAACATACTTTTCATCACATTTCATTCAATTTGGTGTCTAATCAATAATTAGGCATTTTATTAAAATTTATTTTAATTCGAATTTTAGTGAAATGGAAGCTAGGAATTGAACAACCAAATGCATCCCATAGGATTAGGATGATGTATTGCAACTCAAACTTAGTATAACATATCATTTTGTCAAAATCGTTAATCGCCCATAAACCCTTGTTGAATTTCATTTTTCAAAAGGCACATTGTTGATATAACTCTTAAAAACTAGTTAAAACTTACTACATTACATTGATTAAATGTTGTAAACAATCAAAACATACTTCTCAATTCGTTATAAAATGGTTCATGAAGACAACATGGGCGTTTGGTTCATGAATAAATTATAATTATACGTAGTTATTTGAAACTTAAAACTAGCTCATAAAATTTGTTAAAACTATTAGAATCAATAGATGTCATCAAGATATATAATCAATATATATATTGATGTTTTAGGATATTTTTATCTAGTTAAGGGAGCGTTTGGTTTATCTCGAAAAAGATATTTTGAAAACGAAAATTCGCATTTTAACCTTTTAAACATGTTTATGTTGTGTCAAACTCTTATGAAAAGGCAAGATATATAATCTAATATATATCTAGCCTTACTTCGAAATGAATTATGATATCATACTCTTTGACATCATATATTCTAAACGAGTTTAAAATCAAAATAAAAGGAACATTGTGAAACTACTTCATAGAATTTTTTTTTTTGTCGAAGTAGAATTTCGTTCCACATATATTGCATATAATTATATATATATATATATATATATATATATATATATATATATATATATATATATATATATATATATATATATATATATATATATATATATATATATATAACATATGCATGATAGTTGTTTTTATCTTAATTTTATTTTTGTTGTTATATTGTTTAGGTGAAAATGCCAAAGACCACGGTTGGTGATGTCTCCAAAACCAAACAATACATTCCAAAAGTTTCCTCTACTCCCGGCATGTCTCCTTCAGTTGCATGTTTCTATCGTCCCATTGAAAATAGAAACATTCACGAAGGAAGAATTGTCGATCCATCTTTCTATGACTCTGATCAAACCGAACGAATGTTCTCCAATATTCGTTTTGAATGTCTTTACCAAATCAACGAATCAATCATTCCTCGTTTTATCCTTGACTTCTATAGCCAAGTGACGGTGCAAACCGATCCCTATGGTCATCTCCTTATTTCCTTCATGATCCAAAATCAATTCATCACTCTTACTCTTGCTCAATTTGGACAAATTCTTAGAATCCCATACAACGGCCAAGCCGTATTCTCAAATGAATGGGATCTTTCCTCTCTTGAAAGAAATCGTCCTCAGGATGGCCCATACTATTCTGAGATTCCTAGTCCTGATGACATTCGTCAACTACTTGAACTAGAACGTCGTACGACTAGTCGAGTAATCAAGTCGAAGAATGTCGATATTCATGCAAATCAAATCCTCTTCAAAGAGCTAAGCCAAGGTATGAAAAAGTGGGAAGAACTCATTCGCGATAATGCGTTTGGTACTGGTGGTCACCGTGATCATGTCACGGCGAGCATTGCCCACATGTTGTATTGTGTAATTGCTGAAGAGCAATACAATTTGGCTTATCTTTTTGTTCATCGAATCATGTCCGCCAAAAACACCCCAAATGCCAATCTTCCTTACGGTATGTTCCTTACACGACTTTATCGTTATGTCATGGAACATTACCCACATCTTCAAAGAGATTACTACGTTCAAATCCTTCTTACTTTGAACCAACTCACTCTTGTTCGTACTCGTCGTTCTCGAAGTGACAAAGGAAAATCTCGTGTTCCTTTGTATTCTAGGCCTCGTGGGTCTACATCTCATCATGACGATGATGATGATGAGGAGGAAAACACCTCACGTGTTAGTACTCCATCCCCCACGACCTTTGTTGAAAATCTTTCCGATATTGACGAAACCGAGTATCAAGTTCCTCTTCCTCATGAACGTACCGATGAACTTCTCTTCACTCGTCAAACGTCCATCATCAACCGACAACAACAAATGCATGAAGAGAGTGTAGATAGAGTGAGTGTGTAGTAGATAGTTGTCTTGACACAACCATTGCTTCAATATGAATGCTTCTTTTCAACCATGCTTAATTATTTTCTTGTCACCTTATATATGTTTGCATGTATATGCTTGTGCTTCTAATATTTTTGTTTTGCAAAGTATTTCATGGCTCGTTCTCTTGATGCCCCCAAACGAGGGGGAGTACACATCAAGGGGGAGATGTCTTCCCGTCAAATTTTCACGTTTGAAAAATTGTCGGCATAACCTTTTTGATTCTACAAAAAGGGGGAGAAGTAAATATAAACTCACTAAAATACTTGTTTAAAAACTAATTTTTGAGTTAATGAGTTTAAGTTTTGTAATCATCAAAAAGGGGGAGATTTTTGATATAAATAATGTTTAAAAACGTTATTAATATTTCTCAATAAACCTATGTTTTTATAATCACAAAACTCAAATCAAATTAAGTCAAGATTAAGACGTAAACAAGTATTTAGTAACAAATATTTACCTCCACATCAAATATCACTTCAGGTATGCATAAACTAAGCATCTTATACATTACATGATCAAAGGAAACCTTGTCTTAAGACATAACATTTTATAAAATGACATTAACATTTTTTATATATTTGTAAATCATTTTTGGTATTGTTATATTAAACTACAAAGATATGATTTCAAATTTCCAACCAAAAAGGGCAAATTTTATCCAGAAAAATTTTTCAAACGTTCAGTAGGGCGGCCCCCTTAATTTTACTAGGCGGCCCCCTTAATAATTAAGGGGACCGCCCACTAATTAAGGGGACCGACACGCTCCAGAACAGTATTTTCTGGCCCTTTAAATACTGGATCATTTCACATATTTTTCTCACCTTTTTGCACTAAAAACTTTCTGATCCAACCTCCATTTCTATATAAAAAATCCTTTGATCATATAACTCATAAGTCTTTGTTTCTAAGTGATCCAAAGTTTCATCCACTCAAGTGCAAGAAGAAGAACACTCCTCTACATCCATCTAATTGTAGTAGTGTTGTGATTAGCTATTTTCATATTGTAGTAGTGCTAGATATTTGTAAAGGTGTTGTGTAAATTTGTTGATTGTAGAAACTAGGTGTGTTGTAAAGTAGTTTAGTAGTTGTGACTTAGTTGTGCATAGAAGAAGGTGTGAAGTTGACAAGGTGTGAAGAAGGTGTGAAGTCTTGAAGAAGTTGTGGGTGTGAAGAAGGTGTGAAGTCTTGAAAAAGTTGTGAGATTGGTTCTAGCTACGATTAGAACTCGATATTTAGCTTAGTGTCGTTAACTCGTGTAAGCCAAGGTGTGTAAGGTTTCTCCACCATAAGGAGTTTGTTGACATAGTGAAGAAAACTCTCGAGTGTGGTACTCGGGGAGTGGAGTAGGGCAAGGAAGGTGTCCTTGTAGCCGAACCACTATAAACTCGCGTGTTGTGGTTTGATCTTTCTAACTCTATCTTTTCTTCATTATATTTCAATACTTTCATTATTAGATTAGAATTGCTTATATTGGTTGTTACTTGAATTCACTTGAGATCGAATCGAAAGTTTTTAATAAGTTACAAAATATTTTAGTAATAAATTTAAAAAGAACGTAAAACTATTCAACCCCCCCTCTAGTTTTCCACATACACAACTAATTTCAATTGATATTTGTTCAATGGTATGATATTGTGTCAAGAAACATACCACACTGATATGTAGAATGTAATTACTTTTCAAGTTGTAAAATACACAAGTTACTTGAAAGTGAGTGTAATTTTAATAGTTTTTCATAAGGTACAATGATCAATGCAACATATAAAATCAACATCTCAGCTTACCACATCGACACACAACATGTACAATCCAATGGAAGATGACAGATAGACATGCCCATAAACCAAAATAAGCCGAACAAAAGAAAGGGAACTGCTGATTAAAGGCAAAAACTTCAGTTAGTGAAGCCGATAGCATAGAACCACAACTTAGAATAAGTCAAAGGCTGAAACACAATATACAATTAGGTAACACAAAAGATACATTATTCTGCAACTTACCAGGAGATTTAGAACCAAATGTATAACGAAGAGAATAGCATTAAGAGAATGCAAGCTAACATCCAACTGTATTGAAAAAAAAGGAGTATCACTCAAATGATTAAAAAAAGAAATGAAAGAAACAATGTATAAGGGATCAACCTAAATGCAAAGAAGAAAAAAAAAAATGAAACATATAAAGTTTAAAGTGTAATATGTAGGAGTGAGAAATGGATAGGTTATGAACCAAAACAAACTATCAGTGAGCCCAACAGCCCCTGAAAATCTGTGTAAATAACGATAAAAGTGAGGACCAATCTTTATTAGAAAAAAGTGATGTAAATAACACAATATTGCCTGAAAGGCTATTTGAAAGAATTAGCCTCATACACCAGCTGTCTTTCTTGCATGAACTACCCCATGATTACTTGAGTTAATGAGCTCGCTGTGGGAACTCAAACCATCTACTGGTGGAGCCACACAAGTGTGTCATTCTGGGTCTAAAACGACCTTATTGATATTATCATCACCAACTCCAAACGAGTAAATATTGCCCGCATGTAATCATACAAACTTCAAGAGTCCTTCTTTTTAGACCAGGTCCAACTTTAAAAGCAAGAAATTATACAAATTTTTAGAGTAGGCTTGTTGTATTCAAAGAGCCCCTATAAGCAAATCCAAATAGCCTTATAAGTATATATATTCTAATAGTGACAATCCCTTGTAACCCCTATAAGGTGTTTTGATTAGACATCCCCTGCATGTAATTAATCTAATTAGCAAGCCCAAACAACCCCTATAAGCAGATTTATTAAGTAATCCAAAATACTTCTACTTATTTTTTTTGGTAATCTATGTAAGCCCATAAAATATTCAAACAACTTATTATCATAAATGCTAAAAAAAATGTCACAATTGTGTTACAAATATAAGCCCAGTAAATACCTATACAACTGATCAATACAATAAATTAATTAGTAAATTGCTCTATAAATTTTCCGATCCACTTTTGGACTTTGGACAAATAACGGTTCAGTGAAAACACCATAAGGCATTTAGCCACTGATTAAGTCCCCCTTGGAAAATAATGGCATCCACAGATATTTTAGTATTCAAGTATTATGTATGAGAGGAGAGAATTAGAAGCGGAATGACATTCATTAATATATACTCAGGTTAAAAGGAAAGCAAGATACGTACAAAACACTTAAAATGACAGCAATGAAGGCGGTAATGATTTCTCCACCTTGAGCTTTTCGATGTGTAACCAAAAACCTTACAACATAAAGTTGAAAGGTACAATAGCAGATTACAAGCCCGTATGTGAATCCAAGCCCAAGTCCTTGCACAAGACTTGTTAATCTGCCATATCCGAATGTAGCTTGTAATGAAGTTGCATAATAATATTTTGCTAATGTTTCATTTGTAAAAGGATATAAAGTCCTAACAAAGGAAGGAAACTGCCGGCAAAATGAAAAGTAATACTACATTAGTTCAATTCATTGAGGCTTTTATTAAAATACCCGTATATGGGATTACCACTGTTTAGCCTAATGTAGATTACTTAAAAACTCAAAAATAGATACTTGAGCTCCTCAAAAGAAAAGGCGAGGAGAACGACCTGTGATTTCTAAGTTCTAACCTCCACAGCGGCCCCTGAATATTTAAGCATAACAATGATCCACTCAAGATTTTCACGTATCGTCTTTGCCATATCAGCAGCTATGTGGAAAGCGTTGTTGCCTTAATCATCCTGAATAAGAAAAACAAACCATCATTAAAAACAAGCATTTTTTTGAAAGTCCAGGTTTTGTTTAACTAAAATAATATATTTTTATGCAGACGCACCATTGTTAGAAATATGCCTATGAGTGTTTTTGTTAAGAATTTCACCAATCGCAGCCGAGATTCCTGGTTTTCTGAGGCAACAACGAATTTCTTAATTGAACGGATGAGTTATGAGGCAATGATAAAGCCACCATTTTTCGTATATTCTATCAATTCTGTAAAGAAAAAAGTTCGACATATAAATATACTTTCACTTGGTAATACAGAAGCAAAGTCATGACATTGGTAATACAGATTCGCATCCTCCCTTGGCTAGTAATTCGGATCTCGTTCTCATCAATGGGTTGCCCTGCTCTTGGTCTATCCACCTTCTAGTATCTATCCATCTTTAAAAATAATAATAATAATAATAAATAAATAAAACTTTTTCCTCAACAATAACACATATTAACAACATAAAAAACAAATTCCAAATAATAATAATAATAATAATAATAACCAAAAATAAAATTAAATGATATAAAAATTATCAATATTTTCACAAGTTCAGTATCTAGTGTTCCCATATCTACAGATCGAACAAAAAAATTAACAATATTAACTAAAATAAACAATATTTGTTGTCAAGTCTAAATTGAATCAAAACACAATTAGATTGGGATTTAAATCAAACCCTAAAAAATGAATATATGCGATACTTACAAAATTGACGGTGTGGATACTATGAAATTGAATTGGTTTTTGAATTAGCTGTACTATGTTGTGTTTTTGAATCGGTATTTTGGAATTTATAGAATAGCATTGTTTTGAAGAAGGTTATTGAGGATCGCAGCAGACTATTTCAAAATAAAATGTGATGAAGATGAAGCGTATGAAAGAATTCTTGTGTCATTAACTGCTGAATTGAAACTGCAAATTTCATTATTTCAATTCAATGTTTCCCATAATACAAACCGTGTGATTGCATTGCATTATCAGTAGTTTCCTAAGATAGTTTAAGTTTCATTGTTAAGGGCATTGACCAATTCAATTTTACAAGGGCATTATGGGGATTGACCAAAAATTCAGTTTTTCACTTTTCACTTGACCATTTTTACTTTATAATTAGTTAAGATACATTGTTATACTTATTCAATAGCAAATTTCATATAAGTTTTCATTTTAGTAATCATATACAAAAGTTTCCTAAAATGTTCGCAAAAACAGGCAGCGTTGACTGACCACACGACTGATTCTCAAGATCTATAAGTGAAATACGATGTTGTTAAAGAATTAACGACTTACCAGAAGAGTGTTCACTCCAAAATCAACTGAATTACGTATTTAAAGACAGACTTCAAAATCAAGACTCATGTGGTGTTTGAATTCAATTTAATTGACTTAGGGCCTGTTTGTTTCATATTTTTATTAAGTCGTGTTAATTAACAGATGACTTAATGCAGACAACCTCAGTTTTATTGCTTAATGTTTTCAGTCATCTTTCTTTATTAAGTCATAAACAAACAGTTTTCATATGACTTAATTAATTCAGTTTTTTTCATATTAAGTCAATTAAGTCAAAATCAAACACCCCTTTAGGTGGTGTTTGAATTCAACTTAATTGACAAGGTGGTGTTTGATTTCGACTTAATATGAAAAAAAAAAAAAAACTGAATTAATTAAGTCATATGAAAATTGTTTGTTTGCGACTTAATAGAGAAAGGTAACTGAAAATATTAAGTAATAAAACTGAGGTCATCTGCATTAAGTCATCTTTTAATTAACATGACTTAATGAAAAAATTAAACAAACAGGAATATAAAAAAACTTAAGTTATTAAGTCATGTGAAAAGTTGTTTGTTTTTCACTTAATTAAAAAATGACTTAAAACAACAAGTGATAAAAATGAAAATCTCCCCATTAAGTCATCTGTTTATAAAAAAAATTAAACAAATAGGCCCTTAGTTACTTACCAAAATTAAGGCTGAATTTCCATCGTTAATCTAAGGCTATGTTTGGCAAAAGTAGCTGTGAGCAGTAGCATTGAGCAGTAGCAGTGAGCAGTAGCTGTGAGCTGTAAGCAGTAGCCAAAAAAGCTCACAGCTTCATAAAGAAGCATTGGGAAAATGAGCTTTTCTAAAAAATAGCAAAGCCCACAGCTCTCATGCCAAACAAACATCAAAAATAAAAAAGCTCATTCTCACCGCTCATTACCCCAAAAAGCTCCAAAAAAACTCCGCGCCAAACATAGCCTAAAGCTGTCGACACTAGACTAGTCTTTCTTAAAAAAATGACTATTTTGATTAGCATTGTTATTCTAAATTTTCTTATTCAACAAAGTAAATTTACTTCATTTTTATCTTTCCTTTACATATATCTAAAAATGAATATCCTTTATGATTTTAACGCCCACATGGAATCCTTTCATTTTATTTCTATTTATATATTTTTTTAAGAAGGATAGTCTAACTATAAAAGCCACACCCCACTCTCACTCAAATGGCATCTTAATCACATTAAATAACATAACACTCACACGGTTATGTCTGACACTTTGCAAATATATAACTCAACCCATTTTTTTATACATATTTAAAATTCCTAACAAAAAAAAAAAAAAAAAAAAAAAATCCATTTGTTCTTGCATACTTTTACTTACTTCTGAGCTTATCTAATGTCTTTTTAAATTGTGGGGTTAAGCTTCTTAATGAACATGGGTGGTTTTATCTTTTGTCTCCTAAACAAAGGCAATCTGATCACATCTTTTTAATACGTGTGCTTGTGTCATTAAAGCTCAAGTTAAGGAATTTTTTAAAAAGTTGATATTGTTTTTGTAATGTGTTAAGGTTTTTGATAAAAAAGTTTTTAAGGAAAAAATGGGATCTGGAAATGGTTATTTTTCAACAAGTGAGTTTAGTTTGGAAGCAAAGTGGTTGATTGATCCTAACCTTCTTTTTGTTGGTCCTAAGATTGGTGAAGGTGCACATGCTAAAGTGTATGAGGGCAAGTAAGTCAAATATGTTTATAAAATTTTGTTTTTATATGTAGTTATTTGGATATGTGTTGTTTTGATCATATTTTTTTATGGGACAGCTTGAGTTGTTTAGTTGCATTGTATGTTTAGGTTGTTAATGGTGAAATTGTTGTTTGTATTCATGTAGATATAAAAACAAGATTGTTGCTATCAAAATTGTGAACAAAGGCGAGACGCCGGAGGAGATAGCGAAAAAAGAAGGGCGTTTTGCGCGAGAAGTTGCAATGTTATCTAAAGTGCAACACAAGAATTTAGTAAAGGTAGTAGTTTTTATGTATTTGATGTCATGATGTGGCTTGAAGGTTGTTGAAACATGGAAGTTTGAATGTGTTCTTGTTTTTTTTGTTTGTATTAGTTTATTGGAGCTTGCAAGGAACCAATTATGGTTATAGTTACCGAGCTTCTTACAGGAGGGACTTTACGGAAATACTTGTTGAGTACGCGGTCTAATGGGTTGGATAGGCGTGTTGCTATAGGGTTTGCACTTGATATTGCTCGTGCAATGGAATGTTTGCACTCACATGGGATCATTCACCGTGACTTAAAACCAGGTTAATTCCCCTCGCCTACTGGCGTAAAATATATATAGATCTTATGCAAATTGTAGAATGTCCCGTTGTTATCGTTATTGGTTAATGATCATGTTTAGTTTCTACAATTGATCAATGTGTCATTCTTGCCGAAGTCAATACAGTAGCAGATAGTCGTCTTATAGATGAATGTTAACATCTAATTTGGACTTCAGTAACCCTTAAAGATGTTTAGTTACCACAAATCCGTGGTCTTCTTTGAACCTGCTTCCATCTTTTTGTTATTTTGTCTTTTCACCGGGTGTTCCGTTGACGCTTGTTATCCTGCGCAAATTTTTATCTTGCATAAGTTGGAAAAGATTTATAAAAAAGCAAAAAACTAAAGTCTCTGGAAGGTCTTAGAATCCGTTGATTCTTCCTCTTTGTTCTTGACTTTGCGTTTTATTTTGTATTTACAAAAATCATTTTTTCCAGAAAACTTGCTGCTTACTGCCGATCACAAATCTGTCAAACTTGCTGATTTTGGTTTGGCAAGAGAAGAATCTTTAACGGAGATGATGACTGCAGAAACTGGAACCTATCGCTGGATGGCTCCAGAGGTAATCTGTAATCACCTTCTTTTCTGTATAGTTAGCAAAGTTGGTGGGTCGGCAGGTTGGTCAAAATGGACCAGGGTCAAACGGGTCGGATCTAGTTGGCCTACAACACAGTTTTGTCTTATTTTGAGTTTTACAAATAATTGATGTATTTAATATCGGTAACAAAATTGTATATATTTGGAACAAAAATATTGATATAAAAAACGTTATAGAATGCTGAATATTTATTATTTTAAATACATCTTAGGCAGTGTTTAGCCGTTTGACCCATTTCATTTTTGGTTAATGTTCCATTTTGCCCATTTGATGACAACACAGCTCAAATTGACCCATTTTGAGATAAATGAGTCAGAATTGCCCCTTTTTGTTTCATCTAAGTTGCGGCTTTCTAATGGAGAAAGTTTTTATGTAGCTTTACAGCACAGTAACATTGAGGCATGGAGAAAAGAAGCATTATAACCACAAAGTAGATGCCTACAGCTTTTCAATTGTGTTGTGGGAGCTCATACAAAACAAGTTACCATTCGAGGGCATGTCAAATCTACAGGCTGCATATGCAGCTGCTTTTAAGGTACTCGTCCTCCGTCAAAATGGGCAGGTGTTTGGTAATGGGTCAAAATTGATAGTTTCTAATTTTATGACGGGTCTACAGGTCAGGGCATGTTAAGTTTATTCGTTTGACATCTTATCAATGAAACAAAAACCCACACCTACCCATTCTCACATAAATCTACCAAAATTGCCTCAGCTTTCTTCATTTGACGTCTTATCTAATACAGTATATTGTTTCATAATAATGTAGCTTTATGCGCGAATCCTGTGGTTAGGCTGAAAAGGGGGTAGAAAACAACACAAACTGAATTAAGATATTCTCACTTACTGATTGATTGGATATGAGCAACCCCACTCAAATTCCAAATCTTAACACTTACTCATTACTTTAATCATTAGATTAAGAGATGCTTCCACAAAAAGGTTGAATTATTAGTTGAGAAAACATTTCAACTGACCAAAATACCTTTCATGATGACCATATCATAATGGGGCCAAAACATTATTAAAAGTCAAAACTTTGGGCCATGTTTTGGTGCTCAAATAGGTGCCCTTCTGCTACAATACTACCAACCCTTTTTAACCTTTTTTTGGAAAGGTTTGATTGCAATAGAATGTACAAGTATTGTACTTTATACACGTTTTTGTTTAAGGCATTAGTGAATTGCACTTTCAAAAACCATAAATAAGGGAACGTATTTTGTTTTAGACACTATTAAGACATTTTGCAGTAATCATTTCATTTAAGCGAATAAAGTACAGTTGTGGTTTTTCTAAACATCAGATGTGACACAACATTCAGCGTAAACTATAAGAGTTTTTAACAGAATTAGTCCTACCAGAAAATTCATCATGATGCGGAGATCTGAACATTTGAATATACTGCAGATACGAAAGATATATTTACGTCAGTTATCATGTTTCATGATTTTGTTATTTTGCAGAACTTGAGACCGAGTGCTGATGACCTCCCGGAGGATTTGGCTTTAATTGTGACATCTTGTTGGAATGAGGATCCAAACGCCCGTCCAAACTTCACTCAAATAATACAGATGCTTCTTCGCTACCTATCACACAATACACCCGGACCCACAGCAATCCCACCTCGGGTTTTCACTTCCCAGAATGCTGTCTTCTCACCTGAATCTCCTGGCACAAGCACGTTAATCAAAGAAAGAGATGAGTCAGAGGAAACACCGAAAACACCCATGCAAAACAGCCCTAGAGGTCCATTCTCCTGCTTTTATCGGTGCTGGTGATCATTAATATAAAAGCTTCGAAGCAAAAATGACGTATACAGTAATACTAGTAAGAGAAGAATATTAGTTGGAGCATCTGAGAGGTGTTTTTTGTTAGATTATAAATCGGAAATATATGAATTGAGCAATGTTATATCCTCCTAACTTGCTGCGTTAAATATTGTCAATCAAACACAGACTAAAGTTCATGCTTGTACTTTTTTTGTCATTGTATATCAACAAGGTCTTTATAAACAAGTTTACGAGGATATAACATTTTTATGAAATTAAGCTGTTTAACTAAAAAGAGGGCAGGGTTGCTGTGATGTTGTAGGTGTAAAATCAAGGTTCATCCAAAGGCTCTTCTATGGCACCTTCAAGTTAAAAATGTACCATTCAATTTTCCTTTTTTCTGGTTCACTTTTCGGCATTTAACAACTGCCATGGAATTGTTTGTACTGTATAAGTTTAATGAACAAGAACGTTGTTTTATCGAAGAACATCATGGTCTGATGAACAATTTAAATAGTTTATAATGTAAATTTTGTGAACAAAATGATATGTTGTTGTAGAAAAAAATATCGCCGTTGCCGGGGATCGAACCCGGGTCACCCGCGTGACAGGCGGGAATACTTACCACTATACTACAACGACTTTGTTGTTTCATAGTAATCTTATTAATTACATAAACTTCTGATACTAAGATTGTACTATTAAAAATCTATGCCGACACATGTTTCTGAGTTCACAAAACTTGTGTAACGTAAATATTCGTCACGATTAGTCTCACATGTATGACAAGACTAGGGCACGCGGAGGATAATATGAGATACCACAAGCCTTTTGATTGTGTTGTGCAGCTAGTTACGTAGTACAGTAACAAGTGATTTTGATGATGTTTTAGATCGAATCGAGGCTAAATAATATAATGGTGTTGAATGCATGTGAGTCACTAGTATTGTTTTGATTAAACTTTATATTCATTTTCCATTAAGAATAAAAGAAAAGGAATGTCACAGTAATAATATGTTTTAGTTAGACGGTCTTCATCTACACAAATACTTGTTATAATAAGAAATCGGCAGAGTAATTCTAGATGCTCAAATTTCTAGATTACAATGTACAAAGGTTTATTTGGCGGAATATGTCCCAACAACCTACTTTATTTGATGGGAGATGATTTGCACACTCTATAAAATGATTGGCATACTTTAGTTTATCGTGTTTGGACATTTATACAATCATAGTTTTAATAAAGTTACCGTTCAAAAAAAAATAATAATAATAAAAATACCATCAGAGTTATTCTTTCACTTTCACTTATATGAGGTATAAATACAAATACAATTAATTGGAATGTCCCAATCATTTGATGAAGTGTGCAAATAATCTCCCTTATTTTATTCGGTGTATTTGATTTACGGGTTGTTAATCAAGCATATGGGGTGTAAATGAGACGATACCACTCGCAAGCTATTCTAGAATTGACTTGAAAAGTATTTGAAATCAACTCTACTTTAATCATGTTGAGCTCGAGCTACTCTAGTAAGAACCCGAGTCGAGTTTGAGTATTAGAATACTTAGCACAAGAGCTTGAAATAATAGACACTAGACTACAAACATCTTAGAGAGAAAATGTTGAGAGAGAGAAAGGATAGTAACGTTCCAGAGTGTGGTGAGTACAATTTTTCGAGATCAAAAGAGAATGTGAGATCGGGGCACATAGGAACTAGTGGGAAATACAATGGTAAGCCATTAGGAACCAACTATACCGGTGGAAAACGGAACTCATCGGCTTCGTTTATGTTTTACAACTTCCCGGATGAATGGAACATGGGAAACTTGTGGATGATCTTTAAGAAATACGGGACTGTGTTCGATATGTTTATGGTTCAAAAACGACTAAAAAATGGACAGAGATATGGCTTTGTTAGATTTAAGTGCATCATCAACGTGGAGGAATTACTGATGAAGCTTCGACAAATTAGAGTGGGGAATGAGTACATGAGGGTGTTTTTAGCTTTCGACAGGAGGAATAAGACCAGTATGCCCGCGAAGGGAGAAAATGTCAACGGAGGAGGAAGACGGGATAATGTACCATCTGGAAATGCAAAGACTTACAATGGAGATCAAGAGCAGGAGTTGAAAAGGGGAGGTTACAGTGGATACAAAAGGAGTTATACTAGAGACTATAGGAGTTATGTTGATGTGGTACATGGAAAAAAGAATGAAAAGGCGAAAGACATGGATAGGATAGTCGAAGTAAGGGAGGAAGACATTGAAAAAGAGCTCTTCAGAAGGAGTTTAGTGGGTGAAGTGAAAAGTATGTGTTTTTTTGACAAAACTTCCAGAGATTTGTGAAGAGCAAGGACTTAGTAGGGTGGAGGTGAAGTTGTTAGGAGGCTTAGAATTCATGATAGTTTTTGATACAAGTGAAACTGTGGAGAATATTCTGAACGATGTCGACCACGGGATTAGGAGGTGGATTCATAAACTGAGACGATGGGACAGTAATATATCATCAGCTGGAAGGTGTACATGGATAAACATCATGGGTGTCCCTGTATCTTGCTGGACCGAGTCTGTGTTCAAGAATATTGCAGGGGTGCATGGCAACATAATGGGAACTAGTAATTGTAGATTGGAAGGCAATCAAAATGTCATAATTGGAAGAGTTCATATATATACTAACAATAAGGGGCTAAGTAATGAGTCTCTGAAAATCAGATTTAGAGGGAAAGAATTCAGAGTGAACGTGGTAGAGGAGATTAGAGATGTTTCAGAATTAATAATTATGGAAAAAACTAAACATGAACAAGAAGAGCAGGAGGATAACGAGTCCGTTCATATGAGGGATGTAAACGGAAATGATAGAGAGGGGAATGAAGAATCGGATGAGGAAGGTGATGACGGTGATGAAGTAGAGGTAATCGGAAAAGTTAATAAAAGTGGTAGTTGCAATTTCCAGACGACGGCGGCAGGATCGAAGAAAAAAGATGAAGGGTCAAAAGTATCCATTAGAACTAGGGTTAGTGATTCTTTTGAGGAAGAGCATGTAATTTCCAAGATTAATTCGGCGGGAACAAAGCTCAATGCACCCAAACAAAGTAAGAAAGAAGAAAGTAACCATAGGTGTGGGGAGGCTATAAACCATAACAGTGAAAAGAAGAAGTATGGGGAATTGGAGAGGAAGTCACGTGATGAAAATAATAAAGATATCTATTGTGAAAGTCAAAAGAAAATATTTGGTTGACCTACTGAAAATTCCAATGAAAAACAACATGTGAATAATGGACCGAGTTTAGAGATAAATGGTGGAGTTAATATTGGGCTAGGTGTAGACAAAGATAAAAATAACATTGGGCCAGATGGAGCTGATATGGGACACGATGTTGATATACATAATAAAGAAATGGATCAACATAGATGTATGGAAAGCCTACGAGAAGGAAATGGGAGCTCAGCAAATAATAAAGAAGACTTTCTAGGTGGTAGAGGTGAGAAGAGGGATGATTCACCCCCAAATTTGAACACTAGTGGTGGGGATAGATACATAAAAAAGAGAAAATCTTATGCGGATGGGGGGTTCGAAGGAGTAAGTAATGTGAATTTATTCGCTTATGGGGTGGGTAATGAAGGTGCTGATAGCGGAAAAAGGAAAAGTGGAAGAAAGAGTATTAAAAAAAGCGATAATAGTGGCAAGAAAAGTTGGGGCAACGGGTTTGGGAGAAGATAAAAAAGGTGTATCTGATATATATAAAGAATTTCACAAGGTGGGAAGCAATAATAGCTTGGCGCAGAAGAACGAGGAAGTGGAGCGGGTGGAATCAGATTCACAAAGTTGTTCGATAACCATGGAACAGGTTAAGAAAGTTGGGGAACTTATTGGTGTCTCGTGGATGATGGCAGAAGGAATCAAGGAAAAAGATAAGGAAAGCGACGGAAAGGAGGGGACTCGAGAAGGCAATGAGGAGTGTGGACACCAGTAGATTGGTATGTATTGCTTGTTCGTTTTCTTAATTTTAATGAAAATAGTGTCTCTTAATATTAGAGGTATTGGTGAGAGTGATAAAAAAAAGGTGGGTAAATTCTATAATTAGAGAAGAGCGACCAGACATTATTGGTTTACAAGAAACAAAATGTGGTATCCTAGACGAGGCATGGATAGAAGGGATATGGGATGGGAAGGGGTTCGATTTCACACAACTAGCTGCAAACGACAACTCGGGGGGTATTTTGCTAATTTGGGATAATAATAGTTTTACTTGTAAAGAAGCAATGGGAGACGAGAGATTCATAGCGGTTAAAGGCGAATGGAAAGGGAGAGTCGGGGATGTATACCTGGTGTGTATATATGGACCACATGTTAGTAGACAAAAGGCATCGCTTTGGGATAGATTATCGGGGTTAATGGAGAGAATAAGTGGAGCATGGTGTATATTTGGGGATCTTAACGTGATTAGGTCGCATGATGATAGATTGAATTCACAAGTTAATGTGAATGAGATGAACGAGTTCAATAACTTTATTAATGACGCGAGGCTTATGGAGATTCCAATGGGTGGACGAAAATTTACTCGGGTTAGTGATGACAGGGTAAAATTTAGCAAACTTGATCGTTTTTTTTAAATGACGAGTTTAGTAATCTTTGGGGTAATCTATCGGTAGTGGCTCTTGATAGGAAATTATCAGATCATTGTCCCATTGTTCTAAAAGATGTGGATTTGGATTTTGGTCCAAGGCCATTTCGATTTTTTGATGTGTGGTTAGAAGAAATGGATATTGGTCATGTGGTGGAGGGTGCATGGAAGAAGGAGGTTAAAAGCTTGCGTCCGAATTGTCAGTTTCGGGATAAACTTAAAAACATTAAGGAAGCGTTAAAAAAGTGGAGCAAAGAAAGATTTGGTTCGAACAAGGAGAAAATTGAATCGTGTAAGAGGGAGGAAATGCGATGGGAGTTGGAAGCGGAGAAAAGAAGGTTGAACGATAGCGAAATGTTAGCTTGGATGGAGGTGAGGAAGGAATGGGTAGAAAAGAAAAATATAAATGTTAGTATGATTCGTCAAAAGGCTCGAGTGAGGTGGGACATGGAAGGAGATGAAAATTCGAAATTCTTTCACTCCTTTGTAAAAAGAAGGAATAATAAAAACAATATTAGAGGTCTTGTGGTTAACGGCGTGTGGTGCGAGGAGCCGAGCGTTATAAAGAAGGAAATTACAGGACATTATAGAGCCTTGTTTTCGGAGGGGAGGTCGACACGACCAATTTTCTGTTGTGAAAGAATTGCAAAAATAACGCAGGAAGATGCATCTTTTCTGGAAAAGGGATTCAACGAAAATGAGGTATGGGATGCAATTAGAGGGTGTGGGGGGGATAAAGCTCCGGGTCCAGACGGGTTTAATTTTAAATTTATTAGGAAATTTTGGGACTTGTTAAAACCATAATTGATGAGCGCGACTAGATGGTTTTGGGAAAAATGGAGATCTCTAGAGGATGTAATGCATCTTTTGTAACTATTATTCCTAAAGTGTCGGATCCAATCGGACTTGGGGATTTTCGCCCCATTAGTCTAATTGGTTGTTATTACAAAATAATTGCAAAATTGTTGGCGGAAAGAGTTAAAAAAGTGGTGGGAGAAGTGGTGGGAGAGGTTCAAAATGCTTTTATCAAAGGAAGATTCGTTTTAGATGGTATTTTGGTTGCGAATGAAACAATAGAGTTCTTAAAGAGCAAGCGGGAGAAAGGATTAATTTTCAAACTGGATTTTGAGAAAGCTTATGATAGTATTAATTGGGAGTTTCTTATTAATATAATGGAAAAAATGGGGTTCGGAATAAAGTGGCGCAAATGGGTGGAGAATTGCTTAAAATCATCTTCTATGTCCGTATTAGTGAACGGGTCGCCTACGGAAGAATTTAAGTTGGAGAGAGGCGTTAGACAAGGTGACTCGCTCTCCCCATTCTTATTCATACTAGCGGCGGAAGGGTTGAATGCAATTGTGAACGAAGAGGTTGAAAAAGGCATTTTTAGGGGTCTTAGAGTTGGAAGGAATAGGGTGGTGGTTTCACATCTTCAATACGCCGATGATACAATATCTTTTGGTGAATGGAGTAGAGATAATGCTAGTCGTTAATGTGTATTTTGAAGTGTTTTGAAGAAGTTTCGGGATTACGAGTTAATTTTGACAAAAGTATAGTATATGGTGTAAGGGTAAATGAGGCGGAGATTGAGGAAATGTCGAGATGGATAAGATGTAGTAAAGGGGATTTCCCGCTCATATACTTGGGTTTGCCAATTGGTGAGTGTATGACTCGGATTAATGCTTGGAATCCTGTGATAGAAAAAGTGAAAAAACGACTCAATGATTGGAAAGCGAAAACGATGTCATTTGGGGGACGCCTAACATTGGTTAAATCGGTTCTAGGTAGCGTACCATTGTATTACTTTTCGATGTTCCGTGTGCCTTCGAGTGTGATAAAACAACTTGAGAGTATTCGAATTTTTTTTGGGGTGGGGTCGGGGAAAGGAAAAAACTTGCATGGGTTAAATGGGACACGGTTCTAGCCTCAAATGGGGATGGGGGGGGGGGGGGTTAAATATTGGGTCTTTAAAGGCAAAAAATTGGGCTCTTTTAGGGAAATGGTGGTGGAGATTCAAAAAAAAGGGGGGGGTGCATTGTGGGTTAGAGTCATTAAAAGTATCCATGGGGAGGGTGGTGGTCTTGGGGAAATTAGAGGAGGTAGGGGGTGTTGGGTAGAGGAGGAGTGTGGTGGGATATAGTTAAGATAGGAGAGGAATTGGAAAGTATAGGGATAGATTTTACATCGTCGATTAGAGGTGTGGTTGGTGATGGTAAGGATATAGGGTTTTGGATAGATAGGTGGGTAGATGATTCAAGACTGTGTGATAGGTTCAATCGATTGTTTCATTTAGATAGAAGAAAAAAGGAAAGGGTTGCGGGAAAAGGGAGATGGGTGAACAATGAATGGCGATGGGAGTGGGATTGGGGTAGGAGTCTTAGCGGGAGGGTATGTAGGGATTTTGAAAACTTATTAGCGGTTTTACAAAATGTGGTTATTTCTAATGATTGTAGGGATCAATGGAGATGGATGCTACAAGATAATGGAGACTTCACGGTTAAAGCGTTAACAAGATTAGTGAAGGAAAAAGTTTTGCGGGTGGAGAATGGGAATCAAGAAACATTATGGAACAATTGGCTTCCTAAAAAGGTAAATATCTTCGTATGGAGGGCTTTGAAAGGAAGACTACCGGTTCGTGATGAGCTCGACAAAAGAGGCATTGATCTAAATACTTTGCTTTGTCCGTGTTGTGATAGTATGGTGGAAACTTGTGCTTATAGCTTGGTTACGTGTAACCTAGCTATGAGTATTTGGGAAAAAATATTTAGTTGGTGGTAGATTGGGAATGTCAATGCGTATTCCATACATGAAATTTTCGCACAAAGTGGGAACGTGGATGTTCCTAGTTGGTCGAGACGTCTATGGCAATCGGTTGTTTGGACTTCCGGATACTTCATCTGGAAAGAGAGAAATGCTCGAGTTTTTAAAGGGAAAGTGACAAGTGTAAATAAAATCGTTCAAGACATTCAACTTAAGAGTTACGAGTGGATAACAAGAAGATCGAGAAAGAAAAGTGAGGTAGTTTGGCAACAATGGTTATGGGAGCCACACAAGATTCAGTTACAGTAATCAGTTATTTTTTTTTATTTATTATTTTTTTTTTTTTGTATTCACAGAAGATGATGCGTTTGGCTGTCGGTTGTGTCTACATATTCGGGTATCACTGAAGCAATCTAAAGAGGAGATATATTGCACATAAATATTTGGTTTTTTTGGGTCTTGCTGTTTGGTTATGCTGTATAAAGCTGTTTGGTATTGGTCTACTGATAAGCTGATGTTTGCTGTTGTTTGGATTTGTGTCTGCAAGTCAAAGTAGTCAACATCCCATAATGCATGTGTATCTGGTAGTGCATTTTCAAGTGGTCAAGAGCTATTAATGCAATTGTGATTGGTCGTTTCATAGCAATAGGTCACTGGTGGTTTTAATTCATATGGGGTTTTATATTTCATATATGGGTAATGCATCAGTGTTTGGTTTGAAGTTTATTTGGTCATTTTATGAGTTAGTCTATAGTTTTGAGGATATTGTTTGGCTTCTATATTTTGGTTTGTTTTTTCTTGGGTCTCATCTTCTTTTAATTAACTTGTTAATTGGGATGAGATGCCTTGTATTGTATTTCTTTTTGTGGTTTTTTATTGATGTCTTTCAAAAAAAATAAAATAAAGACCATTATTAACTATTAAGTGAGTCAAGAAAATTATGTCGAGTATTCATTCAGCTCACTCTTGAAAGTTAGACACATTCAAGCTTGAGCTCGGGCCAAGTTTTGAATCTGAATTTTAGTAATCGAGTCGAACTCGAGCTCGATAGTGCTCAACTCGATTACACCCATATTCGATGCTCGTCATAAATTCTTAATAAACGACACCGCTCTTATAATAAAATTTAAGTCCCGGCTAACAACTTCTTGTTTTTCTTCGGAGTTGGTGAACAAATACTTTTTGGAATTCATTTGGATAATAAGGAATGGAATATATGTTGTTTGAGTAAGAATATGAGAAGATGCGTATAAAAATAGAGATTTTTGATGTATTTATAGCTGAAAAATAACGTAGAATAAATTTATTTTTACATTTATTTTATTATTATTTTCATACAAACCAACGGATACAATTTTACATGGGGCTCACAAATTTTCGGCCTCATTAAAAGTGAGCCACTCACCTTTACTGCCTTGTTTTTCCCCTCCTTGCCCGTGAGCTTGTCTTTGGGTTTCACTTGTGAGGTGAGGATCACATAGACTACCTGCAGTAAGTCGGTCGACCGATATTATAGTCGGTTGTCCTTATTGTGGGTAATTGGTTGCCAATCCTTTGTCCATTTTTTTTTTCTTTTTCTTGTTTTGTTTTTTTTTTGTCGTCCTTGCGATCAGTTGTAACACAAACAAAAGGAAAAAAAAAAAACTCATTTTCCATTTTAATTTGTGTTGTGTTGTGGAATTTTTTATTTTTTATTTATTTTTTAGGTAAGAATGAAGAAGAAGAAGTTTATTTATTTATTCTTTTAGTTTTATTTTATAAATAAGCAATTTACTCTTTTATCTTTTTATTTGAAGTTTTATTCAAAATATTTTTAATATTAATGAAAATTTAATTTTGTTTTTAAAAGAATTTGAAAAAAAAAAATGAATGTCTAGCAAAAGGTCGCCAATAAGTTTCAGGAGAGCAAAATCTAATTGACGAAAGTCGTTGGGGCAGGGTGTTTCTTTTTTTTCTTAGCTAAGAGAATGAGTCCACAAATCAATTTAATATTATTTCTTTTCTAAGTGGGACCTACTATTTTACTTAATTAGTCAATATCAACAAGGCATAAATTGTAATAACCTCTTTAATAAGTGACTCATATAGATGTGGAGCCCACACTCTCTTAGCTAAGAATAAAAAAAAACACAGTGAGACTTTGCGCCCTTAACTTCCGGTCTTTATAATACGTACTATTACGTAGTACTCCGTACTACATTATTATTTTTTATTTTATTATTTATTTATTTATTTATTTTTTTAACATCTTCATATTAAAAAACCATACAACAATTTTGTATTCATCGATATTTGTTTTGCAAAAGTAGAAGTACTTGATCAGTTTTTACTCAAAAACACACTTCCACAAATCATTAATCCAACAACATAACATGTTAATTATATGCCAATTGCTTACTTCAGAAAATAAAAGTAAAAAAAAAAAACCGGAACATGAAATATGCCTTCTCTTCTAAACAGAAACCTTTTTCTTATTCCTTCAAATATGCCCAAGAAAGGTATGATATTTAATATGTAATTTGCTTAAAATTAATTTAGGGGCTTTAATAATAATATGTTAGGGATTGTAATCTTGCTGTTAATTTTATAGACTGTTATATGTAATTTGGATCCATTTTACTTTCACTTTGACTTCACTTCAAACATTGAATTACACAACCATCAAAAAAGAGCAAGTGAATTTTCGTATATTTGATAGCGAGATTGACGTGTTTGCTAGTTAAGATAATGTTGTATCAATAGCAAAACTTACATATGAACATGGGCGGAGATGAGGTGGGGTGGGGGACAAGGGGCAGGTGCCCCCTATCGAAAAAAAATTGTAGTGTAAATTTTCTAAAATTTATCAAAGGGTGCCCCCCTCGACCAAAAATTTCTGGCTCCGCCCCTGCATATGAACCAAGCATAAATTTTAAGTTCAGTCCATGGGGTGTTTGTTTAAGCTTATTTATGGACTTATGAGCTTATTTGTTTTCGTCTTATATTTCATAACCGCAGTTTTTTCAGCTTATTTTGAAACGTGTGGGCTTATATAAGTTTGTTATGACCTAATAAGCTTATATAAGCTCACACGTCTCAAAATAAGCTGAAAAATTGAACTTATGAAAAATAAGCCGAAAACAATAAGCCCATTAATAAGCTTTAACAAACACCCTTTCAATCCAATCTCAGTGAGGTTATCGCCAGCCATGATTTCTTTTATTTTAGAGTTTTTTAAATTAACACTAGAATAAGTCATTAAGATATGTTAGTAAGCTTAGGTAAAAATGTTCTTCGCCTATATATTTTCTAACTCTTTGTTATCCCATATACACGTTTCTATAAGTACTTAAGTAGACTATAACAATCAATTGACTTTCATATTTCTATGGATAACAGCATTATGCGAATCAGGGCCAAATCATCATTATGAGCATCATGGGATAATCATCCTCGAGGATGTTGATGCTGAAAATCAGATGTGCTCAATCAAAGTCAAAGTGATTCGGCTTTTGAAACAACATCTAAACGTCAAGTATTGATATGATATCAATGTGCGAGAAGGTAAGGTTTTTAGTTTATATATACTCATTCTTATATTGGATGTTTTATAATTATTGTTTTTAATGGTTAACTATGTTTGTTTTCTTGTTATGTTTTTGGTCATAAGTTTTATTTAATGACCACTAAATCAATGACACTAGTTATTGGAATAGGCCAAGACAATTGTGTTTATGGATTTTGTAGTTGTTTGTTTGGTAATAATATTATCTAATTAAGTAATTATTAAATTTAAGTTGAAGTGTAATGTTGGTTTGATCTTTACCAAGAGGTGATCTGATGAAAGTTTGTGAAGATGTTTCATAGTACAAAGTCAAAGTCAGCTTATAGAGTAAGATACATGAGTATTTTTTAGTGTGGGGCAATGTGAATATACTTTTCGATTGATTTTTTATGTTTTTATAAAAGGCAATAAAATTATATGTAAAAGCATAAAGAGGTTGATAAAACATACAACAGAATGACTATGTCACAGACTATTCGAACCTTCAACTATTTGCCCCGTATATGCACTATGCTATATCGATGTACAAGTCTAAGGGTTTTAAGGTGATTCATCCATAATAGTGTTAATCGGTATTTAAATTTGGATTTCAACCATCTAGCATTTACATTTGTTCTTTTCACTTATTTGATTCTTAATGTATGACGAGCACCATCTTCGTCAGCAACTTTATGTATACTCAGTTTTTGTGCAAAATTCTAGTTTATGCAATTTTTCTATATCAGGAAAAGATGTTCTGATGTTGTGATAATAGTTGATTAGCATGTAATTAATTCAAGTATGATTAGCTTATATCTTAGTGATTCTTGATGACCATAATGATAAAGGGAGATTTCATGCTTCTAATGGTTTGTGTCATCGTTTCTCTACGAGTTCTAGCAAGTTTTACGTCATGGAAAAAATAGTTGCAGTATCAACGTAGTGTGTCATTAAAAATCAGGAGAAAGGGGTTGTGCTACTCATCCAAGAAAGGTTGCTTGCCAAATTTTTCAAAACAGTCAACATTTTGTTTTGATGTAAATAACCTGCAGTGAATGTATTATTAGCCAGGAACTGGTAGGTTTTTGTTTTTTTGTTTTTTTGTTTTTTTTGTTTTTGTTTTTGTTTTTTTTTTTTTTTTTTTTTTTTTTTTTTTGTCTATGTATGCACGGGTCATTTGGAACTTCTACCTTTTGACAAAGATGATTAAAACGTTAATCATTTTTTACATGTGTAGGTAATGCGAATACAATTAAGCGAGTGTCAGGAAGCTACAAGATTTTGTCCCAAGCATGGATAAGGTAATATTGTTGCTCTTCCAACATCTTTGATCTAAAATTACAATAACGTTGCAAGATTATAAGATATTTGTGCATGATATTTGCAGCAAATAAAGCAGAAAGTGTAAATACATAAGCGGGAGGTGTAACACATATATGAGTAACAGCTTATTACAGAATGCACAAAAGAAAATTTTCATTTGCTGTGTAACATTTACCGAATTGTGTAGTCATTATAAAGTACATGCACCAGAGATTGTCAATAACATTAAATTAGAACACATGATCATTAGTAGACCACCATCAAAAGGATCCTTAGCATAGATTTATATATGTATATATTCATTCTCATAGACGGACCCACTTGGTAGCTGGGTGTGGCACTGGCCATTCCCCATTTTGGGTCATGAAGTGTAATTTTTCCAAAAAGGGCCGTTTTGTGATACGTGCAACCCCCGCCCCCTGGTGATAATTTTGTGCTACTTCAGTTTAGCTTAAAAATTATTTTCCGTCAATCATTCTGATATATTTGTATTTATGGTAATATTGCCATGTAAGAACATTGTTGTTAACATCATACTTATGACCCATCTAACATAATTGATAATTAGGTAATATTATCTAACATAAGTGATACTTAGGTTAATGACACAATTATTAACATATATTTACACTAAAAAGAATAATAAATATCATTAGAGAATTGCAATTTGGTCTAAAATGTTTGATTCAGTTTGTAAGCCATGACAATTTTGCTTTTATTGTGGCCCATTTGACCCATTTCTTTTTTAGCTTAACCCAGTTAGAGATAAAAATGACCCAAATTGACCCATTAAGCTTGCATTTTTAGACCTACGAATCATTTTAAGCACTCTCTGTCTTTTAAAAAAACCATCACTTTGTGTGTGCAATATGATTCAGTTTATGCTCTTGAACCCATTGGTATGGCAGGCCCAGTTAACAGCTCTGAATGGTACATGAGCATCAGCTTTATCTTTGACATAATATGATTCTTGTGTGCATAACGGAAGACACAAACACTTGCCTGCACACTTTTGGTCTTCTTCCAATGTCAAGATATATTGGTAAGTGTTCATCATGCATTTATATTATCTTTAAGTCAATTAAATTGTTTGATCACCATTTTTAAGGGAGTGTTTGGCTAAACTTATCTTATGGGCTTGTTTACCAAGAAACTTTTCCAGACACTTACACCAAAGTTTCTTAATAGCTTCTTGAAGTACAAAAAAGAACTTTGGAATAAACTTCATAAGAAACAGCTTTCTGATATGGCCATAAACTTTATTGATAAGCTTAGCCAAACGCCCCGAAGTGTTGCAGTGATGTCACTAGATAATAAAAACTTTTTAAGTTAAAATGTTACATGAGTGTATTAAATTTTAATTTATGCCTGAAATACCCTTAAATAGTGGCAAACCAATATTTTTGTTGATGGATTTTGTGATTGCAGATTGTTGAGTATTTTAACTATAGAGCTAACCTAGCGGAGGTTGGGGGTTCTACATCTGTAAGAAGTCCATTTTGAGATGCTGCCCAGGCAGCTGGGTACACATGTTATGCTGGCGGCAGGCCTGAGAGTGGGGCAGTGATTATCTCTTTGGTCGAAAAAATACCCAGATTTCTGGCAGAGTAATGTCACAACCGCTTGCTTGCAACAATTTTTTGATTTCTACTTCGTAAATACAGTTAATGTTCAGTTCTGCACTCTTTTACCATTAATAGAGGTGAAAAAAATGTTCAGGTTGGGTAACAAGTCAAAACGTGTATTTTTTTGTAGAACTAAAATGGGTCCGGTTACACTTACCCAGATACATTGTCATTGTAGATTGCATGAGTCAAGAAGAGTTGGAGATAGTAACATATAGAGAGAGGAGCGGTACGTGAGAGATGGGTGGCTGCAAAAGTAACAAAGTGAGTTAAGACTTTATGTCGCACACGACTAACCAATACATGACTTTTGAACAAGCGAGAATTGCTTATCCTTTGAATAACATGCTGGACATTTTTAGGAAGGTTTTACACAAACTCAAATATGTGAAAGATTTCTCTTTTCTGAAATTAAAAATAACTTGGTCATTTTTAATGTGTGTCTTTGTCTATCTATTGGTCTTTCTGATGTGAAAATCTCTTGTTGGATACTTGCAAAGTCTTTATGCTGCATTAGTATACCGATACCATGTCAAACTACGCTAAACTGATATTATGACCCATTAGACACATGGTTTCCTAATACTTGAATTAAAATGTAGAAAACAGAGAGTGGTAACTGGTTACATATATTGATTTAGAGTGGTTGATTATGATCTTCACTTACTTGAGTTGGTGTCCATAGATTCTAATTATATCATTATGATGGTAGCCATTTAAGAATGCTTTGTTATTTGTGTATTTATATGAGATATTCATATATGTTGCTGATTAATTGAAGGGTAGTGTCTCAAATTTTAGAGACTCACATCTCAACTGGATTCTTTTTGTAACCACTGTTAGCTAGGTACAAAAGTTCTTTTTCTAAGAAGTAAAAGAATATTAAATTGATTGACCTAACATTATCTCTAATGTTTTTTTACATGATAGTTTTATAGAGAATTTTGGTAATTCCCGTTAAGGAAGTTGGATATATGCAGAGCCCAGTGGTTGCGCTTGGTTCTGCAACTTACATTGCGGCTTAACGGTGAGTTTTCAGTGTTCATTCTTTTCATATTTTTAGTTTGTCTTAAAAAAAATATATAATAATAATTAAAAAAAAAAAAGAAAAGAAAAAAGAAAAGAAAAGAAAAAAAGATGATCAGGTGCATAGTTGGATAATTATAGAGTCTAAAAGGAAACTAGATCCGCATCGGTGTGATTACATTGTTTCCAAGTTCATTAGTGATTGCCTTTTTGAAAGCTCTTATTGTGATTCTTTAGAAAGTTCAATGTTAGCTTCATACGAACACGATGGCATTTGAGCTTATGTAAGGGGATCTATTGCTTAAGCTAAATCGTAGAAGTAAACCGGTAAGAGTTGGTGGCATTTTTATTCCTTGTTCATATGACAAGAGTTAACTGAAGTACTGTATTATCTTATTACTATTACGTCAAATGGGCCTAAGACTTGGCTATAAAACAAAACAAGGCAAATGAATAGAATAGTTTGAAAATCGCCTCAAGTGTACTGTGAATGGCTACTACCTCTAAATCCTTCATATCTAATAATTATTTGTGGAATAATTAAGGGCATGGTTGTAATAATTTTGATATTTTCATTAATAAAAGCAAAAAATATCGTTGTGGGTGAGCGGGTGACCCCATCTCTACCGGAGCCTGTTTTGACCCGTTATCTGAAAAGCAAATTTGTGGTCTCCATTCTCATATATGTTTCCTCAGATGATTGCCAGTCTTTATTTTTTGTCAAAATTAAATTTTATTATAATATTTATGTCATTTAGGTCCCACTGATTCTGATTGTAGCGTGGATATCATGGATTGTGATTACGGTCTTTTTGAAACTACAGATCATGTCCTAAAATATCTTTATAATGCAGTTGGGGGTGGGGGGGTGGAGGATTTTATGGGTCTATTACATATGATATTCAAACGGGTTTCAGGATGCACTGTCGTGGTTGGGGGTCTATATATTGTATGCCAAAGAGACCTCTGTTTGTTTGCTCACCGGAATGTATCTTATGCCTCAGGTATAATGATAAAATATACAACCTTCTTCTGCACTTTAATAGTTACCACTGTTCATTGCTACAAAATATATTATAGATTTTTGGTTAGAGTATGACACCATTTGATTTATATTTGTTCCTCATGTTATTGTAACAATTCAACGACTCAAAAGAATGTTACATGAAAAAGGCGGGACACTGCCAAAACATTGAAGAGGCGAGAAGAAAGGGAAAACAACCCCATAAAAAAAGAAAGTTATCATGAAAGACTTGATGATTTTCATTCTTTGCTTTCAGCATTTACATGGTAGACACGATACTTGAGTGGCTTACTATTATGTTTGTTATATATAGAGAACTAGCTTCATAACCCGCCCGATGGGCGGGTTCGTTTCATATTAATGTTTGACAATATTTAACTGGACGCAAGTAAATAACGAATAACGGCAAATATGTTAAACAAAAATTGTGTACGATGGCAAGGAGATGGACCAATAGTTATGAACAAGGGTGTTCTTGGAGTGCTTGCATATACAATAGTCAAATAGTGAGATAGTATAAAGTTATGTCAAAATTCATCGCAACAGTCCCTCCAAGCCCAAAATATGTTCCAAGGATACTCAAGAGATAATAAAAGAATTATGGCCAATGTCATCAAAATATAAGCATGCAACATCTTCTTTAAGCTTAGATATTAATGTGTAGTTGGTTAAAAAAGATGTTTAACTATAATACAAAATGTAGTGAAACATATTGTGAGTACATATTCTACAAAACTTGCATCTGAATGAAGTAAAATAGGTCGTTATGGCAAGTTGGGTAACGGGTCAAAATGGGGTTAACTTTCTAATTTTTTTTTTTTTTTTTTTTTTTTTTTTTTTTTTTTTTTTTTTTTTCTTTTTCGCGTAATTTACCACCCTAAGTACCAATTTATAATGTAGTTTCTAAAATTTATCAAAGTGTGGCCCCTCGACCAAAAATTTCTGGCTCCGCCCGTGCATCATTAGAGTGCAAATAGCCTGTTGTTAGAATGGCTACAATCACCGACCATTATTAAACTTCTACATTTTACGCGTCAACGTTTTGGAATATCAAGATGATGCAACAACAAATCAACAAAGAAGCCATGTCGGGCGAAGACTGATGGCTCCATACGGGGATAGAACAGATAGATAATGGAGGAAGAGAGTTTCTTTAGTTGGAATCGTAAGCGGGTAAAACAACCTGTCCGAAACTGGCAAAAGAAGCTTTCTTTCTTCTATTATCTATCCCCGGTGGAGGTGGTTTCAGGATGTAACATGACACAGTGCACTTAATCAAGTTTATATATTAAAATCCGATGTTTGGTTTGGCCTTTTTAAATTCATGGATTTGTAAAGCACCAGGTGTCATTTTACACAAAATGTGTGAAGACTATAGCAAATAGTTCGAGTAACTTTTTCAAAATAGAAGCATATTGAGGCGAATTCATTTGGGTATTATCAAACATACTAATACAAGTTAACATTTTAGCAACTAATAACTAACTGATACATGAGTAACGGATTACTGATACACAATTATAGGAGAGACAATAATGAAATGGTAATTCTTGAGCTCTTTGTTTTCTTTAACATTGTCATCAATTTTAGTTGCTACATACGTCGAGACCAAGCCATGAATCATCCACTTGTGAATGTCGATATGTGTAGTCACATAGACACCTTGCATACATACGTCGAAAAGCAAGTTACTAATATCCTAAACAATGCAAGATTATAATGTGTGTATTGCTGAAATCGAAGCTTAAAAATAGTCCCACATATTTCTTCTCCTTTTTTTTTTGGAAGAGCAAAGAAGATTTTCATACTTCTTTTTCATTCATTTAGTGGACGAAACCAGCAGATGCATCTACTATATATGTAACATTTGTTGTCCCAATATGTTCGGATCTTTGTGGGAGTCAAATATGATTTGCAAACAATGAAATAAACTAGATAACTTATATTATTTGTCCAACTAAAATAACGTTACATGGTATCAAGTATTTATAGGTTTCAATCGGTACCATTGAACCGATGTGACCTTTCACAAATTCCTACAGGTTTCTTACAATAATAACTAACTAGCGGTTGTAATCTTTCGTTTCTACAAGTTTGGTCCTTCAAGTTTCCTTCAAAGTAACATCGAGATTATTCTTGGTTCACATTCTCCTCCTTAATCTTCATCGTTGCTTTGTCCAAGGTCTTGTACTCCGAGCATTTGTCTCATAGTCGTAAACTTGAGTCTTGGTAAAGCTTTCGTTAAGATATCTGCTCTTTGTAGTTCTTCGCTAACGTGTTCTACATTAATATGACCATTCTCTACGCATTCACGAATGAAATGATAGCGAATGTCTATATGCTTACTTCTTCCATGAAATTCTGGGTTCTTTACGAGTGCTATTGCTAATACGTTGTCAACTCTAAGCGTTATCATTCTTTCTTCCAATCCAGTCAATTCACTAAGTAAACGTTTTAACCACAAGGCTTGACATGCTGCTGCAGTAGCCGCCATGAATTCTGATTCACATGATGAGAACGCCACTGTTGGTTGCTTCTGACTCTCCAAAGTAAAATACTATTCCAGTAGTTCCTTTTCCTTGATCAGTATTGATTCCATAACTACTATCACTGTAACCTGTTATCTTGCAGCCGCCTTCATTCTTGTATATTATACCATGTTCCTTTGTTCCTTTCATATATCGGATTACTTGTTTCACTGCCTTCAGGTGATGGTCCTTTGGTTCTTGCATAAATCTGCTGAGTAGTCCGGCTGAGTAACTAAGATCCGGTCTTGTATGTAATAAGTATCTGAGGCTTCCAATTAAGCTTCGGTAATAAGTTGCGTCAACTGGGTTTCCATCTTCCGCCTTGACCAACTTAGTGCCGGGATCCAATGGTATCTTCGTATCATTGCTATCCGTCATACTTGTTTTTTTAGGATCTTGTTAATATATCTAGTTTGCTTGATTGTAATATCTCCTCCTGTCTGCGTAACTTCTATCCCAAGGTAATATGCTAGCAATCCTAAATCGCTCATTTCAAATTTATCTTCCATTTGGGATTTGAACAAGTCTATTTTCTTCTTTGGAGTGCCCGTGATTATCAAATCATCTACATATACTCCAACTATAAGTGTAGAATTCTTGCTTCTCTTTGTATAAACTGCTTGTTCGATATTACATTTCTTAAAGTCTAGTGACTTTAAGGTTTGATCAAGTTTCACATTCCAAGCTCTTGGTGCTTGTCTTAAGCCATACAAAGCTTTGGTTAGCTTGTATACTTTTCCTAGGTTTCCTTGTTGAATAAAACCTTCAGGTTGTGTAACATAGACTTTTTCCTTTAATTCTCCATGTAAAAATGCCGATTTTACATCTAAGTGATGTACTTGCCATCCATGATATGTTGCTACTGCTAAAATCAAATGAACTGTCTCTATTCTAGCAACTGGTGCGAATACTTCATCAAAGTCTATTCCTTGTTCATGTACATAACCTTTTGCTACTAATTTTGCTTTATATTTGATGATCTTTCCTTGTGCATCTCTCTTGGTTTTATAAACCCATTTGAGTCCGATTGCCTCCTGATTTTCTAGGAATGTTGTGAGTATCCATGTGTGATTCTTATTAATCGAATCCAGTTCAGCTTTCATGGCCTCAATCCATCTTTCATCTGTTGATGCTTCCTTATAGTTACGGGGTTTTTCTTTTATGAATAGTAGACTTTCAGTCTCAACGACACATGTTGTCCTATATATATATCTTTTATCTCTTTGAAACCTCGTAATGGTGTATCATCAAATCTTTGTTCTGAGCTTCCTAATGAGCTAAAAGTAGCTTCCTCTTCATCTTCTGAGTTGGGTTCGTTAGTATATGCTGGTGGTGTAATTGGTGAGTCTGGATCTTGTATGTGATCCGGTATTGGTTCTTGTGTTGGATACACGTTATCATTATGTTCTATGTTGACTGGTAGGATTTCCATTGTCAACTTCGTCTACCACAAAAGTAGCCCAAAATGTGTCTTGTGTACTTGTATCCTCTCCACTCTTATCCCAATTCCACGGTTTCGTTTCCATAAACTTTACGTCCCTACTAACATGTCTTTTCTTTCCTACTGGATCATATAGCCTACAAGCTTTTGATCCTTCCTCTACTCCTAAGTAAACCATCGGTATGCTTCTATCATCTAACTTCTTCAAGTGAGGTATCGTTATCTTAGCATAAGCTGTGCATCCGAATATTCTTAGGTTTTCCAGGTTCGATTTTCTGTTGTAGAGTGCTTCATACGATGTTTTATCTTCCAGTGCTCGTATAGGTACCCTATTTAGTATATAAATGGCATGTTTGACTGCTTCCGCCCAAAAAGTTAAGGGTAACTTCATCGCTTTCATCATACTCCTAGTAGTTGATAACACCGTCCTATTCTTTCTTTCAACTACTCCATTCTGTTGTGGTGAGTATGGTGCTGTTAACTGTCTTGCTATTCCATTCTCCTTACAGTATTTAATGAATTCATTCGATGTAAATTCACCACCTCTATCTGTTCTTAGCATTCTTAACTTCAATCTTAACTCCATTTCAATCTTCTGTCTAAATTCCTCAAATGTGTTGAATGCCTGATCTTTCGATGTTAGAAAATAGGCCCACATAAAACGTGTACAGTCATCTACTAATAAGAAGATGAGCTTCTTTCCAGAGTGTGTGGTTGGACTTATGGGACCACAGAGATCTCCATAAACTAAGTCCAATGGGTTCTTAGAACTGAATTTAGCTTGATTGGGAAATGGTGTTCTGATGAGGCGAAAAATGAACCACTTTTAGGGGGTCATTTAAGCCCGGAATTGAATTTATTTGATCAAATATTGCCCTAAATCATTCCTTTTGTGATTTTAGGTACTTTGGGAGTGAAATCTGGAAAAGGAAGCAATTCGGACGTTTTTGGAGCATAAAAGTGAAGAAAACGCCAAAGACTTAATTTTCCATGCTGGGAACAGTGTATGACGGTGTCAAGAGGACATTCCTGACGGCGTCAAGAGTAAAAACCATGACGACCCAGAAGAAACATGAAGGCCTCACAAGTAGAGCGTCAAGAGTTAATTGTGTGACGGCCTGCATAAGGGGACTACATGACGGCGTCAGATGTAGATCTAGGCAGTCCGAGGAATTATTTGGCGGCGAGATGACGGCGTCAGACCTTTGTTCTTGACGCCGTCACCTACTAAAATCTATATATAGTTTTCTAATTTTCATTCATTGAGAGAGACTTGTGTGGAGAAACCCTAGGGCCGAACCTTGTACGAATTTTACAGCTTTTCAAGGGTTTTCAACCCTTGAATCCTTACATGTGCTATTGAGATAAGTCTTCTCTTAATTCAATCAATATGTCTATGTGTTGGTTGTCTATATCTTGTGCTTGTCTTGATTTCAACATGTTAGGCTAGATCTATCTTGTGTTTGCTTAGATCTAATGAAACCTAGATGTTGATTATGTGTTGATTACTTGTTTATGGTTGTATTGGATGAATGATTTCAATGTTATGCTTAAGAAAACTGGCAGATCTCCAATTGGTAACATGCTTGAACGTCTTAGGAAACATGAACCGATGTGTACTAGGTTTTATTGGTTGTATTTAATGCATGAGTAAATTCTAATGATCCCATGTTAGGAGCTTCTTGCAGGCTCGACATAGGAGTGAAGTAGGCACTCATAGGATTGGGGAAGTAAGTACGCCACCCCATGAATGGTATTAAGGAATACAATCCGTCATCCACGCAACTATAACAAGTAATTAATGTGTAAAAGATATTTAGGGAGTAGTGAAATCTAAGTAAACACATTTCTCCCATATATTGCTCACAACCTTAGTTTAGAATAGTTTTATTTTTATTTTTAGTATTTTATTTTAATTGCATCTTTAGTATTGGGTTAGTTGACTAGCAACTAATTCCGCCCTAATCCTTCAAACCCGAGATTTTTACTTGCTTTCCTAAAAATATAAAAAAATACAAAAAGAATCATCCCTCATCTCTAGATCTAGTACTTAGGTTTTCTAATCCTAGCGGCACTATTCCTAGCTGAACGATCAATCCCCCGGTACTTGTCATTATACTATACTACATCGATCAGGTACACTGCCTGGTGGGGGTTGTAAGCTTCTCAAGATCCCTTGAGAGGTAAAGCCTGGTGCAATCCCCACGCTACCAAGTTTTTGGCGCCGTTGCCGGGGAATAGTTATTGTCTAGGTTAGAATCTATTTTTATTAGGTCTACTTGCTAGATTCCTTTCTAGTAAGATTTTATTTTTATTTTTAGGTTCTCTTTAGTCTATCTTTGTTCTTCGTGTTTTTGTTTGTACTAGTTTGGTCTTCATGGATTTAGAGAGTCGCCGTTTAGAAGTTAGCAAGAGGCTTATAGCGCATAAAAGAAGAAAGAGAGAAGTTAACATATTTAAGGAATTCATTAAGCCTCTCCAAACGAAAATTGAGTTTACGGACTTCGCTCCAACCCCGGATGAATTGAGTTACCATAGGTTCCTTGTACAACACCCTTGCCCCTCAAAATATAGAAAGACACCATGGATTAGGAGGCATAACTTCAGGAACATAAAAATTCTTTGCATGATTGGGTACATGTCTAGAGAGCATACATACATTGACTTAAAAGCACCCATGAATATCATGTCTAGGCTCTATTACAATTGGATAATGAACGAAAGGTTAAGCCCTAGAAAAGACCCGTACAATTCTAATAGGCTATGTAATTTCTTCAGGAGAGTTAAAGTGGTACACATCTTTATAGGAAATTTTACTTACCAATGCGACTTTGTAATCCTATAAGATGTTAGAGGCATTATAGATCCACACTTAGGAGAAGTAGTTTTAGGACGACCTTTTGATGAGAAGACAAAGATGTATTACGACCATGAGAAGGGGACAGCTCAGTTTACTGATGGGATAGAAAATGTTACTTTTATGATGCCTCACATGAGGGAAGAATTAAAGAGCATCAAGAATCTACAAATTGATGAGATTCGACCCTATAAGGTTAAGGAAAATGGAATTACTGATGGCGCCTATTATGAGAGGAGGCGAACATACTATTCGGGTTGCATGAATCTAGGCCCGGAATATAAGCGTGATGAGAATTGGGTTAGATGTTTTGAGTTGGCACAAAAGTGGGAAAGGAAAACGTAACCCATGACCTTGAGTCTAGCTACAAGACTCGTAAATAAAGAAAAGCGCTTTCTTGGGAGGCAACCCATGCTTTGTGTGATTTTATTTTGTTTGTTTGTTATTAGCTTCCGTATGCATGCTTTATTTTTATTGTTGGTAGATCATGTTTCTAAACTAAAAAGTGGAAATACTTTACTTTGTTGTTTTGGCCTAGTCTTAACTTCACCAAAAGGTATTTTTGCAAAAGATAAGTGTAAGGGAAAACCCCAAATATGTTTTTAAGAAACAAACCGATCATGATTCTCCACAATATTAAGTGAACATGTATATTCGTAATTGTTAGAGTCAAATGCTTGTATCGAGTCATAATGAAGTTTTGCAGGATTTTCCAGGAAGTAGAACCAAGTTTTTCCAGAAATTTTACGGAAACTTAACATAAGAATTTCTGCAGGTCACTTCTGACGGCGTCATGAGTTTACTCTTGACGGCGTCACGTGTAAAAATCTGGAAATTTTACCAATTTTGTTTTTCTAACGGAGTTTTAAAGTTTTTGTTGAATTATAAGTTTTATAATCTCTAGGAAATCTGCAAACTTCATTCCACAAGCATTATATCTTACTTTGTTTTCTAGTATTTAGTAACATATGTATATTGCCGCCGATTTTATGCGAGGTTGCCTTGTCTGTTTTTTCAGGTTTTACAGGTTATGTATGACAAGAAGATGATTTATTTTTCTGGAAGGGAAGCTTTGATTGCTCATTTTCTTGGAGGAAGATCTAACCTGGCCACCTTATTATCCATACCGAGCGAATTAGGGGAGTATTTGATTTCATTTGTTTTACTTATTTCACTTTTACATTCTTTACTTGAACATTGGGGACAATGTTCATTCTAAGTCTAAGGGGAGGGTAAAATGATGATACCTTACAAATACACTTTCGCTTGAGTTTGTTTGTTTAATAGTAGATGTGTAATAAAACTATGAGAAATACTTGTTAGTGCAATTTTAGCGCCAAATTTAAAATTTTTTACAACATTTAGGAGTGAAACTTTAGCCATAGCAAGCGTCTCATGGATAGGAGATTGTATGACTAGCACAAAACCGTACTATTCAGAAAAATTTTCCACCCAAATATGTGAGGTTCGCCTTTAGATTTGATAGGAAAAACATTTACTATTAGTGCTTATGAGTGTACCGGTAGCATTTAGATTCTAGAACTTGCGTTAGTGATGCATCCCGAGACCGCTAGTGAGACTACATTCGTGTAGTAGGATTTACTACATGATAAGAGGCATTAGGATCACCCTTGTGTTAAACCCGTATCATAATTACTTGACCATTTAAGTCATATTACTTGGCTAGTTAAGTCAACTAATTTTTCCCACACCTTAGCGTTGTACTCATTTTTAGTACATGAAACCCCTAGTACACCCCTCCGAACCTATCTTTTTGTTTCTAACTTTAAGCATTTTACTTAAAGGAAGAATTTGTTACACCTCACTTAAATGTACACCCAAATCGCCTTAGCCTTCCGTGTATGCACTCATCTTTAGTGCATTATTGTTATTTGTTAAACCCTAAGTTAACTATCTAATTGATTACATGGTTGCTAAGTCGAGTCATATCCTTGTACATATTGTTTTGGGACGATTGAGACTCATGGGTAAAGTACTTATTTTGTGGAGTAATGGGGAAGAAAATAATTTATTACCCCCGTATGTGCGTTAATCTTAAAAGTACTCCAAGTGTTTTGATTTTCTTAATTCGAGTCGTTAGATTAGTTATTGTAAAGTATGTAAAAATTCAAGTGTAAGGGGAATGTACATTCCCTATGATGTATTATTTTAGATGGTAGGGTAAGAGTGTATGCAAAAAAAAAAAAAAAAAAAAAAAAAAAAAAAAAAAAAAAAAAAAATCGAAAAAAGGTTAAGAAAAAGAAAAGAGAGAAAACATACGGACTACCATCCCGTTTCATTCTATGTTCATTTTATGTTTTTGTTATTTTTCATTTATTAGCTTAAGTCGAGTCTAGTCTTGGCTTAGCAACGCCATGTTGTACATGTAATTAACCAAGATTGTTAACTCGCCACCAGTAAAGACTGCCTATATCCAACAAAACCGTGTATTTCATATCCCTATACCTAACGTTACAATCCTTTAAAAGACCTCTTTGATAGTTTATCCTAGGTGCTTACACCATGTGGTGGAGGTTTGATCCTTTTCCAAGCCTATGGTAATCTATTTTGCTATGACAGGTAGTGAGAGATATCTTCCGTTTCCATATTGTAATTTATACTTTATTACACCTGAGAGATGTGAGTATCTAAACACTATTTGTGAGGTGCTAGTATATGACCTTCGTGCTTGTCTTTGGTCTTTAGTGGAACGATTATTTGTTGTAATTACTTTTATATTAGTGTTAACTGACCCCTAACTTGTATTTTGACTAGAATAAAAGTGCATTTGCTTGAGGACAAGCAAATCTCAAGTGTAAGGGTATATGATGAGGCGAAAAATGAACCACTTTTAGGGGGTCATTTAAGCCCGGAATTGAATTTATTTGATCAAATATTGCCCTAAATCGTTCCTTTTGTGATTTTAGGTACTTTGGGAGTGAAATCTGGAAAAGGAAGCAATTCGAACATTTTTGGAGCATAAAAGTGAAGAGAACGCCAAAGACTTAATTTTCCATGCTGGGAACAGTGTATGACGGCGTCAAGAGGACATTCCTGACGGCGTCAAGAGTAAAAACCATGATGACCCAGAAGAAACATGAAGGCGTCACAAGTAGAGCGTCAAGAGTTAATTGTGTGACGGCCTGCAAAAGGGGACTACATGACGGCGTCAGATGTAGATCTAGGCAGTCCGAGGAATTATTTGGCGGCGAGATGACGGCGTCAGACCTTTGTTCTTGACACCGTCACCTACTAAAATCTATATATGGTTTTCTAATTTTCATTCATTGAGAGAGACTTGTGTGGAGAAACCCTAGGGCCGAACCTTGTACGAATTTTACAGCTTTTCAAGGGTTTTCAACCCTTGAATCCTTACATGTGCTATTGAGATAAGTCTTCTCTTAATTCAATCAATATGTCTATGTGTTGGTTGTCTATATCTTGTGCTTGTCTTGATTTCAACATGTTAGGCTAGATCTATCTTGTGTTTGCTTAGATCTAATGAAACCTAGATGTTGATTATGTGTTGATTACTTGTTTATGGTTGTATTGGATGAATAATTTCAATGTTAGGCTTAAGAAAACTGGCAGATCTCCAATTGGTAACATGCTTGAACGTCTTAGGAAACATGAACCAATGTGTACTTGATGCGTGGGAATCGCACCTTGCTTTACCTCTCGAGGGATCTCGCGAGGCTTACAACCCCCACCAGGCAGTGTACCTGATCGTTGTAGTATAGTATAGTGACAAGTACCGGGGGATTGATCGTTCAGCTTAGGAATAGTGTCGCTAGGATTAGAAAGCCTAATTAATAGTTCTAGAGATGGAAGATGATTATTTTTGTGTTTTTATATTTTATGAAAGCAAGTAAAATCTCGGGTTTTGAAGGAGTGGGCGGAATTAGTTGCTAATCAACTAACCCAAAAACTACTTTATAACTAATTAACTAATGAAATTAAACTAATATTAAACTAAGGTTGTGAGCAGTGGTTGGAGAAATTGTGTTTACTTAGACTTCATTACTCCCTAGATATCTTTTACATGTTAATTACTTGTTACACTTGTATGAATGACGGGTTGTATTCCTTAATACCATTCGTGGAGTGGCATACATAACTCCCCAACTCTATGAGCTCTTATCTCCTCCTACACCATGACCCAGCACAACTATAGGGATTGTAAACAGTGGCTCATGCATTAAATACAACCAATAAAGACCTAGTACGCCTCGGTTCATGTTTCTTAAGACGTTCAAGCATGTTACCATTTGGAGATCTGCCAGTTTTCTTAAGCCTAACATATAATATCATTCATTCAAAACAAGAATAGACAAGTAATCAACACATAATCAACATCTAGGTTTCATTAGATCTAAGCAAACACAAAGGAAATTTAGCCTAGCATAGTAGAATTAAGATAAGAACAAAAGATAGACAACCAACACATAGACATATTGATTGAATTAAGAGTATACTTATCTCAATTACAATGCAAGGTCTCAAGGGTTTGGAACCCTTGAAAAACCTGTAAAAGAGGCACCAAAATCGTCTTTAGGGTTTCACCAAAACTTCTCTCTTTTTTAATGAAAAAAACTAGAAAACTATATATAGGAAAATCGTCCTGACGGCGTCAAGAGTAAAATCTGACGCCGTCAACTCGCCGCCATATACTTCCTCGGACGCCCTAGATCCAATCGTGACGGCCTATGTGACGCCGTCACCACCCTCGGTAAATTAATCTTGGTCATTTTGACGCTGTCATCTCTTCATCTGACGCCTTCACAACCTTCGGTAAAATATTCATCCTTTCTGACGCCGTCAAGAGTAAATTCTTGACGCCGTCACCTTGTAATTCCAGCTTGGATTTGGTACTTTGTTGTTTTCTTCACTTTATGCTCCAAAAACGTCCAAAATAGCCTCTTTTCCAGAATTCACTCTCCAAACACCTAAAATCACAAAAGGAACGATTTAGGGCAATATTTGATCAAATAAATTCGGATTCGGGCTTAAATGACCCCCTAAAAACGGATCATTTTTCGCCTCATCATATACCCTTACACTTGAGATTTGCTTGTCCTCAAGCAAATGAGCTTTTATTCTACTCAAAAGACAAGTTAGGGGTCATTTAACACTAATATAAAAGTAATTACAACAAATAATCGTTCCACTAAAGACCAATAGACAAGCACGGAGGTCATACACAAGCACCTCACAAATAGTGTTTAGATACTCACATCTCTCGGGTGTAATAAAGTAATATAACATTATGGAAATGGAAGATATCTCTCACTACCTGTCATAGCAAAATAGATTACCATAGGCTTGGGAAAGGATCAAACCTCCACCACATGGCGTAAGCACCTAGGATAAACTATCAAAGAGGTCTTTTAAAGGGTTATAACGTTAGGTGTAGGGATATGAATTACACGGTTTTGTTGGATAAAGGGAATTTTACTGGTGGCGAGTTAACAATCTTAGTTAATTACATGTACAAGATGGCGTTGCTAAGCCAAGACTAGACTCGACTTAAGCTAATAAATAACAAAAACATAAAATGAACATAGAATAAAAACGGGATGGTAGTCCGTATGTTTTTCTTTTTTTTTCTTTTCTATTTTTTTTTCTTTTTTTTTTCTTTTTCTTTTTCTATTTTTTTTTCTTTTTTTCTTGATTTTTTCGATTTTTTTTTTTTTTTTTTTTTTTTTTTTTTTTTTTTTTTTTTTTTTTACACTCTTACCCTACCATCCAAAATAATACATCATAGGGGTTTGAGCATTCCCCTTACACTTGAATCTTTACATACTTTACATTAAACTATTCTAATGACTCGAATTAAGAAAATCAAAACACTTGGAGCACTTTTAAGATTAACGTACATATGGGGGTAATAAGTGTTGTTCTTCCCCATTACTCCATAAAATAAGTACTTACCCATGAGTCCCAATCGTCCCAAAACAATATGTACAAGGATATGACTCGACTTAGCAACCATGTAATCAATTAGAAAGTTAACTTAGGGTTTAACAAATAACAATAATGCACTAAAAATGAGCGCATACACGGAAGGCTAAGGCGATTTGGGTGTACATTTAAGTGGGGTGTAACAAATTCTTCCTTTAAGTAAAATGCTTAAAGTTAGAAACGAAAAGATAGGCTCGGAGGGGTGTACTAGGGGTATCGTGTACTAAAAATGAGTACAACGCTAAGGGTGTGGGAAAAATTAGTTGACTTAACTAGCCAAGTAATATGACTTAAATGGTCAAGTAATCGTAATACGGGTTTAACACAAGGGTGATCCTAATGCCTCTTATCATGTAGTAAATCCTACCACACGAATGTAGTCTCACTAGCGGTCTCGGGATGCATCACTAACGCAAGTTCTAGAATCTAAATGCTACCGGTACACTCATAAGCACCAATAATAAATGCTTTTCCTATCAAAACTAAAGGTGAACCTCACATTTTTGGGTGGAAAATTTTTCTGAATATACGGTTATGTGCTAGTCATACAACCTCCTATCCATGAGACGCTTGCTATGGCTAAAGTTTCACTCCTAAATGTTGTAAAAAATTTTAAATTTGGCGCTAAAATTGCACTAACAAGTATTTCTCATAGTTTTATTACTCATCTACTATCAAACAAAACAAACTCAAGCGAAAGTGCATATGTAAGGTATCATCTTTTTACCCTCCCCTTACACTTAAGATGAACATTGTCCCCAATGTTCAAGTAAAGAATGTAAAAGTTAAAAGTAAAGAGAATGAATTCAAATACTCCCCTGATTCGCTCGGTATGGATTTTAGGTTGGCCAGGTTAAATCTTCCTCCAAGAAAACGAACAATCAAAGCTTCCCTTCCAGAATATAAATCATCTTCTTGTCTCAAATAACCTGTAAATCCTGACAAAAGTAGACAAGGCAACCTCGCGTAAAATCGGCGGCATCCTATATAAGTTACTAAATCCTAGAAAACAAAGTAAGATATAATGCTTGTGGAATGAAGTTTGCAGATTTCCTGGAGATTATAAAACTTAATAATTCACAAAAACTTATAAGACTCCGTTAGAAAAACAAAACTGGTAAAATTTCCAGATTTTTGACTCCTGACGCCGTCAAGAGCAATTGCCTGACGCCGTCAGAATGAACCTGTAGAAATCTTTATGTTAAGTTTCCGGAAAATTTCTGGAAAAACTTTGTCCTACTTCCTGGAAAATCCTGCAAAACTACATTATGACTCAATACAAGCATTTGACTCTAACAATACGAATACACATGTTCATTAAATATTGTGGAGAATCATGATCGGTTTGTTTCTTAAAAAAAAAATATTTGGGGTTTCCCCTTACACTTATCTTTTGCAAAAATACCTTTAGGTTGAAGTTAAGACTAGGCTAAACAACATAATAAAGTATTTCACATTTTAATTGAGAAACATGATCAACCAACAATAAAAATAAAGCATGCATACGGAAGCAAATAACAATCAAACAATTAAAATCACACAAAACATGGGTTGCCTCCCAAGAAGCGCTTTTCTTTATTTACGAGTCTTGTAGCTAGACTCAAAGTCGTGGGTTATTACGTGATTCGGGTGAGTTCCTCATTGAGGACATCTTTGGGATCGAACTTAGGTTTCAACTCTCTATCGGTTTCCTTAGTATGGTACGACCTCTCGAACATCTCTCCATCCGGATCATATAAAGTCATTCTCATGTGCCATGATCCGTCTCCTTCTTTAGGTGGCTTGTCCCACCTCCATTCATACTTATCTCCATCTCTTTTCCATTTATTCAACTCTATATTAATAGGCATTACGCTTAAGAACTCAATCATTTTTCTAAAGACTAAGGGGTCCTCAAAGGGATCTAGCTCCTCATCTCTAGCTATGAGTTGTTCAACCGAATGTGTTCTCTCAACGAAATCCTTTTCTAGATAAAATGGGCATTGAGGTCCTATGAAGTTCCTTTCTATCCAAGGTCCATATCTAGATGGTCTCCTATTCATCTCTACCCAATGCGGTGTTGGTTCATCATCACAATCATAACTATGCTTCTTAACATTATACACCGACCAAGTATCGCCTTCACCTACCGCTATCTTAGATTCCTTGCAATCTATCATGGCACTAGCGGTTGCTAAAAATCCTCTTCCAACTAATAATGGGCATGTAGTGTCACTAACCATGTCTAGGACGTGAAAATCCGCTAATATAGTCAACTTTCCTACGTGAACAACTACATCCTTAATCATCCCAACCGGGTGAGCTATACTCCCATCCGCTAGCCCTATCAATACCTCCATTTCTTCTAACTTTCCTAGCTTAAGAGTGGTGAATAAGGATAAGGGAATCAAGTTGAGGCTTGACCCTAAATCGGCTAATGTGTCGAAAGCTTTGGATCTTCCTATCTTACAAGGCAAAACAAATATACCCGGGTCATCAAGCTTTTTAGGTAACTTGTTTTGAACGAAAGCGGTCCCATTTTTGCCTAGCTTACACTTCTCATATTTTTCTAGGAGGGCGCTATAGTATGGAGCACGCGCTAAGACATCAATGACGGGGCGTTCAATGTGAAGTTCTTTGAATTCATCGTCAAGGTCTTGCGTAAGAGGTGTTTCAACAATACTTTTGACCGGTTCTATAGTGGGAGTTTTAGTTGATTGGTCCTTTTGGGGAACTTGGTTTTGCTTGAAACACTTGCTCGTTGATTTGACCGAATAATATTGTGGACACAAAGCGGGTGACGAAACGGATGATATGGAATTAACGGTTAGTTTCGGATTCTTGATTGTGTCACTTGGGAGTGCTCCCATTTCTCGGTCATTGAGAACTTTCAACAATGTGTCAATTCTATTGGTCATCTCATTTTGATTTTGTTTGAAATCGGCTTCAAACTTAGCTATGCGGGCTTCTTGAGATGCCATGAACTTTGACATCAATCCTTCAAGATTGTTGGTACTACCATAGTTGTTAGAAGGATTGTTGTTGAAGGTACGGTTGGATGGTGGACCGTTTGATTGGTAACGATTAGGTGGGTTGGATGAATTTGGTTGATTTTGTTTCCACCTAAGGTTTGGGTGATTTTTCCATGAGGGGTTATATGAATCACCGTATGTGTTTGGCTCGGGCTTGAAAGTGTACCACTTATCTCCCGCTTCGTCGGTACGCGTGGATGCGTAGTCCGCAAAAGCTGTTCCGGGGAGTTCCACACAATCACGAGTGTCATGGGGACCACTACATACTTCGCATGAAGAAGTGATTTTGTTCACTTGGCTTGAATGCTTCGGAGCTTCGTAAGATTTCATGAGAAACTTGACTTGGTCCTCAAGTTCCATGATCCTACGGTCGGGAGTGCTTGAATTATTCGAAGGCAAAGATATTGCCTTGACCGTTTTGTTCAAATCACGGGGATCATTCCAACTTTCGTTGTCATAGAGAGCAAGATCTTCTATGAGTTCCCATGATTGTTCCGCACTAAGATCACGTAGCTTACCACCGGCCGATTGGTCAATGGTTCGCCTCGTGGGGATATCGATATGGTCATAAAAAATTTGGACTTGGAGCCACAAATCTATGCCATGATGAGGGACTTTTTGGAGTAAGTCCTTGAAACGAGTCCATGCTTCATAAAGAGATTCATTTTGACGTTGTTGGAACATCAAGATGTCATTCCTAAGTTTAGTAGTTCTCCCCGGTGGGAAAAATTGAGCAAGGAAACGAGTGGTGAGATCATCCCATGTGGTGATGGATCCCGCGGGTAAACGCTCAAGCCATTGACTAGCTTGATCCCGTAGAGAGAATTGGAATAGGCGTAAACGGGTAGTCTCTCTAGTTTCAACACCTAGGTCTATGGAATCTACGATTTTGAGGAAGTCCTTAAGGTGTTGGTTTGGATCTTCGGAACGAAGTCCATGGAATGCACATCCGCTTTGCACCAACCGGATGGTGTCGGATCGCAAGGGGGTCACATTGGCTCCGGTGAGCTCAATGGTGTTTCGGTAGCCTTGGTGGCTAGGTCGGGAATACTCTCCTAAGGTTCGGGGCCTAAGGGGTTCTAATGGTGGGTTTTGTTGTGGTGGGATGATGGGTTCAAAGATGTTACCACCTTCCATGATGTCGGATGGTAAAGAGTTACGAACAAAAGCACGAAGAAATAAGATAGACTAAAGAAGACCTAAAAATAAAAATAAAATCTTACTAGAAAGGAATCTAGCAAGTAGACCTAATAAAAAGAAATCCTAACCTAGACAATAACTATTCCCCGGGCTGCGGCGCCAAAAACTTGATGCGTGGGAATCGCACCTTGCTTTACCTCTCGAGGGATCTCGCGAGGCTTACAACCCCCACCAGGCAGTGTACCTGATCGTTGTAGTATAGTATAGTGACAAGTACCGGGGGATTGATCGTTCAGCTTAGGAATAGTGTCGCTAGGATTAGAAAGCCTAATTAATAGTTCTAGAGATGGAAGATGATTATTTTTGTGTTTTTATATTTTATGAAAGCAAGTAAAATCTCGGGTTTTGAAGGAGTGGGCGGAATTAGTTGCTAATCAACTAACCCAAAAACTACTTTATAACTAATTAACTAATGAAATTAAACTAATATTAAACTAAGGTTGTGAGCAGTGGTTGGAGAAATTGTGTTTACTTAGACTTCATTACTCCCTAGATATCTTTTACATGTTAATTACTTGTTACACTTGTATGAATGACGGGTTGTATTCCTTAATACCATTCGTGGAGTGGCATACATAACTCCCCAACTCTATGAGCTCTTATCTCCTCCTACACCATGACCCAGCACAACTATAGGGATTGTAAACAGTGGCTCATGCATTAAATACAACCAATAAAGACCTAGTACGCCTCGGTTCATGTTTCTTAAGACGTTCAAGCATGTTACCATTTGGAGATCTGCCAGTTTTCTTAAGCCTAACATATAATATCATTCATTCAAAACAAGAATAGACAAGTAATCAACACATAATCAACATCTAGGTTTCATTAGATCTAAGCAAACACAAAGGAAATTTAGCCTAGCATAGTAGAATTAAGATAAGAACAAAAGATAGACAACCAACACATAGACATATTGATTGAATTAAGAGTATACTTATCTCAATTACAATGCAAGGTCTCAAGGGTTTGGAACCCTTGAAAAACCTGTAAAAGAGGCACCAAAATCGTCTTTAGGGTTTCACCAAAACTTCTCTCTTTTTTAATGAAAAAAACTAGAAAACTATATATAGGAAAATCGTCCTGACGGCGTCAAGAGTAAAATCTGACGCCGTCAACTCGCCGCCATATACTTCCTCGGACGCCCTAGATCCAATCGTGACGGCCTATGTGACGCCGTCACCACCCTCGGTAAATTAATCTTGGTCATTTTGACGCCGTCATCTCTTCATCTGACGCCTTCACAACCTTCGGTAAAATATTCATCCTTTCTGACGCCGTCAAGAGTAAATTCTTGACGCCGTCACCTTGTAATTCCAGCTTGGATTTGGTACTTTGTTGTTTTCTTCACTTTATGCTCCAAAAACGTCCAAAATAGCCTCTTTTCCAGAATTCACTCTCCAAACACCTAAAATCACAAAAGGAACGATTTAGGGCAATATTTGATCAAATAAATTCGGATTCGGGCTTAAATGACCCCCTAAAAACGGATCATTTTTCGCCTCATCAGTACTAGGTTTTATTGGTTGTATTTAATGCATGAGTAAATTCTAATGATCCCATGTTAGGAGCTTCTTGCAGGCTCGACATAGGAGTGAAGTAGGCACTCATAGGATTGGGGAAGTAAGTACGCCACCCCATGAATGGTATTAAGGAATACAATCCGTCATCCACGCAACTATAACAAGTAATTAATGTGTAAAAGATATATAGGGAGTAGTGAAATCTAAGTAAACACATTTCTCCCATATATTGGTCACAACCTTAGTTTAGAATAGTTTTATTTTCATTTTTAGTATTTTATTTTAATTGCATATTTAGTATTGGGTTAGTTGACTAGCAACTAATTCCGCCCTAATCCTTCAAACCAGATATTTTTACTTGCTTTCCTAAAAATATAAAAAATACAAAAAGAATCATCCTTCATCTCTAGATCTAGTACTTAGGTTTTCTAATCCTAGCGACACTATTCCTAGCTGAACGATCAATCCCCCGGTACTTGTCATTATACTATACTACATCGATCAGGTACACTGCCTGGTGAGGATTGTAAGCTTCTCAAGATCCCTTGAGAGGTAAAGCCTGGTGCAATCCCTACGCTACCATGTTCTGCTGTGTTTTCCTAATAAACATGCATCACATACTTGTCCTGCATGATTTATCCTTGGTATTCCTTCTACTAGACCCTTCTTGTCATCTTGTTGATATCGTCAAAGTTCAGATGACCTAATCTAGCGTGCCATAACCATGCTTGGTTATCCACATTTGCTAAGAGACATATAGGTGCTTATATCTGCAGTCTAATACTGTATAGTCTATTCTTGGATCTTTCTACTTTCATCAACAACTTCCTATTCTTATCAGCTTGTTTCCATCCATGATGATCTTACAACCTATCTCAGTAAGTTGTCCTAGACTAAGTATGTTGCTCTTGAGGTTTGGTATGTAGTAAACATCTGAAACTATATTTTGTTCCTTGTTTCTACATCCTAGTAATATAGAACCTCTACCCTTTATCTCTACGTACGATCCATCTCCAAAACGAACGCGTCCAGTGATACTTTCATTAATATCCTTAAAATGACTCTTGGCTCCCGTCATATGGTTGCTTGCTCCATTATCTAAATACCATATGCTAGTGTCTGTTGTAGCATATTTTTCGGGTTGTATTTGTCCTTCATTTTACAATACTTCTTCGTGTGTAGTCATTAACAGTGATGGTTCATCGTCTTCTAAGATAAGGTTTGATTGTTCCTGAGTTGTTGGTTTACTTCTACATTCTCTCTTAAAGTGTCCATGTCTCCCGCAATTGAAACAATTCACTTTCTTCTTATTCGACTCACCTTTATACTTATTGGTCTTATCTTTGTGAGTTGAATTTTCTCCATTCGAGTTATCTCTATTTCCTTTATTTTGCCAGTTTTCTCGTGAGTAGTTTGATCTACCCTCTTGTTAAATAGTTTCTTATTTCTAGAGTGTTCGCCTTGTGCGAATAATAAGTTATCCTGGCTTTCTGCTTGTCCTCCCTTTCGGAGTTTTATCCTTTCCTCGAATGCCTTAAGTTTTCCAGTGATCTCATCTAAGGTGATATCATCTAGACCACTTGTCTGTTCTATGGATGATACTATCTGAATGAATCTATCTGGTGTGGAGTCTAATAGTTTTCGTACTAAAAGGGATTCATCTAAGGTTTTTCCTAATTCTTTAGCCTTCGTGGCGTAACCATTTAGTTTGTTCGTAAATGCATCCACCGTTTCATCCTCCTTCATTTGAAGAGTATGAAATCCAATCATCAGAGATTGTAATCGTGCCTGTTGCACTCTCTCTTCTCCAACGTGTCTCTTTCTTAATGATTCCCATAATTCTCTTGCAGTTTTACAACTTGCTACTTGTAATATCACATCTTCAGTAACCGCTTGATATAGGAGGGCAATAGTTGCCTTATCCTTCTTATCATCTACTTGGGTGTTCTCCTTAGGTTCTATAGTCTCCCATAAACTATGTGCCTCTAATATAACCTTAATTTGTATAGCCCAAACAGTGTAGTTTGTGGTTTTGAGTTTAAGGCATTGATATTGTGTAATGGGTGTAATGGGTTTTACTAAAGTGTTATTGATATTGGTGTCATCATCTCCACCAGACATCTTAGATGTGTTTACGATCTTCACCTTCTAAATCGTATGGGAAATCTAACCAGTATGGTATATCCTACTACTACGGGAACAGAAATAGTTATCTGGGAATCCTAGTAACAAGGGATCAATATATAGTTCTCGGAATTTCCTAATAGTATGAAAGTAAATATCTATACTATTAACGTATAATTGAAATCCAAATGATGAGTTTATGACCTCGTTTTTGTTCCGACTTGTGTATTGGTAACTAGAGTTTTACCAACCACGTTTCCTTTCTTTCCTCGTCTCCTTCTAATACCACACTTCACGTTATTCTTTTGTTCGTCTCGACTTGGTTCCAATTCGTGCCCTAGACCCTTGTTATGTCTTAACTTTCTTTCTCCAAATCCACCCTTAGTGTTTTTTGGCCACGTACAAACTATGTTTTTCGTTGTTTTCCTGCTCCAAGTCCCTCGCAACAAAATAATCTCGGTATTATATTTACCGAAAGAAATTAATTTGCTTTTCTCCTTAATACCCCGCGGTATTAATCAACGTCTAAACAAAATGGTTTTTGTTTGTCGTTCACTGCTGTTGCTTGTCTCCTACGTTACGTTATTTTACAATACTTCCTCGTTCTTTTCTTTCGTCCACACCATATCTCAACAACCCTCAATACCTTTCGGTATTCCTTTTGCAGCGAGTGATCAAGACGCCTTCTTCTTCAATATTTTTTGTTGTTCTTGTATTGTCAACGTTCCTAAACAATCCTTGAATTGTTTGTAACCGGTATACCTTTCAAAATCTGCCCAAGCAACGCCTTTATCAAGTTTTCTGCGCTTCTTCTTTTCCTTGTGTATGTCGGTAAATACACAATCTTTTCGACGTCTTTCTACCTTCCCTTGTTGCGTTGTTATAAACCAACAAGTACGTTCTTGTTGTCGTGTGCAAGACACTAACAAGAAATCTTCTAAACAATTGTTTCTCCTTTTTTTCTGGTTTTGTTGCCGCGTACGAATGATCACAACAAAACAGGAACCACTTCGTTTGGTGTCCTTCTTGTTTGCTGATTCATCGTTCAACAAATTGTTAAGAAAAATAATATCCCCCTCCGAATCAAAGTAAGAATCGTCAATCTCAGAAAACGGAATCGTATCAATAGCAAGGAATCCATCGACCTCTTCCCAAAAAGAATCATGTTCCTCAACCGGAGGAAATGATGGGGAAGAGTCGGAGACGAACGTTTTCACAAAATTATCAAATGAATAATCACAAACATCAACGCTTTTAACGGAATACTTCTTTGATTTCGAAGCATCGGCTTTAAAAATCATTATATCATCATCATGTCATAAAGTTAGAGTATCCTCAAAATGATCGACTAGGGCTTTTGCGGTTCGTAAAAACGGTCTCCCTAGTATAAGAGGAACTCTCGGATCGGCCTCAAAATTCACAACAACAAAGTCGGCTGGGAAAGTGCACGAATTAACTTGAACAAATACATCTTCAGCAATTCCAACTGGATGAGTGATCGATCGATTAACAAGCTCCAAAGTCATTCTCGTCGGTTTAAGAGCCCCCATTCCAAGTTGTTCGTAGATCGATAATGGCATGAGGTTAATACTCGCACCCGAATCGGCCAGGGCGTTGCAAACGTCTTGATCTTTTAATGAACACGGAATGAGAAACTTTCCCGAGTCACCAAGCTTTTCGGGAAGCTTCTTGAGAAGAATCGCGGAACATTGAGCATTTATCGGCGTTTCGGCTAATTCGAGCAATTTCTCTTTATTACTTATGAGGTTTTTGAACGTTGAAGCAAATTTCGGCATGTACACGAGAGCATCCATAAAACTTATATCAAAGTGCAATTTTTGAAAAATATCCAGAAATTTTTCCATTTGTTTTTTAGACTTTGCACGGAGCTCTTCATCGTTAAATCGTGACGGATATGGCAATTTAGACTTGTATTTCACATTATTCTCAAAAACAACTTTTTCTTTATCTTTTGACTTTTGGACAACTGGAGGTTGGACGTTTTCAGCTCCTACATTATTAATAGGAGGAACCGGGTCCTTTGTCGCCTCGGTCTCACAGTCTACTACCTTAGGCGGAGACGAAGAAGAAGAGGTAGTAGGAGCTGTGGGTTCATATAAAACACCACTACGTGTCGTAATCGCCTTGATTTCGCCCCTCGGGTTAGCGATCGTGTTGCTTGGAAGAGTACCCGAACCCGAGGGTCGATCATTTAAAAACTTTTTCAATTCAGCCATTTGATTAATAAACATTTTATTCATTTCCTCTTGACTTTTCATAAATTGCTTAAGTAATTCATCCGAAGACGACTGATTCACAAATGGATTTTGAAAATTTTGACCACGATAGTTGTTATTGAAACCTTGATTCTGAAAATTTTGATTTCCATGATTAAAATTAGCATTATGATTTCCTTGAAAATTCCCTTGATTCGGGCCTTGATTATAATTTCCCCGATTTTGATTTTGAAAACCATGATTTTCATTGTTCATCCGATTTTGATTAGCATTGTGATTAAATTGATGATTTCGGTTTTGCATATTTTGATTAACTTGATTGACTTGATTAACTTGAGTCGGTTGATTGAAACCGGGTGGTCCAACATAATGGTTCGAACGGTAGCTAAGAAGATTTCGGTCACCCTGTGGTTGGTATCCGTTACCGCCCATATTGTAGGTTCCCGAAGTAGCATACACATTCTCGTGAGTGAAGCCACCGGTGGCTGGGCACTCAAAATACGAATGAGGACCACCACAAGTCTCACAAACATTGTTGACCATATTAACTTGATGGTTTTTTACTTGATTTTGATTCTGAGACGTTTGGTGCATTCGTAAAACAGCAGTTGACAAATCATCGAGTTTCTTAGTAATTGCGGCTATTTCAGAATTAGACGTAGAAGAATTGTGAGCAACGGTTGTTCTTGACTCATTCCTCTCGGCAGAGGAATCCCAGTAATTGTAATGAGCAGTCATGTTCTCAATAAGTTCGTAGCAATCTTCAGGACGTCGTTTCATAAAAGTTCCACCAGCAGCTGCATTGATCGTGTCCCGATGTCGCAAAGTCAAACCATTGTAAAACGTATCAATTATCGTAACAAGAAGCATGTTATGGTTTGGACACCGATCAATAGCAAGCTTATAGCGTTCCCAAGCTTCGAATAAAGATTCGTCGGGAAGCTGACGGAAATTGCTAATATCGTTTCGAAGTTTCGTCACCATCGATGGTGGAAAATATTTCGCCAAGAACTTCGATACCATTTCTTCGAAGGTATGAATCGAGTTCTTGGGAAGACGATCAAACCAAGCGGTGGCATGATGTGTAAGAGAATAGGGGAAAAGAGAAAGACGAAGGGCGTCATCGGAGACCCCATGTTGTTTCATACTTTGGGTGACGGTTAAAAATTTGTCGAGATGCTTGTTAGCATCGTCACCCGGTAATCCGTGAAATTGGCATGAATTCTGGACTTGTTGAATCATATGGTGCTTAAGTCCAAAATCCGTAGCCTCAATATTGAGAGGGGCAATCGGACCGCCTCTACCGTGCATTGTCGGTTGACACAGCTCCTCCATCGTTCGGAGATCGGGAGCTGGTGCATTTTGAACAACACCCACCGGAGGGTGTTGATTGTTGTGGTTATTTTGTTCCATTTCCGTAATGTTAGGGAAACGAACTTTGTATGTGTGACGTATCAAACTCTCGGGGTTCGATAATGGAGAAATAAGACGTTTAGAAGATGAACGGGTGTTCATACACCACAAAAACTCAAATTTTGAAAAATAAAAGGAAAATCAAATTTGAAAAGGAAAATCTTTTTGTAATTTTATTTTTATAAAATTCAAAAACTTAAACTTTTGTTTTTTTCTTTTTCAAATGTTACGTTAATCGTAAACCGTTTCCCTTAATCTACTCGCGACGGAACGGGAGAGAAGAATGGATCTCACTTTAGCTTGCAATTTAATGTCAAAGCTTCCGTATTTTCCGCTTATTCGGTTGTAGAATTAAAGTAATCCGTCTAGCAACTAATTTCACGCGTAGTTATATTGAGAAGCTTATTTGGTTTACAACGCCCTTCCTTTCGGTCGAGTCGAGGCTGTAACTTTATTATTTTTTTGGTGTTTTTGAAAACACTTTAGGAAAAGTGTTTTTGATTTTTCAATTTTTTTTGGTTTTTACAGAAAATATATACAAGGAAGGTTTTCAAAACACAATTTCGAAAAACGAAAACGAAAAATTCACTTCAACCTTCCCCGGCAGCGGCGCCAAAAATTTGATATAGTCGTTTTGTTCCATTTCCGTAATGTTAGGGAAACGAACTTTGTGTGTGTGACGTATCAAACTCTCGGGGTTCGATAATGGAGAAATAAGACGTTTAGAAGATGAACGGGTGTTCATACACCACAAAAACTCAAATTTTGAAAAATAAAAGGAAAATCAAATTTGAAAAGGAAAATCTTTTTGTAATTTTATTTTTATAAAATTCAAAAACTTAAAAATTGATTTGTGAAAAACACAATATCAATATTATAGTATAGATATAAGCTCAAGAGATCCGCAAAGAAATACGGATAACCCGAGGTCGTAGTCCGTGTGAAGGATGAATGGAATTTCGAATTCCCGATTCGTGAAACATGTCGTGAAAGTGGTAAAAAGTGATTTGAATGAGATTACACTAATGAAATAGTAAATGAAGCACAAATAACCAATTAAGCACGTAATTCAACTAAACAAATTTAAAACGTAACGTAGAATCGAAAACCGTAAGCTAAAACGCAAAATAAACGTAACCGTACGAAATAAAACGCGACTTTTAAGCTATGCTACTCCTACGGACTTGAAAATAATTTTCAAAAATTAAAAATGATGAAAGAAAATTTTGAGAAAAAGAAAAATATTTTTTTGACTTTTTATTTATTTTTTATGAATTAAAAACTAATTAATTAATTAAAAATTAAAAGAAAATGCAAATAAATTGAGAAAAATACAAAATAAATTTCTAAAATTCTAAAATAACTAAACATAATTTTCTAATATTTTTTTGGATTTTTCTGGGGTTTTTCTGATTTATTTTTATTTTTCAGTAATTAAAAAGTAATTAAAAATGATTAAAATGAGAATTAATTTTAAAAAATAGTAAATGAGCTCAGAAAAATATGAAAATTTCAGGAAAAATCTAAAATATTAATTTAAAGTAAAGAAAAATGAAATCCACTGAAATCAGACCCAATTAAGCAGTTTTGTCCAAATAAGCACTTTGAAATAAGCACTTATTCAATAAGCAGTTACACGAAAAGCAAACAGAAGCTCAGAAACAGTTCTACCAACTTATAAATGCTCAAATCTATTTAAATCAGCAAGCAAAGAACTCAGGATAAGCACAATAAGCAGTTGAACAAATGTCACCTAAAAGCAGATTTCAGTCCAACTAGAAAGCCAAAATAAGCAGTCTGAATAAGCTGTTTTTGGAAAATCAAAGATGGGTTCCTAAAGTCAGCTAGCTTGACTAACTATTGCCCCAAATATCTAACAATTATCTCAAATGAGCAACTAGAAAAGGCCTAATGAACTTGGGTGTAACAAGCTGAAATTAGTGGTACAGGGCAGTGAAAAACTCAAATAGGCAACTTTGGACTTAATTTCAGATAAGCAAATGAGTAGCAAACTGTAATTTCCTTTTTGATTATGACTTGCAAGCTGCTAAACTTCTAAAATCAGCAAACCAAACTTATTTCCAACCGATATTGAATCCTACAAGTGTGCACAAAAATTTAACCAAATTTTGAATACTCAACTTTTTGACTTTTTGATTTCAAAGATGATTTGACTAAATTGACTTGTAAATGCTTAAATCTTACTGAGCATGTTATATTAACCTAATTTCTACGTGAAATAAGCTATACTTATAACTAATATCGCTACTATATTGATTCTGCAACCTACAATACTAACTGTTATGCCGAAAATGATGAACAAGGATGTTTTGACTTTTAAGTAGTTACTAACTAAAGTTATGCTAGATTATACCTAAGTGTAACCTAAGTAATGTATTTAGACTGAATGTAACCTCTGAAACACAACCTATCCCAGCCGACTGCTCAGAACCAAACACCCTCTAAAGTATCTGTTTCTCCTGAATTCTACTCAAATCAGATCCACAACCATCCAAGTTCAAACTTAAGTAATAATCTGAAATCCAACAAAGCTCAAATGATACTAAATCACAAATCTCAGATTTAAAACTCAAGCAGAAATCATACAACACAGACCTAAACTATTGACAGATAAAATCCAAGAAGCACAATGAAACAGTAAATTTTCTAAACTACGCAAACTACTTGTATTAGTATCAAACCAACTAGAATAAACTGAAAATGAACAATAACCAATAGATTAAACAGATCTATTCTAGAAATATAAATGGTGCAAAATTGAGCTAGAAAAAATAAAACGAGACTTACTACTACCTCTCAGCCAAACAGAGAGGCAATCCCACACAGCCTGTCTCTAAGACAGGCCAAAAGCTCCTATTGGCTGCCTTTTAACTCCAAATAAGCTGTTGCTTATTGCAATAAGCTGCTACAGTTGACCTTGGTTGACTTTTGATTAATTGAAAAATTTTAATGAAACAGTAATTATGTGCTTATATAAGCTAATAAAAACAAACAACAATTATATAAAATTTGATAAAAACTAATATGAATATATATATATATATATATATATATATATATATATATATATATATATATATTTTTTTTTTTTTTTTTCTGATCTGATGAACAAAGGCTGAATTGGAAAATAACTTGACTAATTTTAATTCAAAGCTTAAAAAAAAACAGATTATAACAAGCAATAATAAGAGTAAAAGACAATAAGATGAAATAAACTAGAATTCTATTAATCAAATTGAAATCAGTACAATACGTTTTTAAAAGGAAATTACAATGAACAACTTAAAATCAGAAAGCTAAAACAATTTTAAAAACCTACACATCTCTAATGAAGGAGGGGGGTATATATAGGAGCTGAGGGGAGCTTGGGAGATGCTTCTGGATTGCCAGGTCACTGATCCTCGCCACTTTTGTGCTTTCTCTTAGTCCATATCCACCATTAGATCACACTTGATCCCCAAGTTTCATTTTGAGCCCTTGGATTGATTGAGTGATTGAGACTAATCCTTCGTGTGTCTCCTGATAGGCCCACGTGTCATTCTCTGCCATCCCTGACGTAGCTGTCAGCTTCTAGAAACTTTAAATCATTGGGTAATTATTGTTTCATGGGGTAATTGGGAGATGGTAAAATTAGGGTTTATGGTACAGTATTTTTTCTGGGTAACTGGGTGAATTTGGGGGAAACAAAGGGCGGGGTGTTTTTGGGGGTATTTATTTATTTTATTTGGGCGTTGACCGGTTTGGTCTTGGGCATTGACCGGGGTAGGGTAGTGGACTGGGTAAGATGGGAAGTAATAGGCTGGGTGGTGGGCTTGTTATTGTTTTGGGCTATGGATAATTGTAGATCCGGTTTGTTATTTAGGTTTAGGACTAGTAATTTCAAACAAGGACCAATGTTGTAAATTTACAAATCATAGGGACTGAAACTGTAATTCTCCAAATGTTACTTCCAAGGGTATATCTTGCCATTCTAAGATTTATGTAGGACCAATTTGTCTTTTCTCCGAATAATTCTTCAAGGGACCATTTGTGTAATTCTCTGAAACTGCGGGGACTAAATTTGCCAAATTCTCAAACTTTGACCAGGGACCAAATATGTAACTTTGACGAATATCTGAGGTTGAATTTGACTTTTTAAGCTTGGACTTTGACCATTTGACTTCCCCGGCTCAGGCTTTTGACACTTTCCATTCTCGTGCTCGTTTTTGTCGGTTTTCCTTTGTTTTTGTCCATTTTTCTCATATCCGTACCTGCACATACACAAATACAAAAACATGCATTCTCTTGGCATTTTTGGTTAATATTTGGTGTATTTGGTCTGATTTAAGGCCTAAAAAGGATGAGTGAATAAGCACTCATCATTTGCAAAATACGACACAAAGAAAGTTGTATATGACTTTCTTACGTACCTAAGTTATCTAGGCAACCCCTTCTATCGTTAACAAGGTTCAAGAGTGTTGCGTTTTGTTCCTGAAAAATTTCAGCGTGGGTTTTGTTTCTGTTTTTTTTTTCTGGTTTCTGTGTCTCGTTACCAAGTTTCTGTTTGATGGTTTGGTGTTTGATGGTGTAACGAGAGTCGGTACAAACAAGGCTCTTGATGCCAAATGTTGTCCCAATATGTTCGGATCTTTGTGGGAGTCAAATATGATTTGTAAACAATGAATTAAACTAGATAACTTATATTATTTGTCCAACTAAAATAACGTTACATGGTATCAAGTATTTATAGGTTTCAATCGGTACCATTGAACCGATGCGACCTTTCACAAATTCCTACAGGTTTCTAACAATAATAACTAACTAGCGGTTGTAATCTTTAGTTTCTACAAGTTTGGTCCTTCAGGTTTCCTTCAAAGTAGCATCGAGATTATTCTTGGTTCACAACATTGATATATATGACACCTGTGTATATAATGGGGTGATCGATCATAATCTGTTTGTTCAGTTTCAGAACAGAAAAAACTTACATAAACATATCGATTGTGGATAGCTTCAAGTCTTAAACCCGTAACGTATAGCCTGTTGAACGGATGATAAGGCCGGGTCGATCTACTTGCATTTGAAGAAGAATATATCTTTGAGTAGTTCTAAAGTGATATGATCTATATTTGTAAATGCTCTTTGATCTTTGGTAAACATGTTTTCTGTCTTTTGTAGAAAAACTCAACAGCTAGACATGTAAGTTGAAAATTTTGGTCTAGATAGGCATGTATGGCTTCCTTACTAATTTAGGAAAGAAAGTGAAAAAACAGGGACATGGTAAATGAAATGATAGTACATTTCTACTTATGGTAAGGTAGAGCTATATATATGTGCAGCATGATTACAAAAATAGAAAGGCGTATATATCTTTTAAATTTGATTTATTTTAACATTCTCCAAGTAGTATTGCGCAACTGATATGATTATTTATGTTTCATACTATCACATCTAAATTTGAAGGACTTTTCTTGTTGACAGTAGAACTATTGCAATGGCAATAAAAACAAATGGTTTACAATGCAGTTCCAGAGTCGATAATTCCAGTGTAAGATATTAACTTTTACATTAATTAGTGTTGTTGGCTTTCATAAACACAACACGCAAGATCAACTCACTTACTCACATACATTTTACTAGTAAAAGTCTAATTATTTTTGATGTTTGTATATGAAGGCGTCGGATGAATGGCCCGGGTTCCCCATTGGATTAAAATTTGACCCATCGGACGTCGAGCTGCTAGAACATCTAACAGCGAAATGTGGAGTAGGAAATGAAGAACCACACACACACACACACACACACACACACACACACACACACACACACACATATATATATATATATATATATATATATATATATATATATATATATATATATATATATATATATATATATCGACGTTTTCATCCTAACTATTGATGTTGATGAGGGAATATGCTACACGCATCCCGAAAATCTTCCCGGTTAGCATAGCTCTCTAAATTAATACTTTTTAGCATATTTCTATAATTTCATTTCGCACTTCATCAAAAAACTAAGTAGCATTGTGATTTTATAGGCGCGAGAAAAGATGGAAATAGTTTCCATCTCTTTTACAAGACCAAAAACGCATATGTTAGCTGTCAACGAAAGCGTAGGCAGATCTACCATGGAACTAGCTCAGCAAATAATGTCTATAGGTGGCACAAGACTGGTAGGACGACTCCTATCATCAATAAAGAAGCTCCATTATTATCAGGTTACAAGAAAATCTTTGTCCTGTATGAGACTATCGCTGGGGTTTTCGTACGTCGTAAACTAGATTGGGTCGTGCATGAATATCATTTGGGGAGCGTGGAATGTGAGAAGGAAGGAGAACTTGTCGTTTCAAATTTTCACAGGCTGACAAGTCTCGAAACTCTAATACAAGCCGAAGCACCGACTGATGATAATGTAAATCTAAATGATGCAGTAGAAGCCGCTGCTTCAGCTGCCATATACCCAACTTTTGAAACAACAGACCTTGCGGTAATAAGCCTAGCTATCCTCATAACTATATCACTTGAAACTTAAAAAACAACATGAACAAAATACGCTGAGCTATATTATTTATGTTTCTACTGATGAAACTTTTTAATTATTATGCAGGAATTGGATCTTGTAAATGATGGTAGTTTTTATGAGTTGTTACACATGTTAGAGAATGGACCTTTATGACAACCATACATGTGGAAGAATAATGAGACCAGTGAGACAATATTCAATTTTGGCTTGTGTGATTTATGGTCTTTTTCTAGGTTCTGTATATATAGAAAGTGCCATAAAGATTGGTTATGGGACACTACATGAACAAACGTTATGGATTTTAACTTAACTGGGACTGGGACTGTTTTTGTTAGTAAGAATGTATATATATATATATATATATATATATATATATATATATATATATATATATATATATATATATATATATATATATATATATATATATATATATATATAGAGAGAGAGAGAGAGAGAGAGAGGCTTTATTTTCAGAACCCTGTTAAGTGCAGGAACTGCGAGAACTCCTCTAGACCAATCATATTTTTTTAAATATTAAATATTTTTATTTAATCTAAAAGGTATAATAGTAAAAGACAATTTTTATTTATTTGTGATTTTTTTTATTAAATTCGTTTTTTAAAATCCCATAATTTTAGAAACTTTTTTTTTTTTTTTTTTTTTTTTTTTTTTTTTTTTTTCAGCATGCATTATTTGAAAAAAGACTAGGTCCTGTATGTTTTATAAATAATGTCAATTTACATATGTTTTTAGTATTTAACTTTTTACACTTTTTTATTAAGCTACAAATACTTTTGCCTAGCCATTATTTTCTTTGAAAGTTTAAAACACAAATCAAGGAACATAGACCTTTATATAAGAACAAACAAGATTGATATAATTATATGTTACATTTCAGTTAATTACAAGTACAAAAAACACATATACAATAATCACATCTCTTAAAAAATCGCAAATTATCTTCATGTACATATGTGTTCATCAACTTCTAGGTCTTCAATGATGATCATCTTCATCAATCTTAAAAAAGCATACACAAAAACAATTAAACTACAAAAGTAGGAAACAAAAATTAATCACAACAAATAAGATAACACATATGCACAATCTAAAAAGATAACACATATGCACAATCTAAAACGCATAGGCACAATTTATAACAAAATAGCCATGTTCAATGTAAAAACAAGTATGTTCAATGAATAACAAGTATGTTCAATGAAAACCAAAATGTGTACTTAAAAACAAGTATGTTCAAATAAGTATGTTCACCGAAAAAACAAGTATGTTCAAACACGAATTCCACGTTTAATCTAGACATGTATTATCTACACATGAAAAACAGCCATGTTCAATGTAAAAAACAAGTATGTTCATGTAACACCCCCAAATTTAAGTTTGTCGCAGCGAAAAAATAATTTGGGTGTTACGGGGAGGATCGAAGTTATCATCTCATAAAATGACTTAAAAGAAACGTTTTGAAAGTTATTTGTCATTTAAATAATATTTTTGATAAAAATATAAACCATTTGATTTAAAATCTTATTAAAAGATATAAAGGCTTGTAAAAATGACAAATTTGATTTTTACACCATTTTAATTTATCTAGTAGTAAATGCTCACTCCGTGTCTTGTCCTGCTCCGTTGGATTACCTGAGATACACATGCTAAAAGTGTCAACACAAAGGTTGGTGAGTTCATAGAGTTTTATGGAAAGCCCTTTATTTTATTTGATTTCAGGAATATTTGGTATTGATAAAATACAAACAGTAATGAAACAAATATTGAGTATATTGACTATAATCACAAATAAATCATATAAGTATTCAATCACATTCAAATAAGGAATCAATAATCCTAACATGAGCTGGAAACTCATGATGCTAATTTAATCAGATATACAATTCAAGTATGGTCAAATTCCTATACAGCTGTATCTAAATATATGTTGAAAACATACATTTCCTTTATAGATATTGCCCCAAGCCTCATGACACACAAGCTTAACCAAAAGAGGTGTTTTATCAAATCAATGATAAATTTTGCCCTATAATAATAGGTGATTTGCCAATTCCTATTTGTCTACAAATATAGTGTATCACGACTAATACGACTAACCATTTGCAAATGGCATTCCGTCAAGTATTAGTGGGACAGGAGGTCAGTCCTTAACAGGTTTCGAATCTGTTCACTATATTCGCGCCCACTTTACATGTGATTAATGGATCATGATTGAGGGACTTTATGGCGATAAGGTAACTTAGGCAATATCAAGGTAATAATGGGATCATTCAGAATAACATCATGTAATCAAGTATCATTCCACAGTAATCAGTTTGGGAATATTATCGTTTGAGTATCAGTAATTCAGTTTAAGTATTTCGCCAGTAACACATGTATATCACATACCACAATAATCGAATTGGAAACATTATCATATGAGTGTCAGTATTTCAGTCAAGTAATTCATCAGTAAAATATATATATCACATACCACAATAATCAAATTGGAAGCATTATCATATGAGTATAAGTATTTCAATTAAGTATTTTGTCAAGTATCGTATATATCACAATCTTAAATTAAAAACCATATTAATTTAATATCAATTAGGAAATTGATTTGAATAATGTATTTTATTCATATACTTATCAATTTATCAAAGTATATGTAAGCATGTATCTCCCCCAATGAGTTTAAAACAATTATTGGAAATGGGGCTATGACTCACCTGGATTGATACGGGAAAGATGAAAAGTAAAGTAGGATGAGATTTATGGGAACGATTATGGAAACGTCTTTGATACGGAACCTGATAAATAAATTTATCTGAGAATATAACCAAATACTATTTGGTAAATACGAACGAATAACGAATAATTATTATTCGTTATGACGAATAGATGATGTGCAGTGTAATTATTATGTCATGCATGATATGATAAAATACTTTATTTAAAATATCATCGTAGTTTTACCTTTTTAATCGTAAGTACAAATATTAACTTTTGAAATATCGTTATATATATTATTAATCGTAAAAGTAAATAATATATAAATATAACGTAATAAAAATGCATATGACGTGATGGTTGCCGTAAAATAGAAAATAAAATAAGAATGTCAAATAGATTATGTTTAGTCCTTGTCCTTTTCCAATTTTTACACTTTTTATACTAACGGCGTTAGCGTTACACTGTTAGTCCTTTTCGTATCTAATTTATAATTATAGTCCACTACTTGTCCAAAATTACAATCCAAGCTTGAAACATCATATAATATCAATTTTTATCCTAAACTTTCTGTTTTGACAGTTATAGTCCTTTCTTTCCAATATTTACACTTTTAGTCCCTCTAGGTGTCGTCGCGTTACATTTTTAGTCCAAAATTACAAAAATGATTATAAAAATTTTATAAAAATTTTCGTAGCTTATTTTATTAATTCCAAGCTTATTTCAACAGCTTATTTGATTAAAATCTTATTTTTCTAGCTTATGGGCCTTAACGAGCGAACTACAAAACCCATTTAAAAATTTAGAGGCGAGGGCATGTAAAATGTTTTGGGCCTGAACTTGGGCCACTTTTGTGATTCTAAAAATATTTCATATGGGCCCAGTGGGCTTACAGTTCTTAATTTCTTGTTGGGCCTTGATTTAGCCCACTCGACAAAAATTAGTTTTATTAACTAATTTTTGAACTTGAAAACCTTATGTTTGCCGATTCAAAATAGATTGATTTGGGTGTCGAAACGTGAGTATTTTTGCAAGTTGTGTAAATGAAATTAATAGTTTTCTAGGTGGTCTATTAGGTCGAGTAAAAATATTGGGTGCTTGTTAAGTAATATTTCATTTTATACGTGTGTTTCTTGGGTCACATGGAACGTTTTTATTTATGAAATTGTTGTAAATATTTCTAAGTGTTTTGGTAAAATCTCATACGATGGACATGGTTCAAAAATGGATTCGTGTAATACATGTAACATGAAACCAACGTGAACTTTGTGTGCTACGTGACTCCTAGGCCTTCCAAGATAGAGGCTAGTCACGTTTGTGTTGCTAAAAATATATACGTACGTAAAATATATATATGAAATTATATACGATCGATACTAATTATCACAAGGATGCATGTAAACTTTTAACGTGTGAAATGGATTCAAGTGAGTTGTAAAAGACTTACTACACCTCTAGGGTGGTGGAGAGTCGAGTAGGAACAAATGAAACACAAGAAAATCTTGTCTAATCGTATAACCCAAACGTTATACTTATATATTAAACCCGATATCACTTTTCTTGCTTCCCAACCATATAGCAATCGACCTCTTGTTTTTAGAAATAGTTTTTAAGAAGAAAGAATGTTGTGAAAGTGTTTGAGAATGAAGAGAAACAAGTGCATGCATGGAACGTATATATGTACCAATTGAATGAATCGTATGGTGCAAAATTCACTCAAGGAAACACATGAACTATGCAATGTCAGTAATATTTAGCTTCTAGGACAAAATATATTGTTATAATATGGGATGTGAGAGCTAGAATTGAGGGGATTGTCTTGGTGATTCACATATACATGTCGACATCAATTTAATACATACACGATTTGCTAAATCTTGTACTACTCGATTATAGCTGATCACGGATGATATTTGAACATGAAATCAACTTAGAAATATTATTAGGAACACGTAGGAACAAACGAAAATCAAAACGGTTAAGATTTGAATAATATATGAATCGATTGATTTGATTTTTGTTCGATCACTTTGCCACTTAAAAACGTATCAAACGTCGTCCAATAATCTTGAGATTTGACACACTGATAGTTGGCTAGGTGGTGAACGAGATGGTGCAAAAATATATAGGTGTCGTGTGTAAAAATTTGGCATACGCGAGGTGATTTGAAGCATGGTTGATCGATTTATATGAAATATTAAAAGTGTAAATGGGTTTTGTGTTTGGGCCGGTTGGGCTTAGGAAAGAACAAGGCCCGTTTGGTTTTGTGATTAGTGTTATTAATTAAGATTAGTGAATTATTAATATATTTTTTAATTGTGTCGAGAACTTGTTTTGTAGTTTGACGAATTTTGAAATATCGTAATCGTGACCATTTTAATATACTAAGAAAATTTTAAATTTTCCCGTAAAAATGGTGATTACAATAATGACAGAGATTATTTATTTAATTAACCGAAGTTAATTATACGAATTTTCACGAGGTTTTACAGTTCACTCAAAAACGAGTATGCTCATAAAAAATAAGTATGTTCAAACCATCCTTGAACCGATCAATTAATAACAAGAAGTAACAAACAGATTCATTGATCTGTTCAACATCAATCATCACAATTTATTCAAACACCAAGCGACAAACAATTAAACGCAATCCCACATGTTTGACCAAATAATTTCAAATAGCAAGTGACAAACAACCATTGAATAAACCATATCAGAAAAAAATCAGCCCCATAACCGATTAAAATAATCCCACTTGCTGTCCAAATATTTACTTCTATGAAACCAGTAAGCAACAAATTGGATAATAACTCACCGACCCACCAATTAATTAATCCATTGACCACAGATCATGCGACCAATAAATATGCCAATCAATTAAATAATCCATATCCGACAAGAATGAGTACGAGGTATAATGAATTAGCATGTTATTGTATCAGATCATAACGAATCGATAAAAAATAAAACCGATTATACCTCAACCATTCACCGGATCTGCTTCTGTACGATAGCATCTGCTCCAAAAATTCTCCTCATCTCTCTTATGCTTTAAAAATTAGTTTCGACGAGTTTGTGAAGAAAAAAGAGGGCGGCTCTCAGATCTGGGAAATGGGAACGGTGGCAGTTTCTTCATTTGATTACCCGCTTTTTTTTAACAAGAACTAGTTGATGATGATTGAGGCGAATGGTAGCAGATAAGAGAGAAGGGGGCTGCTAGGGTTTCATTGTAAGAGAGAGAGGCAGTTATGTGAGAAGGAGAGACGGTTTTAATCATGCCCTTAATTTAGGATGGTTTTCAAAATTGTTTGACCTAAAATTCCTATATTGCCCTTCGAGACAAAAAGGAAAATATTTGTACTTTTAATTAACTACATTAATGGCACAATCAATTATAGCCATTGATCAAACTCATCTAACGGTGTAAAGCGAGTTCTCGCACTTACCAGAGTTCTGAAAATAAAGATACACTATATGTATATATATATATCTCTATATTATATATAACAGGAGGCGTTACACGTAGATAATTCAAGAAAACGCCACCTCATTGCCCAGTAATTATTATTAGCAGCCATGTCATTACAATTTGTCCACCTAAGCAATTTTTACGCCACCTAAGCAAACTTAAAATAATTCATAAAATCCGGTTTTAAAAAATGACCAAAGTAAGATTCGATCCTGCATCTTTAGGTTAGAATGCAAACGTCCCATCCAATAGAGCCTAGCCATTGATTGTGATCAAGAACCAAAATGAAAGTAAATATACGGCTAAATGTTTAGCAAACTAAGCCCAGTATTATTATTCTTTTCCTTAAATATAGTTAACCCTAAATTCAATTTTATACGTGTACGTGGCCTGTAGAAAACATGCGACAACCAGGAAAAAAGTGTCGACTTTCTCTCTTTTTCTCTAAACCCTAATTTGTCGTAATATGTTTTGTTTTATGTTTATGCATATTTGCAGTGATTTATCTTGGTTTTTCATGCACAACTGTAAGTGAAGATTATGAGAAAGAAGTACAGATTATTCATTTTATTTTATTTATTTGATATGTCCAACAACAGGTAATACATTGTATGATTCATTTTATATCATCAAGTTCATGTGATTAGATGAATGACAATTGTATGATTCATTTATTTACTGCTGATGTGTTGCTGGTGCTAGGTAATTTTTTATGTTTGATGTTTCAAAGTTTAAATCTTATTAGTGTTTGTTTCATTATCATTGGTTAGCAGTTAGGTATGTTTCATGTTTTGTACATTCCACAATGTTTTTTATATGAAGCTATTATATATTAACATATCGCGTTGTTCTCCATTGTTTTAGCGAAGGAATAAGTTTGATTATCAAATTGGTAGATATTAAACAGAGATCATATTTGTTTTATCGATTCGTAGTTTTAATGGTTTTATATTATTCATTTGTTGTTTTTTAGGTTTTTTGCAGTACCGTCCCACACCCCGTTCGTCCATCTTCCAGTGATAGTATTCACAGCCAGCAAAGCGCTAGAGGTTTGTTCCACTTTTATTTTTATTGATCACCTTAACATGGTCAGTGGATTAAATTCTTTATGTGGCGCTTAAATGTTTGTGTGTTTTTACAAGGCCCCCATCAAGTTATAGGGATTTTGGTAGTTGTGACCGTGTCTGCCCACATTGCCAGGCGTTGTTTTGGTTTGAAAAGAGGCTTATTAGTCGTTCTATAAATTCCAGACCACAGTATCATCATAGATTTTGTGTTATTTATTTTTTTATTTTGAATTTTCTATATTCCTCTTATTCTAGCCGCCATATAGCTTAGCTTTCCCCTTATTATACATGGTTGTACTCATGTTCATGCTTGTGTCACCAACCAGACCTGGTCTGTTACCCATCCCCCCATCTGGCCACCTGTAACCGCACTACATCGTATCATTATCAACATTTGGATTTGTATTTCCTTGTGTGCAGAAAAGAAATTCAAAGGGATGAGTGACTTGATTCGTGAGAAGTTTATGTATCAAGCTGTGAAAGGTTAAAATTCTCTTCATCCTTCACACCTTTTGTTCTTGCTGATTTTAGTTTATGCGGTGGGTGTTTGTACAATCGTTGATTGACTCTTGGTTGCTTGGGTGTGTAGGGCACTAGAACGATATAAAGGACCAACTACTGAAAATAGGTTATATTAAATATTCTATCGGTTGCTGTTTTTTGTTCTGTATCATTCTTTTCATACGTGTTATATATTAGACAAAAGCTCAACAATAATCTCCCCATTTGGCAAGTTACAGATGAAACATGACCTGCATAAACCCATTTATAAGTAAATGAGTTGAAACCATCGCATCTAATGACAAACATTTATTTTACATATGTAGATAGAAAGAGATCCATATACCATTAATCTAAATAAATACTTCTTTAAGACAGTTCCATTGGGGCACAGGTTCATGCAGTTTTTAGCCACGTCAGTTAAAACCACTCAGACGGGTATACTAATTTTGGATTATTTGTAGTTACTTATCTGTACTTAAACTTTATTTTTGATATCTTATCCCTTCGCACAATTATCATCAAGGTTAATGTAATTTCGTTGTAGTAGAGTTTGGTTTGAGTATAAGATGCTTGGAAGCATTATTACTTTTTATTAACTTTTATTTCTTTTTGAGTGCATCAGAACCCGACATCGAGAATAGTGGTATCCAACTAAAGAAATAAAACATGAACATTTCTCACAAGAGTTCAACAATATTGGACTTCCAGCACCATCAGGGACCAACCTAATTGCATGGAATCTGAACACCAGACAAATACTCATAATCAAGGTCTTTCGAGGTAAAATTGAAACCACATATGCTACTTTTCGGTTCAGATCTTTAGCTATTTTTTGTAATTGATGGTGAATCCGTTATTTGAAGCCAAGAGATTCTAATGTTTCAAAGAAAGTAACTGTTCATGAAGTAATGCCATGCGTGAAAGCAGTATTAAGTTTCAATGTTCCTGGTCGCAAATCTGGGAAGCTTAATGTTCAGTATCTTCATCCACGAATTGCCATTGATTCCAGTATAGGCCTGAACCCATCCTCGGAATTATATGTTGCTGCAACAGTTGGCAACAAGAATGTGCTTCTTGGTGTTGAAGTTGGATTGGATTCCGCCTCCACTTCTTTCACGAAGTACACTACTGGTTAATATAATGTCAGTTCATATACGTTTCTGATTGTAATATTCTCATACTCAACTATAAACTTTGATTCGAGTTTTTTTAATTTAATTTTTAAATTCTGCATTCTTTTCTCTTCCTTGCTCTTTTCTCCTTTAGTATCTTAATTATGTATGTCTCATCTTATTTATTTAAAAATTCAGGTCCTTCTTTGTTTGAGGAGAAGACCATGTTTGCATCAACTACACTATCGAGTCCTTTTGGATGCCCAATTCTGCAGTCACAGCTTGCGCAATCATCCCATGTGGAACATTTTGCAAACACATTTCAACAAACAGATCCTGCTGTTGCACGCTGCCCGCGTTGAGCTTCAACAAGTAACCCATTTGGCTCAACACATCTTAGAGCTTCAGCTCATCCAGCTTCTAGCAACTCAAGCTCTGTTTTTGGTTAATATGTGGGTCCTTTTGTAAACCCTTCTTATGGCAATAAACCAAGGTCACATGGTTTTAATTCCAGACTTGCGTTTAGCCATGTATCGGTCAATCCATGTTCTGATTCTACACCTACCAACCCTTTTGTCTCGAAGAACTCAACTTTTTCTACTTCTTTTCACCCATCTATATTTTTTTTCCAATCCACGGTTTCAGACAACCACCTTTGGATGTAAATGTGATGTAAGTGGAGTTACCCCTTCTGCTCAGACACCTCACGAATACAATGGCGGTATTACACAACCTACTGAAAGTCTGTATCAGCAATGCCTGCATAAAAGAAACAAGCCATGAAGAACTGAGATTGGATGAGTATCTATTAGGAAATAAATGTAATTATGATTATGGCATTACTATCAAAAACTTCTTCTACTTATTTCCCGATTAATTAATGAATAATTATTTTCTTTTCATCTATACAGGAGGAGCCAACACGTAGCAATACGCCGTCAAGCAGCAATATGCAGTCAAGCAGTTTTAGGATCATCACCAACCTGCTTACAAAAATAAGACACTCCTCAAACTGCTGATCTGTTTAAAATAAGCAATCTCAACCACCCTCTTAAGCTGATAAATAATCTTTAGTATACGGATAACACTGTTTATTTACTTGCTTTTTGATCTGCGTATATTAAATGTTAGACCTTATGTTGAATATTAACTATTTCGATAGAAATTGTATAATGCGCGAGCCCAAAAACTACTCCTAAAGAGATAAAGTTAACTTTTTGTTTGCTACTTTTATTTGTTACAGATATATTCATTTTTAAAGCCATCTTCATGGGTTCAACTCTCTTGAAGTGCATCCACAAAGTCTTCCCAAACCGGGCCCGGGAATAATGCAAAGTATATAAGGTAAACGGTTAAACGGGTGACAAATGAATTTAATAACTTGGAGAAAAAAATTGGTTTGCAGGTTGGCATCACCCGTTTTCACCCATACTTATAAATTACCTGTTTTCACCCGCTACTATAGTATTGGTTCATGTTCTAAAATGTACTTATACATGTCCCCTCTTTCTCTATTCATAAAATGCACAAACGAGACAACTTCCCCATCTTCTTGCTATACAGAGCGTGCGTTAGATAGACGAGCGGTCAAGAAGTCCAGATTTTAAATCTCTAATAAAACACGCGGTTAGTCCAAGCCGTTTTAATACACGAATAACTATACACCAACGTATGTTTGTCATTTTGCATAAGGTATTTGTATTGCAAACAGGGAAGCACAAAAGAATGCAAGTATGCCTCGAATCCCTGAAATTTTGTCCCTGAACCAAGCTGAAACTAGGCCTAAACCTTGCAACCATCACCTGATGATACCTAAAAATCAGTGCCTCGATATTAGTCACTTAAATGTGTATTCAGAACTACTACTGATGTGGTGTTTCTTGAGAGTGTGATTAAAAAGTCACTACACAACCTGAACATCCTTAAACATAAGTCAAGTCAGCTGATGCTTGACTTTTTGAGAATCCTCAATCACAAACCAACACCAAGCCATTCACCACTGCTATATCAGCTGATGTGGGCATAAGCTGGTTTTGAGAATAGAATCCCTGAACCATGAGTGAAACGGAGTTCTTCTCTTACCAGGGAGTGAGTTGGAAGGCCGAGGTCATCACAGATGCAGCTTAACCAGAATGGGTGTGAGCCTGAAAGAGTGTCCTTGATTCACTCAGGTACAAATGCAATGGCTGAGATGGTTGCATAACAGTGACGAAGATTGTGGTATGAATCAGGGGGTTGCAATACCGGGTTCTTCCGGTTTTACTCATGGCGGTGACTTTTCATATGCATCGGTTCCACTTAATCCTCCTAATAGGTAATACTTTGTATAAGAAAATGACATGTTTTACTCTGTAAATTAAGGAATTCTCGAATATAATTATCCTATAATAATCAATAATGTTGACTGATCATGTCCCTGATTTGAAATTATATTAGATGACTGAAAAAGAGTAACGATAATTTAATGGGAGCATCAGAATTCTAACACACAACAAATGAGTGGGATTTTCTGACTTAGTTCATTAGTAGATTTGGTTTTAGTAGTAGAAAAATATGAATACTGTATTTTTAGTTTTATTTTTAATTAGTGGGTCAAAATATTAACTCCTTAAATTCAAAGCAATAGGCTAGCCCAATAGATTCAGATTTTAACTTAAAACCATTGTGGAACAATCAGTAATCTACAGCTAAAGGCATATAAGAGGCCTGCCATCATTACTAAAGAGGTTTCTGATTTCAGTTTACAAAGACACCGTTAAGTCAGTTACGTCATAGATTTTATTTCGTCTGTTGTACTTCATCCCCCTCCCACTATTTATTTAGTGTCTTTGAAGTACAACAGTGATCTATATCTTGCAGTGACAATACATATATGATGGAACTGAATAACTGTTCGTTGCTGAATTTTGAAGAGTTCAGAAGAATTGGAGAACTGAACTTCATATGTTTGTGTTCATTAGATTCCGTGAAAGCTGGTGGTTCTGTTCTAATTCCCATTGGAAGGCTTGGTGTAGTTTTGCACCTTCTAGATTGTTTGCTTTGCATATTGAATCGTCTGATGTGAGGGTAATTTATTTCGATTATTAATGTCAAGCACTGACTCTAAAAAATTTATTTCAAAAATGAGTTTAAAAGAACATTAAGATTTCTGTCGGTCTTATTTGAAATAGGTCTAATGAGAAAATAACATTGGTTAAAAGCGGGATGGCCCGAAGCAGGTTGAAAGGTGCCGGCCATTCTTTATTGGAAACATGACAAAATATTATTAGGTGCTAAATAAATGTGTTTGCTATTGTGACAACCTTAGATCCATTCATAAGCCGAGCCTTGTGAGAACGTGGCCGAAGCGCAAGGACAGCATAACCGAGAGCTAGCAATGCAAAAAAAAAAAAAAAAGGTCAGGTGTCTATCACGTGGCAGGAAGCTTAAAAGGCTAACGTTCAAATCTTTCATCGTCATCTCGAACGCAAACAAGTAAATTTCTATTATTATTTTTTATTGTCATTTGTAAAGATATAAGTCATTAGTATGTTTATGAACGGGTTTGGTTAATAAGGGGACATTTGGAATCGCTTATTTTTCTGTAAAGATATAAGTCATTAGTAATGATGCGACAAGAACAGTTGATAGAAACATAACTGGACATCCAAATGTACGTGAGTGTGTAAAATTATTTTAGGGAAGAGTTAGACGTCATATTAGCTTGCATACAGATGTACATAAAGTTGATCCTTGGTGAATTGGTCAATCGGCCTTTTCATCAGGCAATGTCATTAATGGTATTGGCATGGCAACAAGTGGGTTGCGTCGAATGCCATTAATGAGAGTCGCTGCAACCTACCAATATAACAGGCACTTACGATCACGATGTGTTCCCACATAGGGTCCCAATATGTATTAATCAAATGGCTTAGGGTCATCCTTTTTATGCGGTGATGGTTTCAGTTATATCACTCCTTTCCAATGTGATATTGTCACAGGTATTAACGAAGGGCTGAAAACTGGTGCCACCAGCGCGTGACAAACGTTGCTACCGAATAGGCCCTTTTTTAGGTCAATATATATTCAAATAACATCATCTTCTTTAAGCTTTCAACTGGTATACAGCTAAACTTAAAATTGTCTATCAGGTAAGAAAGTAGTATATAGTCAACCATAATTCATAACTCATGCCAAACAATTTTTATCAAACTAATTCCTTTTTTAATGTGTTACACCTTTCAGCCTGCAAGAAGAGTAAGAGCCAGGAACACCTCAAATACAAGAAATGGGTATCGACTGTTCTAGAGTCAAGTAAGCAAACCTGTTAAAAAGGTAAGCATAACTCATAAGTGGCATTGTGGCAAAAACGGGTCGGTCAGTGATTTGGCTAAAAAGCGAGCTTGCATTGATCAAAATTCACGTTATACTCATCAAACTTTACAATATTCCCCAAACCGATGTTAACGCATCATTGACAAGTTTAAACATATTGAATAGTCTGACTTCAGTTTATCAATTGCCTAAAAGTCAATTTCTCAATAGCAAAATGTTACCTATTTAATTAGTTACCTTGGAATTTTACAACTGTTATCACAAGTCATACAATTTTTTGGATCTTAAAATTAACTCATTAATATTGATCTTTCATTACCTACTTTCAGTTACGTTCATATGGTTCATTATAAGCTGAAAACATGTAATACCAAACACCCCTTAAATGTTCAGCTTTGCCTTTTGCAGTTTCTGATGCTTAGAGAATCGGGTTAATTTTTGGAACTTGATGCCGCCAGCCAAGTTTTTTATCCAGTAGCAGGCCTGCTGTGGAAGAGAAGCCACATTCAGAGAAGGTTTTTATTGGTGTAAGTGTACTAAATAACAATTATCAACATCTTTGTAATGACTAATGAGTATATATTTTTTTCTTTCCCCGTCTAAAATGCTTTAATTTTTATTAGAAGCATGGTAATAGTGTACCAAATATAAGTTTAAATCCAAGACTCTTAAAACTATCTTGGTGTTTCCCAATTTAATTCACAGACAGGAAAATATAGTACTTGATCATGCAGGTGCAGTTTGAGCTTTGCAAGATTCTGACATTTTTAAGCATGATTTGGGCTACCCAAAAAGCCTGTCATTGCTAAGTTATAACATGCTTGGTGTACTTGTGGTTGTAGGAACTCTGAAGTTGATAGAGCCTCACCAATATCCGCCAGATCTGCTGAGAGTCATAGGCAAAAAGCACATCTTCAGATTTCACTTCAGCCCATCTTCCAAACAAGGAATGTCAAATTTCATCTTAGACGACAACTTGGACAAAGTAGATACAGAAAAGCAAATGGAAAAGCAGTTTCCATGTTAGAAAAATCCGTTTCCCATTTACTTCCTCCTTAGATATAAAAAACTATATACGATATTAAATGCACATTACTTCTCTGTAACCTCAGTGTCTACATTTTTAGGTGCTTATACGTCCAAATACCTAAGCTTTGCGCCAACGGGTATTTTTACTTCATTATGCATATCCAGCTATTGTTGTGTGCTTAACAAGACTTTTTTCTTGCATTGCACAGCGCATGGCACATAGAATATCAAAGGATGTTGAAGCTAATGCCCTAGGTAGGGAGCGTTCTAATTTTCTAATCATATGACTTTGTGGAATAGGCTTTTTGTTTAATTGCTGTTAGATCTGTAAAAGTATACGGGGTGTTTGGATTAGGTTATTATCTGGGCTTATTTGAAGATTGGAAAAGTTATGGCTTATTTATATCCACAAGCTCAACTTTAATTGTTGTTAGATCTATAAAAATGTAGGTGATGTTTGGATTAGCTTATTATTCGGGCTTATGAGTTTATATGAGAATTGGAAAAAGCATATGGCTTATGAGCTTTTATTCCATTTGAATTAAAAGGTTCAAAGAAAAAGTTCCTAAAAGATAATAGACAGTTAGAACTGCTTTTACATTGTCCAAGCACCATATTTTTCCAAAAACTACACTGGAAGGTCGGTCAATGGGTTGAGTTCGGGTCAAAGTGGGTTGGTAAGCACATGAATAAAATCTAACATTTATTTATTTTTTGATCATCTAGGTGTGAAAAGAAATTTAACCACCAAATGGTATTAAGAACAAGTAATCACCAAACACAAAATCCCAAGGTGTGAATGCATTAGCAAGAAGGTTATCAGTTGATTCCAAGCTACGAGGGAAGCATTTAGATAAGGTATTTTAATTCTTGGTAAACTGCTTAATATTATGGAAAGTGAAATTGTCGTACTTTAAAATATTAATAAGCATATCCACACTCATATTTTGTTTTTTATTGGTCTTTTGTAGCACCCTAAGGTTATGACCATATCAAAACTTCAAAAGGTTAGACCAAAAGGGAAATGGTTTCATCACTGGGACATTATCATGACAAGTTTGCGCAATTAAGATAAAGTCCGCGCAAGAAAAAACAGACCCATGTTGCCTTGTGTGTGGCAGGGTTGTCCACTGCGTTGGCTTCCATTACTACAGCTCTTAGCTATTATGTGCTCTTCATCATATACATTGTGTTGCAGGTCGTAAAATATTGTTTTTGCATATGTCTTTGAAGCATGTTTTATATTATGTGCTCTGCTCCATGGTCTTATAGGTATGTTTTTTTTACTCCAGTTTCAATTGTATTGGCAGTTCGACGTGGCAAGTTTGACATGTGCACTAATAAATGGGTTAATTGAAGTAATTGTATGAATTGGACTAATTTGAATTAGAAAATCACTTACAACATATGGAAACAAAAAACAAATGATTTATCCTTTTGTTTACGTCCAACTAGAATCTGTTAAGTAAATCTTGGTTATTACATGCATTCCTATATTTAGTTATCGCTAACCCGAACATGACCCGTGTTCTCACCGTAAGTTTGATCCTACATTTTTTATGTGATACACTTTGTAGTGGTTGTTTCTCACTCAAAATTTTTTATTGATGTTTTATGCAGGTGTAGATGTACAATAATCCGATTATTAATATAATTAAATTGTATATACAAATTAATTTCCGAGACATAATACTATCCAAACAACATGACTAAAATAAAATCTTAAATTACTCGCAAAAACAAATAAATTAAAATTTTTATATGCATTAAATTGTATATATGCATGTCTCTTTATCAATACATAACAAATAACTATAAAAGATCACTGATATCCGTACATGATTGACTTAAAATGTAAAAATAGATGTCATGGCCGCTCATCAGGCCAATACGTAAAAATAACTATAAAAGATCACTGATATCCGTACAAAATTAAATAAAAAATACAAGTTATGTCCACACGTCGAGTGAATACATAACCTTTTACAGTTTCTGATGCTTAGAGAATCGGATTAATTTTGGGAACTTGATGCCGCCAGCTAAGTTTATTATCGAGTAGCAGGCCTGCTGTGGAAGAGAAGACATTTTGGGAAGAGAAGACATTTTGGTTTTCGACCCGTAGGAGAAGGTAATGCCTAACATTGTGATCACGGATTGTCAAAGTCACATACCACTTTGAAACTTTTTTCCTATCATATTCAATTACCGTTTATTTCTTTTTCGTTGTTAAATTAAATAAAAAAATTTGGTATGTTTATCGCTTATGTTTTGTTAACTTATTTTTTTCAACGGTATTCATAAATCATGCTGCCTAGCGACGGGCTTTGCAACTATACAACGATAATTATAAGTCATGCCCGCCTTGCTTAAAAATTATATATGCATGTCTATTTATCAATACAAAACAAATAACTAAATCCGCCCATTGATACCCGTACATTATTACTTAATTAAAATGTAAAATTACAAGTCATGCCCGCCCATCGGGCGGGCTTCGAAACTAGTATATATATATATATATATATATATATATATATATATATATATATATATATATATATATATATATATATATATATATATATATATATATATATATATATATATATATTGGGAGACTTTCTTACGAGAACCATCTTATTTGCGAGAACTGAGAGAACCACCAAAAACATGCATGCACGCCTTTTAAAATACATGCAAATCATCAAGAATCGTAAGTATCCACCTATGTTTTTCAATATCATCATGAACTAATCCTCTTTTTTCAGAAAAACTTTACACACGGCCGCAATATTGTCGTTGCACGCCTTATAAGAACATACATGCACACCTTTAAAGATAAATTTTGTTTTTCCAATTTCTTATCAAATTCTTTAGAACAACTATGTTTTTTTTTAAAACATATGTGTTGTTTAGAACATATGTGCAAAAATATAGTTATTGAAGGCGTGCATGTATGTTTTTAGTGGTTCTCTCAGTTCTCGCTGATAATATGCTTCTCGCAAGAAAGTCTCACTATATATATATATATATATATATATATATATATATATATATATATATATATATATATATAGATCAAATAAGATCAAACTTAAAGTTGTAAAAATGAGATCCAACTAAAATTTTACAATTGACACTCTCGTTAATATAAAATTAAAATTTTTATTAATTACAACTAAAATTGTTAAAGTTCCGATGGTTTTCTTTTTAAATTTGACGAAACCAATTTGATACACTTTGATTCGACATGTAATGTGTATCAGGTTAAGGTGATACACTTTGATTCGACAAGTAAATTTTAATTGTGTATTAGTAATCCAAACTCATTATCAGTTAGTTATTAGCTGTAAAAATGTTAATTTGTATTAATATTTTATTTTTTTGTGTATTATTGCTAAAATGGTTATTTATAAATGTTTTTAGTGTTTGTTTAGGGTAGATCTTATTTTTACAACTTTAAGGTTGATCTCACATTAACCGTCCCCTATATATATATATATATATATATATATATATATATATATATATATATATATATATATATATATATATATATATATATATATATATATCTGTGTGTACTTATTAATGGACTACCTGGCATATGTATTTTATACCAAAACGTAAGAAATAAGGTTATATGATCACATTCGACTAACCTTTGTGGCTTTACCGGGCAACCTCTCCTTAGCTTCTTCCTTCTTTCCGGTAAGCAAATCCATAGGTTTTCGCATTGAAGAACAATAAACTCCGAAACTGACCTTTGGTCTGCTCAATGATAGCACTCACAGTGTCACCATTGTGATTCTCGAGAGCCTGTTTCCCTCGATGCAAACTGTAAGAAGAAGATATTAACAAAGATAACTGTCTATAATATGGAGAAAAGGTAACATGATTAATATAGTGAATAGGTTGTTGTTTCATAAACACGGTGCCACTTTTATTCAAAGAATGTAAAGCGATATATAGGTTGCAGGTCAACCAAAAATTTAGATACAAATTATGATTTAAGTTATTAAAAATATGTAAGGTATAAGAAAATCATTTGTTTCTAAGTCTATTAGACATTGAATATTTTGAAGTCTTACCACACGAACCGGTTGATCGATAACATTTTTATGCCCTCTTTTGAACCTATGGTGCTTTCCTCTTGCAAGAATTTTGGAACTATCAACACATCTTCACTTATTTATATGCATACTTCCGGATTATAAATATATGCACATGGTGACATGAAGAATTTTTACTTACCTAGTTTTTCAACAAAGGTTGTTAGCCTATCCAAAGTAACACTGTTTTACAATCGTTGTTCCAAGCTGCCACTGGGATAAAAGAAAAGTGTAAGTAGCTCAAATTCATGGAAAAAACAAAATCCAAAACATTCAAAGAGACTTACTTCCTCTAAAATGATAGCAGACACCTAACCAATTATATGAATCTGATTAAACTCCTGACCAGTGGAATCCACAACAGCAGAGTCCAAACACCATTATTGATTATCATCTGCAATTCGTCATAATTTTTTTATAACCATCAGATCTTCAGTGTAAATTAATGCCGATACAGGTATTAAAAGGACATAAAATTTACCTCGTCTATAATCACTTGCTCTTCTTCACCATCTTCTTTTTTTTCACCATAGTCATTATCGCCATCCTTCTCAAGAACCACAACCTCTTTATTCGCCAATTGATCCACAACCCCTTTTGTCTGAAAGCAACAAATTTGATATGCAAAAGTATCATCAAATCCGATGATAAACACAATCTCATTAATTAAAAATTAAAAAAGTAAAGCATAAAAAGCTTTCTTTTGACATGCTGCTACTGGATCTGTTGGTTTTGGCACTTCAAAAACATTACGTAATAAACAATCTTTTCCAGCCGAATTATCATTTAGAAAGTGTTCATTAAAACATAACCACAAACCATATTATCTATCTCGTTGATCACAAAACAAATTCAAAATAAGAATTACAAATTCCACAACATAAATAGCCTACATTCAATAGTAACAACAAACAACCCTATTCAAACAAAACTTGTTCAAACATACATCTTAAGAAGGTCATAATCAGAAGTGTTTGTGTTACCTTATTTTTATAGTTTACGGGCATATTTGATTTATGGAAAACCTCATAAATGCACTTGATAATGCTTATAAGCTTATCAGGTTAATCTTAATGCCTATTTAAAGCTCATAAGCTTGACTTAATAAGCTTACACATTTTTTCTATAATAAACAACCCCTTAAGCCACATAAATAAGCTAATCTAAATACTCCCAAAAAAAACACGATCATAAATTACACTATAATAACACAATTAGTTTCATAAAATAAGTAAATAAAATATACCTTCAATAGTCTCTCTTGGAGTCTTAAAGCCCAGACCAATACTCTTTTGGAACCTATTCACATCTTTCCGTGGCCTATTTCCCTTTCCAGAACATGTTCTTTGAACTACCAGACAACATCAAACATGTAAATCACTTGTTAATTCACGTATGCAAAATCAAAACCCTACAAATCCAAAATTTTCAATCTTTTATATAAAAGATCTAAAGGGTATAAATTTGTTTAAACTAAAATAATTATAAATTCATTAAAACTTTAAAAAAACATATGATTAGACTTACTATTGGTGGCTGGAATGAAGACGACGGTGCAAGGCTCACCGGAAAACGCAAAGACACACCGGCGTTTTTGTTAGGTTCATCCAAGCATATACTCATTTGCGTAAAAAAGAATCAAGAAATTGCAATTTTAACCAAATGATGTATTCTTTTTTTTAAGTGCTTTGGTGGGAAGAAGATTCAGGAACATGATGGAAGGAAGGTGGGATTTATTAGAGGTGAGAAGCTTCAAGAGAAAGGAGGTGGGATCTAGCATATAACACTTGTTATGTTTTGGTAGTAGTATCGTACAGGGATTAGGAGGACTTTAGCATTCCAATGCAGTCGTACAACGTTTAACCCGTGATTACACTAAAACGGAAGATGAATAGTGGATCCACCATGACATACAGGCCAATCAAATTGTGCCAACACCATAGCTTAGTAATTAACAGGCCTCGAACTTCTAAACCCAAAATGAAGCCACCAATCATAACCCATATTAGCTTGTAACGGGGTCCGTAATATTTCACTAATGACCCCGTTAAATTTTGGGTTTTAGTATATAGATATAATATATTGTGGTTATTTTGTGTTAGTTCATTCTCGGTTATATTATCATGTCTATAGTTTTTGGTATCTTCTTTTAAATTGATAACTTTTGTTTATTGTGTGGTAAAAGCACTATTTACGTTGTACAAGACTCAGATATATATTGCAAGGTTTTCTTACTCTCGGGATCGTTTACGGGTTTGTAAGATTGAGACTGTAAAATCGGATCGGGATCTTAAGATCCTACTATCATGTCATTTTCTTAATTATCTTTGTAATATTATTCAATATATATTATAAACACAAAGTTATATGAATGTTTCATAGAAATGTTTTTTTTTTTTTTAAATTATGAATACGAAATGTTTAAAAAGGTTAACAAGTTATTTTTTAAATTCTATAAAACATAATCTATAACTTTGTAGTTTTTTGCTTGCCGTTCGAGAAAAGTAAGATCGGATCGAATTAGATCTTAAGATCATATAGTTAAGATCGGGATCCTATAAAATCTTAAGCTTGCTAAGATTCCACATAGGATCCAGATCATTTTTGTTTTGTAGTATATCGTAAACTCGTAAGATCGGGATCGGGATCCTAATAACCATGATACATTGTGTTCATTTTATTTGTGGAATATTATAGGTGTCTGCAAATCAAGTCGTGTTCGTATTTACCTATTTGGGTTCGCGGGTTAGTATAACATCTACTCATACTACCAATTTATTAATCGTGTCAAGAAACTCAATCCAAACCTAAACCTGCATAACACATGTAACCCGTTTGTCACCCGTTTAACCTGTTAAAGTAAATATATCATTTAAACTTTGCATATACCACCCTTAACTTATGGTATAGTTTATTTATGCACTTCTCTTTCTTTTGAAATCTTCATTTTGCAACATTATTGTTATTGGGAAGAAAAGAAAGATATAAATGCAACAATAATTAAATCACGAGCAAACCAAATGTGTAAGATTGTAATAGGTGACAACTGTATGTACCATAAATATATTGTTCTTCATTTTAATGCTTTGAAATACAAATGAGTGTAAAATATATGAACAGGTGACAACAATGTGTATCATAAATTTATTGTTTTTCATATATTGATGTTTAACTTCCAACCAACATCATAAATAATAGCTAAAGATTTTGCCTCTTTCAATTTACAATCATTTAATCTAAACCTAAATTACCGGCCCATCTTTATTTATTGACGAAAACTTTATTTATGACATATGGCACACCTTTATTTATTGACTAAAGCTTTTAAAAAAATGAAGTGATTTATACACTCCCATAATTGATTTACACACTTAAATTATAAGTGTCTTGACATTTATATCTTCACTTCATTTTTACTTATTTTCACCCTGTAAGGGTCAAATGTCAAAACAATCATAATTTGAGTGTGTCAATCAATTATGAGAGTGTGCAAATCACTTCTTTTAAAAAAATTTGTCTGAAGCACAACAACCATTGAAGGAAGTTGTTTGCAATGAACGGTACGTGTGTCTGCACATAGTTTTGGAAGATGATAACTTAAATCAGCATGTTTAATCATTTAAGCAAAAATAAGGCACTCCTAAATCTTAAAGAGATATCCTTTGTTTATCATTGTTGAAATTATATCTTTTTGTTTTTCTTACAAACAAAATAAAGATTCCAAAAGAAAGAGAGCATTTGTGATGTCATTAGTGACATCATTAATGACATAACTAGTGACGTAAGCAATGGTGAAAAAGAGATTCAAAAGATCTTTATTTATTATGTAAAATAATAATGTAGGATGGGGTAGGCCTCCTAATACAAATGAATAAGCCTAGACAAATAATAATACCCACTAAAAAGATAAGACGTTGGCAATAAAAGAAATAGCCGGTGAAATGAATTCGGCAAGCAAAGAACTATAGTTGAACGGAAGAGTTAGAAAACCTTCAGCAAGGGTTCAATGGAAAATACCACATGCCATGAGCATTCAGTTAACCTTTCCCGTACTTCTTGCTCCCTTCAATATCTATTCGGTAAAATCTGTTTCGACCTTACAAGTTAACTTTAGTAGCATTATATTAGAGTATGGAAACCAACTTATATTCTTCTTAGTTAGTTCAAAAAATGTATCCAATACAGTATTACTATTAAAGAAGTTATTAACAATATGTTCTTCCTAATTATGTTGAAGAAAATAAAGACGACTACTTAAAATTTGGCGTTCCGTTGTATGAAGCTTCACTCAAAGGCGACTGGGAAACTGCTAAGTCAATATTTGACAAACGCCCGGAGTTGGTAAGTTTTGGTCTGAGTCGGCAACTTGGCACCGCACTTCATGTTGCAGCGACAGCAGAAGAGACCAACTCGACCATACAGTTTGTGAGGAATCTGGTAAACATGATGGATAGAAAGGAATTAGAGCTGCTGAACCAATCTTCCAACACTGCCTTTTGGATAGCATCTCAAACTGGAAACGTGAACATGGTTAAGATTATGATGGAAAAGAACCATAGGCTGCAATACATTCGTGGTGATAATAGCCTTTTGCCATTGGCCAGAAGTGCTTCAGTAGGGAAAAAAAGAATAGTGGAGTATCTTTATGATAAATCTCAGAAGATGACTGGCGATCCTTGGACAGATGAAGATAGGAAATCAGTACTTGTAAATTGCGTGGAGTGTGAGTTATTTGGTAAGTAATCTGGTACTCATAAATCATAATATATTCGGGTGTTTCTTATCACTAGTTATTTTGCACTTGTCAATGAGCAAGTTATCCATTGCTTAGACATCACTTGATTACCACACTCTTTCACTTAAATCTTAATATAAGCGTCTTGTACATTTTAAATGTCAAACGCGTACTACTGAAACTAACCTTGTTTAAAATTGTTGTATTTTCTGTTTCATTTGTTTTCTTGATGTCATACATTAAGTGATTGTCATACCCCACACAGATATTGCACTCCAAATTCTGGACGACCTTCCAGAGCTCGCTGCGACTGTGTCTTTACTTGAAGTCTTGGCCCGAAAGCAGCCTGATGCATTTGCTACATTAGAAAAGAATTTAGTCATGAGAATCATAGATCCAGGTAAGCGTTATAATATATTTTTATATATGACTCATGTTTTACTATAATGTGTAGTATTTGACTATTTGGTTCTCTTTGTTTGGTAGTTATATCGTCACTTAATAGATTTTTCTGTATGAAAGTACAACCTCCGGTTGTGGAGGATACCGATGCATTGAAATTACTGAAAATCATTTGGAGACGTGTTTGCGAAACAATGAACCTCAACGAAATCGAGGATATACTCAAAGGGCCTCGAAGATCAATATTATCTTTTTTTACCCAAAAAAAGAAAGAAAGATCAATATTATTTGTTGCTGCAGAAAGGGGCAACACCAGATTTATAGCTGAGGTTCTTCGAACCTATCCTGATCTTATGTTTGATAAAGATGAGGACGGGCTCACTATATTTCATATTGCTGTTCTGCACCGTCATCAAGATATCTACAACTTATTGTACGAGATAGGCTCAGCGAACCATTATATATGCCTTTTAACTGACAAGATGGACAATAATATGCTCCATTTAGTTGGGAAGAGCTCAAAGGAGATGCAAACTAAGATGCCTGGACCATCATTGCTAGTGCAAAGAGAAATATTGTGGTTTAAGGTATATCTTTTGTCCCCAAATTGCATTATTGATTAATAATTCTACAACTGTTAAGCACATATGCATCTCGATTGGAAATCGTGCACTCCAGAACTAAAGAATAAAACGGGTAAAAGGATGAGGTTTTCCTTGTTCAAGTTACCCGGGGACGGTGAGCCTTTTTTTACTCAGATGTATGCAGCCTCACAGGGTTAATCCCGGGACTGTTTTACAAACCTTCCCTTGCCACGCTGAAATAGTCAAATGTACACAGTAACACACTTAGTGAAAATTAATCCCCTTGTAGCCACGAAGGTTCACCTGTGCTGACTCCGGGCTATCCAAAAAGGGTAGTCGCCGTGGGATTAGTCGGTTCGCAATGTCGAGTCGGAAACCCATGATTACCAAAAAAAAAAAAAAAAACACTTAGTGAAGATTGAACCCTTCACCTCTTGTGTGGAAACCAAGGACCTTACCACTAGGCCATTTCGTGGGGGTTAGTCCAAGAATAAAGAATAACGAGCTATTATGTGTATTTTGTGTATTGTAGGAAGTAGAGAAGATGATGCCACCTTATCTCAAGGATGTGAAGAACAAAAATGGTCTAACAGCGTTCGAGTTATTCTCTAAAGAAAACGAAGATCTAGTTTCCAAAGGATTGAAATGGATGAATGAGTGTATGATCGTAGACACACTCATCGTTGCCGTCGCGTTTGGAGTATTCTTTACGGTTCCTGGTGGCTTCAGACAAGATAATGGGTTTCCTATTTTCCTTCATGAAATTAGTTACTTGGTTTTTGTTATTTCAGATGGCATTTCATTGCTCCTTTCCGCAATTTCACTCTTAGTATTTTTGAGTATCCGAACATCACGCTACGGTCCACGTGAATTGATGGATTCATTACCCAGTAAGCTGATGATAGGTCTACTAGGACTTGTCGGATCAGTAGCAGCCATGACGGTCACTTTCACTGCTAGCTTCTTCATGCTATACCGCAAAGGGTTGATCTGGCTACCAATCCTATGTGCAACATTTGCTTTTTTACCGGCCATCGTGTTTGTTGCATTACAATATCCTCTTTTGATTGATATGTTTCGCTCTACGCTTGATTCTCGCTATCTCTTTAATCCCAAGAAACGTATGCTTTACAACATAAAATCTAAGTTCCGGTCTTTGTACAGTACCGAAATGGTCTGAAATGGGTACCAGTTCTTCTGGTGGATATGTTTCGCTCTATGTATGACCTGAGGTACCTCTTCAAGCTCAAGAAATGTATGCTTTACAATACAAACCCCACATTCTAGCTGTTTTCTTTGTAGCTTCTTGCAAATAAAAGGCCCTGTTTAGAAAGTGCCATAAGATTTGTTCATGGGACACAGAACATGAACCAATCTTATAATTTCTGACTTGGGTTTATTTGTGTTAGTATGAATGTATGAGGTGTATCAAATTTAGTAATATTTGTTATATTTCAGTTAGTATGAATGTATGAGGTGTATCAATATATGTATGAAGGTTGATGTGGAAATCAATTCCAAAGTGGTGTATAAGAATAGGGTCCATAGATCCGATTTTTTGCTTTAAAACTTCTCACAATCAAATTTTACCAGGGTGAAAAATCACTTTTACCCAAAAACTTCTCACAATCTCACATATGCTTACATTAATTAGCTTTATAGGACTAATCTTTACATGATGTTATTAACCAGCGACTCACGATAAGTAGTCATTTTCTTCCCGTTTCAAGCTTAAGTAAAGATATCTGAAATAAAACATAAATTAGTTTTATTAAAAATAGACAAATCTTCTCTAATCTATACTACTATATAATGTATTTGGGACTATTCTATAATTAGAAAGGCTTAAAAATTCAGACTTTTACTTGCTAATTATGGAAACAACCACCCCTAACAATCACCCCCAACAATTTATAACCACCTCAACAACCACCCCCAACAATTTATAACCACCTCAACAACCACCCCAACAACCACTTTCCACCACCCCACCTCCCTCCTCTTCACCCCAACAATCCGCCCCCGCATCGCGCGGGCACCTTTCTAGTTTTGACATATGTAAAAACCTCGTGCAAACACAGGTCTTATAACTAACACATTTGAAAAAAACAAATACAACAAAGTCTTTAATTCACATGATGTGGTAAACTGTGTACGCATTAGTATAACATCGTCCGTGTATAGTCTTTAATTTTGTTTAACTTTTTTTGAATATAAGTCTTTCATCAACATGATGTGAAATTACAGCCGATTAAAAAGTGACAAAACGTACGCATACCTATTTACTAGATATAAAAGAGATTTAAACATTCAGCTACCTCCCTGTATAGTCTTTAATAGTTTAATTACATCCGCATTCATTAAACTGCATGTAAAAGGACAGTGAATGACACATTCTCACCGCTTAAGTAGATATATACTACTCCGTATATAGCAGCAGAGATAAGACGTTGGAAATAAAAGAAATAGCCCGTGAGATGAATTCGGCAAGCAAAGAACTGAAGAGTTCGAAAACCTTCGGCAGGGATTCAATGGAAAACACCACAAGCCATGAGCATTCAGTTAACCTTTCCAGTACTTCTTGCTGGCTTCAATATCTATTCGGTAAAATCTGTTTCTACCATACAAGTTAACTTTAGTAGCATTAGAGTATGGAAACAGATTTATATTCTTCTTAAAATTTGGCGTTCCGTTGTATGAAGCTTCACTCAAAGGCGACTGGGAAACTGCTAAGTTAATATTTGACGAATGCCCGAAGTTGGTAAGTTTTGGTCTGAGTCGGCAACTTGGCACCGCACTTCATGTTGCAGCGACGGCAGAAGAGACCAACTCGACCATACAGTTTGTGAGGAATCTCGTAAACCTGATGAAAATGGAGGAATTGGAGCTGCTGAACGAATCTTCCAACACTGCCTTTTGGATAGCATCTGCAACTGTAACTGCAAAACATCCGTGGTGCTAAAAACCTTTTGCCATTGACCATAAGTGCTTTAAAAGGGAAATACAAAACAATGAAGTATCTTTATGATTTATCTCAGAAGATGACTGGCGATCCTTGGGCAGATAAAGATAGGGAATCAGTACTCGTGAATTGCGTTGAGCATGAGTTATTTGGTAAGTAATTTGGTAATGGGATTTGGTCGTAGAACAGCAATGTACTTTTTCAAATGTCCCATTCTAGTACATGTACTTTTTTTAAGTTTTAGAATAGCAATGTACTTTTCATAAGTGCCCCGTTCTAGTACGTGTACTTTTTTTAAGTTGTAGAATAGCAATGTACTTTCCATAAGTGTTCCAATTTGGTACGTCATACTTTCCATAAGTGTTCCTATATGGTACGTCATCCACGTACTAAATTGGAACACTTATCGAAAGTACATTGCTATTCTACAACCTAAAAAAGTACACGTACCGGACATTTATGAAAAGTGCACTGCTATTCTAAAACTTAAAAAAAGTACACGTACTAGAACGGGACACTTGGATAAGTACATTGCTATTCTACAACCAAATCCCTTTGGTAATCGATAATATATTATTGTGTTTCTTATTACTAGTTATTTTGCACTTGTCAATGAGCAAGTGATCCATTGTTTGGTCATCACATCACACAGACTTTCCCTTAAAACTTATGATTTTGCTGCAAAACTTCTCACAATCTCACATATGCTTAGACTAGCTTTATAGGAATAACCTTTACATGACGTTATTAACCAGCGACTCACGGTAAGTAGTCATTTTCTTCCCGTTTCAAGCTTAAGTAAAGATATCTGAAATAAAACACAAATTACTTTTATTAAAAATAGAAAAATCTTCTCTAATTTTGACATATGTAAAAACCTAGTGCAAACACAGGTCTTATAACTAGTATTTTACTCGACAGAAATAACACATTTGAAAAAACAAATACCACAAAGTCTTTAATTCACATGATGCAGTAAACTGTGTACTCATTAATATAACATCGTCCTTGACTTAAACATTCAGCTACCTCCGTGTATAGTCTTTAATTTTGTTTCTCTTTTTTTAACAGATATAAGTCTTTAATTGACATGATGTGAAATAATTACAGCTGAGAAAAAAGTGACAAAACGTACGCATACCTATTTACTAAATATAAAATAGACTTAAAACATTCAGCTAACTCCCTGTATAGTAGTTTAATTACATCCGCATGCCTAAATTAAACTACATGTAAAACTATAGTTGAACGGAAGAGTTCGAAAACCTTCAGCAAGGGTTCAATGGAAAACACCATAAGCCATGACCATTCAGTTAACCTTTCCAGTACTTCTTACTCCCTTCAATATCTATTCGGTAAAATCTGTTTCTACAAGTTAACTTTAGTATTTATATTCTTCTTAGTTAGTTCAAAAATTTTATCCAATATTATTACAGAAGTTATTAACAATATGTTCTTCCTAATTATGTAGAAGTAAATAAAGACGACTACTTAAAATTTGGCGTTCCGTTGTATGAAGCTTCACTCAAAGGCGACTGGGAAACTGCTAAGTTAATATTTGACAAACGCCCGGAGTTGGTAAGTTTTGGTCTGAGTCGGCAACTTGGTACCGCACTTCATGTTGCAGCGACGGCAGAAGAGACCAATTCGACCATACAGTTTGTGAGGAATCTGGTAAACATGATGGATAGGAAGGAATTAGAGCTGCTGAACCAATCTTCCAACACTGCCTTTTGGATAGCATCTGCAACTGGAAATGTGAACATGGTTAAGATTATGATGGAAAAGAACCGTAGGCTGCAATTCATCCGTGGTGATAATAGCCTTTTGCCATTGTCCATAAGTGCTTCGGGAGGGAAATACGAAACAGTGAAGTATCTTTATGATAAATTTCAGAAGATGACTGGTGATCGATGGACAGATGAAGATAGGAAATCAGTACTTGTGGATTGTGTGGAGCGTGAGTTATTTGGTAAGTAATCTGGTACTCATAATATCTTCGGGTGTTTCTTATTACTAGTTATTTTGCAGTTGTCAATGAGCAAGTGATCCATTGCTTAGACATCACATGATCCAACACTCTTTCATTTAAATCTTAATATAAGCGTCTTTTACATTTTAAATGTCAAACAACTACTGAAAACTAACCTTGTTTAAAAGTCTTATTTTCTGTTTCACACAGATCTTGCGCTCCAAATTCTGAATGAGCTTCCAGAGCTCGCTGCAACTGTGTCGTTACTTGAAGTCTTGGCCCGAAAGCCTGATGCATTTGCTACATTAGAAAAGAATTTAGTCATGAGAATCATAGATCCAGGTAAGTGTTATAATATATTTTTATATATGACTCATGTTTTCTTATACTGTGTATTATTTGATTATTTGGTTCTCTTTGTTTGGTAGTTATATCGTCACTCCATAGATTTTTCTGTAAGAAAGTACAACCTGCGGCTGAGGAGGATACTGATGCAATGAAATTACTGAAAATCATTTGGGGATGTGTTTGCGAAACAAAGAACCTCAACCAAATCGAGGATATACTCAAAGGGCCTCGAAGATCAATATTATCTTTTTTTACCCCCCAAAAAAAAGAAATATCAATATTATTTGTTGCTGCAGAAAGGGGCAACACCAGATTTATAGCTGAGGTTCTTCGTACCTATCCTGATCTTATGTTTGATAAAAATGAGGACGGGCTCACTGTATTTCATATTGCCGTTCTGCACCGTCATCAAGGTATCTACAGCTTATTGTACGAGATAGGCTCAGTGAACCATTATATATGCCATTTAACAGACAAGATGGACAATAATATGCTCCATTTAGTTGGCAAAAGCTCAAAGGAGATGCAAGCTAAGATGGCTGGACCATCCTTGCTAGTGCAAAGAGAAATATTGTGGTTTAAGGTATATCATTTTTCCCCAAATTGCTTGATTAATTGCTTTATTGATTAACATTTCTACAACTGTTAAGCACATATGCATCTCGACTGGAAATCGTGCAGTACAGAACTAAAGAATAAAAACGGGTAAACGGATGAGGTTTTCCCTGTTCAGGTTACCTGAGGAGGGTGAGCCTTTTTTTGATTCAGATATATGCGGCCTCACAGGGTTAATTTCGGAACTGTTTTACGACCCTAGCTTCCCTGGCCACCCTCAAATAGTCAAATGTACACACCTAGTGAAGATTGAACCTTGACCTCTTCTGTGGAAACCAAGGACCTTACCACTAGGCCATTTCGTGGTGGTTAGTCCAAGACAAAAGAATAACGAGCTATAATTATGTTTATTTTATGTGTTGTAGGAAGTAGAGAAGATGATGCCACCTTATCTCAAGGATGTGAAGAATAAAAATGGTCAAACAGCGTTCGAGTTATTCTCTGAAGAAAACGAAGATCTAGTTTCCAAAGGATTGAAATGGATGAATGAGTGTATGATAGTAGACACACTCATCGTTGCCATTGCATTTGGAGTATTCTTTACGGTTCCTGGTGGCTTCAGACAAGAGAATGGGTTTCCTATTTTCCTTCATGAAATTAGTTACTTGGTTTTTGTTATTTCAGATGGTATTTCATTGCTCCTTTCTGCAATTTCACTCTTAGTATTCTTGAGCATCCGAACAACACGCTACGGTCCACGTGAATTCTTGTATTCATTACCCAGTAAGCTGATGATAGGTCTACTAGGACTTGTCGGATCAGTAGCAGCCATGACGGTCACTTTCACTGCTAGCTTCTTCATGCTATACCGCAAAGGGTTGATCTGGCTACCAATCCTATGTGCAACATTTGCTTTTTTACCGGCCATCGTGTTTGTTGCATTACAATATCCTCTTTTGATTGATATGTTTCGCTCTACGCTTGATTCTCGCTATCTCTTTAATCCCAAGAAACGTATGCTTTACAACATAAAATCTAAGTTCCGGTCTTCATACAGTACCGAAATGGTCTGAAAGGGGTACCAGTTCTTCTGGTGGATATGTTTCGCTCTATGTATGACCTGAGGTACCTCTTCAAGCTTAAGAAATGTATGCTTTACAATACAAACCCCACATTCTAGCTGTTTTCTTTGTAGCTTCTTGCAATAAAAAGCCCCCGAAAGTGCCTTAAGATTTGTTCATGGGACACAACATGAACCAATCTTGTAATTTTCGACTTGGATCTGTTTGTTTTAGTGGAATGTATGAGGTGTGTCAAATTTTATAATATTTTTTATATTTCAGTTAGTATGAATGTATGAGGTTTATCAATGTATGAATGTTGAATTGTGAAAGCACATTGATGTGGAAATCAATTCCAAAGTGGTGTATAAGAGTGGAAGTTACGGTCATAAGCCAAAATTACTTATTTGGGCTCACGGGTGTTACATCACCCCAACACTTCTTCACAACTAACCAACTTCTCACTCACAACTAACCTCAACTTACTCATTTGGGGCCCACCACTTTCAATTTTATTTTTTTTATTAAAATTTCCAATTAAGCTAAATTCATTTCATTAAAAATAAAAATACATTACAACATATTAAAATTAGACGCAAGTTTTTCCATTAACAAAAAAAAAAAAAAAAAAAAAAAAGGAACAACCTGATTTATAACGTTAGCCACACACACCCTTAGTTATCTTTTTTGGTTTTGTGGTTTGGATTAAACTTAGCCCATAATTGTATGATGGCCTTAATTAACTTGCCCACATAAACCAAACCCTATTCATATATCTTTATCAGCCGCTAGCCACACACAGCTCTTCTCCCTTTATTAGTTTTACAGTACTACTCGTATTTTGCTGCTACTAATCTTTTATTTCATTAAAAAAACAGTTATATTTAACAAAATATAACCTTGTATATTCACTTGGGCCCCAACTCCAACAGTTGTTTGTCAGGTTTTTGAGCTCGCTGTGTAGACGAGCAAGGATCAAGTGGCGAGGCACGAGTAGCTTGGGACGGTGCAGTGGCGAGGGTGGCGAGTTGCCACCTAGGAGTGGCGAGCTAAGGTGACGAGTCACACCTTCAGCTCTAAGAATAGGCACATAAGAATATTGTGACAAGCGGTAATTTGTCAAGCGTATTTTGTTATTACATGTGAGTTCATTTTGAAACATTTCTGAGCATTTCCGGGCTCACTGGACTTGAAGTCGAGAGGTTATCTCGTATAATGTGAAAATTATCCACAACGCGGATACGTGTGCCTAGGCTTAATAAACTATTTATTTAATGATTATGCAAAACTTATTTTGTAAAAAATTACAAGAATTGTCCCTGGGGTTTTATTTACGTCGCTCCCTTGAAGTTTGACAACTTGTCACTTTGGTTTAGATAGTTTGGACTATAAAAGGAAATGTGATAGGGTTTCACCCTCATTTATCAAACCCTAAAACACCCATTTCTCTCACTCTGCCGCCGCCGTTATCGCCGTCCACCGCTACTCTACTGCCGGAATGCCATGGTGTGCACAACCATCCCGTGAAGATATTTGTTGTTTTGAAGTCGTTTGTGGGAGAAATCGAGAAGGTTTTGTCGTGTTTCTACTCGTAGCCGCCGCATATATTCTATTCTCTTCTTTGTATGTTCATAACAAACGAGATTATTAAATTTGTCATCCTTCTTTTCGATTAAAACATAAAAACGGGTTTCATCAAAAGTTTTAATAAAGTAACGATTCACACAAGTTTTTGTGTGAATCAGTTTGTGTAAAAACGTGTTAGAAAAAAAATGCTATCATCTCTATTCATGTTTTCTTAAATCTATAAAACCCTTGTGTTGAAAATCTTGTAATATGCTTTTGGTTAAGCTTATGTTTCGGACTTATTGTTTTGTTTATTCCGTTTTGGTCATGGCAAGAAATGGGTAGACACATAAGATAGCAGGCCGAGGCTCATTGTAATGGTTTTGGATTCGGATTTGTGATTTTTGGCCGTGTTTGGTTGAACCGAGACCTTATGGTCTTGGTGGTACTTGGGATTACTTAGTTTCGGCTTATATTGCTACTTGTGACTTATTTGTGGCCTATTTGACCTTGTGGACTTTTTGGTTTGTAGTTTGACTCTGAATTGTGTAACCAAGGGTTTGTTCGGTCTCATTGTGGCTCTCGGTAAAGGTAGACCCTGAAGAGTCGTATGTTTTGGTTGTGGCTCGGAAAGGGAAAACGACCCATATCGTGTGTTGTGATTATGGTTTGACAAAGGACCAAAACCCGTAAGGGTATACTTGGTTTCGACTTGGAAAAAAAGAAAGACAAAGAAAATAAATGTTAAACTTTAACTAGTAAAAAATTTGGTTATTAAATTATTTAAAATATAAAATAAATTTAATATAAGTTATACATATTGACTTTTGGCAAGAACGAGACACACGTGGGATTTTTGAACTTTTTGAGACACATTATACTTTGGATTATCATATTGGCCGTTTTATGACTTGTTGGACTATTTATTCGTGGACTTTGATACTTTGTATTGGTTATAAGTTACAGATCGGTTTACTGTTAATAAACCTGACTAATATGGTTATTGGACTTATTGGGTTGACAAGCCCAATAAGCATATTGGAGGGGTTTATTAGCCCCTAACTCATCCTAATGACTTACCGTGTACTTGTGATATTTTGTAAGTTTCGGATGAGGATTGAAAGGATTATTGGACTTATTGGGTTGTCGAATCCGATAAGAATCCAATAATCCATCCGGTTACCTTATTAAACTTTGACTTAACTATTTGGACTCGTCGACCCTTATACTTGACTTGTTATTGATTGGTGGTTGGATTACTTTTGTATTATGACTTTGGACTTGAATGATACAGATTGAATAATGATTTGACTTAGACTAACGGACAATTTTGGACTTGTATAGTAACTTTTGGACATTGGACATTCTAGATTGATTGGACTCGTAACAAATATAGTACGTTAGACTCGTAACAAATTTAATATATTCAATTCGCAATGTAAATACAATAATGAAATAATGTCTAATAACCAATAAATAATTTTTTTCTTTCTATATTAGTTGTATATTAAATTGACTTGGGAAATTGATTTACAACAAAGTCTTTTGACTTGGGAACTTTCAATAAACGAATGGGTCATGGCGGAATTTTATACTTAAACTTTATTTTCAAAAACTCTTTTGTTAAAGACTTCGTCAATCGATCAAAACTTTTTTGTTGAAGAATTCGTCAATCGACAAATTAAATTCTTTTATTATTAGATCTAAAAGTCCAAAGTTACATTGAATTATAGAACAATGGTTTATATGAGATACTTGGGATTACAGGGTAAATTTCAGCACTTACCAATCGACCTACTTTTATTGACATACTTTCTTTGTCGTTAATTTCCTTGACTTCTTTCTGTTATTCTTTCTCGACTCAAGTTCTTGTTAGCACTTTTCCCGACTATGTCGTTATCAATTCCTTTTGGTGTGTGTATTCTTGAGACTGTACTTTCTTACCACCACATGAATGATGATACCAAACTCTTTTATAAGATGATACGAGATTGTTTTGGAAACTGAAACACATTAACTTTTGAAACTCTTGCGCATTGGTTTACTTTTCACATGTCGGATTTTGAGACAAGTCTTTATGTATTAGGTCGTGCTGAGTTCGTACCATTGTGCTGTACAATTTCCTGATACTGTTGTGTGATTGCATTGTTTTACTTGAGGTGAGTTTCATAGCCTCACTCTTACTCTTATGAACTGCTTTGCAAAACTTTGGGGGTGAGAAACATGCAAAACTTTTACTTGGACTGAACTGTTTATTCTTTACTGAAACTATTACATGAACTAGCCTAAGGAACTTGAATCCCACTATTGCCCACTTCATGGACCGTTAATTCTTGCTGAGAAGCACGAGTGTTATAGATAGATCTATCGGGGTTGACATCCCCCATCCAGTGTGGTAGCGCTAACGAGAGAGACGTATATCATGTCGGGACTCAAGTGTACAGGACTAACACTTGTATGGGCTTATTACTGTCGCGTGCTCTGGGTTCACGCAAACTGTGTCGAAGCTTCGGTTGCATGATTTAGTGCTAGCGTAACTTACTTTTTTGGTGACATTATGTTGATTTAATGTCTACATGCTTGATTACAGTCCACTTTACTGCTTTATACTTGAACCTATTAACTCACCAGCTTTTAACTCACCTTTAAGCATGTTTTCTTAGGTAACTAAACTGGATAATGTATGATGTACTTTTGGAAAGCACGTGGCATGTGGCATGGTCATGGGAATAAGTTGAAGTGTTTTACATAGACTCTAAAGCAACTTGGACTACTTTATCTATTTATGGGCCTTATTTTTTTGTACTTTTTAGAATAATGTAAAACTTAATACTTTTGGTTGATTGATACGTGGGGATCGCACCAGGTTTTACCTCTCGAGGGATCTCGAGAAGCTTACAACCCCCACCAGGCAGTGTACCTGATCGTTGTAGTATAGTATAGTGACAAGTACCGGGGGATTGATCGTTCAACTCAGGAATAGTGTCGCTAGGGTTAGAAAGTCTACTAAACTAGGTCTAGAGGTGAGGGATGATTCTTTTTGTATTTTTATATTTTATGGAAAGCAATTAAATTCTCGGGTTTTGAAGGAGTGGGCGGAATTAGTTGCTAGCCAACTAACCCAAATAACTACAAATGCAATCAAAATAAAATAACAGAAATGAAAATGAAACTATTTATACTAATGTGGTGTAAACAATGATGAGAAAAGTTGTGTTTACTTAGGTTTTATTACTCCCTAGATATCTTTTACAGGTTGATAGCTTGTTACAGTTGCATGGATGACGGGTCATATTTCTTAATACTAGTCGTAGGGCCGTGTACAATATTCCCTAACTCTATAGGATCCTACTTCACTCCTATGTCGAGCCATTAGAAGCTCCTAACATGGGATCATTAGAATTCTCCTACGCATTAAATACAACCAAAAATTGTAGTACACCTTCGATTATGTTTCTTAAGATGTTCAAGCAAGTTACCAATGGAAGTCTGCCAGTTTTCTTAAGCCTAACATCGAATACAATCATCCGTAACAATTATAAACAAACAATCAACCCATAATTAACATCTAGGTTTCACTACACACTAGTACAGATTTGGCCTTTCGTCACACATAGCATATTTCGAATGGTCACACAGCAACATATTTACATGACTAAATGTACCAGCCTTAAATAAATAGCCACACTTGATCCGACTTGTGTGACTATTTCGTAGAATATATGTCACACATTGGTGTATATATGTGACTAGAGGGTAACTGGTAAATATTTTTCGACATTTTAGTCACTTTTAATTCGGGGCGTATGACTGATACAAATCATCTCGAAACATTAGTCACACTATAGATATACATATGTGACAAATATATGTCACACAATTGAACAGTGTGACTAAAAAAGATATATGGTCACATGAAGTACTTGCGTATGTGGCTAAATTATATAGTCAAGTTTGTCACACATTATATAAACGTGACTGCTATTCTTTGCTGAATAGTTAGCCACATATGAATTTGAAATGTGTGACAACTAAAAATTCAATTTGAAACGTTAGTCACGATATGCATTTAAGAGTGACAAATATATGTCACACACTTGAAGAGTGTGACCAAATGTCATATATGGTCACACTAAACCATAGAAACATGATTAAGTGTAACGAAAATTCGATACATATGGTCACGTTGGTTAATATGTGTGTCTAAAGTTTAGTGTGTGTTTGCTTGCCAAATCCTAATGTGTATAGTCACACTTAATTGAATCACGATCATGTGACTATAGGCTTTACAAAAAAACATAAAAATAAAATAAATAAATAAATAAATAGTCACATTGTAACTATAGGCTTTACAATAGTCACACCATATCAGAAATGTGTATCCAAACGATGTTTATGGCCACATTATAAGGGTATTATATGAAACCAATACATTCAAAATAGTTACATTGAGCTTTTGGCTCTTCCATACATTTTGAAGATCTCATCATCTGAGTATCGCTTTAATTGAACAAGCTTCCAACCCTTCATATTGTTTAGATAGTACTCATTGTACTTCTTCTTTTGCTTAACTGTTGGACGATTGAGCACTTTTCTCTTCTTTCTTTGATTGAGATAAAATTTCTTCCTCTCAGCTTCATAATTCCTCTTCCATTCATCTTTTTGTTCTTGAGTGTACTCTTGCATTTCTTCTTTTATTTGTTTCATCAGTGCAATATCAGCATCACCTTTAATCCTTTCTTCATCCCAAGAATCCAAGAGTGCTTTTGTTTTGGCCTCAGCTTCAGCGTGTTTCCTTCTTTGTTCAAGTACCATCTGATTCTCCTCTGTAAACAAAGCAGCCAATTTTCTTGCAGCAGCTCCATCTACTTCAAGTTGCTTGGGTTTGGGCCAGTACACAAAAGGAAGATCCTTTAGAGGATCATGCTTAGGCTCTTCAACCATAATACCTTTGCCTTTGCCCTTATAACTTGGCTCTTGTACACTCTTCTTGATTTGTTGAGTTGGTTCTCTAATCACCACACCTTTGACAGGTACTCTTGGTTGTTGTGGTGGTGGTTGTGATTGTTCTGTTGGTAGTGGTGATTGTGGCACTGCTTGTTTAAATCGTGTCTTTAATAGAATCGTTGCTTCGGCCAAACTTTCCTCATCATCACTAGCAATAGGAATATTTTCCTCAGCAGTAGTATCCTCCTTGGCAATTTCTGCAGTTGCACCAGCAGTAGAATCTCCCATGCCTTTGATTGCTGCTTCCATAACAACCTCATTACCTTGATTATTAGCAACCATATACTCATCATCTTTCTCAGCAGAATCCACATCCATAACCACACCGATGTCATCACTAGCAGTAGCACTATCAAAATTTTCCATAGCTTCCCCTGAATCCTTGGTTTCATTCCTCCCATGTTTGGGATCATCCTCCCCCAAACTTATGCTTTCAGATGAACTAATCCTTTGTCTTGTGCCCACTTTTTTCCGTCTTTTGAATGACCTGGTTCTTGACCCCTTCTGACCTCTCAATTGCTTAACCCTCAGCTTCAAATCAGTAATTACATCCCCCTGAGTATCTGTGATTTGTTTTAGGCCAAGAACCTCTTCTTTAAGTTTGGTATATTTAACCATCAATTCTTTAACAAGTTCCATCTCTTCCTCACCACTTTTATCCTCATCACTAGCATTGTCCCCCTTGGTTTCTTGGCACCTGCAGTTTCCTTCACCTGAATCAGTTCCATTGGAACTTGATTCATTATAAGTTCTTGAACCTTCACCCTTCTTATGTTGACCTAGTTCCAACATTGCTTGAAACAATGGTTTACCTATGACAGGAAAGTCCTTACCCGTTCTCTTCATGTTAGAAAAGACCTTTTTAATATGAGAGTGAATTGGATAAACCTTGTCGTGAACTTTCTTATTTTAAACTGTTTGTCCATAAGAAGTTGCAGAAATATTGGATATAAGTAATGTTGGTTTGAAGAATTATCCAAGGCTTTAACCACATGATCAAAAATAAATTTTGAAAAATTGAATTTTTCTTTATTTTTTGCCAAACATATAAGGGCAGAAGCCATGTTACTACTAAACTCATTCCAACCAGTAGTTTTTGGGCCAAGACACTGTAACAAAGTGTGAATTAAAAATTTCCACTGTGGGGGAAAGCCACCTTTATTAAATTTCAAAGAATCATTTTTTCTTACATACCCCATCTCTTGAAGGTTTTCAAAAATTGTGGAGTCTGGAAGATTCTCAATTCCATTAACATCTCCTAGATGAAGAACTTCTCTAACAGATGCCTCTGTAACAATAATCTTCTGCCCATCCACACGGGCATGAATCTGTACTTCCTCATCAATAGTTTTGACCTTTGCAGTAGCCCAAAACTGTTTGATGTTGGAAACATATATAGTAGGGTTAACTGTTAATGCATACCTAATATGAGTAGCATTGAGAAAATCAACAACTTCAGTGAACTCTTCATTCTCCTTTGTGGGCTTTTGCAAGAATGCAATCATGTTATGCTTGTTGGAAAAAGACAAAGTCGACATTGTGAAATTTGAAAATTTGTGTAGGGTTTTGCTGGGAATTGCAATTAATTGATAAAATCAAGCAGTGGTTTTATGTTTGATAGAGTTTTGATCGGATGAAAACATTTGTGTGAAACTGTGAATGATTGAAGTGTACAAACCCTTAACCGTTCATATTTCTAAAACAGTACCCTGCACTCTCAAAAATAGCAGAACAACCCTTAGCCGGACTAAGTTAGGCTTAGCAGCACTAAAATATGCCTAGCAACACTAAGTCAGTTTCCACTCGAAACGGCTTATTTTTCAGGACTCCAGCACTTTTCTTAGCTTATCCTGTAAAATATTAGTCCCAAAAACACAAAACCTAACTCATTACCCGAATCACAATAATCACATCATCAATTACACTTAGCAATACTCTTTATAACTAGCAACATTAACAAATCATTTCTGGATTTTAACAATTTGACATACTGGTTTTATCCAAGAAACCAACACACCTTTGACAGTTTGACATCACAAGCAACCATACAAGGTCTCAAAATTTTCATTGATATTTTTTCAAAGATACAACCATTCATAAAAGCTGCAAACATAAACATAATTAATTATCCTACCTAAATACTAAAGATACTAGAAACATAAAAACATCATCATTAAAAACTGCTTCACTCCATTTCACACCAACTTGTTAAAACCAGAGCGCTCTACTCCTTGCGTTGCATCCTTTTCCTTTCCAGGAGATATTGAAACTTAATTTCAAGATCGGTATGTTTTCCAGATTTAACGGGTCTGCAAATGCAAACCTATCTTGTTGACCCCTTGGTTTTGATGCTCCACCACATTTTGATGCTCCATCACATTTTGCTGCTGATCCTCTTCATTTTGCTCCTCCACCACATTTTGCTGCGCATCCTCTTCATTTTGCTGCTCCACCACATTTTGCTGCGCATCCTCTTCATTTTGCTGCTCCACCACATTTTGCTGCGCATCCTGTTGATCCTCCTCATCCTCTTCATCTTCTTCCTCCACCTCCACATCATTCAGTCCCCAACGCTCATCCTAGTAAAAGTCTTGTCTATGCAGCCATTTCAAAATTATTGACCTCATCCACGTATCTACCTGCCTATACGACCCATATTCGTAAACGGGATCATACCCGAAATGATTAAACACTGCGTCCCATAGCAAACTGTTGTTTAATACCCACTCGTACTCTTCTGCATCATTTTGAAGTTACCATTTGCTGCCATTGTTGAAGTTTTCTTTGAAAGTGAATATGTGTTTGTGTGTGTTATTTGGTATATATACAATAGAGAGGTATAAATAGGCTGGAGAGGTATATGAACAGTTCCCAAGACTTTTGGCGGGAAAAAAGGATCGACCAAAGGCGCCTAAATCATACTGTGAATTGAAGATATTTTAAAACTGTTCCTAAAGATAAGGAATTGACTGTCTCCACTTTCCTTTTACCAATTCTTGACTTACTAAGTTCAATGAGTTGATCCAATAACTACTTGTATCTCATGCTTTATGAATAATAAACTTCCAAACTCAATATTTCCAACAATGATTTGGGATCGGGTTTTGACCCGAGGGAATAAAAGTTTGACCGTGACTCGAAGGAAACTTATGTTATGTTTCTTTGAAGTTTAATGTTTTCGTGTTCAAAGAAAACTTATGTTATGTTTCTTTGTTAATCAAGTTATCGATTACTATATTATGATGCTTTGTTAAAAGTCAAACAAAGATTGTCAAACTTGATTGTCATTTGCAAAAGTCAAAGAGTCTCCAATTGAATTTGGGCAATTCCGGGTAATTACTATCAAAAGATAACTAATAGCCAATCATGATTGTCACTTTGGGTAATTTTTTGTAGTTTTGTGCCTGTACATTCATTTGCATAAGGTCAAACAGGATAGTCAAATTGTACCATTTTGGGTAATTACTGCCAAAAGATATCGAGTAGCCAAAAGATCAAGATCAGTTAAATTTACAAGCAAACACTTAACCATTCACCATAAAGATGGGGTACATGAGCCACTACAAACCACACAATCTAGCCATAAACACTATACTACTTCACTGCAAGTACCAAAGAAACCACAACTGCAAAAACACAAAGTGTTGACTTCCAATAACAGACTTTCTTTAAGGCATTTGTCAACTCTGCCTCCAATTCTTCAATCCTTCTTTGACGATTAACTTCAATTTGAACCCCACGCCTTTGTCTTGGATTCAGTTTGCTATACATCTCAAACAAATGCATCTTGTACCAATCACATTCCTCCTCTGGATCATACCAATCAAATTGTTCACATTTCTTCGTACCCGGTTTCTAAAAAAAAACGTAGTATATTAAACATTAAATTTAATAATCTTTAAACTAAACGTATCTGATAACTTACCCATTGATTTTGGCAGCAAATGAATCATCGAGCAGGGTTGGATGGTGTCCAAGATGTTACCACCATTGCTGGCCTATCACATTTGCAGTTATCTTCAAAAAGATAAAACGACATGAGTTAGTTTGATTTTGATTTTGATTTGGGATTTGTTATGATTTTTTAGAGTGTGTTAAATTAGGGTTTATGTGAAAGGGAATTGATTTGCACACTTTATAAATTGATTGGGACACTCCATCTGTGCATTAAATACTTGTATAGTATTAAACACACTGCTTCAACCGCTTGTACATTGAGTGTGCAAATAACTTTTTTTAGTGTGCAAATCATTAGCCGTATGTATAACAGAAGATCAAAAATTGACGGCCATTAATCCTTATTTGGGTCTATCGGGCCGACCCCGTACCCAAGTTAGCCAAATATTTTCAACCCGAATCACCTGAATAAAAAGGAGAAGGACGTATGGAAATGAAAAAATCGTACAAAAATGTACGAAAATGTAATGAACGTTTCATAATGTTTTAATACAGAGGAAAACATTCAGAAAAGCTTAGAACAGATGAAATCGGTCGAAAAGGGTCGCAATCGGTCATAGTCGGACTAAAACGGTCTAAATCCGTCGAAATCTGTCGAAAATTGTCAACGTCGGTCGAAAACTAGCGACATCGATCAAAATCGATTGAAAACGGGAAAAAAGGGACGAAAAATGTTACAAACGGATTAAAACGTAAAAAAAAAAAATACAAAACGTATACAATGTTGTATAGTATTTGTCTTATTTAACGAAATCCAATGCACATAACCCATGACCCATGTTAATTCCCATTGTCGATCACCAATCATGTATTGGTCGATAACATATGTGACATGCCACTACAACCCAATATTAATGCACATGACCCGTTACCCATGTTAATTACCCAATGATCAACAGTCATGGATGTGACCAGTGATAACCTAATGCATATGACCCATATGATATGTCAAATACCCATTATTAAATGTGACAAGTGACAACCTAATGCATATGACCCATGACCCATGTGAATTAGCCATTATCACCGGCTTGGTAGGTGTATAGTAGTTATATATAGTGTAAATTGAATGTTATATGAATTGTATTTGAAGTTATTAAAGGCGGTCATGCATAGGTTACACCGGCTTGGTAGGTGTACCGTTTGTCACAGAAACTAATAAGAAGCAAGTATGCAAGGACCTCCCAATCATGTTATCAGGGATCGAGAAAGTTTGAACTCGGTTTGAGCTTGATCACTCGAAAAGCTCGGTTTATTTGTAAAGGTGTGTGTCTTACACAAATTAAAATTGAAATATAATCTATAATCGAATTCGGTTCACCTTCGGATCGAAAATCTCGATACCAAGGTTTTCAAGATCAGGATCATATCCTACTTAGGATCGATTTTGTCTTTGCAAGATCGATATCGTAATATCAGATCGGGATCTTAAGATCCTACCATAATGCATTTTTTAAGTATCTTTTGTAATATTATACAAATTTATAAATTATTATATACATAAACACAAAATTATATAAATGTTTCATTGAATGTTGTCCTAAATTATGGTTCTGAAATGTATAAGAAGATTATAACATGTTGTTTTTTCAATTTTACAAAACACAATTCATAAATTTGTAGTTTTTTAGTTTGCTAGTTCGAGAAAGATAAGATCGGATCGGATTAGATCCTAAGATCCTATGGTCAGGATCGGGTTCATATACGATCTTAAGCTTTCAAAGATCCTACATAAGATCCGGATCGTTATGGCTTTGCTGTATCGTACAATCATAAGATCCTAAGATCAGGATCATATATATATATATATATATATATATATATATATATATATATATATATATATATATATATATATATATATATATATATATATATATATATATATATATATAACATATGCTATATCACTTACAAGCTCGAAAACTCAACAATAACTCGAGTCGAACTTTTATAAGGTTGAACTCAACTCATTAAATAATCACCACTTCATTTGATAGGCTTGAGTTTGAATAATCCATCCCAAATTTTAACTTTTCTCAACCCGCTTAAAATTTTCCCCAAATTTAAATTGCCCTCCACCCAAATATTTCATTCACCCGCTCATGTTTTTCAATACTCGTTCCCAATTAATATCCACAAAATCTAGATCTGGTCTTCTTCTATCTCCTCAACACTATCCTCACCAACGCCACCACTCGCACCAACACCACACTCGCACCAAGACCACCGATAAGGCCCGATCCAACGACATGTTTGGCGGTCCAGTCCGGCTCGGTATTCAGCTCACTATGTTTGTCGGTCCAGTCCGGCTCGGTATTCAGCTCACCGGTTTAGTTGATCCTAATTACTGGCGAGGAACACTCCAACTTTGCCCTGTTCTTGATTGGTACTTTGCTTTTACATGGTTATTGAGCTACGTGGTTCAAGCTCCTTGATTTTGATTTCACTAAAGCTATATGTAATGTGTGCAGATATTAAACCGGGTTGATGATGCTGTCAATGAAGCTTTGAAACAATCTCAAGGTTCATATACCACGTTACTATCTTATAATGACAAGATTTTTTGTGAATACCTGATTACACACTTCTGATGCATTTAGGCATCTTTATCTGGTGCATATCTTAGTCCTTAATTTATTAATACATCATCAGGTTGCAAAACAACTCGAAATGTCTTTCATGACATGTTACCCAGCCAACCATTTTTATGTGGTATTATCTTTTATTATTTTTGAAAGTGCATTCACATCTGAAATGGTTTTTTATCCTTGAATTCATCTTTTAGATGTTTTTAAGCACCCATTATGTGGGGACTGATTTAAAAACTAGATTGACCATAACCAAACTGGCCAAAAGCAAATGCTACATTGGAATCTTTACTTTTTTCTAGTTTGAAAAAAATAATCTGAAATGTATATAGCTTTGGAAGGTTGAATAAAAGTTACAAATAAAAGATGCAGAATCGATTGTAAGAAAGCCTAAAATCGGAAATAGACCAAGATCTGATTATCAAAAAATATAGCTGTTTCTAATCAAGTAGTCGCGTTGGTCTATTTGATTTTTTCAGCTTATCTTTTCCATTTTTAATTGGGTGGTTGGGACAAAGTTACTTGTACCTTTTTAAACCATTCCTAGAGTTTAATCTATACCTTATTTTTAATTGGGTGGTTGGGACAAAGTTACAAGATCTGATATGCGTTTTATTCCTATCGTGTTTGCGCAGATAGTTGAACCAGTGGCGCATCAAGCGACTCAAAACCACCAAAGCAGATAGTTGAACCAGTGGCGCATCAAGCGACTCAAAACCACCAAAGCAGATAGTTGAATCAGTGGCGAGTCAAGTGACTCAAAACTACCAAAGCAGATAGTTAAATCAGTGGCGAATCAAGCGACTCAAAACCACAAAAACAACAGATATTTGAACTAGTGGCGCCTAACAAACTAGATGCACCTGACAAAAGACAAGGCAATAGTGTGTCTGTCAAATGTCAAAAAATAGATGCACCCGTCAACAATATATATAACCACATACTTTTTACAGAGGAAAGTTTTCTAGCATCTAATCAAGAACTTTATTCCAGTATGCTCATCTAGTTCTGTTATGTTGTGAGCTTTGACATGTTCTAGTTCTGCTCTAATCCTGATGTGGTTATTGTTGATATGCAGCAGCCTACGTTTTCAAGGCTTTTATATCCAGATGATGAGATTAGATCAGTGGGAGAAAAACTTGTAAGTTTAACTGCAAATTTTATTATTATGTTCATTGTTTTGGATTAAAAGTCTTCATGATGTTGTTTGAATTACTGCTGATCATGTTTGTGTTAATATTGCTTAGATGGATTTAGTTCTGCTCATGAACTTCAAAGAAGATGTGCAAAAGTAATTACTACTACTAGTACAAAAGTTACTACTGCTAGTACAAAAGTTACGACTGCTGGTGAAACTTGGTACTGCTCAGAGATTAAGACCGCTCAAAGTTGCTAGTTGCTTATGGAGAAGATTATAGATACTTAGGAAACTATTGTAAGCCGACTAGGACTCCTTGGTGTATAAAAGGATGTCCACTTTTATATTTGGTTCAGTTATATTGTCACACACCCAGATTTGGGTCGCAGCAGAATGGAATCCGAGGGCGCAACTTTCATGGCATTCAAAGTACAAGGAAATAAAGAATGACCTCTAAGTGAGTCATTTTAAAACAAGCGTTTGATTTAACATAAAGTTTTACAAAACATCAGAGTTCACGTTCAAAACACAAAATCAAACGCTAAATAAAGTAAAGACATCTTCATCATGATGTGCATCCATAACGTGACTCTAGCGTACTCCATATATACTTATGCAACTTCATCTAGTTACCTGAAAATACACGCTAAAACGTCAACATAATTGTTGGTGAGTTCATTGGTTTAAGTAAACAAGTATTTCGCGGAACACAAGATTTTCAGTAGGGATAACCATTATAACAAATACAACGTTAACCCAAAAATAAAATACAATGCCATAAGCTCATGACCCCGAAGCTCGACGTAATCGTATGCAGTCAAATATAATAATGCCCCAAGCAAGTGTTTACCAGACACTCGGAAATAATCCGAATGATATGCGTCCGTTTAACAGGTTGGCGCGACCAACTCGGACGGGGTGTCAACCCAAATTGATCTATTCATAGCATTCGCGCTTACACGCATGTAATTAACGGTTCATGATAAAGGGGACTTTAGCGGCAGTAATCGGTAACTCAGGCAATGTAACAGTTTTGTACTTATGTCCGCAATAAAATAAAGCAGTTTATTTCCACCCCAAGTATTTGAAATCAAGTAATAAAAGTGTACAATTGGGGCTATGACTCACCTTAGCAAAAGTAAATCCCGAGTGGCAAATTGGTAATTGGTAAATAAAGTCCGATAACTCTAATCGCAACCTAAATAATGCATATGTCTTAGATTCGAAAACGAGGTCAAGCATGCAAGTCATATACTATATTATCACTTGTACATGTTGTTGTAATTTTTATCGTAAAAAATGTAGGTAAATCAAGGTGATCTCTTATTTAAGTCATCCACCTTTTTAGAAAATGTGACTAGTAAATATCATGGCCAAACCTTAGTCGTCTTGTAAATAAGTATTTTGAAAATCTCTAACGCACCTAATAAGTATATATAATGTTCTACCATTTTTATGTACGTCATTTTAGCCAAAATACACCTTAAAGTGTCTAAAAATCCAATTTATATATTCTAACAGCTTTTCTAATAGCCAAATAATAAGCTGTCAAAAATTATATGTCGTCGTAATCTTCGTTAGGCCATAACTTTTGCGTCGTAGTTCCGTTTCTCAAGTTTTATATATTCCCGCAAAGGTATTCAAGTGTACTCTAGTATTTTCAAGGTCTCGGCTAGTTTAGATATCATTAAATCTCAGTTTTCATAGCTAGAAAAATCGGGACAGATTCATTATTTCCAGAAAATATAGTTTTCGTCGTAAATCTTGAAAATAGCATATCTTTTTCGTTATAAGTCCGTTTTAACTCATTCAAGCGGCTATGTTTTCGTTATTAAGTCTATTTTCTATATTTCTAGCCTAATATGGCCACCAAGGTACTGATTTCTCTACAGGAAGTCGAATGGGACAGATTCAACCTCAATAGTGTCCAACTATTTTTCCTAGTGTTTTATTTATTATAACCACTTGACAACAACTCCAAATCTAGTCCTTGTTCGTCCATCAACTTCTCAACTAGGATGTGTTGATCTAAACATAACTTAACAATATTCAAGGTCCATGTACAAGATCATCCAAGTATTTAAAACTTCAAATCTACTAACATATATGTATATATAAAGTTTGCTTCATTTTCTTGTAAAGATTTTTACTAACAAATTTTCTTGTAATCAAAACTTGTTCAAAACATAATTTCTTGCTAAGAGATCAAAGTGGATGTAAAGATTTTTCAACATGTACCAAGTGATAACCAAGTATACATACTTAACAAGCATAAAAATCATGAGAATCATGAAGTATTAGTAGTGTAAAATTTACTTACAAAGAGGTTAGTGAGATGAGATTAGTAAAACACTTGTGTAACCCCCAAGATTAGTATCCAAACCTTGTTAATCTTGCCCTAAGTACTCTTGAAAGTAACCAACAAACTCTCCTTCCTTCCTTGCTCCTTGTGTGTGTCGAATGGTGTATATGAGTGGGGAGGTGATTATGTTTCTTTCTTGTAACTAAGTATGAGTACTAAGGCTAGGTATATATATAGCAATGAGTCAAATTGATGGTCAAAAATATCTAGTCTTGGTTTTTGATGGTTGCCGAAAATTAGGGGAAAGGAGGGGCAAAAATGTGGCTCTAGCCACCAACATTAATTAGTTGTCTCAACATGTGTTAAAATGTTGAAATTTAATAAGTTTTTGTAATGTACTCTTAAGACAAGGCATGGGGGGGGGGGGGGGGGGGCGGCCATAGGACTAAATTTGGAAGAAAATAGTTGTTATTAGTATAAAATATATATATTGAATGTATTGGGTAGTAAAAATATGTATTGGGTATTAGTTTGGTAGTTAACGAAAGTTATACGTAATTAAACGTAAGATATAAAGAATTTAACTTGGACGTCGGAAAATATTCTTGGGACTTTTGTAATAATTTTGGAAGTATAAAAATACCCTAAAAATAATTGTTGAGAAAGTCGGGTATGTCGAGTGTTACATTATTGAATAAAAATTTACGTTTGTTGAATTTAAAAACCGTAAGTATTTAAAGAGTAGAATTTTGTTTCATAGTATAGAATTGTGAACTGGAGAAGGAGCAAGGTACCGGAGCGTTCTGGACTAAAATTAGCCTAAGTCCTAAAGTTCTTAGAATTTATTCAAAAATTCGCGTCGATTCAAGTAAAAGAGCTCATGTAAATTGTTTTAAATTAAATGTCCAGAATTTAAATTCGAGTTTAGAAAATAGTATTGACCTGGGAAATAGCGGGTTGTGACATTCTGCCCCCTAAAAAGGGAATCTCGTCCGCGATATTTAGTCAGCGTTGGTTGTTGGAGTGGTATTAGTGAAGAGATGGGGGTACTTTTGACGAATCTGGTCTTCTCGTTCCCAAGTGGACTCGGGACCTCGTTGAGAATTCCAGCGAACCTTGACGATAGGAATTCGACTATGTTTCAACTGCTTGACATTACGATCCATTATCTCTACTGGTTCTTCGATAAAGTTAAGCTTGTCATCGAGTTGAATCTCTTCTAACAGAATGATGAGGGATTCGTCAGCTAAGCACTTCTTGAGATTGGAAACATGAAATGTATTGTTCACACTGCTGAGCTCGGGTGGAAGCTCAAGCCTGTAGGCTACCGGACCGACTCGAGCCAAAATCTTAAATGGTCCAATGAACATGGGGCTTAACTTCTCGCGTTTTCCAAATCGTATAACGCCTTTCCAAGGCGATACCTTCAACATTACCATGTCGCCAACTTTGAATTCCAAGGGCTTACGTCTCACATCGGCGTAACTCTTTTGACGATCTCTAGCAGCTTTTAGTCTATTCCGAATCTGAAAAATTTTCTCGGTCGTTTCGTGGACAATGTTCGGACCGGTGAGTTGAGCATCTCCGACTTCAGCCCAACAAATAGGTGATCGACATTTCTACCGTATAATGCTTCGAATGGTGCGGCCTTTATGCTTGTGTGATAACTATTGTTGTAGGAAAACTCAATCAATGGCAAATGATCATCCCAACTATTCCCGAAATCGATCACACAGGCACGGAGCATGTCTTATAGTGTTTGGATGGTTCTCTCACTCTGACCATCAGTTTGCGGATGATAGGTCGTGCTCATATCGAGGCAGGATCCAAAGGAATCGTTAAGTAATTCCCAAAATCTTGAAGTGAATCGACTATCTCGATCTGAAATAATCGAAACTGGTACACCACGTCTAGATACAATCTCCTTGATGTAAATTCTGGCTAACTTCTCCATCTTATAGGTTTCCTTAATTGGTACGAAATGAGCTGACTTGGTGAGATGATCAACGATCACCCAAATCGCATCATAACCGCTCAAAGTTTTAGGAAGTTTGGTGATGAAATCCATGGTAATACGCTCCCATTTCCAATGAGCAAGCTCTGGTTGTTGTAGTAAACCAGATAGCTTCTGGTATTCGGCCTTAACTTTGGAACAAGTAAGACATTTACTGACATAAGTGGCAATGTCAGCCTTCATGTTCGGCCACCAATAAAGCTTCTTAAGATCCTGATACATCTTATCAGAACCTGGGTGTATGGATGATACGTGGGAATCGCACCAGGCTTTACCTCTCAAGGGATCGTGAGAAGCTTACAACCCCCACCAGGCAGTGTACCTGATCGTTGTAGTATAGTATAGTGACAAGTACCGGGGGATTGATCGTTCAGCTAGGAATAGTGTCGCTAGGATTAGAAAACCTAAATACTAGTTCTAAAGGTGAGGGATGATTATTTTTGTATTTTTATATTTTTTAGAAAGCAAGTAAAAATCTCGGGTTTGAAGGATTTGGGCGGAATTAGTTGCTAATCAACTAACCCAATACTAAAGATGCAATCAAAATAAAATACTATAAATGAAAATAAACTAAATTATACTAAAGTTGTGAGCAATAAGTGGAGAAAATGTTTTTACTTAGATTTCACTACTCCCTAGACATCTTTTACACGTTAATTACTTGTTATAGTTGCATGGATGACGGATTGTATTCCTTAATATCATTCACAGGGTCGCGCACTTAACTCCCCAATTCTATGAGCTCCTATCTCCTCCTATACCATGCCCAGCACAACCATAGGGATTATAAACAGTGGCTCATGCATTAAATACAACCAATAAAGACCTAGTGCACATCGGTTCATGTTTCTTAAGACGTTCAAGCATGTTACCATTTGGAGATCTGCCAGTTTTCTTAAGCCTAACATCAAATTCATTCATCCAATACAATTATAAACAAGTAATCAACACATAATTAACATCTAGGTTTCATTAGATCCAAGCAAACACAAGATAGATCTAGCCTAGCATGATGGAATTAAGACAAGAACAAGATATAGACAACCAACACATAGACATATTGATTGAATTAAAAGAATACTTATCTCAATTACACATGAAAGGTATCAAGGGCTTAGAACCCTTGAAAAACCTGAAAAATTCGCACCAAGTTCGTACTTAGGGTTTCTCCAAAACTTCTCTCTTTTTTTAATGTGAAAATTAGAAAACTATATATAGGAAATAGGGTCTGACGGCGTCAAGACCAATCTTGTGACGCCGTCACCTCACCGCCAAAACTTTTCTCGGACTGCCTTGATCTACTTTTGACGCCGTCATGTATTGTGCATTTCCAGGCCGTCATGAAATTTACTCTTGACGCCCTACTTCGTGACGCCGTCAAATCTGTACTGGATCGTCATGGAAATTTGCTCTTGACGCCGTCAAGGATTCCTTCTTAACGCCGTCACCTACTGTTCCCAGCAAGGAAAATTAAGACTTTGGCGTTTTCTTCACTTTTATGCTCCAAAAACGTCCAAATTGCTTCCTTTTCCAGATTTCACTCCCAAAGTACCTAAAATCACAAAAGGAACGATTTAGGGCAATATTTGATCAAATAAAGTCAATTCCGGGCTTAAATGACCCCCTAAAAGTGGTTCATTTTTCGCCTCATCATATACCCTTACATTTGAGATTTGCTTGTCCTCAAGCAAATGCGCTTTTATTCTACTCAAAATACAAGTTAGGGGTCATTTAACACTAATATAAAAGTAATTACAACAGATAATCGTTCCACTAAAGACCAATAGACAACCACGGAGGTCATACACTACCACCTCACAAATAGTGTTTAGATACTCACATCTCTCGGGTGTAATAAAGTGTAAATTACAATATGGAAACGGAAGATATCACTCACTACCTGTCATAGCAAAATAGATTACCATAGGCTTGGGAAATGATCAAACCTCCACCACATGGCATAAGCACCTAGGATAAACTATCAAAGAGGTCTTTTAAAGGGTTGTAACGTTAGGTGTAAGGATATGAAATACACGGTTTTGTTGGATAAAGGAAGTTTTTACTGGTGGCGAGTCAACAATCTTGGTTAATTACATGTACAATGTGGCGTTGCTAAGCCAAGACTAGACTCGACTTAAGCTAACAAATGAAAAATAACAAAAACATAGAATGAACATAGAATAAAAAGGGATGGTAGTCCGTATGTTTTTTCTCTTTTTCTTTTTCTATTTTTTTTTTCTTTTTCTTGATTTTTCGATTTATTTTTATTTTTTTATTTTTTTTTGCATACACTCTTACCCTACCATCCAAAATAATACATCATAGGGGTTGAATATTCCCCATACACTTGAATCTTTACATACTTTACAATAAACTAATCTAATGACTCGAATTAAGATAATCAAAACACTTGGAGTACTTTTAAAATTAACGCACATACGGGGGTAATAATATGATGTTCTTCCCCATTACTCCATAAAATAAGTACTTTACCCATGAGTCTCAATCGTCCCAAAACAATATGTACAAGGATATGACTCGACTTAGCAACCATGTAATCAATTAGATAGTTAACTTAGGGTTTAACAAATAACAATAATGCACTAAAGATGAGCGCATACACGGAAGGCTAAGGCAATTTGGTTGTACATTTAAGTGGGGTGTAACAAATTCTTCCTTTAAGTAAAATGATTAAAGTTAGAAATGAAAAGATAGGCTCGGAGGGGTGTACTAGGGGTTTCGTGTACTAAAATTGAGTACAACGCAAAGGGTGTGGGAGAAATTAGTTGACTTAACTAGCCAAGTAATATGACTTAAATGGTCAAGTAATTATAATACGGGTTTAACACAAGGGTGATCCTAATGCCTCTTATCATGTAGTAAATCCTACTACACGAATGTAGTCTCACTAGCGGTCTCGGAATGCATCACTAACGCAAGTTCTAGAATCTAAATGCTACCGGTACACTCATAAGCACTAATAGTAAATGCTTTTCCTATCAAATCTAAAGGCGAACCTCACATATTTGGGTGGAAAATTTTTCTGAATATACGGTTGTGTGCTAGTCATACAATCTCCTATCCATGAGACGCTTGCTATGGCTAAAGTTTCACTCCTAAATGTTGTAAAAAAATTTAAATTTGGTGCTAAAATTACACTAACAAGTATTTCTCATAGTTTTATTATACATCTACCATCAAACAAAACAAACTCAAGCAAAAGTGCATATGTAAGGTATCATCTTTTTACCCTCCCCTTACACTTAAGATGAACATTGTCCCCAATGTTCAAGTAAAGAATGTAAAAGTGAAAAAAGTAAAAAGAATGAAATCAAATACTCCCTTGATTCACTCGGTATGGATAATAAGGTGACCAGGTTAAATCTTCCTCCAAGAAAATGAACAATCAAAGCTTCCCTTCCAGAACATAAATCATCTTCTTGTCATACATAACCTGTAAAACCTGAGAAAATAGACAAAACAACCTCGCGTAAAATCGGCGACATCCTATATAAGTTACTAAATCCTAGAAAACAAGATAAGATATAATGCTTGTGGAATGAAGTTTGCAGATTTCCTGGAGATTATAAAACTTAATAATTCACAAAAACCATAAGATTCCGTTAGAAAAACAAAACTGGTAAAATTTCCAGATTTTTACACTTGACACTGTCAAGAGTTAACTTTTGACGCCGTCAGAAGTGACCTGCAGAAATTCTTATGTTAAGTTTCTGGAAAATTTCTAGAAAAACTTGGTCCTACTTCCTGGAAAATCCTGCAAAACTTCATTATGACTCAATACAAGCATTTGACTCCAACAAATACGAATATACATGTTCATTTAATATTGTGGAGAATCATGATCGATTTGTTTCTTAAAAACATATTTGGGGTTTCCCCTTACACTTATCTTTTGCAAAAATACTTTTAGGTGGAGTTAAGACTAGGCCAAAACAACAAAGTAAAGTATTTCCACTATTTAGTTTAGAAACATGATCTACCAACAATAAAAATAAAGCATGCATACGGAAGCAAATAACAAACAAACAAACAAACAAATAAAAACACACAAAACATGGGTTGCCTCCCAAGAAGCGCTTTTCTTTATTTACGAGTCTTGTAGCTAGACTCAAGGTCATGGGTTACTACGTGACCTCATCATTGGTTCCACTCTCCGATTGTAGATATTCTTTGTAGAAACCAATCACCTTTTTCTCAACCGCCCCCATAATCTTTTGGGCAAATTCTTTATCGACTTTATACCTTGGTCCAAGGGCCAAGCAATCTTTGTAATAAAGACTCCTTTTTTCCCATACATAATCCATGCCCTTTTTCTTATCCCCTTCATTGATGTCCTCAAAAGCACCAACGTTGTCCTTATCAAAACGGGATATAAAGAGAAATTCTTTCATCCTATTAGGCATCCTATAAGTGATACTATCGGTGTTACTTGCAAATCGGATCGTTCCTTCTATCTCATCATATTCCAACTTAGACTCCTCAACAAACGGTTTGCCAAACACAACATTTGATAACCGACAATCAATAACATTAGCAAGATTTTCCACAATCATAAAGTCGGTGACAAAAGTAAAATTACCAACAAAGACATGGAGACCTTTGACTCTCCCGACAAAGTTACAAACTCCACCGGGGTATTTGGGCTCTTTTCTAGGTTCAAGTCTTGTTTTCACTATATCATTATAAACAGTTGAGGACATAATGTTGATTGGAGATTTAAAGTCAATGTAAGCATTGCTAATGTGCCTATACCCAATCATACATGGTATCCTAGCATTCTTAGGGTCGCCTCTCTTTATCTTAGGTTCAATTATAGTGAAAGGAGATCGCGGGTTATTAATAAGATTATTATAATATGCAATCTCCTCCTTAGTGGGGTATAGATTAAAATAGTCATTAAGCTTCAGATCTATTTCCCCCTCTTCAAGTCCCTCAATAACGTTCACAAAGTCATTAGGCCCTAGGTCCTCATTTGAATACAAGGCGGTCGCTAGGTCACTAAATGCATGTTCGAGCTCAACCTTAATCAAACTATTAAGCTCCCTAATCTCACTCTCAATTTGTTCACGCAACAAAGCCACTTCTCTAGGGGAAAGGGGTGGATTCGCGTTTTCCATAATGGTCAACGGAATAGTCAATGAATTTAATTTACTAACAAAGGCACAAAGAAAAAGATAGACTAAAGAAAACCTAAAAATAAAAATAAAATCTTACTAGAAAGGAATCTAGTAAGTAGACCTAATAAAAAGAAATTCTAACCTAGACAATAACTATTCCCCGGGCTGCGGCGCCAAAAACTTGATACGTGGGAATCGCACCAGGCTTTACCTCTCAAGGGATCTTGAGAAGCTTACAACCCCCACCAGGAAGTGTACCTGATCGTTGTAGTATAGTATAGTGACAAGTACCGGGGGATTGATCGTTCAGCTAGGAATAGTGTCGCTAGGATTAGAAAACCTAAATACTAGTTCTAAAGGTGAGGGATGATTATTTTTGTATTTTTATATTTTTTAGAAAGCAAGTAAAAATCTCGGGTTTGAAGGATTTGGGCGGAATTAGTTGCTAATCAACTAACCCAATACTAAAGATGCAATCAAAATAAAATACTAGAAATGAAAATAAACTAAATTATACTAAAGTTGTGAGCAATAAGTGGAGAAAATGTGTTTACTTAGATTTCACTACTCCCTAGACATCTTTTACACGTTAATTACTTGTTATAGTTGCATGGATGACGGATTGTATTCCTTAATATCATTCATGGGGTGGCGCACTTAACTCCCCAATTCTATGAGCTTTTATCTCCTCCTATACCATGCCCAGCACAACCATACAGATTATAAACAGTGGCTCATGCATTAAATACAACCAATAAAGACCTAGTGCACATCGGTTCATGTTTCTTAAGACGTTCAAGCATGTTACCATTTGGAGATCTGCCAGTTTTCTTAAGCCTAACATCAAATTCATTCATCCAATACAATTATAAACAAGTAATCAACACATAATTAACATCTAGGTTTCATTAGATCCAAGCAAACACAAGATAGATCTAGCCTAGCATGATGGAATTAAGACAAGAACAAGATATAGACAACCAACACATAGACATATTGATTGAATTAAAAGAATACTTATCTCAATTACACATGAAAGGTATCAAGGGCTTAGAACCCTTGAAAAACCTGTAAAATTCGCACCAAGTTCGTACTTAGGGTTTCTCCAAAACTTCTCTCTTTTTTTAATGTGAAAATTAGAAAACTATATATAGGAAATAGGGTCTGACGGCGTCAAGACCAATCTTGTGACGCCGTCACCTCGCTGCCAAAACTATTCTCGGACTGCCTTGATCTACTTTTGACGCCGTCATGAAATTTACTCTTGACGCCCTACTTCGTGACGCCGTCAAATCTGTACTAGATCGTCATGGAAATTTGCTCTTGACGCCGTCAAGGATTCCTTCTTGACGCCGTCACCTACTGTTCCCAGCAAGGAAAATTAAGACTTTGGCGTTTTCTTCACTTTTATGCTCCAAAAACGTCCGAATTGCTTCCTTTTCCAGATTTCACTCCCAAAGTACCTAAAATCACAAAAGGAACGATTTAGGGCAATATTTGATCAAATAAAGTCAATTCCGGGCTTAAATGACCCCCTAAAAGTGGTTCATTTTTCGCCTCATCAATGGAATACTTTGACTTGTGTGATTCGTGCATGATCAAATCTCGTAAGCCACCAAAATGTGGTATCCAACTTCTCTCTTTCAAGCATAACGTCCCATCTGCTCTCTTTGTAAAACATTCTTACTTTCTGGCATACCGTAGATATTCTCCTTAGGTCGATTCTCTGCTTTAAGTGCTTCGGTCTGGGCCTCGAGAATTTTGGATGGGAGAGGTGAACAAATGGTCATGCCCAGTGATCTTACTCTTAGAGGTTTAAGTCGCTCTTTCCTACTAAGAGCATCTGCTATGACATTTGCTTTGCCCGGGTGGTATCGAATTTCACAATCATAATCGCTGAGCAATTCTAACCAACGGCGTTGCCTCATATTAAGCTCTTTCTGATCTAAGATGTGTTGGAGGCTTTTGTGATCAGTGTACACTGTACACTTAGTGCCATAGAGATAATGTCTCCAAATCTTTAGTGCAAAGACAACTGCTCCTAACTCCAAGTCATGAGTGGTATAATTCTTCTCATGCACCTTGAGTTGTCGAGAGGCGTAAGCTATGACTTTTTCCTTCTGCATTAACACAGCTCCAAGCCCTTTATGCGAAGCATCACAATAAACTACAAAATTTTCCATTCCTTCGGGCAATGCCAAAATCGGCGCACTACAAAGTTTTTGTTTCAACAACTGGAAGGCGGATTCTTGTTTCTCTCCCCATTCGTACGTCTGGTTCTTCTATGTCAATTTGGTCAAAGGCTTAGCTACCTTAGAGAAACCTTCGATGAATCTTCTATAATACCCCGTAAGACCTAGAAATTGTCGCATCTCAGTGGGAGTCTTAGGTGTTTCCCAATCTTGGATAGCCTCTATCTTAGCGGGATCAACATGCAGTCCTTGACTATCAATTACGTGTCCTCGAAATTGTACTTTCCGAATCCAGAATTCACACTTTGAAAACTTCGCATACAACTTCTCATTCTTGAGCAATTCCAAGATAGTCTTGAGGTGTTCTTCGTGTTCTTCTTTGCTTTTAGAGTAGATTAGTATGTCTTCAATGAACACAATTACAAATTTATCCAAATACGGCTTGCACACGCGATTCATGAGATCTATAAATACTGCCGGCGCGTTAGTTAATCCAAACGGCATCACTTGGAACTCGTAGTGACCATAACGAGTCCTGAAGGCCGTCTTCGGGATATCTTCTTCCCGAACTCTAAGCTGATGATAACCCGACCTCAAATCAATCTTCGAGTAAAATTTGGAGCCTTGCAACTGATCGAACAAATCGTCGATTCTTGGAAGTGGGTAACGGTTCTTCACTGTTAACTTGTTTAGCTCGCGATAATCTATACACATTCAGAAGGATCCATCCTTCTTCTTTACAAATAAAACAGGTGCTCCCCAAGGCGAGGAACTTGGTCTGATAAATCCCTTGTCTAATAGTTCTTGTAACTGATTAGACAACTCTTGCAACTCAGATGGTGCTAGTCGGTAGGGTGCTCTAGCTACTGGTGCAACTCCTGGAATCAAATCAATCTGAAACTCGACTTGTCGGGTAGGTGGTAGTCCCGACAATTCCTCGGGAAAGACCTCTGGAAAATCTCGGACAATTGGTACATCTTCCAATCGTTTCTCATCCGATTTCTTTTCGGTTATGTGTGCTAGAAAAGCATAACATCCTTTCTTTATGTACTTTTCGGTCTTAATACATGATATTATACTCAATCGAGTTCCGCTTCGTTCACCACGAATAATCAAGGTTTCACCATTATAAGGAAGACGAACAACCTTTTCATCGCATATAATTCTCGCGTGATGTTTGGATAGCCAATCCATTCCAATTATGACGTCAAAACTACCGAGTTCAACAGGGATAAGATCGATATGAAATGGATGGTTTAGGAAGTCAAAGGTATAACCGCGGATTATGGTGTCAGAGTCGACTATATCACCGTTAGCTAATTCAATCTTATAGATAGTGTCTAGAGTGGTTGGTGCGATGTTAAGTAAAGGAGCAAAAGTAGTAGACACAAAACTTCTATCGGCACCCGAATCAAATAAAACTAAAGCATAACGATTATTGAGAAGGAACGTACCCGTAACAACGTTCGGGTCCTCTCTAGCTTCCCTTCCTCAGAGATTGTAGACTCTTCCCCGAGCTCCATTATTCTGAGTTTCCGCTCCCTTATTCTTATCCTTTGGGCAATTGTTCTTGTAGTGTCCCATTACGCCGCATCCGAAACATGTACCGGGAATCCTCTGATTTGTTGCGGGAGTAGGAATTCTGCAGTCCTTGGTCATGTGACCCATCCTCTTGCAGTTACCACATAGTGGAGGGCATAGCCCTAGATTGTGGTGACGTTGGCACTTGTCACACTTAGGAAGAGTTCCGCCATATCCCTTTTTCTCGGTTGGGCCTGCTGCATAAGCCTTAACCACTTCTTGTTTCTTGTTTGGTTGTGGTGTAGCATTTCCTCCCTGAGTTGAATCCTATTTCCTCTTGTTGTTTCGGTTGTTGTAACGGTTGTTGTTGCTGTGGTTATTAGTATTCCCATCTCGAGCAGCCCTTGCTCGAACAGCTTGGTCCATTAAATTGTGAGACATTTGGATTGCCTCGTCCAGAGTACTTGGCTTAGAAGATGTGACATTTCCCTGAATATTGGGCGGAAGTCCCCAGATGTACCTCTCAATCCTTTTCCTTGTAGTGGAAACCATCTCAGGACAGAGAGTAGACAATTCATGGTATCGCTTAGTATAATCAGCAATGTCAACTCCTTTCAAAGCTAAGTTCCAAAACTCGACTTCCATCTTTTGAACCTCATTTCTTGGACAATACTCAGCCATCATCAATTCCTTAAAATCAGCCCATGGTGTTTCAAAAGCAGTATCAATTCCCACTGATTAAGCATAAGCATTCCACCATGATAAGGCACCGTCAAACAAGGTACCTGTAGCATATGTCACCTTACAGTCCTCCGCGCATTTACACATGCGGAAAACCGATTCCAACTTCTTGAACCATCTTACCAAACCAAGGGCTCCTTCAGTGCCACTAAAAGTCTGTGGCTTGCAAACTGAAAATTCCCTGTAAGTACACCCACGAGCCGCGGTTTCAACCCTGGTCGCAATTCCACTGGCTTCCCCGCCATTGCCACTGTTGCGATTTGTCTCGTATTCAGCCATAGCAGCAGCAACTTGTTCAGCAACTCGTTGAGCAACAAGTCGATCAATAGCTGCTGTACTCATGCTTTGTTTCTTTGGTGGCATTGTTCTTCTAATCACAAGAAATAACAATGGTTAGGATCCATGAGTAACAAAGGTCATCACAAGCATATACATATAACCATGACATATACAAATCACAACAAGATCAACCACAAGGATAGGAGTAATTCATGACAAGAATGAATCACGATAAGAATAAAAGTCAACCATAATAAATCACAATAGCCATAATATATTCACATCATGAGTAGATACAACCATGACAATGATAGAAATATATCACAACAAGGATAAATCATGATAAGAGTATAATGTGATAAGAGTCAACCATAGACATAATCCTACTATGCGTAGATCAACCACAACACACATGAATAATACATGGAAAATCTCGGCCTAAGGTAACTAGATGAAGTTGCATAAGTATGTATGGAGTACGCTAGAGTCACGTTATGGATGCACATCACGATGAAGATGTCTTTACTTTACTTAGCGTTTGATTTTGTGTTTTGAACATGAACTCTGATGTTTTGTAAAACTTTATGTTAAATCAAACGCTTGTTTTAAAATGACTCACTTAGAGGTCATTCTTTATTTCCTTGTACTTTGAATGCTATGAAAGTTGCGCCCTCGGATTCCATTCCGCTGCGACCCAAATCTGGGGGTGTGACATATATACATTCCAATTTTATTGTATTTGAATTTTTTTTGATATATATTTGAATTGTTTTGATGTATATATTGATTTTTTAAATGTGACTAAAAGATGCATATAGTCACACTTATTAACACTTTGGTCACTGTTTGCTTAGTTCATTGTGTGACTAAATATTACAAAAGGCCACGCAAACATAAACTTCATGTGGCCATTGGATGATCAATAGTCACACAAAATACACATTTCATCACTTTAAACAGCATATGGTCACACTTATTAACACTTTTGGCCACTGTTTGCTTAATGGTATGTGACTAAATACCCAAAACAAACATGCTTTGTGTGACTAAATATTACAAAAGGCCACGCATACATAAAATTCATGTGGCCATTGGATGATCAATAGTCACACAAAATACACATTTCTTCACTTTAAACAGCATATGGTCACACTTATTAACACTTTTGGCCACTGTTTGCGTAATGGTATCTGACTAAATACCCAAAACAAACATGCTTTGTGTGACTAAATATTACAAAAGGCCACACAAACATAAAATTCATGTGGCCATTGGATGATCAATAGTCACACAAAATACATATTTCTTCACTTTAAACAGTATATGGTCACACTTATTAACACTTTTGGCCACTGTTTGCTTAATGGTATGTGACTAAATACCCAAAACAAACATGCTTTGTGTGACTAAATATTACAAAAGGCCACACAAACATAAACTTCATGTGGCCATTGGATGATCAATAGTCACACAAAATACACATTTCTTCACTTTTGGCCACTTTGTGTTAAATTGTATGTGACTAACTCCAAAAAAATAACACCCATTGTGTGACTAAATCATCACAAACGTCATATTTATTGTATATTCATGTAGCCATTGGATTATCAATAGTCACACAAAATACACATTTACTTGAATATATCATCTGAAATGTCACATATATTATATATTTATGTGGCCAAAGGACGAACAATAGTCACTCTCAAAAAACATTCGTGTGACTATAAGGTTTTTACGGTCACTGATAATGACTAATCCAACAAAACTTGTGCCTAATTTGTCACACATATTCGGGGGTTTGGTCACTCTTTTTTTTATGGAAAAGGCCATGAACTCAACAATGTGACCATATGCCACCTACGGTGGCGGGACTTTTTAGCGTGACCAATACAACTTTTTGTACCAGTGACATCTAAGCAAACACAAAGGAAATCTAGCCTAGCATGTTAAATAGAATACAAGCGTAAGATATAATCAAACAACACATAGACATATTGATTGATTTGAAAGAGTACTTATCACTAATTGAACATGAAAGATTCAAAGGGTTGAAACCCTTGAAAAAGCTGGAAAATTCGGCCTAGGGGTTTTCCCTTAAAGTTGCACCGTAATGAATGAAATTTGGAAAACTATATATAGATTTACAGGGTGACGGCGTCATGTATTAAGTTGTAACGCCGTCAACTCACCGCCATAATGAAATCGTATTGCCTAGATCTACTTGTGACGCCGTCATGTGTGATTTTCTTCTGGGCCGTCTCTAATACTTGGACCATGACGGCCTTGGGTGACGCCGTCATCTCTTATGCACAAAAACTCTCTGGATCGTCACATGTATTTTCCACATCCACCTCTTTTGTAACTCTTGACGCCGTCATGTGGAGAGACTTGACACCGTCAGGTACTGTTCCCAGCAAGGAAAATTGAGACTTTGCCGTTTTCTTCACTTTTATGCTCAAAAAACGTCCAAAATGCTTCCTTTTCCAGATTTCGCTCCAAAAGTACCTAAAATGACAAAAGGAACGATTTAGGGCAATATTTGATCAAATAATCTCGAATTCAGGCTTAAATAACCCCTTAAAAGCGGTCCACTTTTCGCCTCATCAAATACCCTTACACTTGAGATTTGCTTGTCCTCAAGCAAATGCGCTTTTATTCTAATCAAAATACAAGTTAACGGTCATTTAACACTAATATAAAAGTAATTACAACAAATAATCGTTCCACTAAAACCAAAGACAAGCACGGAGGTCATACACTAGCACCTCACAAATAGTGTTTAGATACTCTCATCTCTCGGGTGTAATAAAGTATATATCACAATATGGAAATGGAAAACAACTCTCACTACCTGTCATAACAAAATAGATTACCATAGGCTTGGGAAAGGATCAAACCTCCACCACTTGGCGTAAGCACCTAGGATAAACTATCAAAGAGGTCTTTTTAAAGGGTTATAACGTTAAGTGTAGGGATATGGAATACACGGTTTTGTTGGATAAAAGCAATATTTACTGGTGGCGAGTTAATCATCTTGGATAATTACATGTACAATATGGCTTTGGTAAGCCAAGACTCGACTCGACTTAAGCTAATAAATAAAAAATAACAAAAACATAAACAAACATAGAATGAAACGGGATGGTAGTCCGTATGTTTTTTTCTCTTTTTTTTTCTATTTTTTTTTCTTTTTCTTAATTTTTTATTTATTTATTTTTTTATTATTTTTTTTTTTTGCATACACTCTTACCCTACCATCCAAAATAATACATCATAGGGAATGTACATTCCCCTTACACTTGAATTTTTACATACTTTACAATAAACTACTCTAATGACTCGAATCAAGATAATCAAAATACTTGGAGTACTTTTAAGTTTAACGCACATAAGGGGGTAATAATTTGATGTTCTTCCCATTACTCCAAAACACAAGTACTTTATCCATGCGTCCCAATCGTCCCGAAACAATATGTACAAGATATGACTCGACTTAGCAACCATGTAATGAATTAGATAATTAAGTAAGGGTTTAACATGTAACAATAATGCACTAAAGATGAGTGCATACATGGAAGGCTAAGGCAATTTGGTTGCACATTTGGGGTGGGTTGTAACAAATTCTTCCTTTAAGTAAAAAGCTTAAAGTTAGAAATGAAAGAGATAGGCTCTGAGGGGTGTACTAGGGGTTTCGTGTACTGAAAAATGAGTACAACGCTAAGGTGTGGGAAAAATTAATTGACTTTACTAGCCAAGTAATATAACTTAAATGGTCAAGTAATTATGATACGGGTTTAAACACAAGGGTGATCCTAATGCCTCTTATCATGTAGTAAATCCTACTACATGAATGTAGTCTCACTAGCGGTCTCGGGATGCATAACTAACGCAAGTTCTAGAATCTAAATGCTACCGGTACACTCATAAGCACTAATAATGAATGCTTTTCCTATCAAATCTAAAGGCGAACATCACATATTTGGGTGAAATTTTTTTTTGAATGGTACGGTTTTGTACTAGTCATACAACTCCTATCCATGAGACGCTTGCTAAGGCTAAAGTTTCACTCCTAAATGTTGTAAAAAATTTTAAATTTGGCGCTAAAATTACACTAACAAGTATTTCTCTTAGTTTTATTACACACCTACCATCAAACAAACAAACTCAAGTTCAATTGTATCCTATAAGGTATCATCATTTACCCTCCCCTTACACTTAGGATGAACATCGTCCCCAATGTTCACTTAAAGGATGTAAAAGTAAAATAGGTAAAAGAATGAAAACAAATACTCCCCTGATTTGTTTGGTGTGGATAGTGTATCAACAAGGTTAGATCTTCCTCCAAGAAAATGAACATTCAAAGCTTCCCTTCCAGAAAAATAAATCATTTTCTTGTCATATATAACCTGTTAAACCTGAGAAAACAATCAAGGCCACCTCGCGTAAAATTGGCGGCAATCTATATATACTATAAAGTCCTAGAAAACAATGTAAGATATAATGCTTGTGGAATGAATGTTTGCAGATTTCCTAGAGTTTATAAAATTAAAGAATTAACAAAAACCTTAAGACACCGTTAGAAAAACAAAACTCGCAAAATTTCTAGAATTTTACACATGACGCCGTCAGGAGTTAAATCCTGACGCCGTCAGAAGTGACTTGCAGAAATCTTTATGTTAAGTTTCCGGAAAATTTCTGGAAAAACTTATGTCCTACTTCTTGAAAAATCCTGCAAAACATCATTATGACTCGATACAAGCATTTGACTCTAACAAATACTAATACACATGTTCATTTATATTGTGGCGAATCACGATCAATTTCGTTCTTAGAAACAAATTTGGGGTTTCCCCTTACACTTAGCTTTTGCAAAATACCTTTATATGAAGTTAAGACGAAGTTAAACGACAAAATAAAGCATTTTCACAATTTAGTTTGAAACATGATCTTCCAACAATAAAAATAAAGCATGCGTACGGAAGCAAATAACAATCAAACAAATCAAACAAATAAAAATCACACAAAACATAGGTTGCCTCCCAAGAAGCGCTTTTTTTTATTTACGAGTCTTGTAGCTAGACTCAAGGTCATGGGCAATTACATGACCTCATCTCTAGAGATGACGTATCCCATATAATTATGATCCTCACTATTGTGGTGGTGATGTTTCAATCGATGGACACTCGCAGTCACCTCCCCTCCTCCTTTACTGCTCAAGGTAGCTATCCCATTGTGGCGTATGCTTTCAATTATGAATGGTCCATACCACCAGGGACTTGGCTTATCGGGAGGTACTGTTATCTCTGAGTGTCTTAAGAGTACCAGGTCTCCTTTTGCGAATGGTACATGATTCTCCGTTGGTTGACTACATTCAAACTTGACATGAACTTTATTGCTGCTTTTGCCTTTCTCAGGCTTAGTTTCTTTGTAGATTTTGATTCTTGTTTCCCATGCAAGAATTTTTTCTTGAACATGATTAGGCGATGTGTCAATGTTGTTTCCGAGCTTTCTTTTTATCCGGCTTTCCTGCACATATCTTGGGGTCATATGAAAGGTAACCTTTCTTTTTCCTGACTTAAGTTCGATTTCCCTTTTTTCATACCTTGATTCGTTGTGTTTTGGTGTGCGCAAACAACAATTTATCAAAATATCAACAAGCGTGAGGTCTAATTTGTCGTGAGACAAATAAACGTGAAGTAATACGAGTAAACCGTTTAGGAAAACGATTACCTCGCAAAACTTGTGAAAGTGATATTCAAATTGTGAGACCGGGAAGTGATTTCCCGGGTCGTACCCCAACGAGATGTGAATGGAAAGCTTCGAATGAGATTGGGATTAAAATCTTGTATGATTGGAAAGGTTATTTGGTTTTATTATACGTTAAATTGACGAAATTGAAAATTAACGAGCGAAGGTAAAAATAAATTAGCCTAAGGCAACTAATAAACTAGGAAAAAACCTAAAACACTAGGGGAAATCATAATTAGGTATCGGGAATCCTAAAACGTTAGCAAAGTTAAAAACGCGAAAGTTATTTAAAAATTACGCAAGAGCGCAAAATAAAACGCGAATTTTTAGCTACAAAGGTCCTACGGGTTTCCAACTAATTTTCTAACGTACTACAAGACAAAAGAAAATTTTAGAAAAAATAAAATTAATTTTTCGACAAAAATTCTATTTATTACGAATTTAATACTATAAATTACTAATTAAATTCTAATAATTAAATTAATGACCCTAAAAATCTGAAACTTTTTATGAAAATTCTATAAGATAAGACTGATTTAAGAAAAATATAAAAAGTGGTGACACAATGCAAAAATAAGCAGAAAAGCTAAGTTAAGCTAAAATGACTAAAACTACTTTATAAATAAAATTTGTAAACTATAACCTGAAAAAGACCCTAGGGCGAATGGTGTTTGTGTGTTGTGCTGTGTCTGTGTGAGTGTCCAAGAGGTCAGGGGTTCGACCCTGACTTTTTGCAATTATTATTATTTTTTTTTATTTCTTTTTCAAATTTTCTTTTGTTCACAACATTGAATACAAAAAAAAACTTGGAAACAGGCTTAACTTAACAATAACTGAAACAATCCTTTGAATTTAGAACAGATTTTGGAATCAAATTAAGTTTCAAAGTTTTTTTTTTGTTCACCTTTTCTTTTTTGTGACTGCCAAACCAAACCACTAAACAAATAAGCTTAAACAAGCTTATTGCTAAACAATTCAACAATATCAAACAACAAGATCAATAACAACAAGAGATAACAACAACCAGATCAAATAGCAAGAAATCCAAGAGGATTCATGTTGATATAAATAAACGACTAAAAACGTTATTCATATCTTCCGATATCTCTATGTTTTGATGATCACAAAACAAAAGCACATTAAATCAAAGATAATGACGTAAACAAGTATTTAGTAGTTAATAATCACTTTCACCATCTAATCACTTAAGGTATGAATAAATATAGTGATTAAAGCATTATAAGATCAAAGGAAAGTTTAATTAAGTATTACAAAGTTTACTTAATTATATAAACATATTATATATTTTTGAAAAACACTTTTGGTAATAAAGAAAAATGTTTTATTCATACTAAATATATGAATTCAAAATTTTAACCAAAATCAGTTAGTTTTTCACCAAATAAACTTTCCCCACTAAAACACAAAGAATCTGGCCGTTTCAGCTGGGCGGCCCCCTTAATTATAAAGGGCGGTCCCCTTAATTTTAAGGGGGCCGGCCATGGTTTAAGGGGACCGGCCACGCTCCTCTGTCAGATTCTGTTGCCTATAAATACCACCTTAAATCTGGATTTTTTCCTCACCTTTTTGCACTAAAACTTTCTGATCTAAACATTCCTCTCCATCTTCTAAAAATCCTTTGATCTTATATACTTTGATCTTTGTTTCAAAGTGATTCAAGCCTCAACACTCAAGTGCAAAGAGAAGAATACTTCTACTAGAAGTATTACAACTTAGTATCATCTTGCTATCTAAGTTGTTTGTTTAGTTCATATTGTATATCATTTATTTCTTTGTGAACATTGTGTATACATTGGTTAGATAGATTTAGATATTAGATCTAGATCCATTGAAGGTGTGAAGTAGTACTAGTAGTGAAGAAGCAGAGGTGGATAGGATTAGTGTTAGAAGATATAAGTCGTAATAACATATTGAAGTGGAGATAGTTGTGAAGACAAAGAAGTTGAAGCTTTAAAGTTGAAAAGACCTTGAAGCCTAGAAGTTGTGAAGTAGTATATATCTTGAAGTAGTGGATAGGACTTAGTAGTGAAGGTGTGAAGAAACAAGTGGCGTGAAGAAAAAGAGTTAGGAAGTATTAAGTTGTGAAGAAGCTAGGAGCAAAGTAGAAAGTTGTGAAGATATTTGAAGTGTAGAAGATTGGTGTGTAGAAGTTAGGTGTGAAGAAGATTGGTGTGAAGAAGTTGTGATTGTGGTGTGATATCGTTGTGGTGTGCTAATTGGTGTGTAAGGTTTTCTCCGCCATAAAGGAGGTTTTTGAACTAGTGAAGAAAACTCTCGAGTAGGTGACTCGGGGAGTGGAGTAGGGCAATGAAGGTGTCCTTGTAGCCGAACCACTATAAATCCTTTGTCTCTCAGTTTGATCTTTCCATCTCTCACTCTTTGATTTATAACTTACTTGCATATCATTCATAGTTACAATTGCTTGTGTGTTGTGCATATATTGATTTCACATAAAGATCAAACTAAGTTCCATTCAAAACATAAATTATACATTAGTAAATTAAAGTATATACAATCATTAAAACACATATACATATATAAATACAAACTTATATTTAAGTGAGATATATGAAATTATAATTTCTATTTAACACTTTAAATAAGAAGTATTTATGTGACATATGTGAATTAACTTGTATCTATACTTTAGCTTCAAAGGGTTTTTACAAACTACCATTTATTATTTGAAAGAAAACTTTTATTAAAACGAAAAAGACGCAAAACTATTCAACCCCCCCTTCTAGTTTTCTACAATTGGTATCAGAGCCACGTCTAGCAAGATTTTTAAAATAGATTGTATTTTAAAACTTGCAACGATCAATGTAATTTGAAAAATATGTAGAAGGGAAATTTGCACAACAACCACCGTTATTTGAAAATGATCATTTTCTTGAATGGAAAAACAAATTTGAAAACTATGTAAAATCAATAGATCTTGATCTTTGGCATATCATTTCAATTGGTGATCTTAAACCAACCAAAATAGAATTTAAAAATCAATATAATAATCCTCAAACTAATATTGATAAAAACACTAAAGCCAAATTACTTATTTTCAAAACTCTACCAAAAGTTAAATATGAAAGATTATTTCGTTGTAAAACGGCAAATGATATTTGCAAATGTCTTTTAAAGATTCACCAAGAGAAATGTAAAACCAAAGATAATAAACTTGATATTGCACAAGAAATAGTTAATCTAGAAAATTTAGTAAATAAATATTTAGTTGATGTAAATACATGTACTACTAGTTCAAATGTGATCATTGAAGGTATATACAACGAAGAATACATGAGTCAAATCCAAAGAAAGAGCGTGAATAAATCATGGTGCAACAAGTGCAAAGAAGACGATGATAATACAGCTCATGAGAATATTCAAACAAATGAGAACACAAGTATTGACGGCAAGAACTACATGTTCCTAGATCCAAGTGAAACTACAAACAAAACATGGAGCGACATGGAAAATGAAATTGATCACCGTATTGCATGTGAGGAATGTACAACTACAAAGAAGGTACAATTCAAAACTGAACATTTTTGTTATGATCAATTTATATTAGAATTTTTAAAAATGGAAAACAACTTCAAACATTTTTGCAACATTGACTCAAAAATTATTTTTAAGAACGAATTTTCAACATCCGCTGAAAACAACTTTGAAAAAGAAATCATTTTAGAAGATAAAATGTCTAGACTAAAAAGTAATATTGAAATCGATCTTGTATGTAAAAAATGTCGAGATTACAAATATGAAATTAAAATGGAAAATGAAAAAGCAAAACCATTGGCAAAATTTGAAAATAGCTCTAAATCTTTAAAATATCTTCTCAACATTCAAAAGCCATTCTATGATAAAACCGGGTTAGGATTTATCGTAAATGATCCTTCAACAAATGCATTAAAATAAATAAAATTTGTTAAATCTAGTGAGTAAATTTAGAACTAATACTATTAATATTCATTACTTTTTATTCTAGTCAAGAAAGTCATTATTTGTTAATTAAAACAAACTATTGATGAATTCTTGTACTTATCGACGACATCCACATCATGTGCATTCAAATGCAATGGATGGTGTCATCTAACCAACTAGGACCCATGAGAATCTGGGTACCAAGCTGTTTATCTTGTTTAGGTAATTTATGAATGAAGAGCCTATTACGTGTTGATCTACTCATCTCGCTCTATTACCTTTGATGGATATTGGTCTCTATCATATTGTTTCACTTTCTACAAATGTTTCGCCTATGACGTTGTTGCGGATTTATTCGTGTATCGGCATTTTGTTCTTCACTCTCGGAGTATTGGTATCATGGTGTATCGGGTACTTTTTCATGATGAAGCCTCCTAAATTTCTTCTTTCACCATCATGCCCATCCTTTTTGAAAATCTGGACCTGAGATAAGTTTTTCTTGTCTAAAACTTGTTAATGTTATATTATACTTTAGAATGTTTTAATTAGTGTGTGAATAAAATTTAACTGATATGTTGCCATGCTTTTAGATTATTAACACTAATATATGCATACATGATATTAGCATTATTAATCTTCTTGTTGTTTAGTCTAGTATCACTTTTCTTTAATATTCTATGATCTATAGTAGAACCCTTCCACTCAAGCTATATGATCTTACTATTTGCTTCAATAGATGTATTATAATTGATATTTGTTTGCTACTTGATATTATGATGTTCTTTGTATAGATATATACATATGTCTATCTTGTATCCATGAACTACTTACCTTGCTTCTTTCTGTCCCATTGCATTTAGATCATAAGTATCTATCATTTCACTTTAATATCGTTAGGTGTCATTAAAGATGATTATATGTGACAATGGGCTTAATTGATTCTCTTAAAAATGACAAGCTTCCATTTCAAATCCTTCATTTGCAACTTCTTGATTATTATGATCAAAACATTATGTTTAATACTCCTCTCTTTTTGAAATGAAGTATTTCGTTACTTAATTAAAACTTCTTTATAACCATTATTTTAATCAAAAACAAGATTATTTTTTTTTTGGTTATTATAATACACACTTGAAGTTACTTCAAAACATTGTTGAATAAAACTAAAAACGCTTTGCTTAAAACATATTTAACCTTCTCACATGTGTCATACATCTCTATTGGAAATAACATTCACAATTTAATCAAATCATTTCATGAGAATCATGACTTGCCCATATGGAACTTGTTTGTAACAAGTCTTGAAGTCCATATAATCATATCCACCTATGTGTTACTTGTTAACAATCATCAACATGGTTGCTCTAGGCTAAGTGTTATCATTTTCATATAGTTGCTTATTTAGCCTATTTACTTTATTGCCTCCTTAATTGCATATCTTAATCTTAATTGTTAAATAAATAGATTGCATGATTATTGGAAATTTGGTGCTTGTTTCTATTATTTCTATATCACTCTCTACATTCATGAATAGTATGCCCTATATTGCCTCAAAAAGTTAAACTTACTTGAATCCAAATCCAAAAACACAACCTTTTTGAAAATTTTCTGCCAAAAATCCATTTCTGGCATTCTGGGAATCACCAGATGGGCGGCCCCCTTAATTATATAAGGCGGCCCCCTTAATGTTTAAGGGGACCGGCCCCTAATTAAGGGGACCGGCCATCTGATGGTCGGGGATACTGTTTTCTTTTTCACTTTTTGACCCATTTCAGCCTATACTTCCCAAAATTCACAAACATATTTTGTCCCATACTATCCTTCAAAATTTACCTTCCTAAACCACATTTCTCATACACTATAAATACCCTTTCCCCATCATTAATGCCATCACACCCAAACATGTCATCTCCCAACAACCAAAAACCTAAGATTTCAAGAACCGCAAGGATCTCCGTCAAACCCGTTTGGAGGAGGAAACTTGATTCTTGTCATAACTTAAGTGATGTTGTTCCAAGTCAACCAACTACTAAACCTCAAACCCATAACATTGATTCATCTCACAACCTATCATCCACTCATGCTCTCATTAATGCTTCTTCATTTGATGAGCATGCTCAATCCCAAAACAACAATCCCAATCTCTCAATCGACACCTCACATGTTGCTCATTCAACCAAAACACCATCATCCCATGAAGAACCTCTTCCACCCATATCATGCTTTCATGATTACCCAAGCTCAATCATGTCTCCACCACCAAGAGTACCACCACCACATCCTACAACTTCACATGCCACTCCCATGTTGCATGTTCAAACTTTCACCCAAGACAACTATCAAGCTCCACCACCATCACCTTCCTCCGAACACTTGAAGTTCGTTGAGGAACTAAAAGAGGCACATGAGCTTAGTGCTCTTTTAGCATTACATCTTGCTCAACGCAATTTGGATCCACCACAATCAAGCTCACCATCATCACCACATAACAAAAACCAACTTGAGAAGCATGTTAACAATTGCCCTTGTTGCATCTTCCTCCAACAACAAACCATTGCATTGAATGAGCACTTTACTTGGATTGAGTATCTTCTTACTAGATCTCAACAAACACCATCACTTGAACAACATCAAAACCCTCAATCAACAAACCCATCTTCAATTTCACCCACCTACAAGCTCCACATCTCCAAACCCAACAACATCCATGCAACCAAATGTTTACCTCCACTAAACCATCAAGCATTTTACATGCTTATGTTTTTCATTTTCAAATAAATCTCCTCAACCATTTTGGGATTCAAGAAAGTTTGGTGACACTTCTTGTTGGCACACTAGGACATTCTACTTAGCTTAGAATTTCATCTTTGTAGCCTATGTAACAATGATTATGAGTTGACATAATCATTTTCATTTAATGAACGATTTAATATATGTTTCTAATTCTCTTTTGCCATGCTCATTATTAGTTAGTACTATGCCATATGTGTTTGCTTGTGCCATGCTTGTGCTTCTAATATTTTTCTTGCAAGAACCCCATTTCTCGAACCCTTGGTGCTCTCAAACGAGGGGGAGCATACATCAAGGGGGAGTTTTTACCTTATTGGCTTAAACCTTTTTGATTCTACAAAAAGGGGGAGAAGTGAATGTAAACCCACTTAATACTTGTCTAAAAATTAATCTTTAGATTTAATGAGTTTAGGTTTTGTAATCATCAAAAAGGGGGAGATTGTTGATATAAATAAACGACTAAAAACGTTATTCATATCTTCCGATATCTCTATGTTTTGATGATCACAAAACGAAAACACATTAAATCAAAGATAATGACGTAAACAAGTATTTAGTAGTTAATAATCACTTTCACCATCTAATCACTTAAGGTATGAATAAACATAGTGATTAAAGCATTATAAGATCAAAGGAAAGTTTAATTAAGTATTACAAAGTTTACTTAATTATATAAACATATTATATATTTTTGAAAAACACTTTTGGTAATAAAGAAAAATGTTTTATTCATACTAAATATATGAATTCAAAATTTTAACCAAAATCAGTTAGTTTTTCACCAAATAAACTTTCCCCACTAAAACACAAAGAATCTGGCCGTTTCAGCTGGGCGGCCCCCTTAATTATAAAGGGCGGTCCCCTTAATTTTAAGGGGGCCGGCCATCGTTTAAGGGGACCGGCCATGCTCCTCTGTTAGATTCTGTTGCCTATAAATACCACCTTAAATCTGGAGTTTTTCCTCACCTTTTTGCACTAAAACTTTCTGATCTAAACATTCCTCTCCATCTTCTAAAAATCCTTTGATCTTATATACTTTGATCTTTGTTTCAAAGTGATTCAAGCCTCAACACTCAAGTGCAAAGAGAAGAATACTTCTACTAGAAGTATTACAACTTAGTATCATCTTGCTATCTAAGTTGTTTGTTTAGTTCATATTGTATATCATTTATTTCTTTGTGAACATTGTGTATACATTGGTTAGATAGATTTAGATATTAGATCTAGATCCATTGAAGGTGTGAAGTAGTACTAGTAGTGAAGAAGCGGAGGTGGATAGGATTAGTGTTAGAAGATATAAGTCGTAATAACATATTGAAGTGGAGATAGTTGTGAAGACAAAGAAGTTGAAGCTTTAAAGTTGAAAAGACCTTGAAGCCTAGAAGTTGTGAAGTAGTATATATCTTGAAGTAGTGGATAGGACTTAGTAGTGAAGGTGTGAAGAAACAAGTGGCGTGAAGAAAAAGAGTTAGGAAGTATTAAGTTGTGAAGAAGCTAGGAGCAAAGTAGAAAGTTGTGAAGATATTTGAAGTGTAGAAGATTGGTGTGTAGAAGTTAGGTGTGAAGAAGATTGGTGTGAAGAAGTTGTGTTGAAGTTGTGATTGTGGTGTGATATCGTTGTGGTGTGCTAATTGGTGTGTAAGGTTTTCTCCGCCATAAAGGAGGTTTTTGAACTAGTGAAGAAAACTCTCGAGTAGGTGACTCGGGGAGTGGAGTAGGGCAAGGAAGGTGTCCTTGTAGCCGAACCACTATAAATCCTTTGTCTCTCGGTTTGATCTTTCCATCTCTCACTCTTTGATTTATAACTTACTTGCATATCATTCATAGTTACATTTGCTTGTGTGTTGTGCATATATTGATTTCACATAAAGATCAAACTAGGTTCCATTCAAAACATAAATTATACATTAGTAAATTAAAGTATATACAATCATTAAAACACATATACATATATAAATACAAACTTATATTTAAGGGAGATATATGAAATTATAATTTCTATTTAACACTTTAAATAAGAAGTATTTATGTGACATATGTGAATTAACTTGTATCTATACTTTAGCTTCAAAGGTTTTTACAAACTACAATTTATTATTTGAATGAAAACTTTTATTAAAACGAAAAAGACGCAAAACTATTCAACCCCCCTTCTAGTTTTCTACAATTCAGATGATGAACAAGCAAGAATAGTAGCAGCAATCACAAACTAAGCCAAAAGGGAGGCTCAAAGAAGCTATCTAAATATGCACTTATGGTAAAAGAAAGGTAACTACTTAATTACTACCTGGGGGGCTTCCTAAATTAACAACAAACACCCACAATCACCTAAAGTTGACCAAGATGTGGTCAGTTGAAATGTGGGTTAAACTGGGCACAAGGGAAAACTTTCCCTGCAGGTTACTTTAGCCCAATTGTTAAGCTATCTAGAAAAATCTAAAAAATAATCAAACCATGGATTCTTGTTCCTAAGCTGACATGCTTTAACTCCTAAAAGTTTCAAGACCTAATGTTAAGTACAAAATTCACCAAAAATCCTAGAAGATTTGGATTTTCTGCACGTGAACAAGATTTGACTTTCGAGCTTTTGACAACACTTTGACTTTGCTGAGTTTAGACTGAGCTCCAATGATTGATTTATGTTTATTATGCCTAAATTAAGCTGATACAACTAACTTACACTATTTCTGAGTTGCTTAACAAGAATTGGTACCCAATCCCCCTAACAGTTAACTGCTTATCTAATTTAGATGGAATTCTAACTTTTTCAATAACAAAGACCAAGTAAATGGTCAATATGGACTAAGTAGCACTTAAGAACAAAGTACCAAACAAACTTAGGCAATAACAACAACTAGAAGTCTGGATTATAGCCTAATCCAGACACTCCTTATAAAACTGTTTTCAATGTTATTAAAGGCTAATGGTCTAATTTCCTACCAAACTTAACTAATTACTTAATTGTGAACAAAAACAAACTTAAATCAGCAGAGAAACATGACAATTAACTACAATTACCAAATAACTCAAATTATACTCAGAACATGAGATTAGACCTACTTGACATCCAATGCTGGAAGAGTCTGAGAACTAGGAACACAAGAACCACTTATATGTCTCCCATGAGACTCTAACCCATACTCCATCCATCCATACCCTGCTACTGCTGCATTCCCTATTTCCTAACCAAGCTTTTCTTTGATTTTCCCCCAAAATTTCTGTTTTTCCACTGCTTTTCTATTTTCTTATTTCTTTTGATTTAGACTACATAACCAACACTTAAGAAACATTTGTGAACAAAAAGTGAGAACATTTTGATTAAATATAAGTTAACTAAAATTTGGAGGTAAAGTCGAATTTAAATTAAACTTGAATCAAACTTTAATTAAACTTGAATTTAAGAGATACAATACTGAAATAAAAGGAAAATAGAAAACTAAGTTAAGAATGGATGCCTCAAGGGCCTACAATAGTCTCCTATTTATACTATAATAAGTGGTAGGTAGGAAACTGCCATCTGGTGTTTGCTTCTCTGAGATTAGGGTTTCAACATGCTCCCTTGACCCTTTTGATTAAATCCCATCCTTTGAATGGTCTTCCAAGTGATCTTGGCCCTTGAATTAATTTTGCTGCCAAAATGGTAATGGTGGATTGCCAGCGTGTCAAAGATGGTAGGTAGGGGTTTGTGAGTTGATGTGTGCTTTTTCACACATCCTTTTTAGGCTTAAATCAGACTAAAAATATCAAATACTAACCAAATATGCCAAGAGAATGTGTGTTTTTGTATTTGTGTATGTGCAGGTACAGATATGTGAAAAATGAACGAATACAAAGCAAAACCGACAAAAACGAGCACGAGATTGGAAAAAGGTCAAAAGCCGGAGCCGGGGAACCTTAATGATCAAGAAAAGCTCAAAAAGTCATTAGAAGCCCTCAGGAAATCTTAAAGTTGCATAATCAGTCCCTGGTAAAAGTTTGAAAGATTGGCGATTTCAGTCCTCCAAGTTTCACATATTGGCAAAATTGGTCCTTTAAAGGAATTATTCAAAGAAAAGACAAAATTGGTCTTTCATAAATCAGGGAATTACAACATTAGCCCTTGGAGGATACTTTTGATAATTTACAGAATTAGTCCCTAAGTTTTCAGAAAATACTACAATGGTCCTTATCATTTTTCTCCTATCCTAAAATTAAACTACAAACCTGATCCATGGTGCTACAAAACCAGTCCAAGACAATCCCACAAGCCCAAACTTAAAGCCCAACCTCTAATTTTTATTACCCCAAACCCGATCCACTCTTTACCCAGTCAAACCAATAACCCACACCCGGTCAACGAAAAAAATAATAAAAACACTTTTTATTCATTTCCTCCCCCAATTTCACCAAACAACCCAGAAAATTCACTGTTCATGAACCCTAATAATTACCCTCCTCAAATTCACCTCGTATAACCAATAATTACCCCAATCATTATACTTCTAGAAGGAGCAGGGGAATGTCAGGAGACACGTGGACCAATGGAGAAGGATACATAGGATCCATCACATCACTAAATTCAATCCAACGGCTGAAGATGATGGATTAGGGACCAAGGCTATCTAAGGGTGGATATGGACTTCAAAGAAACACAACCCACCAAGGATTGATGACCTGGCTATCTAGGAGCTTCCTCACCTCAGCTATAAATACCCACTCACTCACCCACGGATTGAGTTGTTAGTTTTTAGGATTAGATTAAGTTAGGTTAGGAGTAGGGTAAGTAATGTTTAGCTTATTGTATTTCTGATTTTGAAAGTGTACTCTTATTTCAATTTTAATAAAATTCTACTTTTCATTAAAATCCCTTGAAATTTAATTTCGAGTTCTTATTTACTTTTAATTCTGTTTTCAGCTCTAATATATTAATTTCAGTTTAAACATTAGTCAATAAGTGAATGTGGTGATTTAGTATTCTGTTTCAAAATTGGTTCAGTCAACAAAAAGTCATCAATAGCCTATTTCAATAAGCAAGTGCTTATTCATTGGAGAATAGACAGCCAAATGGAGCCATTGGCCTGTCTTAAAGACAGGCTGTGAGGGAGACCCTCTCTTTTAAGCTGAGAGGGGTTTGTAAGTTTTCACTTTAGATTTTCAAAGTTCAATATTGCATATCCAATCATTAGTATTGTAGAATTTTTATTATTTGCTTATTTCTGTTTTATTTTTGATAGTAGCTTAGTATATTAGTCTTATCTGTCATTTTATTTCTGTTATAGTTAATTGTTGTGCTACTGTTTCATTAATATTTCATAATCTGTCATTTGTTAGATCTATACTTCTGTGTTTATGGTGTTTGAGATGTGCATATCACTAATGATTCAGGATTGGTAGATTAGTATTAAAGCAGTAATAGTGTTTGGAATTGAATTGATGCTTAGTTGCTGCATGTTTAAGTCATAACAGATTGATATAGGGGTGTTTGGATTGGAGAAGTTTGGTGGTCATTAGTGGGTGACTGAGGTTAGAATTAGTTGAGGTAGATATTACTAGTTGCATTTAGGCTAGAACAAGCATATAAATCAGTCCTATATCATTGAAAAGTCAAATCACTTGAGTTTTTATAGTTTCTGCATAACAGTTATCTTAATAGGTTGCATAAAATTCAGATTAGTTGCATAGGTTATAGAGGTAGCTTATTTCACTCACATTTTAAGTTTTCATAACATATTCAGTCATAATTTAGCAATCATAACTCAATTTAGTCAAAGTTTCATTCATTCAAAAAGTCAAATCAAGTTTTAGACTCAGTTTTTGGACAAAACTTTGAGGTCATCTGTAGGGTTTAATTTTCATTGGAAATAAATTTGGTTTTCTATTTTAACGAGTTTGATAGCTTGTGAATCATATTCAAGAAGAAGTTTGAGGTTTGGACTTTATTTGCTTATAGGATAAGCTCTTTGAATTTGACTGTTTGACATAATGGTCCCCTGCACTTCAGTTTTTAGCAAGTTATCTAGGCAACATTTAGGCTAGTAGAGTGGATCTTGGTTCAATTCCCTTGGTGTAATTAGCATCTCAGTTTATCAGGTAGGAGTTTGCCCCCATAAGTTTACCTATAACTGCTTATTTAGTCAGCTTTTTTAGGCTTATTTAGTTGAAGGTTGAGATTAGTTTCTGTCATCCTAGACCAGGGCTGCATTTGTGTTTTTCAAATCATTATCTGTGTTTTATTGCTCATAATAGTTATATTGTGCTTCTAGTATATTTTCTCATTGAATTTTTACCATTAGCTTAATCTATGTGTATTTTGCTTATTCAAAAAGAGCTTATTTCAACAGTTTAATTCCATTTGTGAGTTTCTGAGTATCAATTGGTCTATTCTCTGTTCATTTAAGTTATTCAAGTCAAAAACACATTGGGTAAAAGTTTGGTCAGCCTTGGTCAACTCTGCTTATTAATAAGCCCTTTGATATAAGTTGTTTTCAAAGCAAGTGGTAGCTACAGTGTTTCTTTTTCAATTTTTATATTTTTTCTAGCTTTAATATAATATTTTAGAATTTCTCTTAATTTTTCATAATTTTCCAAGTTGATTTGCTATTTTTCTTATTTTATTTTCATTTTTAATTACTAAAAAATCAAAAAAAATCAGAAAAAGGCAAAAAAAATCCAAAAATATGTTAGAAATTTATTTTCATTTATTTTAGAATTTTAGAAATTTATTTTGCATTTGTCTCATTTATTTTGAATTTATTTTGAATTTTTAATTAGATTTAATAGTTTTTAATTCCCAAAAATTACATAAAAAGCCAAAAAAAACTAGTTTTTAGTTTTAAAATTACTTTTTAGTTATTATATAATTTTCAAAATTTATTTTTCATTTTTCTCACCTTATTTGCATTTTCTTTTAATTTTTAATTAGTTAAATAATTTTTAATTCAAAAAAAATAAATAAAAATCAAAAAAATATTTTTCATTTTCTCAAAATTTTCTTTTATCATTTTTAATTTTTAAAAATTATTTTCAAGTCCGTAGGAGTAGCTTAGCTTAAAAGTCGCGTTTTATTTCATACGTTTACGTTTTATTTACATTTTAGCTTACGTTTTCGATTTTACGTTACGTTTTAAGTTTGTTTAATTGATTTACGTGCTTAATTGGTTATTTGTGTTTCATTTACTATTTCATTAGTATAATCCCAACAAAATCACTTTTTACCGTTTTCACGACACGTTTCACGAATCGGGAATTCGAAATTCCATTCATCCTTCTCACGGACTACGACATCGGGTTATCCGTATTTCTTTGCGGATCTCTTGAGTAATACTATACTATAAATAACTTGATTTTTCAAACGAATCAAAATTTTGGCGCCGCTGCCGGGGAAGATTGAAGTGAATTTTTCATTTTCGTTTATCGAAATTGTGTTTTGAAAACCTTCCTTGTATATATTTTCTATTAAAACCAAAAAAAAAAAAAAAAATTAAAAAATCAAAAACACTTTTCCTAAAGTGTTTTCAAAAATACCAAAAAAATAATAAAGTTACAGCCTCGTCTCGACCGAAAGGAAGAGCGTTGTAAACCAAATAAGTCTCCCAATATAACAGCGCGTGAAATTAATTGCTAATCGGATTACTTTGGATTCTACGACCGAATAAGCGGAAAATACGGAAGCTTTGACATTAAATTGAAAGCTGAAGAGAGATCCATTCTTCTCTCCCGTTCCGTCGCGAGTAGATTTGAAGGAAACGTTTACGATTAACGTAACGTTTGAAAAAAAAAAAACAAAAGAAAATAAAAGTTTTAAGTTTTCGAATTTTGTTTTCCAAAAATAAAAATAAAAAAAGGTTTTCCTTTTCTACTTTGATTTTCTTTTTCAATAATTAAAAACCAAAAATAATCTTCTTATCCTCTTATCATTTGATTTTTTTTCTTTAACCCTCTATAACGATAATTCTTATGGATCCGACTTGTTTTAAATGTGGAGAACCGTTCTTTGAAGGTTCATGTGTTTGGTGTACGTGCGAACAATGTGATAATGATATTCACGATGGAGTTTGTTTGTTTTGTAATACTCCCGAGTATGTTCGAAACACAATCTTTCAAAACGTTCCCGATTACTATCCAACACCACCGCCGTCTCCGTTCACTTGCTTAATTGTGGAAATCCATCCGACGAGGGATTACCGTGTGGGCAATGTTTTTGTAACCAGTGTGGATACACGAATTGTATATGTTACGCCCCAAGTGCTGAAACGTCTTACGCTTGTGATACGAGTTTTGATAATTATCCTCAAAATAATTTCAATCTTCCTTTTCAAAACTTTTATGAGCAACTACCATATTTTAATGAAAATTCATTCCAAAATTCAACAAATTTTGAAAATTGTGGGGGATCGTTTGAAATTTTTTATTATGAGCCGAATTCATGTTACGATTCTCATGGTTTTAACCAACCCCCACAAACTTCTGATTTTACTAATAATATTTGTGAAATTAAATCCATGATCGAGAAGTTAAAAGAAATGGTGGCTAATCGTTATACGCATACTCCCGAGCCTCGTGAGAAGACTATTGCAGAGTTACTTGCTGAAGAGAGAGCGTCTAATCATTTTAAGAATTTTATTTACTATGATTCCGACGACGATGATGAGAAAATTACGATCGTTCTTAATCCTCACAATGATTCCGTTGTTTATCCCGTAGAACCCGAGGACTCTCTAAAAATGGGGGACGAGCATCTAAACACTATTCCGGCAACGGAATCGGACGAATTCAATAAGTCTAGTGTTGAGAACCTCGTCCCAATCCTAAGTGAGTCCGGGGAAATTTCTAATGGTGATTCTGAAATTCTTTCTGATACTTCTTATCCTTCTTTAACACCGGTTGAGAGGAGTGATGTCTTTTTAGACGAGATTGAGGCTTGTCTTGCTAACGATTCCACTCCGATAATGGTTGACGACTATAATTTTGATCCGGAGGAAGATATTCATGTCCTTGAAGAGTTATTGAATGAAGAACCGTCAATTTTTATCCCTCCGATGAGCAATGAAGATTTTGATGAAGTTGAAAGTTATTCCGATTCTCACAATGAGTATTCTACGAGTGATGAAGATTCTTGTGGAGATATCGATGATAATGATGAAGATGATGACGCAGAAATTCAAGATGAAACTCTTCATGAGAAATTATCCAAAGTTTATCTTCTTATTTATAAAATCGAGGCATTGATCCTTCGACTTCTTCTCCTATCCCCGTTATGGATAGTGATTTCTCACCCGAGCTTGAAAGTCTTCGATTTGAAGAGACAAGTAGTGGCAGTCCCACTATTCATGCTGATATCTCTCTTCCGGATTATGAGCGTTTTAATTTTGAGATCGATTCTGTGCTTATTTCCGATAATCCGACACGTGACCCTCTTTTAGAGGATGTTGATTTATTTCCTGCTGCGGATGACTCGGTACCACCAGGTATTGAGAATGACGAGAATGCCGTTCAAAGAAATATTCTTTCCGATTTACCTTCTTCTTGTCCACCGGCGAAACCACCGGATGCAGATTTTGATACGAATAACGATAATTTTGGAGTGGTGGACGAGATTTATGAACAAGATGTTCTTGTGCTTGATATTTTACCCACCCAACCCACCCGTGATTCTGAACTTGAATTTACTTTAATTATCTGGGTGTTTTATCCGTTCTTTACTTATCCCCTCATTTCTTCACTTTTCCACACCACCGGGAGTGAAGACACCGTTTTTGACCCTGACATTTTCGTTTTTCATGTCGGTTGTCCGTTCTTTCTGCTCTCCCCAAGGATGAATTAATTCGGGGATCGAGTCAAGCTCATGTGACTCGATAATAAAAAACAAGCGCTTCGTGGGAGGCACCCCTTGCTTATCCATTTCATTTTCTTTATTTTCTATTTTCTTAAGTAATGTGACGTGAGGGGGCGACCCTTTCCAAACTCGTGTTTTTGTGGTTGTTTGTGAATGTTCAGGAATTTCCTCGAAGTTTGAGGACTCTCATGCTCGTGGTTTGTCGTTCTCTCCACTCGAGTCTCATCCTTCGCTGCTCTTTCGGAAATTCATCATATCCAAAATCTTATCGACTAACGTTTATCTCTTGGCATACTTAATAAACGACCTTAGATATTACGTAAGATTGCCCGTACCATTAAAACATTGAGGACAATGTTTCACTTTAGTCTGGGGGGGGGGAGGGGGTAAATCTTCGATTTTATTTGACCTGTACCTTCGTTTGAGCTGTTAACTTACGCAACTCCGTTTTCCACCAAAAATTTTAATTTTTGTCACCTTTTAATTGTTAAAAAAAATGATATATGGTATTATAATAAGATTTGACACCTTGTTTTGACTTTCCTACTGGCGAGAGTAGAAATAAATATTTTGACTTGACCGGGCGTGTTGAGCCCTTGCTCGTCTCCCTTAACCAATATAATCAAAAGATTATGGCTAAGCATCCGCGGATCTCATTACTTGGGATTTTAAATTTGCAGAGATCGAGGAATGATAGAGTTTATTTAGAAGTTTCGTGCTATACACGGATTTCATTACTGGGATTTAAAAAGCCCACGAGAGGTACTTGTGGCCTCCTTGTTCCCACAAGCTTGTACACCAATAATAATAGATCTCTAGGTTTAATTAAGGGTATACGGTTTGGGCAATACTTAGTTTTTTCTCGTTCCCAACAAAATCTCTACATATGGGGGTTTGGTACACATAGGGGTACTGCCAGTGTTACAGTGAAATAGACAATTGCATCTTGCTGGTTCGCAGCCGATGTTGTGATCTTAGTAAGGGCCGTAGGACTCGGGGTTTGACATATGATTATGAATATCAATAATAATAGTCCAAAGCCAAATAAAAAGGCAGAGGAATCCAAAGCTATAAAAAAGCAGCGGATAGAAATCCAAAGTCATAATAAAGCTCTTACATCTTGGCGGCTCATAAACCGTTGATTGTAAAAGAAATAAAGGACTAAGGACCAAAGTATTATTAAAGTGCTTATGTTTATGCAAAAATGCCAAGCTTCGACTCCGGGGGTTTCCCTAATAAAAAGCTTCCGTTTCGGGTATCAAACATGGTATGTCTCGGTCGTAAATAAAAAGGGGGGCCTCCACAAATCGTGTTAAATCAGAGACCTTCATGTGGACCCGATTTCTGTATGCATGGATTTTCGAGGGAAAGTTTGGAAACTACTTAGCGTTCAAATTTTGTGCTCTTATTGGACTAATAACTATCAAAACGAGAAAATATGAAGCAATTCATTTCTCACAAATTAAAATCATAAGATACAAAACTTAGGACCTGGGAACAAGAGGTAATACACAATTAACTTTTTTGGCATCTAACTTGTGAATAAAAAATGATTTCGATTTTACGCTTAGTTTGGGAGCTTGTGAAAAATCAAGGATGACGATTTTTATCCGTACGGTCTCTTCTCTGTGAGAAGTGTTTCTACTCGTTGACCCTGAAAGTTATCAACAGATAAGAATTGATAATGAAAGTCAAAGCAAACCGTCACCTATATAAAAATGAAAAAGTACAAAAAGAGTAGTAGTAGTTGTTATTTATGAAAATCAGAAAACAGAGCGTTTTTGAGAATAAATGATTTTGATATCTCTTTTGAACATCATTGATACTTTACAACGTCAGTAAAGAGAGGTTTTGAAATTATTTATCCCAAAATCGTGAATTGATCACATTGCGTGAGGACACGGCAATACCTTAGTCTGGGGGATTTTGATGTGTGCTTTTTCACACATCCTTTTTAGGCTTAATCAGACTAAAAATACCAAATACTAACCAAATATGCCAAGAGAATGTGTGTTTTTGTATTTGTGTATGTGCAGGTACATATATGTGAAAAATGAACAAAAACAAAGCAAAACCGACAAAAACGATCACGAGATTGGAAAAAGGTCAAAAGCCGGAGCCGGGGAAGCTTAATGATCAAGAAAAGCTCAAAAAGTCATTAGAAGCCCTCAGGATATCTTAAATTTGCATAATCAGTCCCTGGTGAAAGTTTGAAAGATTGGCGATTTCAGTCCTCCAAGTTTCACATATTGGCAAAATTGGTCCTTTAAAGGAATTATTCAAAGAAAAGACAAAATTGGTCCTTCACAAATCAGGGAATTACAATATTAGCCCTTGGAAGATACTTTTGATAATTTACAGAATTAGTCCCTAAGTTTTCAAAAAATACTACAATGGTCCTTATCATTTTTTTCCTATCCTAAAATTAAACTACAAACCTGATCCATGGTTCTACAAAACCAGTCCAAGACAATCCCACAAGCCCAAAATTAAAGCCCAACCTCTAATTTTTATTACCCCAAACCCGATTCACTCTTTACCCAGTCAAACCAATAACCCACACCCGGTCAACGAAAAAAATAATAAAAACACTTTCTATTCATTCCCGCCACCAATTTCACCAAACAACCCAGAAAATTCACTGTTCATGAACCCTAATAATTACCCTCCTCAAATTCACCTCGTATAACCAATAATTACCCCGATCATTATACTTCTAGAAGGAGCAGGGGAATGTCAGGAGACACGTGGACCAATGGAGAAGGATACATAGGATCCATCGCATCACTAAATTCAATCCAACGGCTGAAGATGATGGATTGGGGACCAAGGCTATCTAAGGGTGGATATGGACTTCAAAGAAACACAACCCACCAAGGATTGATGACCTGGCTATCTAGGAGCTTCCTCACCTCAGCTATAAATACCCACTCACTCACCCACAGATTGAGTTGTTAGTTTTTAGGATTAGATTAAGGTAGGTTAGGAGTAGGGTAAGTAATGTTTAGCTTATTGTATTTCTGATTTTAAAAGTGTACTCTTATTTCAGTTTTAATAAAATTCTACTTTTCATTAAAATCCCTTGCAATTTAATTTCCAATTCTCATTTACTTTTAATTCTGTTTTCAGCTCTAATATATTAATTTCAGTTTAAACATTAGTCTAAAAGTGAATGTGGTGATTTAGTATTCTGTTTCAAAATTGGTTCAGTCAACAAAAAGTCATCAATAGCTTATTTCAATAAGCAAGTGCTTATTCATTGGAGAATAGACAGCCAAATGGAGCCATTGGCCTGTCTTAAAGACAGGCTGTGAGGGAGACCCTCTCATTTAAGCTGAGAGGTGTTTGTAAGTTTTCACTTTAGATTTTCAAAGTTCAATATTGCATATCCAATCATTAGTATTGTAGAATTTTTATTATTTGCTTGTTTCTGTTTTATTTTTGATAGTAGCTTAGTATATTAGTCTTATCTATCATTTTATTTCTGTTATAGTTAATTGGTGTGCTACTGTTTCATTAATATTTCGTAATCTGTCATTTGTTAGATCTATACTTCTGTGTTTATGGTGTTTGAGATGTGCATATCAGTAATGATTCAGGATTGGTAGATTAGTATTAAAGCAGTAATAGTGTTTGGAATTGAATTGATGCTTAGTTGCTGCATGTTTAAGTCATAACAGATTGATATAGGGGTGTTTGGATTGGAGAAGTTTGGTGGTCATTATTGGGTGACTGAGGTTAGAATTAGTTAAGGTAGATATTACTAGTTGCATTTAGGCTAGAACAAGCATATAAATCAGTTATCTTAATAGGTTGCATAAAATTCAGATTAGTTGCATAGGTTATAGAGGTAGCTTATTTCACTCACATTTTAAGTTTTCATAACATATTCAGTCATAATTTAGCAATCATAACTCAATTTATTCAAAGTTTAATTCATTCAAAAAGTCAAATCAAGTTTTAGACTCAGTTTTTGGACAAAACTTTGAGGTCATCTGTAGGGTTTAATTTTCATTGGAAATAAATTTGGTTTTCTATTTTAAGGAGTTTGATAGCTTGTGAATCATATTCAAGAAGAAGTTTGAGGTTTGGACTTTATTTGCTTATTGGATAAGCTCTTTGAATTTGACTGTTTGACATAATGGTCCCCTGCACTTCAGTTTTTAGCAAGTTATCTAGGCAACATTTAGGCTAGTAGAGTGGATCTAGGTTCAGTTCCCTTGGTGTAATTAGCATCTCAGTTTATCAGGTAGGATTTTGCCCCCATAAGTTTACCTATAACTACTTATTTAGTCAGCTTTTTTAGGCTTATTTAGTTGAAGGTTGAGATTAGCTTCTGTCATCCTAGACCAGGGCTGCATTTGTGTTTTTCAAATCATTATCTGTGTTTTATTGCTCATAATAGTTACATTGTGCTTCTAGTATATTTTCTCATTGAATTTTTACCATTAGCTTAATCTATGTGTATTTTGCTTATTCAAAAAGAGCTTATTTCAACAGTTTGATTCCATTTGTGAGTGTCTGAGTATCAATTGGTCTATTCTCTGTTCATTTAAGTTTATTCAAGTCAAAAACACATTGGGTAAAAGTTTGGTCAGCCTTGGTCAGCTCTGCTTATTAATAAGCACTTTGGTATAAGCTGTTTTCAAAGCAAGTGGTAGCTACATTGTTTCTTTTTCAATTTTTATATTTTTTCTAGCTTTAATATAATATTTTAGAATTTCACTGAATTTTTCATAATTTTCCAAGTTGATTTGCTATTTTTCTTATTTTATTTTCATTTTTAATCATATTTAATTACTGAAAAATCAAAAAAAATTCAGAAAAAACCAAGAAAAATCCAAAAATATGTTAGAAATTTATTTTCATTTATTTTAGAATTTTAGAAATTTATTTTGCATTTTTCACATTTATTTTGAATTTTTAATTAGATTTAATAGTTTTTAATTCCCAAAAATTACATAAAAAGCCAAAAAAAAATTAGTTTTTAGTTTTAAAATTACTTTTTAGTTATTATATAATTTTCAAAATTTATTTTTCATTTTTCTCACCTTATTTGCATTTTCTTTTAATTGTTAATTAGTTAAATAATTTTTAATACATAAAAAATTAATAAAAAGTCAAAAAAATATTTTTCTTTTTCTCAAAATTTTCTTTTATCATTTTTAATTTTTAAAAATTATTTTCAAGTCCGTAGGAGTAGCGTAGCTTAAAAGTCGCGTTTTATTTCGTACGTTTACGTTTTATTTATGTTTTAGCTTACGTTTTCGATTTTACGTTAAGTTTTAAGTTTGTTTAATTGATTTACGTGCTTAATTGGTTATTTGTGTTTCATTTACTATTTCATTAGTGTAATCCCATCAAAATCACTTTTTACCGTTTTCACGACACGTTTCACGAATCGGGAATTCAAAATTCCATTCATCCTTCACACGGACTACGACCTCGGGTTATCCGTATTTTTTGCGGATCTCTTGAGTAATACTATACTATAAATAACTTGATTTTTCAAACAAATCATGAGTGTTATGGAGATGGTAGTGGGATTGGGGAATGGAGTGGAGAAGACAAAGGGAGATGGTGATGGAAGGTTTGGAGGGTTGCAGGGTTCACGTGTGAGGAAGGAGGGAAAGGGTTTGACTGGTCAATGGAGATACGTTTTATATTAAAACGTATAAAAGGTTTTAGGTTTGGGCTTTTGGGAATACTTGGGCCAAGGGGTGTTTGTGTGGGTTGGGGTGTGGTTTTGTTTGGTTTTAAGTTAAGGATATCCGTTTGGTTTAGTAACTTGTGAAGCCCAAGGATATTTTTTGTAACTTTTGAGTTTCTCAAGGACTGATTTTGCCAATCTTCCAAATTTTAACCAGGGATCAATTCTGTCAAGTTAGATAAACCAAAGGACCAAAAACACAATTTTCCAAATTTGAAACACCAGGGACCAAAATTGTCAATTAGCCAAAGTACAGGTACCAAATGTGTAATTTTCCAAATCTTTTTACCCAAAGATCATTTGTGATTCATTTTGACTTTTAATGAGCAAGGGTTGACTTTTCTTTGAAATGACTGACCAGGGACTAGTTTTGTCAAATTTTGAAAGTTGGGGGACTGAAACTGCCAAATATGCAAATTTTATTCGTTTTTCGTTTGTTTTCACTCGTTTTGCATCAGAAACATATAAAACACGATCTTTGGGATTTTCTTCGTATTTTGGTGCGTTTTTGAGTGTTTTTAATCGTTTTGCAGTTCAGATTTGACTAAAAATGATGAATATTTACACACTCATCAATCCCCCACACTAGATTTTTGTTAATGGTTAAAAGAGTAACAGTAGGTCAGTTTTGATCATGTCGTTTCCGCGTAAAAGTTTTAAAATTTTGGTCAAATCGGTGAAGGGGCATTTCAGCTAAAATACTACATTAACCTCAAGCAACTGCTTGAACAACCACTATATCATTTGTCACATACCACAAAACGACCACACTAACTACAGACATAAATTAGAACGCGAAACTATCCAACTGCTATAGTAGATAAGCATATCATCACTAACCTGTAGATCACGCAAAATACTCTTACCATCTTCCTTCGTGAGGAGGTCAAAGTCCACATTCTTATCCGACAAAATACCGGTCTTCTAGGGAGGCACCCCAACATTTTTCTTTGTATCATCAATCAAGTTTTCAACTTCATCATTGTCAATTCCAGTATCCACTTTTAAACTCCCTATGTCACCCCTAGCGTCTCAAGACAAGTTTTTTTTTTTTTTTTTTTTTTTTTTTTTCATTTTTCTGCACAGGCGAGGTATCGACTTCAACCACATCAAGTTGGTCCTTTAAAACATCAAAGGGGTTCTTAGGGGATATATTATTCGTAGCTTGAACATTCAAACCAACATTACTTGTGGTAGCCTGTTTACCATTCGATGTAGATGTCTGATTTGCATCCTTAGACTGAGATAAAGAAGCCTCATTAGTGTCCATAGGAGTCGAAGTATTAGCTTTCACTTAATTATTATTCGTTTTAACAATAGGACGATAGAAATAATTTGGTTTAGGTTTATTCATACAAACCACATCTATATGTCGCGGCTTACATGGTTGCTTCCCTTTCCCATTCTTACGAGTAACGAGAGACGGAGCTACCTTAGAGGTTGGGTTGGCCAAGGTCCACCCAAACCATTTGCAAAAAGTATACCTATACCAGTATTTTGTCACCAGTTATGTTATACAAAGTATTTAATTATATCTAAATGGGTTTGGCCCACCTAATTGCTATATCCTGAAGTATTATTAGCAATTCTAACATAGTGCATTTACAATAATTATGAGTAGCAACTTGAAACTAATGTAAGTAGTTAATAACAGGAAATCGATGATGACATACGACTTTTTTATTAGATAGAAGATTCGTATTTTTCATTTTTCGGCCTTCTCAAGAACTAAATCTTAGCTCCGTCACTCCGAGTAACCTCAATAAAACCATCATCCATAACCTGAGAAGGAGTAGAAACCTTAACCCGTTGACCGAAATATTAGGTTCCACTTGGTGACTGAAATATTGCAATCTATATAAATGAAAAATCGGGTTGACCCAATGGTAGAACCGGTGACCCGATAACTCGACCAGGTCGATTCAAGACGTGTTTTTAAAACATGGGTGGTTTCATTCAGATCATAACAACATCAGATTTTTTTAACCTCGTTTATTATCATTATGAGAAGCTATTATCTTTTCTCCCAATTCGGATCGTACATCCACTATATTCTTATACTCCACTTGGAATTGATTTCCATACAATGTTTTTTATTTTTTTGGTTCGCAAAATAAATCAACATTCAATTCTATTAGAGGATAATCGGTCCAAGCCCGGTCTGTGGGCTTAGGGTCCATTAGGGTTTACTCATGTAATCTCTATATAATGTGCATGAATAATAATAATAACCTACGGGGAATTATGTAGTCTAACATGGTATCAGTCAGTGATCCTAAACCGTAAATTACCTTCTGTTCTTTAAAACCCAAAAACCCTTCTTTAATTTTTCTGGCTGCCGGCTTCGGCCTGCGGTCCGGAGCATGTATATCCCATCTCCGTCATCATCACAGTCAACAACCAAATACAACACTCTCAAACCAATCTCAGATCTGTAATCGAAAAAAAAGTACCGGTCATTTGATCGATTGGTCTTATGGTTCGTTCATCGTCTGCTTGAAGAAAACGTGGCTGCCTTATTTGATTGGACATGGATAAACATTGTGTGTATTGATTTTAGTGGGACGCTGATTTTGTGTTATGTTAAATTTGTTTGGTGCTGCTCATCGAAAGACGTGAAGTATATCTGCTTATTCAAATAAAGGGAGCAAAATATGTTACGATGAAATTTGCTTTTTGTTTTATCCTTTTTACAATATCTTTATTATTTCAGTATTAAAAAAAAGTTATTTAATTGTTTGTTTTTGTTTTATGTCGAATCAAGGGTATAAATTTCCGAGACGACTTTTGTTGGTGTCGAATCTAGGGTATAAATTCCCGAGACGACTTTTGTTGGTGTCGAATCCAGGGTATCAATTCCCGAGACGACTTTTCTTTGTGTCGAATCCAGGGTATCAATTCCCGAGATGACTTGTGCTGGTGTCGAATCCAGGGTACACTACAAGAATCAGGAGAACAGGCATCGAACCATTTCCCGTCGACATTATGTCGACGGCATAAGACAGAAAACGACAAAAAAAAGATTGACCGATGCCAACTGCGTTGAAATTTTCATAATCGTATTTTCCCGTCGACATGTCGACGGGAAACTTTTAGAATATTTTTTTAGCCTCAATAATTCACCAAAGTTGGGCGCGAAATTTACCCGCTAATATATTCCCGTCGACATGTCGACGGGAATATATTAATAACGTTTTATCCCACAATTAACGTGTGATTAAGCATAATAATTATTATGTTTTAAGATTCCCGTTGACATGTCGACGAGAGTATATTACTAATTATAAACATTTTTAATAAATGGGTAAAATATTGGGCGGGATATTTTCCCGCTTTATTGTTCCCGTCGACATGTCGACGGGAATATATCTTTAAAAATCAGGCTATATATATCCTCACAAATACATTCCCGTCTCATTTTTTTACCAATATATACATTCTCACAAAAGTATTTCCGTCTCATTTTACACATCTCACAAATAATTCAATCGTCAATTCTTACAAGACACACATGACTTAGGCGTGGTTGCACAGTTGAAGAGGAGTACTCAAAAATCTTGTCACACGAGCTCCTCTTTAATGAAGTTATGTTAACTTTTGGTCATGCAGTTTATGAGGAATATGGTGATTTTAAGGATGCTGAACCGTGTATGAGAGACAAGATTATCGAATGGTGTAGGAAAAAGCCGTACTACAAAGAGTACATGGACGAGCTAGATGCTGCTGAAGCTCAAGCTGTTGCTGTTGGAGGTGACGACGAAGCTGAAAGTACGTTGGAAACAAAACTTGATAATCTGGGAAATAGGATCACAAATCTTGAAGCTACGTTTGCACATATCAAGGAAATGAGAGCAAGGAAGGGAAAAGATGGTTCGAGTTCGAGTAAAGCGGGAAGTAGCCGCAAAAAAAATAAACGGATTGTTTCGTTTGATCTGTTGTTTTAGTTGTCGAGTTGTTTAGTTTGAGTTGTTTCGTTTGGTTGTCGAGTTGTTTAGTTTGAGTTGTTTCATTTGGTTGTCGAGTTGTTTAGTTTGAGTTGTTTCCTTTGGTTGTTGAGTTGTTTAGTTTGGTTGTCGAGTTGTTTAGTTTGAGTCTGTATGAAAATGCATGTGGTTAAGAACTCTTGCTTGTTTTAAATAAACAGTTTGCCTTTGTGTTTGATAATTATTACTCCTTCAGTTCTAATTATTGCTCCACAACAACAACATTTTATTAAACAACAACAACAACAACATTTTATTAAACATCAACAACAACAGCAAACAACAGCAACAACAACGATAACAGTAGTACATATGAAATTTATCCATGTCACCTACAAGGTCATGGAGTATTGCATCCGACTGACATGCGTGGTCGTGGTTGGGATACGTTGCCATGTCAAGTTTTGCCTCCAGCACCCTTAATTTTGTCTCTAGCACCTGTTTTTGTGCCTCCAACACCTGTTTTTGTGCCTCCAGCAAGTTTATTCTAAGATTTTTTTCATGACAGTTTGAGCACCTTTTTGGAGCAGATCCAGAACCGCTTGATGTTGAAGCTCCCAGAGAACCGATCATCATTTTGGCGAGTCGTTCCTCCTTCCATAAAAAAAATTACATCCATGGTCTTCTGTCCCAGGCTGTTAAAGAGTAAAAACTATTATTTTTAACAACTAACCAAATTATTTAAAGAAAAAATATGTAATTGTTCACCTGCGAGAAAGGACACGCATAGTATAGTTTACTACGGGAGTAAGATTTACACGATTCTCGCAGAACCACGTCTCCTCGTTCACAAGGACAGGGAAAAGCTTCAAATTCTGCCATCTTCTTCACCATGATAACAGTGTATGTTTGTGGTTGTGAGGTTGAGTGGTTGAATCGTGACCGGTGTGGTCCGATATACAAGTTGAGGTGATAAAAGGTGGTGGCCAGAAAAAGATTTCGGCGGCCGGAAAATGCTGGTGTCGCCAGAAAACAGAAACTGCTAGAGAGAGATAGAGAGAGATATAGTGAGATGAGTATGTGTGTGTGTGTGTGTGTGTTTATATTGTGAGGATAAGGTGTTAGGTAGAGAGAAAGATATAGTGAGATGAGACATATCATGTATAACCGTAGCATCTCGACTCGTTCGTTTAACATCTCATGTATAACCATAGCATCTCGACTCGTTCGTTTAACATCTCATGTATAACCATTGCATCTCGAGTCATTCGTTTAACATCTCATGTATAACCATTGCATCTCGACTCGTTCGTTTTACATCTCATGTATAACCATTGCATCTCGACTCGTTCGTTTAACATCTCATGTATAACCATTGCATCTCGACTCGTTCGTTTAACATCTCATGTATAACCATTGCATTTCGACTCGTTCATTTTACATCTCATGTATAACCATTGCATCTCGACTCGTTCGTTTAACATCTCATGTATAACCATTGCATCTCGACTCATTCGTTTAACATCTCATGTATAACCATAGCATCTCGACTCGTTCGTTTAACATCTCATGTATAACCATAGCATCTCGACTCGTTCGTTTTACATCTCATGTATAACCATTGCATCTCGACTCATTCGTTTTACATCTCATGTATAACCATTGCATCTCGACTCGTTCGTTTAACATCTCATGTATAACCATTGCATCTCGACTCGTTCGTTTAACATCTCATGTAACCATTGCATCTCGACTCGTTCGTTTTACATCTCATGTATAACCATTGCATCTCGACTCGTTCGTTTTACATCTCATGTATAACCATTGCATCTCGACTCGTTCGTTTAACATCTCATGTATAACCATTGCATCTCGACTCGTTCGTTTAACATCTCATGTATAACCATTGCATCTCGACTCGTTCGTTTTACATCTCATGTATAACCATTGCATCTCGACTCGTTCGTTTAACATCTCATGTATAACCATTGCATCTCGACTCGTTCGTTTAACATCTCATGTATAACCATAGCATCTCGACTCGTTCGTTTTACATCTCATGTATAACTATTGCATCTTGACTCGTTCGTTTAACATCTCATGTGTAACCATTGCATCTCGACTCGTTTGTTTAACATCTCATGTATAACCATAGCATCTCGACTCGTTCGTTTAACATCTCATGTATAACCATAGCATCTCGACTCGTTCGTTTTACATCTCATGTATAACCATTGCATCTCGACTCGTTTGTGATATTCTAATTATTTTATTTTATATTTTAATAAATGATTTTTTTAATTATAATATAAGTAATTAATTTTAAATATATATATTTTTTTAATTTTATAAAAGTATTTATAATAAATAATTTTTTTCAATTATATAAATTTAGTTTATTAATTTTATAAAACTTATTTTTTAATATTTTATAAAAGTATTTATAATAAATAAAATTTTTTAATTATATTAAAGTAATTTTATACAAGTATTTATAATAAAGTAATTTTATAAAGTATTTATTATAAATAACTTTTTTTTAATAAAAATTATTTTCCCGTCGACATGTCGACGGGAATAAAACCGCCATAAAATTCACGAAAATTTAATACGTCCCGCCAAACGTAAACGACAAAATATTGTAATATTACCGTCGACATGTCGACGGTATGAGTAATAATATAAAAAATTTCCTTGATATTCCCGTCGACGGGATAATAAAAAGCAGTATCAAAACCAGATCTGGTCAAAATTATTCCTCATAACTTCGAACCATCAAATTAAACCATCCCCCCCTCTCGCCGGTGATTATACCACCACTCCTCCACCACTCCTCCACCACACCTCCACCACACCACCACCACTCCTCCACCACTCCTCCACCCCAACCACATTATACCACCTCCACAGCTCACCACACCACTCCACCACTCCGACACTCGCACCACTGTGCACCTCCTCCTCCTCTACCCCTCCATTATTTAATTCTCTCCTCTACCCACTCCATTTTTTAATTCTTCTTCTTCTTCCCCACTTCTCTTCTTCTTCACTCCGACACAGCAGCAGCAGGTATTAAATTTTGTTAATAAAATTTTGTTAATAAAATTTGTTATTATTATTGTTAATAAAATTGGTATTAAATTTTGTTAATAAAATTGTTATTAAAATCTTGTTAATTTTTGTTACAGTAGCCGCAGGTGAGAGCCGAGGGTGAGAGCCAAGGGTAACAGCAGGGTGAGAGTCTCGTTTTACTTTTTTTTATTAACTTTTGGTATCCCGATGACATGTCGACGACAACAATTTTTTTTTTTAAATTTTGATATAACCATTATATATTGCATCTCTTTTATTATAGCCCGAGCCCAAGACGAGACCACAGCCGAGCCACAGCTGAGCCACAGCCGAGACCACAGCTGATACGTACGGTATGTATTCCTTTTTTTAATTTTTTTTTCATATTTATGCTTTGTTGTAGCGTTTGGTTACTAGTTTAGTGATTGCAGCCGTATGTATAGTTTGGTTAGTATATTAGGTTTTGATATAAAAGGGATTGTTGCGGATTGTGAACTAGCCGTAGGATATTGTGTACCCACGGTGCAAATAGCACCTTGGGGGACTTGGTATTGAACTAGCCGTAGGATATTGGGTGGGTTTGGTTAAATGTTAGTTGGCGTTTGGTTAGTATATATTGGTTAGTATATATATGGTATACTACTTTTAATATATTGGTTATGTTTTGTGTTAGAATTTTTGCGGATTGATTATGTTTCTGCTTATATAACGGGCTTATGGTTTGTTTGGTTTTCGGCTTATGTTTCACAAGCTTAATTTTTATGGCTTATTTTAAAACTTTTTAACTTAAATAGTTTCAAAATAAGTAAAAAAAAAAAATAAGCTTATGAAACATAAGCCGAAAACCAAATAAGCCATAAGCCCGTAGATATATTGTTTGGTTTTCGGCTTATGTTTCATAATAGTTTCAAAAATAAGTCACAAAAACAAGTTTCAAAATAACAAAATAGTTTTATGAAACATAAACCGAAAACCAAACAATTGTTTATAGTCTAATTGTTTAACTTAAAATATATGCTATTGTTAGACATTTGTGAATGTTTTAGGATTTTAGTGATTAATTTCGGAAAGTCCCCGTCCGAAGTTAATCATCCTATAGAAAACCCGTCCGAAATTAATTTATTAGAAATTAATTTCGGAAAGTCCCCTGTTTGGGACTGCTTTTTGAATGTTTTGTCTCATTTAGGATATGGATGCGTATAATTGATATACTATTTGAGATGATTTCGACAGTGTTTCTCCTTTACTCCTACGAATATGTCTTTAATGTACATATTTGGGGAGGGGAGTCGACAGTGAACATCCTGATAGCGACATGCAACAAGAATTTCCTAGATGGTTTCAGACGAAGGTAAACTTATTATATGTAATTCCTTGTATAAATAACGACTATATATATTACTCATCTCCATCTATTCTTATCTTTGTTCATAGATCGGTAAACTTTACATAGACAATGACCCAAGGTGTACTCCAGACTTATTCGCTTTGGCTTGTGGACCATTATCGACCGTAACCTCAGTTCACACTTGCGTAGTCAACGGTGTGAAGTTTGTTGTACACAGCCGCGATGTAAAGCGTACAACTCAGAACAGCGGAATTTGTTCTCCTGGCGAGAAGGAAGGAGAAATGTATTATGGTCAGCTAGAAGAAATTCTGGAGTTCACGTATACCCAGTTCAAAGTTGTGCTATTTCGAGTTAAGTGGTTCGACTTGGTCAAAAGAGGTAGAGTCGACCGTTATAACACTAGAAACAACATGACACAAATTTGGGCATGTAGCACAGCGTTTGAAGATCAACCTTACATTCTCGCAACACAAGCAAAACAAGTCTTCTACCTTGAAGATCCTGCCAGACGACCACTCCATTGGAAGGTCGTCCAAGAAGTGAATCACAACACAACCTGGGATGTCATTGTGACAGAAGACGATGATGATGTGATACATGGCAACAACTCATCGAATCTCCAACTGTCTGCTAATTTGAATGATTTGGCATTTGAAACCTTAAATATCGATGGTCAATCAACGTTAGTTGAGGCACCACCACCAATCATTCAAGTTGATGATGACGGTGAATTTATTGATGATGAGGACGACGATCCTTATGATTTAGCAGACTCTGATGCAAACAATTTTGATGATGAAGTTGAAGATGCGACTCATGCTGCTTATGATAGTGATGTAGATGTAGCAGATTGATCTTAAATTGTAACTTGTAAAACGACACTTAGCTTATTTCAATGAAATTGTTATGGATTTTTTAAATGTGTATATTTATTTTAAATGTGTATGTATTTGAATGTGTGCATGCTTATGTTAATTTGTTCCCGAATTTCTATATGTTAATTCAACTTGTACTTTTACAGATGGCAGCAGTAGCGCGAGGTCACGGTGGTGACGGTGCCGATGACCCACCACCACCTTATCGTTCAATTACTAGCGGTCACCGTAGTGGTAAGAAAATTAAACTTGATAATTTGAATTTTGTTACTTGTTATTTTTTAACGTTTTCACTCACTTCAATTGTAGGTTCGTCACAAAAACCTCGACGAGGAGGTAGAGCGAGACAAGCTGGCGGCAGAGGTGGAGGTCGGAATGGCGGCAGGGCACAGGTCCGTGAAGCCAACAAAAACAAAGACCTCAGGAAAGCTGTGACTGCCTCGGGCCCGCAATCGATCGAGTTCGAGTGGGGTGATCAGAAGACATTTCATCATGTTGGGCCCAACCGCGCATGGTTCGGTAACTATGTTGGCGAGCTGGTTAGGTCCTTGTCGTTGCACTATCCCTCATGGCACAACCTTGACGAAGCGGCTCGACAGGGCTTCATGAACCGACTCGGGGTCAGTTATTTTTTTTCCTTTTAATTATAGCTTTATATTTAATTCTTTGAATGTGTACATTTATTTAAATTTGTTTAATTGTGTATATTTGTTTAAATTTGTTTGCAGGAATTCTTCGACTTGCAGACCCACATGAACTCACCCCATTGGAAAACCATTTCGGCGGGCCTTAATGCGTACATTGCTAAGGTCTACTCCGACAACAAGGGCACGATGAAGAGGGTTTACTTCGACGGGGAGGGTGGGCCTTAAAAAGTGGATGAGATACGAAGAAACCCTCCTCTGAACGTCGAGCCATCTGTGTGGGAGGAGCATATCAAGTTTTACATGAATGAGAAGACCCTGAAGCGTGCTGCTGTGAACAAGGAGAACCGAAAGAAGTTGAAGGTGTACAGCCGCCACGGTTCCAAGTCATTGGCCGCTATTCGCCACGACTACGTAAGACACATTTTATTTTTATACAAGTATTTTATTTTTATAAAATTATTTAATTATAATTATATATAAGTAATTAATTTTGATTTTATAAAAGTATTTAAGTTTAATTAAAATAAATATGGTGTTTGATTTGCCATTTTTAATTTGTTTCATCTTATACATATGCATGTGTATATACAGTTTCTGAACAGCAAGGACAAAAAATACCCGTCCCTCATCCAGTCGTTTTACGACACACACTGCGACAGTGATGGTATGTGGTTGCAGGATGAGGCTCGTGTTCAATATGTAAGTATCTTTTATTTATTTATTTTAATTTATTATTTATTTATTTTTTTTTTAATTTATATATATATATATATATATATATATATATATATATATATATATATATATATATATATATACACTTACATATATATATATAAATTTTCTCAATTTTTTTCTCAATTAAATAGGAAGAGATGGTCCGGCTGCGAGATCTGGGAGCGAATACGCCGGAAGGGGTGGCGTACACGGAGGAGCAGATACTTGCTAAGGTTTTGAAGGGCAAGTAGCGGGGCCACATCGCCGGACGGGGTAGGGTCGTACCCGGGCTCTCCTGGCCACCGTTACCATACACCCCGCATCCACCTCCAGGTATGTACAGTTTGATAATATATTAATTATAGATTACTCGATCATGACTCAAATTAAGTATTGCAATAGATGTTTTTTAATTTTGATTGTTTCATTTTCAGAATACGCTGAGATGGAGAAAAAGCTTGCTGAGGCTGAGAAGAAGGTTGCTGAGGTCGAGGAGAATCGCCTTCGAGAAGCTGAAGAGCATAAGAAGTTGAAGGCGGAGATTGCTTTGATCACAGGTTTTATCTCCTCCAACCCGCGATGGAACGAGTATGTTAGTCAGGCGGGTTCTCAGCATGTGGATGGCTCAAGCAGTGGCGTTGGAGGTAGTGGCTCAGCTGGAGGGAGCGGGAGTCGCAGAGGCGATGAGGATGGTTCTGGCGATGATGAGGGTCCTACTGATGATCACGAGTGATTTTGGATGTAGAGGTACAAACTTGGGTATTTTGTATTGTACTTATGCTTGAAACAATATTTTGGCGACCCATATGTTAGTATTGTATAGTTTAACCTTTTGGGGACTTGAACGTCGCAGATATTAAAACATTTGTGGATATGGCAGCTAGGTTTAGACATTACCACACCCCATTTTGTAGACTTTATATGTTTTTATTCATTTTGAGAGTGTTTAGCGATATTTTGCAAGGGTTATAGCCGATGGCGAGTTATACGTTTAGGACATGTTGATATTGAGTGGTTATAGGTGCTTGTAATGTTACAGGTTTTGGTAGATTTTTTCGGGAAAAAATCTGGAAAATTGCAATATTTGCAGCCTGCTGTTAGCAGTGTGTTAATAATGATACCGTCGACATGTCGGCGGCATCATTTAAACATAATAATTGGTTATTTAATGATACCGTCGACATGTCGACGGTATCATTAAAACAAAAACAGTGTTTTTAATATTATGCCGTTGACATGTTGACGGCATTATATTAAAAAACAATAGGTTTGTTTTAATGATACCGTCGACATGTCGACGGTATCATATAAACCATAATTATAATCAACTAATTAAAATGTTAATTAGTTATATGGTACCGTCGACATGTCGACGGGAAGAGTTTGACGGACACCAAATTTCTTTGACTGGAAAACGACGTGGGACCCACATTATCGACGGTGATTGTCGACGGGAACACTGTTCCTGTCGAAGCACAGCCGTCAATGTGGTACCGTCGACATGTCGACAGTAACGTATTATTCCGTCGACATGTCGACGGAAAGGGCTTAAAAAAGTCGCCGGGGAAAGCCTCGATTGTACTAGTGGTATCAATTCCCGAGACGACTTTTGTTGGTGTCGAATCCAGGGTATCAATTCCCGAGATGACTTTTGTTGGTGTCATATTTGCTTTCTTAGTTTATTTTCGTTTATTGTTTTAATTTGTTTTCTTAATTTACTACTCCAGTTCGATCTTTCGCGATTTCACCGCTCGAACTGCGGGGGAGTGTTAAAGGATAAGTATAAGCCTAAGCTCGGTTTGTGGGTTTAGGGTATTAGGGTTTCACTATTATAAATAGTGGATGATTAATAAGATTATACCTACGGAATTTTATGTAGTCCCTAAGTTGAGCAGCCTCTTCTATGCCATCCCGTCAAATATCCCTAACCTTTATTCACCAAAACACGTATCATCTATCTACTATCTTTCTGCCGTCATTTTTTTCAATCATACATCTCATTCTCAGTATACATCTCACGTGCATAACCAATCACATATCCAATTATTTTATTATAGTATTATACATCTATTAGATGTATAGTTGGTTGTTAACAGAAGATGAGATTATTATAGTATTATACATCTATTAGATGTATAGTTGGTTGTTAACAGAAGATGAGAAGATGACAAACATGGATTTTTTTTGATAAACTTGGAGGCAGCGGAAGAAACAAATCATTAAATAGTTATTGTTTGTTTATTGTTTGTTTGTTAATTAGTCGATTGTTCGTACAATTTTGTTACCAGTCGAATTAGTTGACCGTTGATACCAGTCCCTAAAGTCGACCGTTGGTACGGTTGTGTTACCAGTCGACTTAGCCGACCGTTGGTACCAGTCGACTAAATCGACCGTTGGTACGGTTTTGTTACGAGTCGACTAAAGTTATGCTTTTATTACGTTAATGTTTTGTTTTTTCTTTTCTTTTTTAGTTTACTATTCCAGTCCGATCTTTCGCGATTCCGCCGCTCGGACTGCAGGGGAGTATTAGAGGATAATCGGTCCAAGCCCGGTCTGTGGGCTTAGGGTCCATTAGGGTTTACTCATGTAATCTCTATATAATGTGCATGAATAATAATAATAACCTATGGAGAATTATGTAGTCTAACAAATTCTTACATTCGATACTAACTGAAATATAACAAATATTATTACAATCGATACACCTCATACATACATTCATACTAACACAAACAAACCTAAGTCGGAAATTATAAGATTGGTTCATGTTGTGTCCCATGAACCAATCTTATGGCAATTTCTAAACGGGGTACTTTTTATTGCAAGAAGTTACAAGGAAAATAGCTACAATGTGGGGTTTGTATTGTAAAGCATACATGTCTTGAGCTTTAAGAGGTACCTCAGGTCATACATAGAACGAAACATATCCACCAGAAGAACTGGTACCCATTTCAGACCATTCCGGCATTGTATGAACACTGGAACTTAGGTTTTATGTTGTAAAGCATACGTTTCTTGGGATTAAAGAGATAGTGAGAATCATACGTAGAGCGATACATATCAATTAAAAGAGGATATTGCAATGCAACAAACACGATGGCTGGTAAAAAAGCAAATGTTGCACATAGGATTGGTAGCCAGATCAACCCTTTGCGGTATATCATGAAGAAGCTAGCAGTGAAAGTGATCGTCATGGCTGTTACTGATCCGACAAGTCCTAGTAGACCTATCATCAGCTTACTGGGTAATGAATACATGAAATCACGTGGACCGTAGCGTGATGTTAGGATACTCAAGAGTACTAGGAGTGAAATTGCGGAAAGTAGCAATGAAATACCATCTGAAATAACAAAAACCAAGTAACTAATATCATGAAGGAAAATAGGAAACCCATTATCTTGTCTGTAACCACCAGGAACCGTAAAGAATACTGCAAATGCAACGGCAACGATGAGTGTGTCTACAATCATACACTCATTCATCCATTTCAATCCACTGGAAACTTGATCTTCGTTTTCTTTGGAGAATAACTCGTACGCTGTTTGACCATTTTTGTTCTTCACATCCGTGAGATAAGGTGGCATCATCTTCTCTACTTCCTACAATACAAAAAATACACAGAATTATAACTTGTTTTTCTTTAGTCTTGGAGTAACCACCACCAAATGGCCTAGTGGTAAGGTCCTTGGTTCCGCACAACAGGTCAAGGGTTCAATCTTCACTAGGTGTATACATTTGACTATTTGTGGGTGGCCAGGGAAGGGTCGTAAAACGGTGTCGGGATTAACCCGGTGAAGCCGCGTACATCTGTGTCAAAAAAGGCTTGCCCTCACCTCATCCTTTTACCCATTTTTATTCTTTAGTTCTGGACTGCATGATTTCCAGTCGTGATGTGTATGTTCTTAACAGTTGTAGAATTATTAATCAATAAAGCAATTAATGAAGCAATTTGGGGGCAAAAGATATACCTTAAACCACAATATTTCTCTTTGCATTAGCAAGGATGCTCTAGCCATCTTAGCTGCCATCTCCTTTGAGCTCTTCCCAACTAAATGAAGCATATTATTGTGCATCTTGTCTGTTGAAAGGCATATATCATGGTTTGCTGAGCCTATCTCGTACAATAAGTTGTAGATACCTTGATGACGGTGCAGAACAGCAATATGAAATATAGTGAGCCCGTCCTCATTTTTATCAAACATAAGATCGGGATAGGTTTGAAGACACTCAGCTATAAATCTGGTGTTGCCCCTTTCTGCGGCAACAAATAATATTCTAGGAGGCCCTTTCATCATAACCTCAATTTCATCAATGTACATTGTTTCGCAAACACGTCTCCAAATTATTTTTAGTAATTTCAATGCATCTGTATCCTCCTTAGCTCCAGACTGTACTTTCATACGGAAAAATGGAAGAACTGGAGAAACAACTACCAAATAAAAAGCAATCTAACATTCAAATACTACACATTATAGGAAAATGTGGGTCATATATATATATATATATATATATATATATATATATATATATATATATATATATATATATATATATATATATATATATATATACATATATATAAATATAATGTGATTAAAATTCAAAATGTGTAAAACAAATTTGAATATATATATATATATATATATATATATATATATATATATATATATATATGTATATATATATATATATATATATATATATATATATATATATAATCCGGATCGATTGAGAAGGCTTTCAAAAACGATAGATTTGTAACTTTGATTCATGGTTTTCAAGCGTAATACTCAATTTAATGTGATTAAAATTCAAAATGTGTAAAACAAATTTGAATCAATGTTAAAAATCTCTCGATTTTGCGACATATATAGAATACTGAGAAGGTTTCTATTTTGAGAAGATTGAGAAATCAATGTTAAAAATCTCGAAATATTTTTGTGAGAAGGTGAGAACTAATCTTAGCCACTCATTTTATCCTTCTTTAGTTTTGATCTAATGGCTAATATTAGTTAATTAATTTTTTAAAATTTTCCAAAAGATTTAAAAAAAAATTCTAAAAAATAATTCAAAAAAATTTCGAAATATTTTCACATGTGACAAAAAAAAAAAAAAAAAAAAAAAAAAAAAAAAAAAAAATTCACATGTTAAGAAAAAAAAATTAAAAAACAAAATACTCGGAAAAAAATTTGGAAAAAAATTTTGGGAAAATTTTTTTTCGAAAATTTTCAATTTACACATGTGAAATTTTTTTTCATTTTTTTACATGTGAAAATTGAAAATAATTTAATTTTCAAATGTAAAAATTTTTTCACATGTCACTAAAAAAAATTTCAAAAAAAAGAATTTCGAAAAATAGGTTTACGGAAAAAAAATTCCGGAATTCTTTTTTTCACATGTGACAAAAAAAAATCGAAAATTTTTGAAAATTTTTTGAAATTTTTCTTACCTTCTCACAAAAATATGACTTCTCAGCATAGTTGTATGCAGAGAAGTTCTTCATAAATTATAAACAATATATATATATATATATATATATATATATATATATATATATATATATATATATATATATATATATATAGTGAGGATCAGGTGCGGATTTTTTTAATTCATGCGGATGTGTGAACAGATCTGGGCCGCCCATCCAGATCTGATCTTGACTTTTTGTAAAAAAGTCAAGATCTCACGCAACGATCACGGTCCCAATTGACCATTAAAACGATTTTTTTTTTTTTTTTTTTTCCTTTTGAGCCATCCTTAGTATTGTTGTCTTTTTTACTTTTTTTTATTTTTTAAGATTTTTCTGGCCACTATTTGATTTGTGATTATCAGTGCTACCGTGATATTAACGATATTTTACTTTAAAAGTTACTTTGATATTAGTGAAAAAATCTTAATATCACTTTTTTTTTATTACGATATTAAAAAAACTTACGGTGATACAAAAATAAACGGTGATATTAGTAAAAAATATCATCATTTATTTAAAAAATTATATATATATATATATATATATATATATATATATATATATATAGGGGATATCTTGGCTACAATTATTGTAGCCAATTAGCAACAATCCCCTTCAAAAATTATATAAGAAAAGATTCAGGGACCACAAAAATAACTCAGAACCCACAAATGGACTCAGGGACCCACAGAATGTAGCACAAAGTTGTAAGGAGTTGGCTACAAAAAATTGTAGCTAACATATTCATATATATATATATATATATATATATATATATATATATATATATATATATATATATATATATATATATATATATAATATTATGTGATATCAAGATCTGATCTTGACTTTTTTACAAAATTCAAGATCTGATCTTAACTTTGTCAAGATCAGATCTTGACTTTTGTAAAAAAAATCAAAATCATACGCTAATATCTCAATACCTTTATCGATGAAAATGATTTTTTTTTTAAATTTTTTTCAGCGATTCTTAATTATTTGTTGTCCTTTTTATTTTTTTAATTTTTTCACATTTTTTTGAATTTTTTTTAGAAAAAAAGCTAATATGATATTACTGATTTTGAAAAAAGACAGGATATTTATGATCATGCCACTCCGCCTTTTTGAGATGGTTGACTAGATGGAGGGCTTAGATTCGTCCGTACCGTCCGCACTAAAATCCAAAAACATACCGGATCCTCACCATATATATATATATATATATATATATATATATATATATATATATATATATATATATGGCTTTATTTTTAGAACCCTGTTAAGTGCGGGAACTGCAGAACTCCAATTTTGCATTAGAAAGCATACATGTTCACATAAAACATGTATGTTTTCTTACATACACCTTAATACAAATGTATGCGTATTAAGGTGTATGTGAGAAAACATACATGTTTTATATTAACATGCATGTTTTCTAATGCATAATTGGAATTTTCGCAGTTTCTGCACTTAACAAGGTTATAAAAATAAAACCATTTTGCATTGATTTGTTGCACTTAACAGGTTTTTATATGAACATGTATGTTATGCATGTATAAAACATACTTGTTTTATATGAACATGCATGTTTTCTAATGCAAAATTAGAGTTCTCGCAGTTCCCGCACTTAACAGGGTTCTAAAAATAAAGATACAATATATATATATATATATATATATATATATATATATATATATATATATATATATATATATATATATATATATATATATATATAAATGGTTACCTGGATCTATGATTCTCATGACTATATTCCTTTCTAATGTAGCAAATGCATCAGGCTTTCGAGCCAAAACTTTGAGTACAGACACAGTTGCAGCAAGTTCTGGAAGGTCATTCACAATTTGGAGGGCAAGATCTAAAGCAATTATGACAATCACTTATATTAGTGTATGACATCAAGAAAACAAATGAAACAAAAAAAGGCATTTTTAGGCAAGGTTAATTTTCAATACTTGCTTGACATTTTAAATTAAAAGGCAATAATCATAAGACTGTTATGTGATGACCAAACAGTGGATCACTGCTTGCTCATTGACAAGTGCAAAAATAACTAGTAATAAGAAACACAAGATCGAGTATATTAACGAAACCCAAATAACTTACCAAATAACTCACGCTTAACGCAGTTCACGAGTACTAATGCCCTATCTTCATTTGTCCAGTGATCACCAATCATCTTCTGAGATACATCATAAAGATACTTCACTATTTTGTATTTTCCTCCTGAAGCACTTCTGGCCAATGGCAAAAGGCTATTAGCACCACGGATGTATTGCAGGCTACAGTTCTTTTCCAGCATAATCATAGCCATGTTCACATTTCCAGTTGCAGATGCTATCCAAAAGGCAGTGTTGGAAGATTGGTTCCGCAGCTCTAATTCCTCCCTTGTCATCATATTTACCAGATTCCTCACAAACTGTAAGGTCAGTTTGGTCTCTTCTGCCGTCGCTGCAACATGAAGTGCTGTACCAAGTTGCCGACTCAGACCAAACCTTACCAACTCTGGGCGTTTGCCAAATATTAACTTAGCAGTTTCCCAGTCACCTTTGAACGAAGCTTCATACAACGGAACACCAAATTCTAAGTAGTCGTCTTTATTTTGTTCTACATAATTAGGAAGAACATATTGTTAATAAATTCTTTAACAATATTGGATAAAAATTTTAAACTAACTAAGAAGAATATAAGTCGGTTTCCATACTCTAATGCTACTAAAGTTAACTTGTATGGTAGAAATAGATTTTACCGAATAGATATTGAAGGGAGCAAGAAGTACTGGAAAGGTTAACTGAATGCTCATGGCTTCTGGTATTTTCCATTGAACCCTAGCTTGCTGAAGGTTTTCAAACTCTTCCGTTCAACTATAGTTCTTTGCTTGCCGAATTCATCTCACGGGCTATCTCTTTTATTTCCTACTTCTTATCTCTGCTGCTATATAGTACGAAGTATATATCTACTGGAGATTAATTGATTGTGTGTTCATGTGAGACTTAAATACCTCTACTTAAGCCGTGAGTGGTCTTTGTTGATGATGGCATTTCCAACCATACCTCATGAGTTTGAATTATACAAAATTGTAGATTGTACAAGCTTTATTTCACTACAATAATCGTGGTCTGGATGGGATCAAATAAAATGTTAGAACGAATCTAAAAAGTATAATACATACTCGTGTATTGACACGTAACTTATCCCTTTTCCCTCCGTCTTCTTTCCCACTTTACTTTATCCCGGTTTATTTTCTTCATTTCTAATTTCTTCAATCTTGATCAAATACTTCAATTCGACATTTGATTACTTAAATTCCTGATTTAAATACATTAGTTAGAGATCTAATTCTTTCAGTTGGGGATCTAATATCTTCGATTCCACGGAAGGTTTTTTCATTTTTTTCTCAAAGTTTTTCATTCATATTAAACACTTTCAATTTTCAACTTTAGTGGTGATCTTTTTCCAAAAGATTTAAACAATTGAAGTGTCACAAGGTGTTTGATGAAATTTCTCGTTTTTTACATTAATTTTGAACTTTAAAGTTTATTATCAATAGTAAATACTTATTCTTTAAAAAAAAAAAAAAAAAAAAAAAAAAAAAAAATTAATTCATGATATTTTATCTTTATCATCACAAGTAAGCAACCTTTTCAAACATGATAAACAACAATTCAACATTGGATGACTTTATATTAAGGGATCATACTTATACTTTTTATTTATCCTTTTGTTAAGAATAATATTTTAGATAAACTTTACAACAAAGATATTTATGTAATAATAATAAGGTGTTCATCAGTAAAAGAGTTCTTCATCGAGTTGTTCATAATAGATGTTACTATTAATCAATAAAAAAAAAGTTATTTATCAAAAAAAGGAGTGTTCGTCATAAACGTTATTCATCAATAATAAGAGTTGTTCATCATATGTGTTGTTCGTTAATAAAAAAGTTGTTCTTTGTACATCAATAAAAGAGTTGCTTACCAATATAAAGAGTGTTCATTATAGACGTTGTTCAGCAATAAAAAACGTTGTTCATCATACGTGTTGTTCGTTATTAAAAAAAAAAGTTGTTTATCAATAAAAAAATATTCACGATACACGACGTTCATCAATAAAAAGTCATGAAAAGAGTTATTTTATTATATGTGTGTTCATAGATAAAATAGTTGTTCATGAAAAAGTGCTCATCATAAGCGTTATTCTTCAATAAAAGAAGTTGTTCATTAGTTACATTAATCATCAATAAAAGAGTTTTCCATCAATAAAAATAGTCGTTCATCAATAAAAGAGTTGTTCGATCAATAAAAAAAGATGTTCATCATATGCATTGTTTATCAATTGAAATAGTTGTTCATCAATAAAAGAGTTATTCAACATTAAAAGGGGTGTTTATAATTAAAATATGACGTTGTTGATTAATAAAAATAATTGTTTATCCTGATCGTTGTTTATCACATATAACTTGTGTTTATCATCAATTTCAAAACCTCAAATAAAAAGTTAAATTTCAATAGTCTTATGTGGGAAAAGTATTAAATTTTAATTTTGATAGTTGAATTTCAATAATCTTATGTCAGATAAATATTAAATTTTAATTTTGTTGACAAAAATTAGTATTTCAATGTAAGAATATAATGATAAGGAAAAAAATAGATTAAAGAAAAAAGAAAAGAAAAATATGAGTGAGATTAGAAAAAGAATGGATAATGAAATTTGTTTACACACTTTTTTTGATAGGAGGATCCTAACCTAGAGGAAAATTCAATTGCATACCCTTATTTAGGTGCATACTAATGGACAAATCCCCACCATCCATCTAGTTTAATCTAACGGTGGGGATTAATATAAGATTTAATATGCAAACCTAAGTCCATGTTTTCCCCCTTTTTCTTTGTCTTTTTGTGTTTTTTATTATTCTCTTTTTTATTTCTTTTCTCTTCTATTTTTATTTCCTATTTTTTTCTATTTAACGTTTTTTTTCCTTTTTTTCTTTTCTTTTTTCTAATTTTTTTTTGTAATCACTTTATTTTCACTTTGTTTTCACTTTTTTTTTCTAATTCACTTTTTTTTTTTTTTAATAATTCACTTTTTTTTTTCTTTTTTTTTTCGCTTTCATACGTTTTTGCCTGTTTTTTTACGTATTTACCCGTTTTCATACGTTTTTGTCTGTTTTCATACGTTTTTGTCCGTTTTCGCCCGTTTTCATATGTTTTCGCCCGTTTTCATACGTTTTTGTCTGTTTTCATACGTTTTCGTCCGTTTTCTTACGTTTTCGCCCGTTCTCGTCTGTTTTCTTACGTTTTCATACGTTTTCGTTCGTTTTAATATGTTTTTATCCATATTCTTTCGTTTCCGTCCATTTTTCATACGTTTTCGTTCATTTTCAGAAGTGCTTTTAAGCTTTCATACGTTTTTATCCGTTTTCATACATATTCATCTGTTTTCTTGCGTTTTCATCCGTTTTTTTACACTATCGTCCGTTTTCTTACGTTTTCATTCATTTTCATACGTTTTCGTCCGTTTTCATTCGTTTTCGTCCATTTTTCATACATTTTTGTCCTTTTTCATATGTGTTTTTACGTTTTCATCCGTTTTCCTTCATTTTTGTCCGTTTTTAAATGCTTTTGGCCGTTTTCAGACATTTTAATACATTTCTGAATATCATAAGAGATATTATGTGATATTCAGAATATCACAAGTGATATTCCGTGATATTCTGAATATTACAAGTGATTTTTTAAATATCACATGTGATATTCTTTGATTTTCTGAATATCACAAGTGATATTTTGAGTACCACGAATATCACAAGTGATTTTCTGAATATCATAATTGATTTTCAACTAATGTTTTGTAACACTAAAATCACAAGTGATATTCAGAAAACTATAAGTGATAGATATTCAGAAAATCACAAGTGATAGCGATATTCAGAATATCATAAGTGATACTCTGAATATCAATTGTGATATTCAAAAACGTAAGAAAATTGTTGAAAACATAAGAAAATCACAAGTGATATTCGTCTGTTTTCTTACGTTTTCGCCTATTTTCGTCCATTTTCATATGTTTTCATCCGATTTCGTTCGTTTTCGTTCTTTTTCATACATCTTTGACCGTTTTCATCCATTTTCCTTTATTTTTATCTATTTTTCATATGTTTTCGTCCATTTTCATGCGTGCTTTTACGCTTTCATACGTTTTTGTCCGTTTTCATACGTATTCGTCCATTTTCTTACGTTTTTGTCTGTTTTCTTACGTTTATGAATATTACAAGTGATATTCATAATATCACTTGTGATTTTCTGAATATCACTTATAATTCTCTGAATATCACTTGTGATTTTCTTATATTTTCATTCATTTTCTTACGTTTTTCATATGTTTTTGAATATCACAATTGATATTCAGAGTATCACTTGTGATATTCTGAATATCACTTGTAATTTTCTGAATATCTATCACTTGTGGTTTATGAATATCACTTGTGATTTTCATATTACAAAACATTAGTTGAAAATAACTTGTGATATTCAGAATATCAATTTTGATTTTCAGGATATCACTTGTGATATTCTAAATATCACATAATATCACTTATGATATTCAGAATATCATTTGTGATACTCAGAATATTACTTGTGATATTCAGAAAATCAAAGAATATCACATGTGATATTCAAAAATTCACTTGTGATATTCGGAATATCACTTGTGATATTATGAATTTCAGATAATATCTCTTATGATATTCAGAAATGTATGAAAATGTCTAAAAACAGCCAAAAGCATTTAAAAACAGACGAAAATGAATGAAACGGATGAAAACGTATGAAAGTGTAAAAACACATATTAAAAAAGACAAAAATGTATGAAAAATGGAAGAAAACAAAAGAAAACAGATGAAAACGGACGAAAACGTATGAAAATGAACGAAAACGTAAGAAAACGGACGAAAGTGTAAGAAAACGGATGAAAACGCGAGAAAACGGATGAAAGCGTAAGAAAACGGATGAAACCGTCCGAAAATGGACGAATATGTATGAAAGCGGACAAAAATGTATGAAAACGTAAATGCACGTCTGAAAACGGACGAAAACGTATGAAAAATGGATGAAAACGATAAAAATGGATGAAAGCGTATTAAAACGTATTAAAACGAACGAAAATGGACGAATATCACTTGTGATTTTCTTATGTTTCAATCCACTTCTTATGTTTTTGAATATCACAATTGATATTCAGAGTAACACTCGTGATATTCTGAATATCACTTGTGATATTCAGAATATCACTTGTGATTTTCTGAATATCTATCACTTGTGGTTTTCTGAATATCACTTGTGATTTTCATGTTATAAAACATTAGTTGAAAATCACTTGTGATATTCAGAAAATCACTTGTGATATTCGTGGTACTCAGAATATCACTTGCGATATTCAGAAAATCAAAGAATATCACATGTGATATTCAAAAAATCACAGAATATTTCTTATGGTATTCAGAAACGTATGCAAAATGTCTGAAAAACGGCAAAAAGTATTTAAAAACGGACGAAAATGAATGAAAAAGGATGAAAACGTATGAAAGCGTAAAAATACATATGAAAAAGGACAAAAATGTGTGAAAACAAAAGAAAACGGACGAAAACATATGAAAATGAACGAAAACATAAGAAAACGGACGAAAACGGATGAAAACGGACGAAAGTGTAAGAAAACGGATAAAAACGCAAGAAAACGGACGAATATGTATGAAAATGGAAAAAAAACGTATGAAAGCGTGAAAGCACGTCAGAAAACGGACGAAAACGTATAAAAAATGGACGAAAACGAAAGAAAATGGATGAAAACATATTAAAACGAATGAAAACGGACGAAAATGTATGAAAACATAAGAAAACAGACGAGAACGGGCGAAAATGTAAGAAAATGAACGAAAACGTATGAAAACGTAAAAAAACGGGCGAAAACGGACAAAAACGTAAGAAAACAGAAGAAAGCGTATGAAAACAGATAAAACCGTATGAAAACGGATGAAATGGGCGAATACGTAAAAAAAACAGGCGAAAACGTATGAAAATGAAAAAAAGGAAGAAAAAAAAAAAGTGAATTATTAAAAAAATAAAGGTGAATTAGAAAAAAAAACGTGAAAAATAAAGTGATTACAAAAAAAAAAAAAAAAAAAAAAAAAAAAAAGAGAAGAAAACGTTAAATTGAAAAAAATAGAAAAAAAAAAGGAAAGAAAAGAAAAGCAAAAAAAAAAATAGAATAATAAGAAAAAGAAAAAAGGGGAAAAATATGGACTTAGGTTTACATATTAAATCTTAGGTTAATCCTCACCTTTAATTCAAAATAGATGATGACTGAGATTTGTCTATTGGTATGCACCAAAATAAAGGTGTGCAAAATAAAGTGACTCTCCTAACCTATTGTATTCGTATAATATTAGTATTATTTTTTTAAAAGTATTCGTCATTTCACGTGTTTTTACTTTTAATAAAACAACGTTACTTTGAGAGGTTCGTGACTTCATATGACATTATGGAATCATATTCATTTATCCAAAACTGGATATACTTGAAGTAAGTAAGTTGGACAAGAATCTCGCATTTGTTCTTTTCTATTCTCTTTCAAAAAAGTGAAGTTACCAGCTATGGTTAGCCATTAATTATTCATTAAGAGCACGCGGTACAAGGCGCCTTTGGCACCAACTTTTGGCATGAGACACCATACCGCGGTTTAGCTAGTAGGCTCTCGCGATGTGGCCACCAGCCCACGCCATGAAGATTTATTATTATTATTATTATTATTATTATTATTATTATTATTATTATTATTATTTATTTATTATTTTTTGGTATATGGCACCACTTTTTTGCTAAAGAGAGAGGTTTTGGTGCCATGGAAAAAAAAAAGCTGAGGTGGCACAACTTTTTTTCACAACACCACCAATGGCACCATCAACGACACCAACTGTACCTAGCGCTCTAAAAAAAGTGGTGTCCTAACTATGGTTAGCCATTAATAAAAATTTGCTAATGAATACGGAGTAGTAAACTTAATATTAGTAGTTTTATCATAAAAAGCGTTGTTTTAGTGGCTCCGAATTTGTCCATGCAACTTGAATAAACTAGTTTTAGAACCCCGTTTGTATACTGAGCTTTGGGTTTACATTTTGTTAGATTAATTTTAGGTTTAAAATTATATCATGGGGCTTTGGGTCTACTTTTAGATTTGTTGTTGGGAATAAAATAATGCCAGAATATGAATGTGATCTCACATTATTAGAAATGCACAAACAATATATATTAAAACATAAAACACTAATTTTTATTAATAAACATTCAAGATTGAATCCATAGTTACATGTTCTAGAAATTAAAATCCGGAATGATATATTGTAATCATTGCAAATAGAAGCTGAAGATGTTGATGTTTTATTAGCCCATGTGCAAAGATTCGGCTCATTACGTGTGTTTTAGAAACTTTTTATTTTTGTATTTATAATTTTAGATCCATGTGCTCATAATATGTGAATAATCTAATATATTACAATAAATCATAATATAAAAAACACATGTAATTCTGATATTCAAGGGGTTTTGGGTTTACTTTTTGTTAGATTATTGTTATGTTTAAGAAAATATATAAATTTATTTTAATATTATTATAAGACAATAACATACGAAAATAGGATAGGAGTGTTAGTTGACATTATTATAATTGCCCAAACAATATCATAAACTAATTTATATTAATAATTAAAATGTCTTCTATTAAGCAATTCAAAATAATAATCTTGAACATACACAACTTTCAAAATTCAACATAATTATGGCGTGGGAGGTGAACAATAAGAGCATTCACATTTTCCAAGTGGGCATTTGCAAGTTTCTGAACAAACAGGACAAAAACAGCTCTCGTCCATTATACTTTTAAGTATACATGGATCTATAGAATCATCAGAATCATGGTATGTACTATTACCAGGTTTAAATGGTTTTCGTTTAGAATTAGTGTTTTCTATCATAGCATATACTGAATCAATTTCCAATATGGTTTTCGTTTCTTTTTTCTCCACATCAACAACTGATAGATCCGCAAAAGGACCAATAATTTTTTTGTATGCACCATCTTCCTTATCAGATTCAATTTTTTTTCCTTCAACATCTTTCTTATCAGAATCCAACTTTTGGGCTAAATACATAAAATGAAGAAACTGTATTACAGTATAGGACAAATTAATAACTCGAAAAAAATGATTATGATACAAACTCACCAGAGTATTGGAGCTGTGAGTTTGACATTCTGAATGTTTTTTTCTTACTCCGAAAGTTTGATTACTTGATGGATTGAAGGCTGCTAATCGTTTTGTTTATATAGATAAAGATTGGGGTAAACATTAATTTAAATTAGGGTAATCAAACCTTTATAAGTTTTATTAGAAAATCTTTGGCGTAAATAAAGGTAAAACTGTGTGATTTGATAAAGATGTTTTTTATTTTGAATAATTAACAAAAATAAGATGATTTTGAGATAGATTAAATTGTGCATATATGATCAATGAAGCACGAATTAACTTTGCAAAATTTTCTTCTTGTTGGTCAAACCACAACCTCGTAGGTTTAAATATATAGAGTTTATATTGTGCAAGTACAAACATACTCATTAAAATAATAAATTCAAAGAAAATTCTTCTAAAGGTAAAACATAATATAGTTAATATAAAACATTGTCAGAAGACAATAAATCTAACGGAAACAAAAAGTATTTTCAGCATTAATGGAAAGTAATCATCAATTTCTTAAGGCTCAAATCTGCAATTTAAACAATCCCAATCATCTATCCTCATCAGGCAAGTGGCTTCTTTAATTTTATGGAGCCTTTTTCTCATCGGTAACAGGCAAAACATACCAAAACCATGTATAACTGATGAGGCGAAAAATGAACCGTTTTTAGGGGGTCATTTAAACCCGGAATTGAATTTATTTGATCAAATATTGCCCTAAATTGTTCCTTTTGTGATTTTAGGTACTTTGAGAGAGAAATCTAGAAAAGGAAGCAATTCGGATGTTTTTGGAGCATAAAAGTGAAGAAAACGCCAAAGTCTTAATTTTCCTTGCTGGGAACAGTAGGTGACGGCGTCAAGAGCAACATTCTGACGGCGCCAAGAGTAATTTGCATGACGGTCCAGTACAAACGTGAAGGCGTCACAAGTAGAGCGTCAAGAGTAAAAGATGTGACGGCCTGGAAGACCATAACACATGACGGCGTCAGATGAAGATTAAGGCAGTCCGAGAAGTATTTTGGCGGCGAGATGACGACGTCACCTCTTTGGTCTTGACGCCGTCAGCCTCAATTTCCTATATATAGTTTTCTAATTTTCATTCAAAAAAAAGGAGAAGTTTTGGAGAAACCCTAGGGCCGAACCTATTACGAATTTTACAGTTTTTTCAAGGGTTTTCAGCCCTTGAACCCTTTCATGTGTAATTGAGATAAGTGTTCTTTTAATTCAATCAATATGTCTATGTGTTGGTTGTCTATATCTTGTTCTTGTCTTAATTCCATCATGCTAGGCTAGATCTATCTTGTGTTTGCTTAGATCTAATGAAACCTAGATGTTAATTATGTGTTGATTACTTGTTTATGGTTGTATTGGATGAATGATTTCGATGTTAGGCTTAAGAAAACTGGCAGATCTCCAAATGGTAACATGCTTGAACGTCTTAGGAAACATGAACTGACGTGCACTAGGTTTTATTGGTTGTATTTAATGCATGAGTAAATTCTAATGATCCCATATTAGGAGCTTCTTAGCCGGCTCGACATAGGAGTGAAGTAGGCACTCATAGGATTGGGGAATTAAGTGCGCCACCCCATGAATGGTATTAAGGAATACAATCCGTCATCCACGCAACTATAACAAGTAATTAACGTGTAAAAGATATCTAGGGAGTAGTGAAATATAAGTAAACACAATTTCTCCACTTATTGCTCACAACCTTAGTTTAATTTAGTTTATTTTCATTCTAGTATTTTGTTTTGATTGCATCTTTAGTATTGGGTTAGTTGACTAGCAACTAATTCCGCCCAAATCCTTCAAACCCGAGATTTTTACTTGCTTTCTAAAAAATATAAAAATACAAAAATAATCATCCCTTATCTCTAGAACTAGTATTTAGGTTTTCTAATCCTAGCGACACTATTCCTAGCTGAACGATCAATCCCCCGGTACTTGTCACTATACTATACTACAACGATCAGGTACACTGCCTGGAGGGGGTTGTAAGCTTCTCGAGATCCATTGAGAGGTAAAGCCTGGTGCAATCCCTACGCATCAAGTTTTTGGCGCCGCAGCCCGGGGAATAGTTATTGTCTAGGTTAGAATCTCTTTTTATTAGGTCTACTTGCTAGATTCCTTTCTAGTAAGATTTTATTTTTATTTTTAGGTTTCTTTAGTCTATCTTATTTCTTCGTGTTTTTGTTCGTAACTTGTCACACCCCGCCACGGCGGAAACGCGCGGGTGTAACTTCATGGATATCATCACAACACCTGGTGTCAACATAGAGAACAACTACATGCACATAAATAGAGCAATGTACCAACACACTGTGTTGTAACAATACCCAAAGATAAACAAAATAAAATCCAAATGATAACTTCAATAAGTTTGAAAGTACCAAACATAAAACATAAATGTATCAAATCCAAAACCAAATAAAATCAAATCCCAAAACATAAATAAGTCTCCATGCAACTAAGTCTCGCCTAATTGCTGCCCTCAACTTTGGCCTTAGAATGCTCACCTGAAAATGATGCTTAAAATGTCAACATAACGTTGGTGAGATTCATAGGTTTAGACTCAACACACTAGGCAACCGAATTTACTGTGATTACAAAATATAGCTGGACAAATAAATTATAGTTATCATATTGCTACATGCATTTGCAAGTTAATATCCACACATAAAGGCAACAACACTCATAAGGCAACCATTGGGCGGAACGTGCCCACCGATCCAAAGTAGTACCCATCAATATATCATCAATTAGGTCGCATGCGCGAGCAACAGGGTAAGCACCCTCCCAATTGAATCCCAAAAATATATCATCAATTAGGTCGCTATCCTAATTGAATCCCAAAACATCCACACAAGCAAATAATCACACATAGCATACATACAATAACATTATAAGTCCAAGCTCTTTAATACCACACACATAATCACAGTAAACCAAAACATTTAAGACAAGCATCATTCCCATCCCAAGTTTAAAACAAAGTAAAAATATGGGACTATGAACTCACCTTAAACTCCGCAGCTTCCACAAAACAATTCATAATCTATAGCACACAAAAATAATCCACATTACACAAGGTCAAGCTAAAAGCTACAACCCATGTAATACACATATGATGGATGTCTAAGACTCATATGACCCACCATGGATCTCCTAGACACCACACTAACCACTACCATAACTTAATACTCACTAAATCCCTTGCACTCTAAAACTCAGAAAACGCAGAATTTTTTGAGTACATTCGCTCACATGAAATTATGACAAATAAAGCTTAACAACTCTCACCAAAAATTTACCATGGTCTCTCATAAGCATAGAAGCTAATCCCAGAAGGCCATGTACCAATAACACACACAAGTATTCATATAAAATTCAAACTTGTCAACTACTCAAATTCGGATCTGAACGCACACCAAAAAGTTTTGATTTTTAATAATTACTTCCATAAGTTTTTATCGCGAATCCTTTTCGTGGTAGTCTCATATAACCTAAAAATTAACTATTCCAGAAGACCAAGTCAAAATACCACTTTTACAACCACATGCCAACCACAAACTTTTACCCAAAATCTGTCCCGGTTTGACAGCTTTGACACCTTAAAAAAGAAAAATCAAAAGACCGACTTCCCGACCTCAAAATTGATCGTGGCTGGACTTTTTGGAAAGATCTTTCATTATACTACAATTTAGACTTAAAATTCGTGATCTAACTCATCACCATCTGTTATGTACACTCACATCTTTACAGCCTTACAAATCTGTCCAAACCCTAACTCAATAACTAGCATGTTTTACGCTCAATTCCCTTAACCATTAACCATAATATTAACATCTAATCATCCTAACATGTTTTACTTCAATAATTTACAGAAGTATATAAACCCTAGATTCCATCATATTAATTATTATATGAATCATAACAATAATTGATTAATTACACATAAGGGTTAAAGATTTTACCTTGATTCTTGATTTTTGCTAGACAATTATGAAACCCTAATTTTTCCTCTTGGATCCCCCTCTTGTGTCGACTTGTATGCAGGAAAAAGGGATAGGGGAGTGTTGATTTTGTATTTATAATTAATTTGGATAATCCCTAAAGTTTAGAGTTGTATTTGGTATCAAATTTGGTTTCCTTTTCCCCCCTAACACCTTATTCGGCCGCCCCCCTCCTAATAATATCTTTTTTATTTATTTTTATTAATTAATTTATTACACTCAAAACCTCATACTTTTCATATTTTATGTATTCCCATAACAAAACCTAACGTCTTTCGCGATAAACCTTAATTTTACGACAAACCGGAAAATATTCATTTTCAAAATAAAGTTTCCAAAAAATAGATTTTTACACACTCCATGAGCATTTCCTCACAAAAACAACATCCCCGTAACTTACTAATGCTCAATAACTTGAACGAAGACTCGTTACACAAAAACTCAAAACGCCAAATATACACAAGTCATTTCTACACCATATAAGTGATCAAAACGAACTTTCCCAAAATCAACATTATCAAAAATCACAACAACAACCACAACACGAAGGGATTTAGTGCTAACTTAAATACTAACCACACTATAACACACAATAACACCCATAAAACTACCCAAACACCTCAAACAAAGTTAGATTAACTCGAGGCTAAAAGTCTAACTAACCTGCTAAAATCGCGGTTGTTACATCATCCCCCACTTAGGGAAAGCTCGTCCCGAGATTTAACAGCTCGTATCAACAGACTCCTCAGCAAACAACTTAGGATACTTAGCTCTCATTTGATCCTCACGCTCCCAAGTAAACTCAGGACCACGTTTGGAATTCCATCGTATCTTTACCAATGCAATCTTACTACGCTTCATACTCTTAACTTCTCGGTCCATAATCTCAACAGGTTCCTCCACAAAGTGAAGCGTCTTATCAACCTTAATCTCATCTAATGGCACATGCAAACTAGCATCCGCCAAACACTTTTTCAAATTAGACACGTGAAACGTATCATGCACACCACTTAATTCCTCAGGCAATCTCAACCGATATGCCACAAGTCCAATCCTTTCTGTAATCTCAAACGGTCCAACATATCTAGGTGCTAACTTGCCATTCTTACCGAAACGCACAACACCCTTCCATGGTGACACCTTCAACATAACAAAATCTCCAACACTAAACTCCAAAGGTTTGCGACGATTATCCACATAACTCTTTTGACGATCTCTCGCAGCCTTAAGTCTTTCCTTAATCCGGAAGACCATATCCATAGTCTCTTGTACCAATTCAGGTCCAATTAACTGACTCATCCCAACCTCTGCCCATAACACCGGGGATCTACACTTCCTCCCGTACAACATCTCAAATGGTGCACATCTAATGCTTGAATGATAGCTGTTATTATAAGAAAACTCAGCCAAAGGCAGATGAGTATCCCAGCTTCCTCCAAAATCAATAGCACAAGCACGAAGTAAATCTTCTAATGTCTGAATTGTTCGCTCACTTTGTCCATCGGTCTGTGGATGATAAGCAGTACTCATATCCAACCGTGTATTCAAAGCCTTTTGCAACGACTGCCAGAACCGCGAAGTGAACCTACTATCCCGATCGGAAATGATAGACACAGGCACACCATGCCTTGCCACAATCTCATTTATATAGATCCTTGCCAACTTCTCCATCTTGTAATCTTCACGAATGGCTAGAAAATGTGCAGACTTCGTCAATCTGTCCACAATAACCCATATCGTGTCATGCCCATTACTTGTGCGAGGCAATTTAGTAATGAAGTCCATAGTTATATTATCCCACTTCCACTCAGGAATTGGCGGCTGCTGCAACAATCCAGAGGGTTTCTGATGTTCAGCCTTAACCTTTAAACAAGTTAGACATCGACTGACATACTCAGCTATCTCCCTCTTCATACCCGGCCACCAATAAGCATCTCTAAGATCATAGTACATCTTATCAGACCCTGGATGAATCGAGTATCTCGTCTTATGAGCCTCATCCATGATCACCTTTTTCACGTCTCCCACCCGTGGAACCCATATTCGATCTAAGAAATATAGTCCACCATCTTCCTTCCTTTCCATCTGTTGATCTAAACCACGCAACATTTCAGCCACAAGGTTCTCATCCTTGCAAGCTTCCTCTTGTGCTGCCAATATCTTACTCTTAATCCCCGACTGCAATGTTATGCTCATAGCTCGCACACGCCTTGGCTTAATTCTTTCCTTTCTACTCAACGCATCGGCCACCACATTCGCTTTTCTAGGATGATAACGAATGTCGCAGTCATAATCACTTAACAGCTCCATCCATCTTCTTTGACGCATATTCAACTCCTTCTGATTAAAAATATGCTGAAGACTCTTATGATCGGTATAGACCGTACTCTTCGTGCCATACAAATAATGTCTCCAATTCTTGAGAGCAAACACCACCGCACCAAGCTCTAGGTCATGAGTAGTATAATTCTTCTCATGAACCTTGAGTTGTCGTGATGCATAAGCTATCACCTTTCCCATTTGCATTAACACACATCCCAATCCTTGATTCGACGCATCGCAATATACCACAAAATCAATATACCACAAAATCATCTGGCCCATCAGGTAATGTCAGAATAGGTGCATTACACAAACTATCCTTTAACGTCTGAAAAGCCATTTCTTGCTCATCTCCCCACTCATACTTTTTATTCTTCTGAGTCAACATAGTGAGAGGCGTAGCAATCTTTGAAAATTTTGCTATAAATCTCCTGTAATATCCTGCCAGTCCTAAAAATGAGCGTATCTCAGAAGGTGTCGTAGGAGCCTTCCAATTCTTGACCGCTTCTATCTTGCTAGGATCTACATGTATACCTTCACTATTCACTATATGACCCAAAAATTGTACCTCTTGCAGCCAAAATTCACATTTAGAGAACTTAGCGTACAGTCTCTCATTCTCCAACAAACCAAGTATCAACCTTAAATGCTCCCCATGTTCTTCCTTCGACTTAGAGTAAATCAGAATATCGTCGATAAACACAATTACGAATTTATCCAAATAGGGTCTACACACACGATTCATCAAATCCATGAATACCGCTGGTGCATTAGTCAACCCAAATGGCATAACCGTAAATTCAAAGTGTCCATATCGAGTTCTAAAAGCCGTCTTGGGAATGTCCTCTTCGTACACCCTTAACTGATGATAACCAGATCGCAGATCTATCTTTGAGAAAAATCTCGCACCCTGCAACTGGTCGAAGAGATCATCAATTCTAGGTAAAGGATACCGATTCTTCACCGTCAACTTATTCAACTCTCGATAATCAATACACATCCTAAACGAACCATCTTTCTTCTTAACGAACAAAACAGGCGCTCCCCACGGAGAATGACTAGGTCGAATAAACCCCTTATCCTGTAGTTCTTTCAACTGTGCAGCCAACTCTTGCATCTCCGTAGGTGCCAATTGATAAGGAGCCTTCGCTACCGGTGTCGCTCCAGGAATTAACTCAATACGGAACTCCACCTGCCGTATTGGCGGTAATCCAGACAAATCCTCAGGAAAAACGCCCATAAATTCACATACAACTGGAATATCCCCCACTTTGAGTTCTCTAGTCTTCGCACTCAAAAGGGATTTCAAATTCTTCTCCACGCTTTCTCCTTGTACTCGCAGCACAACTCCACTTTCTAATGGAATTCGAACCACCTTTTCATGGCATATTACTTTAGCTTTATGCCTAGCCAACCAATCCATCCCTATTACCACATCAAAGCTACCATGTCCTAAGGGTATTAAGTCAATCTTAAACGCAATACCCTCTAACATGATAACGCACTCACGTATAACTTTATCAACTTCTACCTCTATACCACTAGCTATTTCAATCAAAATACTAGGTCTAAGTTCACTAAACTTAACACCCAATACTCTAGCAAATTCAATAGTAGCAAAACAATAATCCGCACCCGTATCAAATAACGTAGTAGCATAATGACCATTGAGAGAGAACGTACCAGTAACAACATTCGGGTCTTGGCGCGCCTCGCTTGCATTCATTGTAAATGCCTTTCCCTTAGCTGCATTTCTATTAAACCCTTGTCCTTGTCCTCCTTCAATAGCTAATTGACTCCCAGGCCGTCCAAACATTCCAACCAGTTTGGGACAACAGTTTCGCATATGATCAACACTACCACACTCATAGCATGCCCTGCGAATAACCCCTGCGCCAACCGAGTTGATTGGAGTCGCTTGAGTAATCACAGCACGACAATCCCTAGTAAAGTGTCCAGGTTTGCCACACCTGAAACACCCACGACATGGTGTGTTCTCGTGATGACAGTAACCACACTTGGTACATCTAGGAACGTAACCAACATTTCCCTTCTTCTCATTACTACTAGTCACAGCGGTAGAAGCTGTTCCCACATAACCCGCTGCTTTTACAGAATCCGTTGCTACGAACCCCTTTCCTTTCCTTGCTTTCTTATTGTCACCACTAAAACCAGCTGTCTTAGTAGTAGTATCAACTTCCTCTCGCTTCTTCTCTCCCGACTTTGCCAGTGTTCCACTCCTAACTGCTTCATCTGTTAATGCCCCAGCCTTTTGAATAACACTTAGAAGCGTTGTCGGCTCAGTCGCCCTAACCATCGAACGAATCTGTGGAACCAATCCACGGATATACTTCTCAATACGCTTCGATTCAGGAGTTACTAGATGAGGAATCATCCTAGCTAACTCATGAAACCTATCAGTGTACCCCATATGATTAGCTCCAACCATAGTATGATTCCACAATTCTTCTTCCAACTTTTGCAACTCATTGACTGGGCAAAACTCCTCCGTCATTAAGGCTTTGAAGTCCTCCTAAGTCATCCCTAAAGCCGCAACTCGTCCCCTTACCTGAAGTTGCGTGTTCCACCAGGTCAACGCCTTGTTAACCAAAGAACTAACCACATACTTAACTTTCTGGCCCTCACTACATCCACTTATATCCATCACAGACTCCATTTTCTCTATCCATCGAGTGAGTGCAATCGCACCACCCTTTCTATCAAATTCCTTAGGCTTACAAGCCATGAACTCCTTGTAAGTACACCAATTATTTTCGCCTCCTCCACTTCCAGCACCATCAGGATGACCTCCACTGCCTATCTGCGCACTTAATTGAGTCACTAGTTCAGGCATTAAAGCTTCTAGCTGCTGGTTGATCATTTGCTGAAAGATAGGGTTGCTATCCCCAACAATAGGTGTCGACTTCTTGGACTTCTTGGGTGTCCGGTAAGCTCCACTCATAGGTGAATTAGTGATAGGTCGTCTTGGTTTCCTTGGCGCCATTTCCTAAGCATGCAGGACAATAGAACCATTAGAGACCATTCACAAGATGTTATAATCTCCATAATCCTACTCAAATCATCTACCTCCCATAAGCATATCACCATTGATTCAATGTAACATTGGCTGTAAGTCCACATATGTCGTGATACATTTATAATTGTGTTGGCCACCCACAATTTTAGATGTATCCTTCCACATGTGTACTTACTTCCAAAGCCACACCTAAAAATAGTAACATCTAATAACAAATAGTACACAATCACTACTAACCCAAAATATACACCCACAATACACATAATATACACACCATAAATATCCAAACTCGCCCAAGGCTTCTCATTAAAACACGGGATAAATCCCAAAAATCCAAAGGAATTTACATTCCAACATATAATCAATGTCAAAACAACTCAACAAGACCATAAAACATTAAAACATAACATTAAAAAAAACAAGTCGTACGCAGTTCGAGTCCTATCTAAGACCTAAAACGGAGTACGTGCAGTGGACTCCAAGTCCGAATCCACTTCCTCCTCCTCGCTCACCCATCCATTCTTATTTCCATGATTCTGTGGTAGAGGATTTCTTACAAAACCATCTTCACGATCTCTTAACTCTTCATCTATCATATCCACAAAATCATACAATCCTCGGGGTCTAGCCCATACTCCCCCATCATCTTCCAAAAACTGAGGACACTTGAACGGGTACTTGGTGGTGAAGCCTTCCTTATCAGCTACTTTTGTCTCATATCTCTCCACAAACTCCCCATTCACATTCTCTAGTGTCATCTTCTCCTCAATCACACATGGTACCATGCTAGCGTGGACCAATATCCTCCTGTTGGTTCTCTTCATCTTCCCAACTCTCTTGCGTCCCTTAGCAACTACAGTAGCCCAACGAAGTGTCTTTCTTGCAGGAGGTGCCATTCTATAAATGACACATACACGTTGCTAAGTACAGGGTTCGATAGACGTTCAAAAACTCAATAAAATAACTCATAATTTAGGAAAATAGACATGTAATATATTATACTTACACATAGGTCCTAAATGCAACTATATGAGGGACTCCTAAGCTATAGTCTAGGTTAAACCACCTAATTCTCTATAACCAAGGCTCTGATACCAATCTGTCACACCCCGCCACGGCGGAAACGCGCGGGTGTAACTTCATGGATATCATCACAACACCTGGTGTCAACATAGAGAACAACTACATGCACATAAATAGAGCAATGTACCAACACACAGTGTTGTAACAATACCCAAAGATAAACAAAATAAAATCCAAATGATAACTTCAATAAGTTTGAAAGTACCAAACATAAAACATAAATGTATCAAATCCAAAACCAAATAAAATCAAATCCCAAAACATAAATAAGTCTCCATGCAACTAAGTCTCGCCTAATTGCTGCCCTCAACTTTGGCCTTAGAATGCTCACCTGAAAATGATGCTTAAAATGTCAACATAACGTTGGTGAGATTCATAGGTTTAGACTCAACACACTAGGCAACCGAATTTACTGTGATTACAAAATATAGCTGGACAAATAAATTATAGTTATCATATTGCTACATGCATTTGCAAGTTAATATCCACACATAAAGGCAACAACACTCATAAGGCAACCATTGGGCGGAACGTGCCCACCGATCCAAAGTAGTACCCATCAATATATCATCAATTAGGTCGCATGCGCGAGCAACAGGGTAAGCACCCTCCCAATTGAATCCCAAAAATATATCATCAATTAGGTCGCTATCCTAATTGAATCCCAAAACATCCACACAAGCAAATAATCACACATAGCATACATACAATAACATTATAAGTCCAAGCTCTTTAATACCACACACATAATCACAGTAAACCAAAACATTTAAGACAAGCATCATTCCCATCCCAAGTTTAAAACAAAGTAAAAATATGGGACTATGAACTCACCTTAAACTCCGCAGCTTCCACAAAACAATTCATAATCTATAGCACACAAAAATAATCCACATTACACAAGGTCAAGCTAAAAGCTACAACCCATGTAATACACATATGATGGATGTCTAAGACTCATATGACCCACCATGGATCTCCTAGACACCACACTAACCACTACCATAACTTAATACTCACTAAATCCCTTGCACTCTAAAACTCAGAAAACGCAGAATTTTTTGAGTACATTCGCTCACATGAAATTATGACAAATAAAGCTTAAAAAATCACACCAAAAATTTACCATGGTCTCTCATAAGCATAGAAGCTAATCCCAGAAGGCCATGTACCAATAACACACACAAGTATTCATATAAAGTTCAAACTTGTCAACTACTCAAATTCGGATCTGAACGCACACCAAAAAGTTTTGATTTTTAATAATTACTTCCATAAGTTTTTATCGCGAATCCTTTTCGTGGTAGTCTCATATAACCTAAAACTTAACTATTCCAGAAGACCAAGTCAAAATACCACTTTTACAACCACATGCCAACCACAAACTTTTACCCAAAATCTGTCCCGGTTTGACAGCTTTGACACCTTAACAAAGAAAAATCAAAAGACCGACTTCCCGACCTCAAAATTGATCGTGGCTGGACTTTTTGGAAAGATCTTTCATTATACTATAATTTAGACTTAAAATTCGTGATCTAACTCATCACCATCTGTTATGTACACTCACATCTTTACAGCCTTACAAATCTGTCCAAACCCTAACTCAATAACTAGCATGTTTTACGCTCAATTCCCTTAACCATTAACCATAATATTAACATCTAATCATCCTAACATATTTTACTTCAATAATTTACAGAAGTATATAAACCCTAGATTCCATCATATTAATTACTACATGAATCATAACAATAATTGATTAATTACACATAAGGGTTAAAGATTTTACCTTGATTCTTGATTTTTGCTAGACAATTATGAAACCCTAATTTTTCCTCTTGGATCCCCCTCTTGTGTCGACTTGTATGCAGGAAAAAGGGATAGGGGAGTGTTGATTTTGTTTTTATAATTAATTTGAATAATCCCTAAAGTTTAGAGTTGTATTTGGTATCAAATTTGGTTTCCTTTTTCCCCCCTAACACCTTATTCGGCCGCCCCCCTCCTAATAATATATTTTTTATTTTTTTTATTAATTAATTTATTACACTCAAAACCTCATACTTTTCATATTTTATGTATTCCCATAACAAAACCTAACGTCTTTCGCAATAAACCTTAATTTTACGACAAACCGGAAAATATTCATTTTCAAAATAAAGTTTCTAAAAAATAGATTTTTACACACTCCATGAGCATTTCCTCACAAAAACAACATCCCCGTAACTTACTAACGCTCAATAATTTGAACGAAGACTCGTTACGCAAAAACTCAAAACGCCAAATATACACAAGTCATTTCTACACCATATAAGTGATCAAAACGAACTTTCCCAAAATCAACATTATAAAAAATCACAACAACAACCACAACACGAAGGGATTTAGTGCTAACTTTAATACTAACCACACTATAACACACAATAACACCCATAAAACTACCCAAACACCTCAAACAAAGTTAGATTAACTCGAGGCTAAAAGTCTAACTAACCTGCTAAAATCACGGTTGTTACATAACTCTTCACCACCGGCCATCATGGCAACTGACGAATCCTCTAACTTTAGGATCACTAGGAGTCGTAGTTCCACTAGAAACCTCGTCTTACCTTATGCAGAGCCCGAAAGAGAAATGCGTAGATTAAGACAATCTCACTCAACTCCTAAACCATCTAGCGTTGCCATCGATTTTGATGCACCCCTTTCTGAAGAAAATTCAGAAAATCATGTTACAACCCCTAGCTCCCAACCCAACAGCGAGATGAGTACCCCCGCAACTCCCATTCCTAAGCGCCTTAAGGACTACTCCTCCCCAACCCCTCGTGGCTTCTCAAATGCCATTGTCTACCTAAACGAACACACCAACGAGGTCTTGCATGCGAACGATGTTTGGCTTGTCCAAAGTGTGTGGAAGTTTTGTGGATTAGATGAGGAAGATCCAATTCAACATATTAAAGACTTCTTGAAAATAGTAGACACCCTCCATATGGATGGGGCTACTAGAGACACGTCCCGATTGCGATTCTTTCCTTTCACCCTATATGAAAAAGCCCAAGAGTGGTATGATAAACTTCCTTCTGAATCTATTTTCACATGGGAGCAACTCATATCCAAGTTCTATGAGAAGTTCTTCCCACCTGGAAAAGCCTCAGCGTTTAGAGATAGGATCCTTCGTTTCCGAAAAGGGAAGGACGAACCCTTCCATAAATCATGGATTAGATTCAAAGATTTAATAAGACAAGTTCCCCATCATGGCATCGAACTTTGGCTTTTGGTCCAAATCTTCTACGACAATGTCTCCTCTAATGATCGGAACAAAATCAATCAATCTAGAAAAGGGAGATTGGCCAACCTTAGTTCCGAAGAAGGATGGGATAGGATTGAAGAATATGCTCAAGACCAGGATGACACTTGGGATGAACCTGAGTTGACTGTCAGCATTTCTGAAATCACTTCTGATCGATTGAGAAAAATTCACAAAAGAGTGGAATACCTAGCTGGGTCGCAGTTACCTAATCAACTTTCAAATCCTTACTTAATCTGCGATTACTGTGGGGGCCCGCATGAGGTAGAAGAATGCAGAGGAGCAGCCACGACTGAACATGCATGCTTGTCAGAAGGTGACATCTATGCTGATCCCTCCCTTTTGCCTTTTTACCAAAATGACGATTACACCCTCTAGGGAAATCTGGTAAAGAAAAAAAGAAGGAGAGGAAGGCCCTGGATTCGAAATCAGGAGCACTTTTGAAGATGACCTTGGTCACTTCACTCAAGAAAAAGGCTTGCAATTGAAAGGTCTTAATGAACTTGTTGACGAGCAGCAGGATGACATTGGAGAATTTTTCAACAAGCTTAACTCAGCCCTAGATAACCTTATGCCATCAGTAAGCAAAAAAGACCCCATGCTCGCGATAACCACTCGATCTGGAACAACAACCAAGGACCCCCTTACCCAAGCTCGTCCCCCATCGCTCCCGATCCAAACAAACCTCGCGAGGAGGAGGAGGATGTAGGCAGCAAGACCCCCGACCAACCTCCCTTGACGACCCCTTCCCCATCAACCCCACCTAACCAACATGTGAGAATCCCGTTCCCATCCCGATTAAGGAACCAGAAAACTGAGAATGATAATAAAAGATTCTTGTCATACCTAAAAGACTCGGTTGTCACCATACCCCTCCTTGATGCTTGCTATCACATGCCAAAGTATAGCGCATACTTTAAAAAACTACTCGCTAACCGAAAGAAACTCGAGGGTCTTGTGACCCTGGGGGAAGAATGCTCAGTGGTGATCCATCGAGGGCTACCAAAAAAGGTAGATGATCCAGGCAGCTTCACCTTGCATTGCTCCATAGGATCTCTATCAATAAAGAATGCTCTTGCCGATTTGGGAGCGAGTATCAATCTCATGCCTCACTCTATGTTTCTTAAATTAGGATACTCTGGATTAAAGCCTACCCGTATGAACATCTAACTAACCGATAGATCAGTCAAGTACCCCATAGGGATATGCGAGAATGTGCTAGTCAAAGTTGGGAAATTCAAATTCCCGGTCGACTTCGTAATCCTGGATATGGAGGAGGATGACTTGGTACCCATCATCTTAGGGAGACCATTTCTTGCTACCGCTCGTGCAGTCATTGATGTTTATGATGGCAAATTAACCTTGCGAGTGGGAACCGATAACACAACCTTTGACATTAAGGATTCTATGGATCTCTCTCTCGAAGCAGCTAACCAGCTCTATTTCATTGGGGAGGTCGATGAACTCACAGATGTCATTGATAGTTGTGTCGATGAACAAATCGAGGAAGGCTAGCTACGGGACGAGAGTTTTCTGCCTTTGCTAGAGGTGGAAAAGATGGAGGATGTTGGTGCAGTCTCCTTCTATCCTAGACAAGAGGCAACGGAGCATCTCGAGCTCCGGAAGCCCGAAAACAAGCTTAAGCCCTCTATTATCGAACCTCCTGAGATAGATCTTAAGGAGCTTCCTAACCATTTGGAGTATGCCTTCCTTCAGGGAGAGGACCAACTGCCAGTAATCATAAACTCTTCCCAGGAACATGAACAAAAAGGTAAACTCTTAGAGGTCCTAAAAAAATATAAGGGAGTGCTCGCATGGAGTGTAGCCGACATTAAGGGGATTGACTCAACTTTTTGCACACATAAGATTCTCATGGAAGAAGATTATAAACCTACCGTGCAACCCCAGAGGCGGGTGAACCCCAACATTAAGGAAGTAGTAAAGAAAGAAGTTATCAAATTTCTGGATGCAGGATTGATTTACCCAATCTCGGATAGCCCATGGGCAGTCCTGTACAGGTTGTACCTAAGAACGATGGAATGACTGTAGTTAAGAATGACAAGGGTAAGATGGTGCCCCAGAGAACGGTCACTGGATGGCTGGTATGCATTGACTATCGAAAGCTCAATGATGCCATGAGGAAAGATCAATTTCCCCTACCATTCATTGATCAAATGTTAGAGAGATTATCTGGACACGAGTACTATTGCTTCTTGGATGGATTCTCTGGGTATTTTCAAATTCCCATAGCACCTGAGGACCAAGAAAAGACCACGTTTACTTGCCCTTATGGAACATTTGCCTACAAAAGGATGCCTTTTGGGCTATGTAATGCCCCCGCCACTTTCCAACGATGCATGACCGCAATCTTTCACGAACTCATGGAAGACAGCATGGAAGTGTTCATGGACGACTTTTCGGTCTTCGGGAACTCCTTCGACCGCTGTCTTGCCAATCTAGAAAAGATGCTTAAACGTTGTGAGGAAACCAACTTGGTGTTAAACTGGGAAAAGTGTCATTTCATGGTAAAAAAAGGGATTGTGTTAGGGCATAAGATCTCAGGGAACGGAATAGAGGCGGACCAAGCTAAAGTTGAAGCTATATCTAAGTTACCATACCCCACGACTGTTAAAGCAATACGCAGCTTCTTGGGGCACGCTGGGTTTTATCGGAGATTCATCAAAGACTTCTCCAAAATAGCTCGGCCAATGACTCAATTGCTTGTGAAGGATGCTCCGTTCGATTTTTCCCAAGAATGCAAGGATGCATTCGATCTCTTAAAAAGGAGCTCACACAAGCTCCAATCATGATTACACCCAACTGGGAGTTATCGTTTGAAATCATGTGTGACGCTAGTGATTTCGCTGTCGAGGCTGTATTGGGCCAACGGCGTGACAAGCTTTTCCAACCTATTTACTACGCTAGCAAAACCATGAATCCCGCTCAAGAGAATTACTCCACCACCGAAAAAGAATTATTAGCCATAGTGTTCGCATTCGACAAATTCCGGCGATATCTTGTCCTTTCAAAGACAGTCGTTTTCACTGATCACTCGGCTCTTCAATATCTTTTTGCGAAGCAGGATGCTAAGCCACGGCTAATTCGGTGGATCTTGTTGCTACAAGAATTCGATGTTGAGATTCGCGATAAGAGGGGGCAGAAAATCTGGCCGCAGATCATCTATCTCGTCTTGAAAACCCCTTGGATAAGCACGATAGAAGTGAGATTAGGGATACATTTCCTGACGAACAACTCATGTTAATGATTGATTCGGAGCCTTGGTACGCCGATTTTGCCAATTATCTCGCAAGCAGACTCATTCATGAACACCTGACTAGATACGAAAGAAAAAGGTTCTTTTCTTAGTTAAAATACTACTTTTGGGATGAACCATTTTTATTCCGAAGGTGTCCAGACCAAATTATAAGACGCTGTGTTTCGGAGAGTGAGGCAGTAAAGATTATGAGGGAATGTCACTCTGGTCCCTCTGGCGGGCATCACAGGATAAACACCACCGCCCGAAAGATTTTCGATGCGGGATTCTATTGGCCCACAATTTTCCGTGACATCAAAGAAATGGTGCAGGCATGCGATACATGTCAACGGGCCGGGAACATATCACATAGGGATGAAGCACCTCAGAATTTTATACAAGTATGTGAGGTCTTCGATGTTTGGGGAATTGATTTCATGGGACCCTTTCCATCTTCAGGGGGGAATGAATACATTTTAGTTGCCATCGATTATTTTTCAAAATGGGTTGAGGCACAAGCCCTTAGGACCAATGATGCCAGAGTAGTTATCCACTTCCTGAAGAAGCTTTTCGCTAGATTCGGGATTCCTAAAGCTCTCATCAGTGATATAGGGACCCACTTTTGCAATGCACAAATGGAAAAGGTCATGAAGAGGTATGGAGTATCCAATCGGTTCTCCACCGCCTATCATCCACAAACCAATGGCCAGGTCGAAAAAACTAATAGGGCTATTAAAAGAATACTTGAAAAGACGGTTAGTCAAAATAGAAAAGATTGGTCATTTAAACTCGACGAAGCCTTGTGGGCATTCCGAACCGCCTACAAGACACCTATTGGAATGACCCCGTTTCGCATGGTGTATGGTAAGGCGTGTCACTTGCCAGTAGAATTAGAACATAAGGCTTATTGGGCGCTTAAGACGTGTAACTTAGATTATACAATTGCCGGAACTAATAGGTTCTTGCAATTACACGAGCTTGATGAGCTTAGGTTAGAAGCCTATGAGTCTTCCGTTACATATAAAGAGAGAGCAAAAAGATGGCATGACTAGAGAATTAAGAAACCCAGAGAATTTTCAGAGGGGGACAAAGTCCTATTGTACAATTCTCGGTTGAGATTATTTCTGGGAAAACTAAAGTCTAGATGGTATGGACCGTTTACGGTGAAAAATTCCTCTAAAAATGGAGCAGTCGTGTTATTAGACGATGAAGGTAGGGAATTTACTGTCAACATACAACGTGTAAAACATTATCAAGAAAATAACAATGAAATGATTAGTGAGGAGGATGTGAAGTTTGACGATGAGGTCACGTAGTAACCCATGACCTTGAGTCTAGCTACAAGACTCGTAAATAAAGAAAAGCGCTTCTTGGGAGGCAACCCATGCTTTGTGTGATTTTTATTTTGTTTGTTATTTGCTTCCGTATGCATGCTTTATTTTTATTGTTGGTAGATCATGTTTCTCAATTAAATAGTGGAAATACTTTACTTTGTTGTTTTGGCCTAGTCTTAACTCCACCTAAAAGTATTTTTGCAAAAGATAAGTGTAAGGGGAAACCCCAAATATGTTTTTAAGAAACAAACCGATCATGATTCTCCACAATATTAAGTGAACATGTATATTCGTATTTATTAGAGTCAAATGCTTGTATTGAGTCATAATGAAGTTTTGTAGGATTTTCCAGGAAGTAGTACCAAGTTTTTCCAGAAATTTTCCGGAAACTTAACATAAGAATTTCTGCAGATCACTTCTGACGGCGTCACGAGATAACTCTTGACGGCGTCACGTGTAAAAATCTGGAAATTTTACCGGTTTTGTTTTTCTAACAGAGTCTTACGGTTTTTGTGAATTATTAAGTTTTATAATCTCCAGGAAATCTGCAAACTTCATTCCACAAGCATTATATCTTACTTTGTTTTCTAGGATTTAGTAACTTATATAGATTGCCGCCGATTTTATGCGAGGTTGACTTGTTTGTTTTCTCAGGATTTACAGGTTATGTATGACAAGAAGATGATTTATATTCTGGAAGGGAAGCTTTGATTGTTCATTTTCTTGGAGGAAGATTTAACCTGGCCACCTTATTATCTATACCGAGCGAATCAGGGGAGTATTTGATTTCAATCTTTTTACTTTTTCACTTTTACATTCTTTACTTGAACATTGGGGACAATGTTCATCTTAAGTGTAAGGGGAGGGTAAAATGATGATACCTTACATGTACACTTTCGCCTGAGTTTGTTTTGTTTAATAGTAGATGTGTAATAAAACTATGAGAAATATTTGTTTGTGCAATTTTAGCGCCAAATTTAAAATTTTTTACAACATTTAGGAGTGAAACTTTAGCCATAGCAAGCGTGTCATGGATAGGATATTGTATGACTAGCACATAACCGTATATTCAGAAAAATTTTCCACCCAAATATGTGAGGTTCGCCTTTAGATTTGATAGGAAAAGCATTTACTATTGGTGCTTATGAGTGTACCGGTAGCATTTAGATTCTAGAACTTGCGTTAGTGATGCATACCGAGACCGCTAGTGAGATTACATTCGTGTAGTAGGATTTACTACATGATAAGAGGCATTAGGATCACCCTTGTGTTAAACCCGTATCATAATTACTTGACCATTTAAGTCATATTACTTGGCTAGTTAAGTCAACTAATTTTTCCCACACCCTTAGCGTTGTACTCATTTTTAGTACACGAAACCCCTAGTACACCCCTCCGAGCCTATCTTTTCGTTTCTAACTTTAAGTATTTTACTTATAGGAAGAATTTGTTACACCCCACTTAAATGTACAACCAAATCGCCTTAGCCTTCCGTGTATGCGCTCATTTTTTGTGCATTATTGTTATTTGTTAAACCCTAAGTTAACTTTCTAATTGATTACATGGTTACTAAGTCGAGTCATATCCTTGTACATATTGTTTAGGGACGATTGGGACTCATGGGTAAAGTACTTATTTTGTGGAGTAATGGGGAAGAAAATAATTTATTACCCCCATATGTACGTTAATCTTAAAAGTACTCCAAGTGTTTTGATTTTCTTAATTCAAGTCATTAAATTAGTTTATTGTAAAGTATGTAAAAATTCAAGTGTAAGGGGAATTTTCATTCCCTATGATGTATTATTTTGGATGGTAGAGTAAGAGTGTATGCAAAAAAAAAAAAAAAAAAAAAAAAAAAAAAAAAAAAAAAAAAAATCGGAAAGAATCAAGAAAAAGAAAAAAATATATAGAAAAAGAAAAAAAACATACGGACTATCATCCCTTTTCATTCTATGTTCATTTTATGTTTTTGTTATTTTTCATTTTTTAGCTTAAGTCGAGTCTAGTCTTGGCTTTGCAACGCCACATTGTACATGTAATTAACCAAGATTGTTAACTCGCCACCAGTAAAAACTTCCTTTATCCAACAAAACCGTGTATTTCATATCCCTACACCTAACGTTACAACCCTTTAAAAGACCTCTTTGATAGTTTATCCTAGGTGCTTACGCCATGTGGTGGAGGTTTGATCCTTTCCCAAGCCTATGGTAATCTATTTTGCTATGACAGGTAGTGAGAGATATCTTCCGTTTCCATATTGTAAATTATACTTTATTACACCCGAGAGATGTGAGTATCTAAACACTATTTGTGAGGTGCTTGTGTATGACCTCCGTGCTTGTCTTTGGTCTTTAGTGGAACGATTATTTGTTGTAATTACTTTTATATTAGTGTTAAATGACCCCTAACTTGTATTTTGACTAGAATAAAAGCGCATTTGCTTGAGGACAAGCAAATTTCAAGTGTAAGGGTATATGATGAGGCAAAAAATGAACCGTTTTTAGGGGGTCATTTAAGCCCGGAATTGAATTTATTTGATCAAATATTGCCCTAAATCGTTCCTTTTGTGATTTTAGGTACTTTGGGAGAGAAATCTGGAAAATGAAGCAATTCGGACGTTTTTGGAGCATAAAAGTGAAGAAAACGCCAAAGTCTTAATTTTCCTTGCTGGGAACAGTAGGTGACGGCGTCAAGAGCAACATCCTGACGGCGTCAAGAGTAATTTGCATGACGGTCCAGTACAAACGTGAATGCATCACAAGTAGAGCGTCAAGAGTAAAAGATGTGACGGCCTGGAAGACCATAACACATGACGGCGTCAGATGAAGATTAAGGCAGTCCGAGAAGTATTTTGGCGGCGAGATGACGGCGTCACCTCTTTGGTCTTGACGCCGTCAGCCTCAATTTCCTATATATAGTTTTCTAATTTTCATTCAAAAAAAAAGGAGAAGTTTTTTAGAAACCCTAGGGCCGAACCTATTACGACTTTTACAGGTTTTTCAAGGGTTTTCAGCCCTTGAACCCTTTCATGTGTAATTGAGATAAGTGTTCTTTTAATTCAATCAATATGTCTATGTGTTAGTTGTCTATATCTTGTTCTTGTCTTAATTTCATCATGCTAGGCTAGATCTATCTTGTGTTTGCTTAGATCTAATGAAACCTAGATGTTAATTATGTGTTGATTACTTGTTTATGGTTGTATTGGATGAATGATTTCGATGTTAGGCTTAAGAAAACTGGCAGATATCCAAATGGTAACATGCTTGAACGTTTTAGGAAACATGAACTAACGTGCATTAGGTTTTATTGGTTGTATTTAATGCATGAGTAAATTCTAGTGATCTCATTTTAGGAGTTTCTTAGCCGGCTTGACATAGAAGTGAAGTAGGCACTTATAGGATTGGGGAATTAAGTGCGCCACCCCATGAATGGTATTAAGGAATACAATCCGTCATCCATGCAACTATAACAAGTAATTAACGTGTAAAAGATATCTAGGGAGTAGTGAAATCTAAGTAAACACAATTTCTCCACTTATTGCTCACAACCTTAGTTTAATTTAGTTTATTTTCATTTCTAGTATTTTATTTTGATTGCATCTTTAGTATTGGGTTAGTTGACTAGCAACTAATTCCACCCAAATCCTTCAAACCCGAGATTTTTACTTGCTTTCTAAAAAATATAAAAATACAAAAATAATCATCCCTCATCTCTAGAACTAGTCTTTAGGTTTTCTAATCCTAGCGACACTATTCCTAGCTGAACGATCAATCCCCCGGTACTTGTCACTATACTATACTACAACAATCAGGTACACTGCCTGGTGGGGGTTGTAAGCTTCTAGAGATCCCTTGAGAGGTAAAGCCTGGTGCAATCCCTACGCATCAATAACATTATAAAAATTAGAATATGACACAATGATAGTTTAATGTATCTCAACAAATGTTAAAAGTTTTACACCATATTTTTTTTGAGAAGTATACCTTAAGGTTTCATGAGTAGATACATTCTTTTTTCAGCTGAAAACTTGTTCCAAGACCTATTTGTAAACAACATTTGTTGTTTTATTCATAGCTTTTCCGTCTTTATCACATATGAGTACTTTTAGCCCCATTTTAGTTGTAACTCTTGAAATTGCCACATATAGTTGTCCATGAGTAAATATAGGTTTTCGTAAATATAGCCCTACCTCTACTAATGACTGGCCTTGAACTTTGTTTAAGGTTTCGTCTTAGCTTAATCGCCGTTGTGACGCCGTTGCTCTATGGGTTGTGACGTTGTCATATGATGCGTCAAGTTGTCGGCCTTTAAAATATTTGAGCCATCGCTTGTTAACTTTACACTGAATCTTGGCCTTCAAATACAAGTGACGGCGTCGCCTTGTGGAGTGTGACGCCCTTAGAGTCCCTTTTTTGACAGATTCGCGACTTGGCCCTTTTTCTTCATTTATTCGTTCAAAATAGCCATAAATGTGTCAGTTTTCATATTTCTCGTCCGAAGTACCTGAAATGTAAAAAAGAAAATATTTAAGGCAATATTTTGTCAAATTGATTGGTCGTTTAGTAGACGGCAGTTTTAAATTTTATAAGTTTTCCTGTTAGAACCAAGATTCACTTAAGGACAAGTGATAAATTGATCTTTCAAAAGAGATTTGAATTGAGATTTACGTTTATGTTTTTAGTTTTCATGCTTGATTATTGAATGTTCTTAGTTTATGATTGATTTTAAAAGCTAAATAGATTAATAAAAGAAAACTACAAGCAAAAATAAAAGATCTAAAATATGATAAAGAAGATATGCTTGTCAAATGAGGTGAAAAGATCATAAAGTATAAATTTTCATTTAAAGCATGTGGTTAATATATACCCATCTAAAAATTATGTTCTCACAACGTTGGTATATTAAAAACAAGTCTTTTCTAGGTAATAATTAGCTAGATTTAAATGATTGGTTATTGTAACGGCTTTTGCCCGTTAAAACAACCAAGTAAATAAATCTAAAATAAATCCGGAAATTGTTAATTAACAATTTCTAAGTTTTCACACTTAATTTCACAAATCACCAATACTTAACAAGCATAAATAAAATCTACTCACGACACATATTAAATAAGATAACCAAAACAAATAATCCAACAAACATAAACATATTTAATCTAAACTAATATATCAACTAAACTAATCAAGAGAGTAAGAGAAGAGAACCCGGTGAATAAAGTGAGACTAAATACCACCAGATCTTATAAACTTATCAAACCCGAAAGGGTTTATTTCTTTATTAGCTTGTATCTAACTAAATAATCAATAAAGTTATAAACTTTATTTACTAAATCCGAGTCGACAAAACCCAAGTCAAATTACTAACTAAAAATAGCAACCAATTGCTCACAACATTAAAACTTACCAAAATCTAAGCAAGCATATATATAAAACTACTCTAAGTTACGCATATAAAATAACATAAAGATAAGAATAACGTCTAAACTAATAATGGATAATAATAAAAAAAAAAGAAAATGAAAAAGGATTAGAAGTCACGAGATAAAAGATTGAGATAATACGAGCTCCAAATAATCCAACAATACCCATCTCCCTGCTAATAAACCCATAACCTTGCTTGTTGGCTTCATAAACACCCTCTTAATCACCACTTGCCAACTAATCATTACTAGTTTTAAAATTTTAAAAACAAAAAAGGTTTGACTAAGAGAAATTATTAACTAATGTTTAACTAACCAAAAACATGAATTTAGATTCACAAAAATAAGTTATTACTTGACGAGTTAGCTATCAGCAATCAAAATCGAGAAAGTATGAACTAAAACAAATTGGACTAGAGTAAATTTACGAGTAACTTATGTAGTACCAAAGCTATGACAACCAATAGTTAATTCACCAAATAAAAATAAATAAACTAAAGACCACCATATATAAAAACATTATCCGTACATTGTTTTATCAAAAATAGAGCAACTACAAATGATTATTAGAATAAATTAGTTAAAAAAGAAAGATTAAGAAGGTAAAACATCATTAACAAACTTGACAATAAAAACTTCAAATTAATAAGAGATGTAAGAAAATAAACAAAGATTAATAGTACCTTAAAATATTAAAAGTTAATATAAAGTTTAACTACTTAAAACTATCTAAAAGATTAGGTGTGTGGTTTCCATATGGCTACATCACAGGGGTATTTCAGTCCTTTCCAATAAAAGTGAAGGATACGACAAAGTCTCAAATTAGGCTGGAAATAGTACCTGACGGCGTCACGCACCACTAGGTGATGGCGTCACTTGTTGACAAGGGGGTGGATATGAAGTTTACACTTGACAGGCCAGAAAGGAATTTTGGAGTTTAAACATGACACCGTCACGTTATAATGCATCAAGGACGTCACGTATTGTTACAAAGAGAGATGGCCCAGAACCTTATTTAACCTGACGGCGTCAAGAGTGGATCTAGGCCATCAAGGAACCCTAAACACGGCGAGGTGACGGCGTGACGTCCCATAAGGTGACGCCGTAAAGTTGTAAAATCTATATATACTCTTCTAATTTTCATTCATTATGTGTGGAACTTTTGAGAAACTTAGGGTACGAACCCTAGTCGACTTTTTCAGCTATTTTGAGGTTTCTAAACCTTTTTTCTTCCATGATTAATTGAAGATAAGTATTCTATCAATCATTCAATATGTCTATATGTTGTTTGATTCTATTTTACACTTATCTTTCTTTTAATATGCTAGGCTAGGATTGTTTGTGTTTGCTTAGATGTAATGAAACCTAGCTATTGATTATTGATTGATGATTTGTTATTGATTGTTGTTGGATGAATGATATCAATGTTAGGCTTAAGAAAACTGGCCAATCTCCTATTTGTAACTTGCTGGATGTCTTAAGACACATGAATCGGATGTGTACTATGATTAATTGGTTGTGTTTAATGCATAAGAGAATATTAATGAGGCCATGATAGAATACTAAATGTGTCATCATAGGAAGAGATAGGATCTTATAGAGTTGGGGAAGGACGTACACACCCCACGAATGGTATTAAGGAATACAACCCGTCATCCACGCAATTGTAACAAATCTATCAATCAATGAAAGATAGCTAGGGAGTAGTGAAACCTAAGTAACACGTTTTTCTCCATATTAGTTTTTCACACATTTATTTTCTTGTTATTTTATTTTTATTGCATTTGTAGTTATTTGGGTTAGTTGACTAGCAACTAATTCCGCCCACTCCTTCAAAAACCAAGATTCTACTTACTTTCCATTAAATATAAAAATAGAAAAAGAATCATCCCTCACCTCTAGACCTAGTTTAGATCATTTTCAATCATAACGAACATTATTCCCTGTGGAGAATGATCAATTCCTTGGTTCTTACCACTACACTATACTACATCGGTCAGGTACACTTGCCTGGCGGGGATTGTAAGCTTCTCAAGATCCATTGAGAAGTAAAACTTTTGTGTGACAATCTAAATCGCATCAATTAACAATCGTAGGAAATCAGATACATATTAAAATTAAAACGTAAATTAAAATTAAAATAAACATAACTGCGTACTGAAAAAAAGGAAAATAAAGCAGAAATAATCCTAAGGGGGTGAAAAATATGAGGGGCGACACAGTACAAATAAGCAGAAAAATAAGCTAAAAGGGCCTAAATAAGCATAATGGAAAAAGAGGGGATATATATGAATTTGTGCAAGGTGTTACTGAAACAAGACCCAAGGGCAGTTGGTTGAGTGTGTGGTGTGTGAGATTGAGGTCCCAGGTTCGACCCCAAGTTTTTGCAAATTTTTTATTTATTTTATTTTTCTGATTTTCTTTTTGCAAAACTGTAACACAACCAAACTTATCAACTTTTATGAAGCAACTTTTTACAAAAGCACCAAATAAGCTCAAAGTGAGCTTATGAGCTTATCAGTTGCGCTTTATGAAACTTGAAATGGACTTTTGGTGTGAAGAAGCTGTAAATAAGCTACCCAACTGATCCTTAAGTGAAAATAAGTTACAAACTAGTGATGTGAATATGAAATAAGCCAAAGAAAAGAGAAAATCATAAACAATAAGCTATAAAAAGCAAATAAGCAAATCCAAAAATCTGAGTATCAATGCAGGCCAAAAGGGCAACCTGCAGGCTTATGTGGGGCCCAAAAATAAGGTCAGGGGTCCAAGGGGAGCCTTGAACCAATAAGCTGGCTAGGGTGGCTTCTCAATAAGCTAAGAAACCTGGGTTGGGTCCCACAAATAAGCTCACAATGAGCTTATGAATATGGCTCATTCACCACTGACTTAGTGTATCTGACTTCATGAGGGTATATCTAGGACCAAATTAAGCTATGGGCAGGGGCTCCAAATTCCAAAATAAGCATAGAACCAATAAGCTGACCAAATAAGCTTCACAAAAAGCCAGGAAACTAAAGGTGGGGCCCAATAATGAGTACTATGGAGGCTTGTGAAAACAGACTAGGATTTCTGCTGATGAATCAGCAAAAATGAGGCAAAATTAAGGCCTAAAAATAAGCACTTGGATAAGCACTCAAGGGAAAAATAAGCACATGCACAGATAGCCTACAAGAAGGGCTTTCTAAATCCACAAAAATCTTAAGCTAGGGTGCAATATTGAACAAGTGATGAGCTTATGAAATCAGGCTTGTGCACACAAGTACCCTGGTGCACGGGAGATTTTTGCACAATGGATCAAAAGATTGCTTGAGTTAAGCAGTTTATAAAAATCACAAAAATAAGCAAAAATAAGGGCTTGAAAGCTGAGCTGGTAAACTTGATTTTCCCAAGATTTCAGACCAAATGGTTTATTAATGAACAAATAAAAAATGGAACCAAAAAATGGTTTTCTTGCAAATATGTAAACTTGACTTTTTGAGGTTACACCATTCTTTGACCTTTCTGAACTTTGATTGGATCCTCATGACTTAATATGATGTATTAAGCTATTATGGGATTGAAATAAGCTATCCTAACTAGTTATGCAATGAAATGATGAGATTTTGAACTCAAATTCCTAACAGTTAACTAAAAAATGGTGGTTAAAGAGCTTTTTGACTTTTTAACAAATGAACACTAGGTTTTATGGTTTAACTGAACTAATGAGACCTAATGTGGCATGTTACAATAGAAAACAATGTTGATCCCAGTTGAGCAAACGGTCTTTATAGAAGTTGACTTGAATAAACACTTAAGCTATAACGCGGAATATGAAAGTTTAACTTAAGAAGAACAATTATTATAACTATCAACACTTCAATATATTTATTATACGAGCACTCGACAATGCTAGGGTTTTACAACCTTGAAGTGGAAACGAGAATAATGTAATGCGTACCTACTCTAACCCTAGGCACCTCGTTTTATAGGCCAAGGAGTCCTATTAGGTTTACAATGACTTTCTCCACAAGATAAGAATATTCTAAACGTATAAGATATACACACAATCTATTCTATAATTATCCACTTGTGTATACAAGTCTATCTCTATAGCAGCAGACTCTTCAGCAGTAGTCTCTTATAGCAGCGGTTTGATTATACTAGCAGCAGAATCATTATCCTTAGCAGCAGATTCGTACTAGCAGCAGTTTGACACTTAGTTAAATTCTGAGCAGTAGAATCTCAAAACCCAACAATCCTACCCTAAACTTAATATTTAATTCTAAATGATTAAGTTTCTTCAAAGCTTGATTAACCACCAGGAGGATGCTTTTAAACACACTACTTCTTCTTTGATGATTGTTGACTAAGAATCTTCTTGTATTTTGACAACAAGTTGAAAGCTTGATCATCAGTATCATAAGCCTTTTGTAGCTTAAGCTGCTTAGCACCATTCACCATCTGATAAATAATCTCAAAACTAGATGCCAAAGGATAATCTTTCTCAATCAGCATATATAAAGTGTGTGACCCAACATGTAAAACATGTATCCTAGAACTTTGAAAGAGCATCCATTTTCTGACTTTGAACCCTTTAATCCTTGTCCACTCTGAGTCTTCCATAGAAGGATCAAACATAACTTTCAAAGCTCTCCAAATGATATAATCAGCCATAGCTGAGATCATTATAAGTCCCCACACCAAACTTTATAGCACCAAACTTTTCTTTGAATAATCTCCATAGAGTACAAACATCCTCTCTATTAAAGTAATATAACATCTGTTGAAATCTAAGAAATCTAGATATATTTCCATCAGTTCTTTTGACATCATGAAAAGTTCCAACACTGTTTAGATATCTAGTAGTCACTTGAATGATTGGATATTTGATTCCCATTGGTTCAACATCAATCACCTCATGTTCTTCCCTCTTAGCCACCATAGTTAGAACCTGCATTTGTTGTTTTAGATGCTCAGGAGGAATATGCTCAAAATCTTCCACATACTCATCATCATCATCATCATCATCATCATCAGCATCATCAGATTCAGAGTTATTCTGTACAGCTATACTCTGCTTTTTCCTAGCAAAAGTTTTCTTCCTTATACTTTTTCTTTTTGTACCTCTACTAGAAGTCATTCCCTTTTCAATAGCCTCTGCCATAGTAAGCTCTGCTTTATTTGCTTTCTCAGATATCAAATTTTTATTCAATTGAGCAAAGTGTACTTGATCTTCTGCACAACCCATAGGATAGAAGGTATCCATTTCATTTTTGGCCTGTTGATACAAGTTAAACACTGATGAGGCAAAAAATGAACCGTTTTTAAGGGGTCATTTAAGCCCGAATTCGAATTTATTTGATCAAATATTGCCCTAAATCGTTCCTTTTGTCATTTTAGGTACTTTTGGAGTGAAATCTAGAAAAGGAAGCATTTTGGACGTTTTTGGAACATAAAAGTGAAGAAAACGGCAAAGTCTTAATTTTCCTTGCTGGGAACAGTACCTGACGGCGTCACAAGATTCTACATGACGGCGTCAAGAGTAATACAAGAGGTGGAAGTGGATGATACACGTGACGATCCAGAAAGTTTTGTATATAGGAGATGACGGCGTCACCCAAGGCCATCATGGTCCATGTATTAGTGACAGCCCAGAACAAATTCACACATAACGGCGTCAAAAGTGGATCTAGGCAATCCGATTTCATTATGGGCGGCGAGATGACGGCGTCACAGATTTCTTCTTGATGCCGTCACCCTGTATAATCTATATATAGTTTTCCAAATTTCATTCATTAGTGGTGCAACTTTGAGGGAGAAACCCTAGGTCGAATTTTTCCAGCTTTTTCAAGCGTTTCAACCCTTTGAACTTTTCATGTCAATTTGAGATAAGTACTCTTTCAATTCAATCAATATGTTTATGTTTTGCTTGAATATATCTTACACTTGTCTTCAATTTAACATGCTCGGCTAGATCTCTTTTGTGTTTGCTTAGATGTAGTGAAACATAGATGTTAATTATGGGTTGATTATTTGTTTATAGTTGTTACGGATGATTGTATTTGATGTTAGGCTTAAGAAAACTGGCAGACTTCCATTGGTAACATGCTTGAACGTCTTAAGAAACATGATCAGAGGTGTACTATGATTTTTGGTTGTATTTAATGCGTTGGAGAATTCTAATGATCCCATGTTAGGAGCTTCTAACGGCTCGACATAGGAGTGAAGTAGGATCCTATAGAGTTAGGGAATATTGTACACGGCCCTACGACTAGTATTAAGGAATATGACCCGTCAACCATGCAATTGTAACAAACTATCAACCTGTAAAAGATATCTAGGGAGTAATGAAACCTAAGTAAACACAACTTTCCCTATCATTGTTTACACCACAATAGTATAATTAGTTTAATTTTCATTTCTGTCATTTTATTTTGATTGCATCTTAGTTAATTGGGTTAGTTGGCTAGCAACTAATTCTGCCCATTCTTCCAAAAGCCGAGATTTTAATTGCTTTCATAAAATATAAAAATACAAAAAGAATCATCCCTCACCCTTAGACTTAATTTAGGATACTTTCTAATCCTAGCGACACTATTCCTGAGTTGAACAATCAATCCCCCGGTACTTGTCACTATACTATAGTACAACGATCAGGTACACTTCCTGGTGAGGGTTGTAAGCTTCTCGAGATCCCTCGAGAGGTAAAGCCTGGTGCGATTCCCACGTATCAAGTTTTTGGCGCCGCAGCCCGGGGAATAGTTATTGTCTAGGTTAGGATTTCTTTTTATTAGGTCTACTTGCTAGATTCCTTTCTAATAAGATTTTATTTTTATTTTTAGGTTTTCTTTAGTCTATCTCATTTCTTCGTGTCTTTGTTCATAACCATCCGCCATCATGGCAAATGAAGATCTCTCTAACCTTAGAGTCACTAAGAGTCATAGTTCCGTTAGAAACCTCTTTTTGCCATATGCAGAACCTGAAAGGGAAATGCGTAAGCTAAGGCAATCTCTCTCAACACCTGAACCGTCCAGCATAGCTATCAACTTTGATGAGGCCCTTTCTGAAGAAGATTCAGATAATCACCTCACACCCTCTAGCCCCCAATCCAACAACGATATGAGTACCCCTGAAACTCCCAGTCCTATGCGCCTTAAGGACTACTCCTCCCCGAATCCTCGTGGCTTCTCAAATGCCATTGTCTTCCCAAACGAACACATCGATGAGGTCTTGCGTGCAAGCGATGTTTGGCTTGTACAAAATGTATGCAAGTTTCGCGGATTACATAACGATGACCCAATTCAACACATCAGGGACTTCTTGAAGATAGTGGACACTCTCCATACGGATGGGGCCACTAGAAACATGTCCCGATTACGATTCTTCCCATGCACTCTTTATGAAAAAGCCAAAGAATGGTATGATAGACTTCCCTCCGAGTCTATCTTTACATGGGAGCAACTTATATCCAAGTTTTAGGAGAAGTTCTTCCCAGCAGGGAAAACCTCAGTATTTAGGGATAGGATCCTCCGCTTCCGAAAGGGAAAGGACGAACCCATCCATAAATCGTGGATTAGATTCAAGGATTTAATAAGACAAGTTCCACATCATGGCATCGAACTCTGGCTTCTGGTCCAAATCTTCTACGACAATGTCTCCTCAAACGACCATAACGGAATCAACAATTCTAGAAAAGGGAAAATAGCCAATCTTAGCGCCGAGGAAGGGTGGAATAGGATTGAGGAATATGCTCAAGACCAGGACGATACTTGGGATGAACCTGAATCGACTATGAGCATGTCTGAAATCACACAAACACCCTAAGATCGGCTAAGAAAAATTCACGAAAGGTTGGAATACCTTGCGGGGTCGCGAACAACTAAACAACTTTAAAATCCTTACTTGATCTGCGATTACTGTGGGGGCCTGCATGAGGTAGAGGAATGCGGAGGAGAAACCACTACCGAACATGCGTGTTTGTCAGGACATGACCTCTACGCTAACCCCTCCCTTTTGCCGTTCTACCAAAATGATGATTATACCCTTTGGGGAAATCAGGTGAAAATAAAAGAAGGGGAGGAAGGCCCTAAATATAAAATCAGGAGCACTTTTGAAGATGACCTTGGCCACTAACTAAAGAAAAAGGCTTACAATTGAAAGGTCTTGATGAGCTCATTGCTGAGCAGCAGAATGACATGGAAAAATGGTTCAACAAGCTTAATGTCACCCTGGATGGCCATGACAGGCCACCAGTAAGCCAAAAAGATCCCCTGCTCGCGGTAACTACTAGAGCTGGAACAACAACCAAGGACCCTCCTTATCCGAGCTCACACCCTGGCACCATTGATCCAAACAAGCCTCACGAGGAGGAAGATAATGTGAGCAATGAGGCTCCTGAACAACCTCCCCTGGTGACCACATCCCTATCAACTCCACCTAACCAACCTGTGAGAATCCCATTCCCATCCCGCCTAAAAAACCAGAAAATTGAGAACGATAATAAGAGATTCTTGTCATATCTAAAGGATTCAGTGGTCACCATACATCTCCTTGATGCTTGCTATCACATGCCAAAGTATAGCTCATACTTCAAAAGATTACTTGCCAACCGAAAGAAACTCGAGGGTCTTGTGACTCTGGGGGAAGAATGTTCGGTGGTGACCCAACGAGGGCTACCAAAAAAGGTAGACGATCCAGACAGCTTCACCATACCCTGTTCCATAGGATCTCTATCAATAAAGAATGCTCATGCCGACTTAGGGGTGAGCATCAACCTCATGCCCCACTCCGTGTTCCTCAAACTAGGATATTCCAGACTAAAGCCTACCCGTGTGAACATCCAACTAGCCGATAGATCGGTCAAATATCCCCTAGGGATATGCGAGAATGTGCTAGTCAAAGTTGGGAAGTTCAAATTTCTGGTTGACTTCGTGATCTTGGAGATGGAGGAGGATGACTCGGTGCCCATCATCTTAGGGAGACCATTTCTTGCTACCGCTCGTGCAGTCATTGATGTTCATGAAGGCAAGTTAACCTTACGAGTAGGAACCGATAGCTTGACCTTCGATATTAAAGACACTATGAATCTGTCTCTTGAAGCAGCTAACCGGCTCTATTTCATCGGAGAGGTCGATGAACTAACTGATGTCATTGACAACTGTGCTGATGAACAAATAGAAGAAGGCTGGTTACAAGATGAGAGTTTCCTCCCCTTAACGGAGAAGGAGAAGACGGAAGGCGTTAGCGCAGTCTCATTCTATCCCAGACAAGAGCCTACTGAACAGCTCGAACTCTGTAAGCCTGAAACCAAAGCTAGAGCTTAAAGAACTCCCGAACCACCTGGAGTATGCCTTCCTCCAGGGAGAGGATCAGCTGCCAGTAATGATAAACTCTTCCCTTGAGCATGAAAAAAATGATAGGCTCCTTGGAGTCCTAAAGAAATATAAGGGAGTCCTTGCATGGAGTGTAGCCGACATTAAGGGGATTGACTCAACTTTTTGCACACATAAGATTCTTATGGAAGAAAACTATAAACCAGTCGTGCAACCACAGAGGCGGGTGAATCCCAACATCAAGGAGGTAGTGAAAAAAGAAGTTATCAAACTTTTGGATGCAGGGCTGATTTACCTAATCTCGGATAGCCCATGGGTTAGTCCTGTACAGGTTGTACCCAAGAAAAGAGGAATGACTGTAGTGAAAAATGACAACGGTGAGATGCCCCAGAGAACAGTTACTGGCTGGCGGGTATGCATCGATTATAGAAAGCTCAATGATGCCACCGGGAAAGATCACTTTCCCCTCCCATTCATTGACCAAATGTTGGAAAGACTATCCGGACATGAGTACTACTGTTTCTTGGATGGATTCTCAGGATATTTCCAAATCCTCATAGCACCTGAGGACCAAGAAAAAACAACGTTTACCTGCCCTTATGGAACATTTGCCTATAAATGGATGCCTTTTGGGCTGTGTAACGCTCCCGCCACTTTTCAGCGATGCATGACCGCAATCTTTCACGAATTAATGGAAGACAGCATGGAAGTTATCATGGATGAGTTTTCGGTCTTTGGGAACTCTTTCGACCGCTGTCTTGGTAACCTCAAAAAAATGCTCAAACGTTGCGAGGAAACCAACTTGGTCTTAAATTGGGAGAAATGCCATTTTATGGTAAAAGAAGGAATTGTGCTAGGACATAAGGTCTCAGGGAATGGGATTGAGGTGGACCAAGCAAAGGTTGAAGCTATATCTAAATTACCTTATCCCACGACTATTAAGGCAATACGCAACTTCTTGGGCCACGCCGGGTTCTACCGGAGATTCATTAAAGATTTCTCTAAAATAGCTCGGCCAATGACTCAATTGCTGGTAAAAGATGCCCCTTTCGATTTCTCTCTAGAATGCAAGGATGCATTCGATCTCCTGAAAAATGAACTCACGCAAGCCCCAATGATGGTTACACCCAACTGGGAGTTACCTTTCGAGATCATGTGCGACGCTAGCGACTATGCTGTTGGGGCAGTATTAGGCCAAAGGCGTGACAAACAATTCCAACCTATATACTAATCTAGCAAAACTATGAATCCCGCTCAAGAGAATTACTTTACCACCGAAAAAGAATTAATAGCCGTGGTGTCCGCTTTCGACAAATTCCGTCAATATCTTGTCCTTTCTAAGACGGTTGTTTTCACTGATCATTCGGCTCTCCGATATCTTTTTGCTAAGCAAGACGCCAAACCACGACTGATTCGGTGGATCTTGTTGTTACAAGAGTTTGCTGTTGAAATTTGTGATAAAAGGGGGGGCTGAGATTTTGGCTGCTGATCACCTCTCTCGTCTTGAAAATCCCCTTAATGAGCTTGATAAAAGCGTCGGGATTCGGGATTCATTCCCTGATGTGCTAATTAGCAACCATGTTTTAAATTTATAGAAACAAGAATTACCGGTTAACTAGGAACACATTCGGGCACTCAAGTGTCGTTTGTTTGTTTAAGCAAGTAACAAGTTGGTGGTTATGATTGTCACGAATCAAACCACAAGAAACATAATAAGAGAACAATCAGACAAAGAGCATTCATCATAAGAATCACATCAATATCCAAACAAGTATTCAAAACAAAACTAAATTGTATTCAACCAAACGTAAGTCTTCAACAAACATAGTAATCGTAAGCATCATGAAATATAAAAGTAACAAGGTTTACCCAAAGTATGAATTACAAATAGGTAAAGGTGAAAGGTTATAGCTACCTTCAAGCCCCATCAACATAACAAAGTTTCCAATCAACTACAACTTCTAACCAAATTAGAGAATCGCTCCAATATTTGGTGATACGTCCTCCATGAACGGCAGAGTTGAGATAAAAGTGGTGACAAATCTTCCTTTAGAAATGCACCTTTGTTTTGGTGACAATCCTTCCTCTAGGATGCACCTTTGTTTTGGTAACAATCATTCCTTTAGGAATGCACACTTAGAACTAAGCCTAAGCACTCATATTTGTAGTAGAAATCAACCTTAGCCTCCAAGCAAGTTTCTTGGGCACTAAGTTGTCATAAAATGCCAGGTTTAGGAGTTATTATGGAGACATGATCGGACTTGGGGTTTAATGACACTTAATTATGCATTAAAAATGACTTGGGGAGGTCAGCAAGCATCCAACCGATCAGTTGGTCCTCCATCCGATTGGTTTGGCAAAAGTCATAAACACGAAAGTTGTAGATCTTTCTCTTAGCTTTCTGTGGCCGCGAACGGGGGGTCAAACGGAGTCCGTATGCTCAAGTTATGGCCAAAATAGTGAAGGTGTGTCGGGAACAACGAGTCTTCCATTATTTCTTCGTTTTAGCTTCTTTCCTTCATTTCACTTCTCGTCTTCCTTCTTGTGCTTTATTCTTGAGTCCTTGGAGTGACAATTTCATGACTTTTATCTTCTCGAATATACTCCAAGAGATTTTCATTTTTCGGGAATTCCTCCGTACATTCATAAATCTTCGTTTTTGATCATTTTTACGTCTTTTCCTTCATTTTCCTTCCATGAACCTAAAATAGAGAATATACTTCATTAAGTACCATAAGTTTATAAAAGTGACCAAAATATATGCATAAAATCCACAATAACGCTCCTAAAAACATGTTAATTTTGAGCCTTATCAAATCCCCCACACTTAAACTTTGCCTGCCCTCAAGCAAATCTAGAATTAAAGAAAATAAATCCACATGGTGCACAAGAATAATTAGAAAAATATGATGCAAATCTATCAAGTACAAGTACAAGATAAGATTCATCGTTTTAAGCTTTAAGGTGAAAATCAAGATGTTTGACAATACCCATAGATTTTCTCGCTTGATTAACATTTCTAAACACCTCATGAAAAAGGAACGAAGTATAATTCACTCAACACTCATTTATTTGGGGTGGTGGAGTATATAAGAGAAATCACACTCATTGCTCAGTCATGATTTGTTTATTACCATAGGCTTGTACAAGAAACAAAACTTCACCGACGAGGCGTAAGCACCAAGTGTAAACATCTAAAGAGGTCTTTTATTCGGGTTGTAATGATCGGCTAAAGGGTTTATAAACTTTCGTGCAAATAATTACACTAAGTCAAAAAGGTAAGGATAAGGCATGGGAATATTTATGAAATTGGTTTTAAAAGAAAAATAAAGTAAAGTCTAAGTCCCATTGTTGCTAGTCACCGAAACCGCAAACCCAAAAATGACTATAGTTAACTTCCTCCTCTTCAAACTTTCACATATCGATACATTGATTCACTATAACAATATTCTTCATACTTAGCACATTGAATAACAACATATCACATAACTTTCTTTCTTCGTCTCCATAATAATAATATAGCACATTAGCTATAATTGTCATCACATATTTTTTTTTTCTTTTCTTTCTCTTTTTTTTTTTTTTTTCGATGACTTATTCTTTTTTTTTTCTTTCTTTCTTTTCTATTTTTTTTCTTGATACATCACATCTCCCCCACACTTCTTATAAGCATACACCACAAAAAATACAAAACACGAAAGACGTCTCCTTCATCTTTGTTGGAATGGCACACACATGATTGGTGAAGTGTGGCTAACTAATAATCATAAAAAACAATCCATCATACCAAGCAACTAGCAACCCACCGTTTAGACTTCGACAAAGGTAAGACCAAGGTTTAAAGTGTAAAATATTTTTGTATTTTTCTGGATGTAACAAAATGAAAAGGATGGCTCTAAGGGTTAAACTAGGGGTATCTAGTGCTAAAGATGAACGCTAACAAATGGGTTCCAAATACGAGGGTAACTAACCGATGTGGTTAGCAAAAATTATTTTGTTAACGGATGGCCATTTGGTTTTATTCTTAAGGTGCCTCTTTATCACACGAATACACTTATATCACACGAATGCGATCTTACTGTGGTCTGGTAATGATTTACAAGTACAAGTTCTAGAATAAATAAAATCACCAGCACACTCATAGCAAAAGATCCGAGCATAAAAGATGTATGCTATATATGAAATATGCTTAAATCCTCACAGTTTAATGGAAAGGGCTATAATATGAGCTAGCAAATGTTATCGATCCCAGAATGGATTGCAATATTAATCGGGACACATCTCAAATTTTTCAAAATTACATATTTCACCAGTGCATTGATCCAGTTATTCTAATATATTATCCTAAAAGCGTGAAAACAACTAGATCACAAGGGCAAACAAGTATACAATATTTAAATTGACCCAAAAATTAGAAAATAAAAAAACTAGTTTCGTTTTCCAGTATTTTACTTTCCCCCACACTTAAGTTATGCATTATACTTATTGTGAAAAATAAACTTCAAAGCATGTAAAATGGGAAAAATAAATAAGTAAATAAATAGTCCAAGAGAAACAAAACTTCCCGGGCCGTAGAAATCGCGATCGAACTCCATATGATAAGGTGCTAAGCATGTGAGATCAATCGATTTCTTATTCAACAAAACATCAACACACCAAGTACAATGTCACCAATAATCCAATCTTCAAGAGCTTATTAAATCTGCAAAAACAAACTAAACTACAAAAACGTGTAAAATCGTAAAACTCACTTTCGTAGGCATCACGGTTGCATTTAGCGTATGCAACAAGCCTTTTAAACCCCTCGGTGGCCCGAGTGGACGAGTGAAGTCTCGAGAGGGTTTCAAGTGAACATACCCACAAAGTTCAAAATAATTTTTATTTTTATTTTTTAAAAAACACGTACTTATTTATTCACAATGTACTAAAATTAAAAATAGCAAAACACGAGTTTAAGTAGAATAAAAGACATGACACTCTTACAAAATCCAAAAGACATTTAAAAACAAACACAAAAGAACACAATACGAAAAATGAAAAATAACTTTTTTTTTTTTTTTTTTTTTTTTTTTTTTTTTTTTTTTTTTTTTACCGATTGTTCCATCCGATCGGTTGAAAATTAACAAAATTTAAAAATTTTAACCATAGCACCAACCGATCGGTTGGATTGCCATCCGATCCGGTTGGAATGAAAAATATTTTTCCGAGAGCTCCAACCGTTCGGTTGGAAATCCATCCGATTCGGTTGGCACTAAAATGACAATTTTTTTTTCAACCATTTTTACTAAAAACTTTTATTGATAAAACAAGAACACATAACGTAATGAAAACAAGTAAATAAAACACATAAACACATAAACACTAGAAAATCACAAAGATATAATATGACACTAAACAAAAACAAACATAAACAAATAAAAGCACGATCAAAGAAAATGAAAAGCACATAGACACAAACAAACACAATTAACCACGTAACACAAATTAAAATAAGATAATCTAAAACAAGATAGTCTTATTAAAAATTAATACGAAATTAATCAACACAAAATAACATGAACAAAAAGAAACACAAAAATATGCAAGAGATCACATAACTTATAATACTCAAACTCATGAAACAAGAAAAACAAAAGATAATGGAACAAATAATTTGGGTTGTTTTGGTGGTTTTTTTTTCGCAAACATTTTTCGAGAACATTTAGGTAGCAAACATGTAATGAGCATTTTAAGAAAACATGAAACACAAGCATTCAAGCAAACATCAAAGAACAAAAACCAAAACTACAACAACGGCGCCAATAATTTGTTGCGGCGATGCCGGAGTTATGATAAAACAAGCAAACAATATATAAATCAATTATCAATCAATCAAACAAGTAAGTGCAAAACAAGTCTCCGGCAGCGGCGCCAAAAACCTGATGTGCTAATTAGCAACCATGTTTTAAATTTATAGAAACAAGAATTACCGGTTAACTAGGAACACATTCGGGCAAGTATACCCTAGTCAATTGTAGTATAGGAGTGGTAAATCAAGGTCGTCCCAAGAGACTTGGTTGCACTCAAGTGTCGTTTGTTTGTTTAAGCAAGTAACAAGTTGGTGGTTATGATTGTCACGGATCAAACCACAAGAAAAATAATAAGAGAACAAGCACACAAAGAGCATTCATCATAAGAATCACATCAATATCCAAACAAGTATTCAAAACAAAGCTGAATTGTATTCAACCAAACGTAAGTCTTCAAGAAACATAGTAATCGTAAGCATCATGAAATATAAAAGTAACAAGGTTTACCCAAAGTATGAATTACAAATAGGTAAAGGTGAAAGGTTATAGCTACCTTCAAGCCCCATCAACATAACAATGTTTCCAATCAACTACAACTTCTAACCAAACTAGAGAATCGCTCCAATATTTGGTGATACGTCCTCCATGAACGGCAGAGTTGAGATAAAAGTGGTGACAAATCTTCCTTTAGATATGCACCTTTGTTTTGGTGACAATCCTTCCTCTAGGATGCACCTTTGTTTTGGTAACAATCCTTCCTTTAGGAATGCACACTTAGAACTAAGCCTAAGCACTCATATTTGTAGTAGAAATCAACCTTAGCCTCCAAGCAAGTTTCTTGGGCACTAAGTTGTCATAAAATGCCAAGTTTAGGTGTTATTATGGAGACATGATCGGACTTGGGGTTTAATGACACTTAATTATGCATTAAAAATGACTTGGGAAGGTCAGCAAGCATCCAACCGATCGGTTAGTCCTCCATCCGATCGGTTGGGCAAAGGTCATAAACACGAAAATTGTAGATCTTTCTCTTAGCTTTCCGTGGCCGCGAACGTGGGGTCAAACGGAGTCCGTATGCTCAAGTTATGGCCAAAATAGTGAAGGTGTGTCGGGAACAACGAGTCTTCCATTATTTCTTCGTTTTAGCTTCTTTCCTTCATTTCACTTCTCGTTTTCCTTCTTGTGCTTTATTCTTGAGTCCTTGGAGTGACAACTTCATGACTTTTATCTTCTCGAATATACTCCAAGAGATTTTCATTTGTCGGGAATTCCTCCGTACATTCATAAATCTTCGTTTTTGATCATTTTTACGTCTTTTCCTTCATTTTCCTTCCATGAACCTAAAATAGAGAATATACTTCATTAAGTACCATAAGTTCATAAAAGTGACAAAAATATATGCATAAAATCCACAATAACGCTCCTAAAAACATGTTAATTTTGAGCGTTATCATTCCCTGACGAATAGCTCATGTCAATGACAGATTCTGAACCTTGGTACGCTGATTATGCTAATTATCTTGCAAGCAGGCTCATTCCGGAACACATGACTAGATACGAAAATAAAAGGTTCTTTGCCCAACTAAAATATTACTTCTGGGACGAACCATTCTTATTCTGAAGATGTCCTGATCAAATAATCAGGCGTTGTGTTTCGGGAAATGAGGCAATAAAGATTATGAAAGAATGTCATTCGGGCCCTTCTGGGGCCGTCATGGGATAAACACCACCGCACGAAAGATTTTCGATGCGGGATTCTATTGGTCCACGATATTTCGTGATGTAAAAGAAATGATACAAGCATGCGATGCATGTCAACGAGCCGGGAATATATCGAGCAGAGATGAAGCACCTCAGAATTTTATACAAGTTTGTGAGGTTTTCGATGTTTGGGGAATTGATTTCATGGGACCCTTTCCGTCTTCAAGGGGGGAACAAATACATTTTAGTGGCCATCGATTATGTTTCAAAATGGGTAGAGGTACAAGCCCTTAGGACCAACGATGCTAGGGTAGTTATTCATTTTCTGAAAAAGCTGTTCGCAAGGTTTGGCATTCCTAAAGCTCTCATTAGTGATAGGGGGTTGCGCAAATGGAAAAGGTCATGAAGAGATATGGAGTTTCCCACCGGTTCTCCACCGCCTATCACCCACAAACCAATGGTCAAGTTGAAAACACCAACAAGGCAATTAAAAGAATATTAGAAAAGATGGTTAATCAAAACAGAAAGGATTGGTCATTTAAACTCGATGAGGCCTCATGGGCATTCCGAACAGCCTACAAGACAACTATTGGAACGACCCCGTTCTGCATGGTTTATGGCAAGGCGTGTCACCTTCCAGTGGAACTCGAACACAAGGCTTATTGGGCACTTAAGGCATGTAATTTGGACTATACGATCGCCGGAACAAATAGGTTCTTGCAACTCCATGAGCTTGATGAGCTAAGGCTAGAAGCCTATGAATCCTCCGTTACATATAAGGAGAGGGCGAAAAGATGGCATGACCAGCGAATTAAGAAACCTAAGGAACTCTCAGAAGGAGACAAAGTTCTATTGAATAACTATCAGTTAAGGACGATGAAAATAGAGAGTTCACTGTCAACATACAACGCGTAAAACATTATCAAGAAACTAGTAATGAGATGATTAGTGAAGAGGATGTAACATTTGAAGATGAGGTCACGTAATTGCCCATGACCTTGAGTCTAGCTACAAGACTCGTAAAATAAAGAAAAGCGCTTCTTGGGAGGCAACCCATGTTTTGTGTGATTTTATTTGTTTCTGTATGCATGCTTTATTTTTATTGTTGGTAGAACATGTTTCAAACAAAATTGTGAAAATGCTTTATTTTGTCGTTTAACTTCGTCTTAACATCATATAAAGGTATTTTGCAAAAGCTAAGTGTAAGGGGAAACCCAAAATTTGTTTTTAAGAACGAAATTGATCTTGATTCGCCACAATAATAATTGGACATGTGTATTAGTATTTGTTAGAGTCAAATGCTTGTATCGAGTCATAATGATGTTTTGCAGGATTTTCCAGAAATTTTCCGGAAACTTAACATAAAGATTTTTGTAGGTCACTTCTGACAGCGTCAGGAGTTAACTCCTAACGGCGTCATGTGTAAAATTCTAGAAATTTTGCAAGTTTTATTTTTCTAATGGAGTCTTAAAGTTTTTGTTAATTCTTTAGTTTTATAAACTCCAGTAAATCTGCAAACATTCATTCCACAAGCATTATATCTTAATTTGTCTTCTAGGACTTGTTAGGATATATAGATTGCCGCCGATTTTCCGCGAGGTTGCCTTGTTTGTTTTCTCAGGTTTAACAGGTTATGTATGACAAGAAGATGATTTATTTTTCTGGAAGGGAAGCTTTGAATGTTCATTTTCTTGGAGGAGATGTAACCTTGTTACCACACTATCCACACCGAACGAATCAGGAGAGTATTTGCTTTCATTCTTTTACCTATTTCACTTTTACATTCTTTAATTGAACATTGGGGACAATGTTCATCCTAAGTGTAAGGGGAAGGTAAATGATGATACCTTATAGGATACAATTTCACTTGAGTTTGTTTGTTTGATGGTAGGTGTGTAATAAAACTAAGAAAAATACTTGTTAGTGTAATTTTAGCGCCAAATTTATATTTTTTTTACAACATTTAGGAGTGAAACTTTAGCCTTAGCAAGTGTCTCATTGATAGGAGTTGTATGACTAGCATAAAACCGTACCATTCAAAAAAAATTTCCACCCAAATATGTGAGGTTCGCCTTTAGATTTGATAGGAAAAGCATTCATTATTAGTGCTTATGAGTGTACCGGTAGCATTTAGATTCTAGAACTTGCGTTAGTTATGCATCCCGAGACCGCTAGTGAGACTACATTCGTGTAGTAGGATTTACTACATGATAAGAGGCATTAGGATCACCCTTGTGTTTAAACCCGTATCATAATTACTTGACCATTTAAGTTATATTACTTGGCTAGTAAAGTCAATTAATTTTTCCCACACCTTAGCGTTGTACTCATTTTTTAGTACACGAAACCCCTAGTACACCCCTCCGAGCCTATCTCTTTCATTTCTAACTTTAAGCATTTTTCTTAAAGGAAGAATTTGTTACAACCCACCCCAAATGTGCAACCAAATCGCCATAGCCATCCATGTATGCACTCATCTTTAGTGCATTATTGTTACATGTTAAACCCTTAATTAATTATCTAATTCATTACATGGTTGCTAAGTCGAATCATATCTTGTACGTATTGTTTCGGGACGATTGGGACTCATGGATAAAGTACTTGTGTTTTGGAGTAATGGGAAGAACATCAAATTATTACCTCCATATGTGAGTTAAACTTAAAAGTACTCCAAGTGTTTTGATTATCTTGATTCGAGTCATTAGAGTAGTTTCTTGTAAAGTATGTAAAAATTCAAGTGTAAAGGGAATGTACATTCCCTATGATGTATTATTTTGGATGGTAGGGTAAGAGTGTATGCAAAAAAAAATAATAATAATAATAAAAATAAGTAAATCAAAAATTAAGAAAAAGAAAAAAATAGAAAAAGAAAAGAGAAAAAAAACATACGGACTACTATCCCGTTTCATTCTATGTTTGCTTATGTTTTTGTTATTTTTGATTTATTAGCTTAAGTCGAGTCGAGTGATACGTGGGAATCGCACCAGGCTTTACCTCTCAAGGGATCTCGAGAAGCTTACAACCCCCACCAGGCAGTGTACCTGATCGTTGTAGTATAATATAGTGACAAGTACCGGGGGATTGATCGTTCAGCTAGGAATAGTGTCGCTAGGATTAGAAAACCTAAATACTAGTTCTAAAGATGAGGGATGATTATTTTTGTATTTTTATATTTTATGAAAAGCAAGTAAATATCTCGAGTTTGAAGGATTTGGGCGGAATTAGTTGCTAGTCAACTAACCCAATACTAAAGATGCAATCAAAATAAAATACAATAAAATGAAAATAAACTAAATTATACTAAGGTTGTGAGCAATAAGTGGAGAAGTTGTGTTTACTTAGATTTCACTACTCCCTAGATATCTTTTACACGTTAATTACTTGTTATAGTTGCGTGGATGACGGATTGTATTCCTTAATACCATTCATGGGGTGGCGTACTTAATTCCCCAATCCTATGAGTGCCTACTTCACTCCTCTGTCGAGCCGGCTAAGAAGCTCCTAACATGGGATCATTAGAATTTACTCATGCATTAAATACAACCAATAAAACCTAGTGCACGTCAATTCATGTTTCCTAAGACGTTCAAGCATGTTACCAATTGGAGATCTGCCATTTTTCTTAAGCCTAACATTGAAATCATTCATCCAATACAACCATAAACAAGTAATCAACACATAATTAACATCTAGGTTTCATTAGATCCAAGCAAACACAAGATAGATCTAGCCTAGCATGATGGAATTAAGACAAGAACAAGATATAGACAACCAACACATAGACATATTGATTGAATTAAAAGAATACTTATCTTAATTACACATGAAAGGGTTCAAGGGCTGAGAACCCTTGAAAAACCTGTAAAATTCGTACTAAGTTCGGCCTTAGGGTTTCTCCAAAACTTCTCTCTTTTAATGTGTAAAAATTAGAAAACTATATATAGGAAATAGTGTCTGACGACGTCAAGACCAAATTGGTGACGCCGTCATCTCGCCGCCAAAATACTTCTCGGACTGCCTTGATCTACTTTTGACGCCGTCATGTGTTATGTGTTTCCAGGCCGTCATGCATTTTCCTCTTGACGCCCTACTTCGTGACGCCGTCAATTCTGTACTGGATCGTCATGAAAAATACTCTTGACGCCGTCAGAATTTCCTTCTTGACGCCGTCACCTACTGTTCCCAGCAAGGAGAATTAAGACTTTGGCGTTTCTTCACTTTTATGCTCCAAAAATGTCCGAATTGCTTCCTTTTCCAGATTTCACTCCCAAAGTACCTAAAATCACAAAAGGAACGATTTAGGGAAATATTTGATCAAATAAATTCAATTCCGGGCTTAAATGACCCCCTAAAAGTGGTTCATTTTTCGCCTCATCATATACCCTTACACTTGAGATTTGCTTGTCCTCAAACAAATGCGCTTTTATTCTACTCAAAATACAAGTTAAGGGTCATTTAACACTAATATAAAAGTAATTACAACAAATAATCGTTCCACTAAAGACCAATAGACAAGCACGGAGGTCATATACTAGCACCCCACAAATAGTGTTTAGATACTCACATCTCTCGGGTGTAATAAAGTATAAATTACAATATGGAAACGGAAGATATCTCTCACTACCTGTCATAGCAAAATAGATTACCATAGGCTTGGGAAAGGATCAAACCTCCACCGCATGGAGTAAGCACCTAGGATAAACTATCAAAGAGGTCTTTTAAAGGGTTGTAACGTTAGGTGTAGGGATATGAAATACACGGTTTTGTTGGATAAAGGAAGTTTTTACTGGTGGCGAGTTAACAATCTTGGTTAATTACATGTACAATATGGCGTTGCTAAGCCAAGACTAGACTCGACTTAAGCTAATAAATGAAAAATAACAAAAACATAAAATGAACATAGAATGAAGATGGGATGGTAGTCCGTATGTTTTTTCTCTTTTTCTTTTTCTATTTTTTTTTTTCTTTTTGCTTGTTTTTTCGATTTTTTTTTTGTTTTTTTGTTTTTTTGTTTTTTTTTTTTTGCATACACTCTTACCCTACAATCCAAAATAATACATCATAGGGAATGAACATTTCCCTTACACTTGAATTTTTATATACTTTACAATTAACTAATCTAATGACTTGAATTAAGAAAATCAAAAACACTTGGGGTACTTTTAAGATTAACGTACATACGGGGGTAATATATGATGTTCTTCCCCATTACTCCATAAAATAAGTACTTACCCATGAGTCCCAATCGTCCCAAAACAATATGTACAAGGATATGACTCGACTTAGCAACCATGTAATCAATTAGATAGTTAACTTAGGGTTTAACATATAACAATAATGCACTAAAGATGAGCGCATACACGGAAGGCTAAGGCGATTTGGGTGTACATTTAAGTGGGGTGTAACAAATTCTTCCTTTAAGTAAAATGCTTAAAGTTAGAAATGAAAAGATAGGCTCGGAGGGGTGTAGTAGGGGTTTCGTGTACTAAAAATGAGTACAACGCTAAGGGTGTGGGAAAAATTAGTTGACTTAACTAGCCAAATAATATGACTTAAATGGTCAAGTAATTATGATACGGGTTTAACACAAGGGTGATCCTAATGCCTCTTATCATGTAGTAAATCCTACTACACGAATGTAGTCTCACTAGCGGTCTCGGGATGCATCACTAACGCAAGTTCTAGAATCTAAATGCTACCGGTACACTCATAAGCACTAATAGTAAATGCTTTTCCTATCAAATCTAAAGGCGAACCTCACATATTTGGGTGGAAAATTTTTCTGAATATACGGTTTTGTGCTAGTCATACAATCTCCTATCCATGAGACACTTGCTATGGCTAAAGTTTCACTCCTAAATGTTGTAAAAAATTTTAAATTTGGCGCTAAAATTGCACTAACAAGTATTTCTCATAGTTTTATTACACATCTACCATTAAACAAAACAAACTCAAGCAAAAGTGTACATGCATGGTATCATCATTTTACCCTCCCCTTACACTTAAGATGAACATTGTCCCCAATGTTCAAGTAAAGAATGTAAAAGTGAAAAAGTAAAAAGAATGAAATCAAATACTCCTCTGATTCGCTCGGTATGGATAATAAGGTGGCCAGGTTAAATCTTCCTTCAAGAAAATGAACAATCAAAGCTTCCCTTCCAGAATATAAATCATCTTCTTGTCATACATAACTTGTGAATCCTGAGAAAATAGACAAGACAACCTCGCATAAAATCGGCGGCAACCTACATAAGTTACTAAATCCTAGAAAACAAAATAAGATATAATGCTTGTGGAATGAAGTTTGCAGATTTCCTGGAGATTATAAATCTTAATAATTCACAAAAACCATAAGACTCCGTTAGAAAAACAAAACCGGTAAAATTTCCAGATTTTTACACGTGACGCCGTCAAGAGTTAACTCGTGACGCCATCAGAAGTGACCTGCAGAAATTCTTATGTTAAGTTTCCGGAAAATTTCTGGAAAAACTTGGTCCTACTTCCTTGAAAATCCTGCAAAACTTCATTATGACTCAATACAAGCATTTGACTCTAACAAATACGAATACACATGTTCATTTAATATTGTGGAGAATCATGATCGGTTTGTTTCTTAAAAACACATTTGGGGTTTCCCCTTACACTTATCTTTTGCAAAAATACTTTTAGGTGGAGTTAAGACTAGGCCAAAACAACAAAGTAAAGTATTTCCACTATTTAATTGAGAAACATGATCTACCAACAACAAAAATAAAGCATGCATACAGAAGCAAATAACAAACAAACAAAATAAAATCACACAAAACATGGATTGCCTCCCAAGAAGCGCTTTTCTTTATTTACGAGTCTTGTAGCTAGAATCAAGGTCATGGGTTACTACGTGATACGGGATTGAGGACATCCTTGGGATCAAACTTAGGTTTCAACTTCCTATCAGTTTCCTTAGTATGGTATGACCTTTCAAACTTCTCTCCATCCGGATCATACAAAGTTATCCTCATATGCCATGATCCGTCACCTTCTTTAGGTGGCTTGTCCCACCTCCATTTACACTTGTCTCCCTCTCTTTTCCACTTATTCATCTCTTTATTAATAGGCATTACGCTCAAGAACTCAATCATCTTCCTAAATACTAAGGGGTCCTCAAAGGGATCTAGCTCTTCATCTCTAGCTATGAGTTGTTCCACTGAATGTGTTTTCTCAATGAAATCTTTTTCTAGATAAAATGGGCATTGAGGTCCTATAAAGTTCCTTTCTATCAAAGGTCCATATCTAGATGGTCTCCTATTCATCTCTACCCAATGCGGTGTCGGTTCATCATCACAATCATAACTATGCTTCTTTACATCGTACACCGACCAAGTATCGCCTTCCCCTACCGCTATCTTAGACTCCTGACAATCTATCATGGCGCTAGCTGTTGCTAAAAATCCTCTTCCTACCAAGAATGGGCATGTAGTGTCACTAACCATGTCTAGGACGTGAAAATCCGCTAATATAATTAACTTTCCTACGTGAACAACTACATCCTTAATCATTCCAACCGGGTGGGCAATACTCCCATCCGCTAGCCCTATCAATACCTCCGTTTCCTCTAACTTTCCTAGCTTAAGAGCGGTGAATAAGGATAAGGGAATCAAGTTGAGGCTTGACCCTAAATCGGCTAGTGTGTCGAAAGCTTCGGATCTTCCTATCTTACAAGGCAAAACAAATATACCCGGATCATCAAGCTTTTTAGGCAACTTGTTTTGAACGAAGGCGGTCCCATTTTTACCTAGTTTAAACTTCTCATATTTTTCTAGGAGGGCACTATAGTAAGGAGCACGCACTAAACATCAATGACGGGGCGTTCAAGGTGAAGTTCTTCGAATTCATCGTCAAGGTCTTGCGTAGGAGGTGTTTCAACTATACTTTTGACTGGTTCTATATCGGGTGTTTTACTTGATTGGTCTTTTTGAAGAATTTGGTTTTGTTTGAAACACGTGCTCGTTGATTTAACCGAGTAGTAGTGTGGACACGAAGTGGGTGACGAAACTGAATATGGAATTAACGTTTTGTTTCGGATTCTTGACCGTGTCGCTTGGGAGTGCTCTCATTTCTCGGTCATTGAGAACTTTCAACAATGCGTCAATTTTGGTGGTCATCTCGCTTTACTTTTGTTTGAAATCGGCTTCAAACTTAGATATGCGAGCTTCTTGAGATGCCATGAATTTTGACATTAATCCTTCAAGATTGTTGGTACTACCATAGTTATTAGAAGGATTGTTGTTGAAAGTACGGTTGGAGGGTGAACAGTTTGGTTGGTAACGATTAGGCGGATTGGAAGAATTGGGTTGATTTTGTTTCCACCTAAGGTTTGGGGGATTTTTCCAAGAGGGGTTGTACGAATCACCGTAAGGGTTTGGCTCGGGCTTGAAAGTGTACCACTTATCTCCCGCTTCGTCGATACGCGTGGATGCGTAGTCCGCAAAAGCTGTTCCGGGGAGTTCCACACAATCACGAGTGTCGTGGGGACCACTACATAATTCGCATGAAGAAGTGACTTTGTTCACTTGGCTTGAAGGCTTAGGAGCTTCGTAAGATTTCATGAGAAACTTGACTTGGTCCTCAAGTTCCATGATCCTACGGTCGGGAGTGCTAGAATTGTTCGAAGGCAAAGATATTGCCTTGACTGTTTTGTTCAAATCACGGGGATCATTCCAACTTTCGTTGTCATAGAGAGCAAGATCTTCTATGAGTTCCCATGATTGTTCCGCACTTAGATCACGTAGCTTACCACCGGCCGATTGGTCAATGGCTCACCTCGTGGAGAGATCGATATGGTCATAAAAGATTTGGACTTGGAGCCAAAGATCTATGCCATGGTGAGGGACTTTTTGGAGTAAGTCCTTGAAACGAGTCCATGCTTCATAAAGAGATTCATTTTGACGTTGTTGGAACATCAAGATGTCATTTCTAAGCTTAGTAGTTCTCCCCGGTGGGAAAAATTGAGCAAGGAAACGAGTGGTGAGATCATCCCATGTGGTGATGGATCCCGCGGGTAAACGCTCAAGCCATTGACTAGCTTGATCCCGTAGAGAGAATTGGAATAGGCGTAATCGGGTTGTCTCTCTAGTTGCAACATCTAGGTCTATGGAATCTACGATTTTAAGGAAGTCCTTAAGATGTTGGTTTGGATCTTCGGAACGAAGTCCATGGAATGCACATCCGCTTTGCACCAACCGGATGGTGTCGGATCGCAAGGGGGTCACATTGGCTCCGGTGAGCTCAATGGTGTTTCGGTAGCCTTGGTGGCTAGGTCGGGAATACTCTCCTAAGGTTCGGGGCCTAAGAGGTTCTAGTGGTGGGTTTTGTTGTGGTGGGATGACGGGTTCAAAGATGTTCCCATCGTCCATGATGTCGGGTGGTGAAGAGTTACGAACAAAAACACAAAGAAATAAGATAGACTAAAGAAAACCTAAAAATAAAAAATAAAATCTTACTAGAAAGGAATCTAGCAAGTAGACCTAATAAAAAGAGATTCTAACCTAGACAATAACTATTCCCCGGGCTGCGGCGCCAAAAACTTGATACGTGGGAATCGCACCAGGCTTTACCTCTCAAGGGATCTCGAGAAGCTTACAACCCCCACCAGGCAGTGTACCTGATCGTTGTAGTATAGTATAGTGACAAGTACCGGGGGATTGATCATTCAGCTAGGAATAGTGTCGCTAGGATTAGAAAACCTAAATACTAGTTCTAAATATGAGGGATGATTATTTTTGTATTTTTATATTTTATGAAAAGCAAGTAAATGTCTCGGGTTTGACTACTAGCACAAAACCGTACCATTCAGAAAAATTTTCCACCAAAATATGTGAAGTTCGCCTTTAGATTTGATAGGAAAGGCATTCACTATTAGTGCTTATGAGTGTACCGGTAGCATTTAGATTCAAGAACTTGCGTTAGTGATGCATCCCGAGACCGCTAGTAAGACTACATTCGTGTAGTAGGATTTACTACATGATAAGAGGCATTAGGATCACCCTTGTGTTAAACCCGGATCATAATTACTTGACCATTTAAGTCTTATTACTTGACTAGTAAAGTCAATCAATTTTTCCCACACCTTAGCGTTGTACTCATTTTTAGTGCACGAAACCACTAGTACACCCCTCCGAGCCTATCTTTTCATTTCGAACTTTAAGCATCTTACTTAAAGGAAGAATTTGTTACAACCCACTTAAATGTACAACCAAATCGCCTTAGCCTTCCGTGTATGCACTCATCTTTAATGCATTATTGTTACATGTTAAACCCTTAGTTAATTATCTAATTGATTACATGGTTGCTAAGTTGAGTCATATCTTGTACATATTGTTTTGGGACGATTAGGACTCATGGGTAAAGTACTTGTGTTATGGAGTAATGGGGAAGAACATCATTTATTACCCCCATAGGTGCGTTAATCTTAAAAGTACTCCAAGTGTCTTGATTATCTTGATTCGAGTCATTAGATTAGTTTATTGTAAAGTATGTAAAAATTCAAGTGTAAGGGGAATGTACATTCCCTATGATGTATTATTTTGGATGGTAGGGTAGGAGTGTATGCAAAAAAAAAAAAAAATCGAAAAATTAAGAAAAAGAAAATAAATAGAAAAATAAGAGAGAAAAAACATACGGACTACCATCCCGTTTCATTCTATGTTTATTTATGTTTTTGTTATTTTTGATTCATTAGCTTAAGTCGAGTCTAGTCTTGGCTTAGCAACGCCATATTGTACATGTAATTAACCAAGATGATTAACTCGCCACCAGTAAATATTGCCTTTAACCAACAAAACCGTGTATTCCATATCCCTACACATAACGTTATAACCCTTTAAAAGACCTCTTTGATAGTTTATCCTAGGTGCTTACGCCAAGTGGTGGAGGTTTGATCCTTTCCCAAGCCTATGGTAATCTATTTTGCTATGACAGGTAGTGAGAGATGTTTTCCATTTCCATATTGTGATATATACTTTCTTACACCCGAGAGATGTGAGTATCTAAACACTATTTGTGAGGTGCTAGTGTATGACCTCCATGCTTGTCTTTGGTCTTTAGTGGAACAATTATTTGTTGTAATTACTTTTATATTAGTGTTAAATGACCCCTAACTTGTATTTTGATTAGAATAAAAGGGCATTTGCTTGAGGACAAGCAAATCTCAAGTGTAAGGGTATTTGATGAGGCGGAAAATGAACCATTTTTAAGGGGTCATTTAAGCCCAAAATCGAATTTATTTGATCAAATATTGCCCTAAATCGTTCCTTTTGTCATTTTAGGTACTTTTGGAGTGAAATCTGGAAAAGGAAGCATTTTGGACGTTTTTTGAGCATAAAAGTGAAGAAAACGACAAAGTATTAATTTTCCTTGCTGGAAACAGTACCTGACGGCGTCATAAGATTCTACATGACGGCGTCAAGTGTAATACAAGAGGTGGAAGTGGATGATACACGTGACGGTCCAGAAAGTTTGTTACATAGGAGATGACGGCGTCACCCAAGGCCGTCATGGTCCATGTATTAGTGACGGCCTAGAACAAAATCACACATGACGGCGTCAAAAGTGGATCTAGGCAATCCGATTTCATTATGGGCGGCGAGTTGAAGGCATCAAAGATTTCTTCTTGATGCCATAACCCTGTATAATCTATATATAGTTTTCCAAATTTCATTCATTAGTGGTGCAACTTTGAGGGAGAAACCCTAGGTCGAATTTTTCCAGCTTTTTCAAGGGTTTCAACCCTTTGAACTTTTCATGTCAATTTGAGATAAGTACTCTTTCAATTCAATCAATATGTCTATGTGTTGCTTGAATATATCTTACACTTGTCTTCAATTTAACATGCTCGGCTAGATCTCTTTTGTGTTTGCTTAGATGTAGTGAAACTTAGATGTTAATTATGGGTTGACTGTTTGTTTATAGTTGTTACGGATAATTGTATTCGATGTTAGGCTTAAGAAAACTGGTAGACTTCCATTGGTAACATGCTTGAACGTCTTAAGAAACATGATCAGAGGTGTACTATGATTTTTGGTTGTATTTAATGCGTAGGAGAATTCTAATGATCCCATGTTAGGAGCTTCTAACGGCTCGACATAGGAGTGAAGTAGGATCCTATAGAGTTAGGGAATATTGTACACGGCCCTACGACTAGTATTAAGGAATATGACCCGTCATCCATGCAATTGTAAAAAACTATCAACCTGTAAAAGATATCTCGGGAGTAATGAAACCTAAGTAAACACAACTTTCCCTATCATTGTTTACACCACAATAGTATAATTAGTTTAATTTTCATTTCTGTCATTTTATTTTGGTTGCATCTTCGTTAATTGGGTTAGTTGGCTAGCAACTAATTCCGCTCATTCTTCTAAAAACTGAGATTTTAATTGCTTTCATAAAATATAAAAATACAAAAAGAATCATCCCTCACCGTTAGACTTAATTTAGGGTACTTTCTAATCCTTGCAACACTATCCCTGAGTTGAACGATCAATCCCCCGGTACTTGTCACTATACTATACTACAACGATCAGGTACACTGCCTGGTGGGGTTGTAAGCTTCTCGAGATCCCTCGAGAGGTAAAGCCTGGTGCGATTCCCACGTATCAAACACCTTTTGACCTGAATTGTGTTTTAATTGTACCAATTGCCAACCCTTCATATTCTTCAGGTATCTTTCTTGCTCTCTTCTCTATTGAAGTGGAGTTGGTCCCCTGAGAACTTTCCTCTTTATTCTTGCAGCAGCAGCTTCTTTCTTTTTCCTTGCTGTGAATTCTTGTATCCAAGCTTTAACATCAAATTCTAGAACTTCTTGTTCTTCAATTTTAACCAACTTGGATAATTCAATATCAGCATCCATCCTTATTTTCTCATCAACCCATTCCTCATACCTCTTCAAATCCTCAGCTTCCTTATCAGCCCTTTCTTTTTCTTGTTGCAGCAGTTGTTGATCTTCAATATCAATTTGCTCTTGTTCTTTTCTTTCAAAAGCTACATCATGCTCAATTTGTAACTCTTTAGGCCAATAATGAAAAGGAATCTGGGAGTAATCAATTTTAGCATCATCATCATAATCTAACACAGGTTCTTCAGTAAGCTTGCCCTTCCCTTTATCAGTAGCAGCAGATGATGAAATTGAACTTAAATGTCTTCTAGAAGCAGCAGGTTCTCTGATTACTACTCCTTTTTGAGGTATTCTTGGTAATGGAGATGTTATTGTAGATGTTGGTTGTTGTGGTTTTGATTGACTTGGTTGTATTATTGATTGAGATAGTGATTTGGGTAGAACATCTGTTGTCTTCTTACTTAACAACATCATTGCCTCAGCAGCAGCTTTGTCACTAGATCCAGCAGTAGAACCTTGTGCATCAGCAAAATTGTGTTTCTCACTAGCAGCAAGATCAGCAGAATCCTGAGCAGCAGAATTTTGTGCAGCAGCAGAGTCACTTGTCTTGTCAGTAGTAGCAGCAGTATCCAAATCTTTAGCCACAGAATCACCCAAACTTTTCAAAGCTTCACCCATCAACCCTGTTGCCTTTACTAATTGCTCAGGCCCCAAAGTCTTGAGTTTTTCCACCACATTCTCTTGAACACAAACCAATTCTTCCATTACAGCTTCATTCCCCTGCTTGTCTGTAACCACAAAACCATCCATATCTTGAGGACTTTCCACCTCCATATCATCATTCATTTAAACCTCCCCTGAAACCTTACCAGTATCCACATCATGAGCATCATCATCTCTCATCAAATTTGCCTCTCCTGAACCCATTGCCACATTCTGCTCTTTATTCCTCCCCTGTATGGAAGCATCCTCTTCAAAAGTAATAGAATGCTTAGGAGAACTAACCACTTGAGATGTACCCACTTTCTTCAATCTTTTGAAGGAGGTTGAAGATCTTGATTTCCTTAAAGTCTTTATATCCCTCTTTAACTTTCTGATCTTTTTAGCTTGTTCATCAGAAATTGTTTGAAGACCAAGAATCTTATCCTCCAAAGTATCACACTTAAGCTCCAGGTTGGTACAAGTAACCATCAATTTCTTTATAAGTTGCATACTAGTCTCATCAATTCGACCTGTGTGACCTGGTCCGAGAGGTGAATCATTGACATTGTCATTTTGTACAATATCATCCATCAATTCATTATTCACCGATCTGTCCTCATCACTTCGACCTGTGTAACCTGGTCCGACATGTGAATCTTGGGACTTAAACCCAGTATCAAACCTAGTTTGATCATCTGAGCCTCCTGTATTTGCCATGTGGCTAGGGTTACCATCATTGGAATCAGATTCATCAGAACCCTCCTCACTAGATGTTGCCTTGGTTTGGGTCTTACTGATGTTATCACAGTCCTGCTCTGCTGCTAAGCTAGTAGCAGTAGTGACAGCCCTTGCCAACATGTCCCCTCCATCACCTAGGACAACCTCATCTAGTACATCCATCCTAACACTAGCCTAAGGTTGCTCAGTGTTCTTGTTGCCTTTCCTACGGGTGCAGAGTATTCTTGGTTGTGTGACAGATGCAGTAAAATTGGGTGTGTGATGGGAATCAGTGGAAGTTCCTGATCCTTCACCCTGAGTATTTTGTATAATTTGCACCATATAAGGTGTAAGTGATGTAAGTGTGCCTGAAAATCCTTTACCATTTTTATGTAAGAAAGTAAACATTTTTGGAACCAACTTAGGAGATTCATAAGTGGCTTTATGTGTTCATACTTTTGAAATTTGATTTTCCACAAAGAGTTGTATAAATCTTGGATAAAGTAAGTAAGAACCAGACTCTTTGATACTTTTTGCCCTTCCAAAATCATGTTTGAAAAATTAAATGGGTCTCCTTTGCTCAGGCATATCATAGCATATGCTATGGTAGCACTAAACTCATTCCACCCAGAAGTTTTTGAACTCAAACATTGAAGAAGATTATGAACCAAAAATTTATATTGAGAACAGAGAAGCCCTTTTTGAAATTTTAAACCAGAATGTTGGCCCTCATATCCTAAATCTTTTAAACCCTCAAAAATGGCAGAGTTAGCAAGACACTTAGTCTCTGTTTCATCATCAAAGAGAAGAAGTTCTCTTATAGAAGATTCAGTGACAAGCACTTGTTGACAATCTACCATGGCCTTAATATGTTTTTCCCTATTCCTAGTTTTGACTTTTTAAGTAAGCCAAAACTGTTTGATGTAGGAAATATATATAGTAGGATTCACAGTTAATGTATACCTAAGAGAAGTAGCATTCAAGAATTTAACCATGTTTGTGAAACCTTCAGGGACCATCTTCTTATCCAATAAGGCAACATTATTGTGACTTTCTGCCCAGGTATGTATTGATTCCATGAATTAGGGTTTAGAGAATTGGGGATTTTTGACTTAGAGAATAATGGAGTGTTAGTGTTTGAGAGAAGTTCAATTTGGAGCTCGTAGAAACCAATTGTGAGATTCAATTAGGTTTTAAAAGTGTTTGTAACAATTCACAATTTCAGGTTAATTAATTTTCCCGGAAAATTTCACTATTCACTTTTACTATTCATTTTTCCCGAAATTTCCCCAAAACTTGATTTTTGTTTCTTGGCCTCGAGTGATAAATCATTTCCATGGCAAATTAAAAGTTTAACTTTCATAAGCTCATTTTCGTGAAAGTTATTAAGGAATTACACGTTTTAGGGTAAAACGTCATTCAGAAATTCTACGCACAACGAAACTCGACCGCGTTAAGTGACCCCGCATCAGAAAAATATTTGACACACTCATGATTTATTTGAGAATTAATCATGACTGAGAAAAACATGACCAAAATAAGCCGCGGCCGTGAAAACTGGAATTTTCAGTTTTTAAGCGTTTTTACTCAGCCGTAACCTTAGCCTATACCTGCACCACATTTTTAAGACGATTTGAGTTTTCAACTTTTTAGAAAAAGTCAACATATTTTTCCCTCCTCCATTGACCAAAAATCATCGCTTGATTTTATAAGTCATTCCTTGATTTTTAGGCTTACGGTTTGATGTTTAAAAGACATTTAATACCAACCGACACTAGCCTGAGCCCAGTCTAGACATTATAAGTCTTTTTAAATCAATATTATCCTATTAGAAAAGTAACATTTTACTTTTCTCAATTTTACGCAATATTCGTACGTTTTACGTATTACGCGTTTTAGACCCGTGTTTCCAGTTTTTAGCAGGGTTTTACCACCCAAATGGAACCTACCACTCATTTTATATTTTATTATGGAGCATAATGACATGTTTAACCATTCTTCCAAGTTTCGTATTTTTACGATACCCGGTTTTACGTTTCGTGGCTTAACCATTTACGGTTAGCATTTTACGGAGCCAAAACATACTAGATATCTTGGATAATATCATCAAAAGTCCACACCTTGTTCCCCAAGCATATGAACCGCCACTAGGAGGGGGGATTCACACTAGGTGTCATGATCTTATGCTTAGAACTCTTGGATGAGAACATGTGTTAACCTTGGCCTCCAAGGTTTGACAAGTCAAGGTTCTAACCTCCTCATTTGCATATAAATAGCCCTCCCCCTTCCTTTGAACGTCCCACATACCACACACATCAATATTTCATCCTTAGCAAATTCTCTTCCAAGTTTCATACATGATTCAAGAGCATAACAACACATAAACACTAGTTTGGTTTTGATTCATCAAAACTACTTCCAATCTTTAGAACTTTGGTGATTTCTCTTGAGTTTGAATCCACTCAAGTCACCTCAACTTTCATCATCTCTCTTTCAAGATTACAAGGGTAGAAAGATTGCATGAAGTGAAGTGGGTTGAAGCAAGTCTATCAAAGTCCTATCCTTACATGTTAACTTCCTTTCATCTTTGAAAGCCAAAAGTTGTAAGCCAAACCCTAACATGCTTCTTGTTGAATAATCATGTTCATGTTATTTACATATTATTCATGCTATATTATGTCTTGTATTCATGTCCATGGTGTATAAAAATGACTAAAACATGTTATTGTAATTGATTGACAAGATAAGTTACTAAAACAAGTAAACTAGTGACTTTCTTGGTAAGACCTAATCAAAATGGTAAAAATATGATATTGGATCATTACATATTACAGTAGAGGACTTAACAAGGAAACCATAGCAATTTGAACCACCCAAAACGAGTATACGAGTCAAAAGTTACGCCCATTTGAAGTTACCAAAGATTTCCGGCAAAACTGCCTAAATAGCATTCTGATCAAATTTTGATTTTGAAAGTCCCACTTCCGGTCCGATTCATCAAAAAGTTAAAACACGAAAGTTGTCCGTAATGACGTTTTCGTTCAGGATTAAAGAAGCTCGAGCCCTGAAAACGCTTTCCGAGTGATAAAATTCTTCAAATTCTAAACAGCCCATTTTTAGGCCAAAGTCATTACATATAGGTTATGGTTTATGAAGACCAAAGAGGTCTTATGACCTATAATCAAGACCACCACCATGGCTAGAGCCAAGGTTGTGTCTCATGACCTTGGAACAAGGACCAAAGGTCATGGCTAGGCCATGACGAAATGACCATACCAACTTACATAGGCGAAAACATGAAACAAGGAATTGGCGAGAACTTGAACAAGCAATTTGGATCTACTTCACTTAAAAAGGAACCATGAGATATACAAAGAGAAAATGGTCATACAAGACTTATGAAACTACCCCTAATAACAATCTTCATGTACAAATAAACTTTCCTAAGTTTATTCAAATATCGGACATGTAACCTTTCGGATCAAAACTTATATCTATATATTTCATCAACTACTACAATAGTAGGGAGCCTCATGTGAGGAGTTCATTTTGTAAGCCGTCGAGATGAGTTGTGGATTTACGAGTTAAAGTGTCCTGGCTCCTCGAACGCTTACTAACATGACTTCTGAATTATGTCGGCCCAAACGGTAGTAAACGATATACAAGACATGCATGTTTCATGAATCATTTCTTTCAACGACTTACATTATACATCATACCACATCATGGACTAAGTGCAAGACATACATATATTGGCATGTTTATGTTTCCTTAGACATTATTCCAAACCTAAGTTGCAACAATTATTCTAGGTTGCTCGTAGAAGTTCTTACGGCATATCCATCATTCTCATTATACATCATCCAACTCAAGGTGAGTTCATAGCCCCACTTTACATTACTTCATTGTTTTACAAACCCTTGGGGGGAATACATGCTATTTTTAACCGAGCACAATGTTTTTAAATTGTATGCTTGCCTGATTGTTTTATTATCACTAAGTACCATCCTTGCCAAACCGAGATCCCATATTATGAACCATTTAATCACTTGCGAGGGTTACTTGCAAGTGAGCGCGAATATTGTGAATAGGCCTATTGGGATTGACGAATCCCATTTGTATTGACTAAGTTCAAACAAATGCATTAATATTTGAGACATTAGGTATGACGGCAAAGTACCTACCGGGATAACTCCGCCGATTGATATTGGTACCCGTTAACGTTTTGGTGTCATAAGCTTAGTATTTGATAATAACTGTTCCGGGCGTGTAACAACGTGGCCCATATTTGTTTTCCAAACATTGGTGTGAGTCTATAGCTCACACTACCAACATATTGTGTTCAAACATTAAACAAACTCTATGAATATCACTCAACCTTTGTGTTGACCTCTCAAGCATGTATTTCAGGTTCATGACGATCAAGGATGGCACGGAAGGGCACGGATACTCAAGAGGGCTATAAATTTTATTATCATTCAAAACTCATTTATTATACATTGTAAACATGGAACCAATTGGGACCTCATTTTTTAATCTCTGATATTTATACAATTTGAATGATAAATCTTTTAAAACGACTCAATTGGAGTTCGTTTTCTATTATTGTGACTATTGTGCCGTCGAGTAACACCCAGTTTGAATTCCGCTGCAACCATGAATTGGGGGTGTTACAGATTGGTACCAGAGCCATGGTTATAGAGAAACGGGTCTAAGTGAGACCTAAACTATAACTACACTTACAAGCAAAAACATTTTTATAGCCTTCCGCTCTCCGTGTCTTCCATCCTCCAGACGATTATGGACTTATTAAGCATTTTTATGCTACACAAACATAATTGCATCTTGATATATGTACCCTTAACATAATTGAGCATTTCCCCGTAAGCATTTTATGCTACATGAACATATACGTATATTGATATATACACACTAGGCATTCTATACTACATGAACATATTAGTATATTGATATATAAAACTTGGTTTATTTTCAATCATTTATCTAAACAATGGACTAAACATATCTGTGTATGCCTATTCTAAGGCATTTCGGCACAGCCACACTCTCCCAATCATGTTCCTACTCCAACATTATATGTCCAAGACATTGTAACTAATTACAATGGTCTCATTCATTTTCCAAGACATTGTGAGATACAATGGTCTCATTCATTTTCCAAGACATTGTGAGATACAATGGTCTCATTCATTTTCCAAGACATTGTGAGATACAATGGTCTCATTCATTTTTAAAGACATTGTGAGATACAATGGTCTCATTCATTTTCCAAGACATTGTGAGATACAATGGTCTCATTCATTTTTCAAGACATTGTGAGATACAATGGCCTCATTCCTTTTCCAAGACATTGTGAGATACAATGGTCTCATTCATTTTCCAAGACATTGTATGATACAATGGTCTTAATCATTTCTCAAATGTTTTGAGTCACACAATGGCCTAACCTACTTCCCAGACATTGTGAATTGCACAATGGTCTAACCTACTTCCGAGACATTGTGTTTTGTGCAAATGGTCTCTAGAATTATTCCATCACATCATCAATATCATTTCTTATGATATCAAAAACCCGTCACAATCTATCGATTTCAAAACAAGAAATATGAGATTTCTAAAGGACAAACAAACCCATCACCTACAAAAGCTGAAGTTCAGCTCTACATTTATCAAAGTTTTCTTCTGAAACCTTCATTATTAAAAGTTCATGATCCTGGCCAAGTATGTTCTATTTTAGAACTACTTAAAACTTCCTTTCCATACGTACCTACCCTTACTATCTTCTATGCAATGGAATATGAAAACATACGTTACAAGTCTTGTATGGGCGGGACTTGCAACTTAAGGGTTTGACATCGCCTTTGTTTAGTAGACAATTTCCCGAAAGCAACGGACATATCACAAGTATACCTAATTTAGGTATTTGAAAATTTTATCGAACCTTGGCTAAATATAGACTAGTCACCTATATTTAACCTAGGGACAGTGGAATATAGTCTGACTAACTATATTCGACTTAAAATTTCCAAATACTGAGAATAGTTGTACTAGAGTTATGTTTAGATTGATTTCCTACATGAACACGATAAACCACCAGAATACATTAAAACAATCTAGAGACACGATAGTGTCTTACCACTCAGCAAGATCTTAACACCTTAATTCATTCTTGAAAATTTTCATTTATGAGATAATCCGAACTACTATCTTGGGATAGTTATCAATTATTCTCTTCATCCTGTAGAAGTACTATCCTGTTTAGTTCCTAAGGATACCATCCCGTCATACACCTTTAAAATTTCTTAAAATTTTAAATCAAACTTGACATCTCTACCAATATTAACATTAAGCATACACTACGCACTTTTGTTCACCAACATATCACATCATTATCATCACAAGTCCAAATACTCCATACATCCAAGATCTGATAAGATGTATCATGATCTTAAACTACTCTATTGGTGGCCAAACATGAAAGCCGATATTGCAACATACGTTAGCAAATGTCTTACATGCTCCAATGTAAAAGCCGAACATCAAAAACCATCCGGTCCATTGCAACAACCAGAGATTCCTATGTGGAAATAGGAAAGAGTTACTATGGACTTCATTACCAAGCTCCCAAAGACATCAAGCGGTTATGACTCCATTTGGGTCATAGTTGATCGTCTCACAAAATCCGCACACTTTATACCAATCAAAGAGACCTACAAAATGGAACAACTTACTCGACTGTACGTCAAAGAAATAGTCTCAAGACATGGTGCACCGATATTTATCATATCGGACCGAGATGGTAGATTTACTTCCAATTTCTGGCAGTCCCTCCAGGACACCTTTGGAACAAATCTAGACATGAGTACAGCGTATCATTCTCAGACCGATGGTCAGAGTAAATGAAACATTCAAACCCTTGAAGACATGCTTCGAGCTTGTATAATAGTCTTTGGAAAAGGATGGGATACTCATCTACCATTAGTCGAATTTTCCTACAACAACAGCTATCATACAAGTATTAAAGCAGCTCCATTTGAAGCACTTTACGGTCGAAAGTGTCGTTCACCTGCTTGTTGAGCTGAAGTGGGGGAAGTTCAACTCACTAGTCTAGAACTCATCCGTGAAACAACGGATAAGATTGTACAAATCAGAAGTCGACTACAAACCGCAAGAGATCGACAGAAAAGTTATGCCGACACACGACGCAGACCCCTAGAATTCCAAGTCGGAGATAGGGTTATGCTAAAAGTATCGCCTTGGAAAGGCTTGATACCTACATTACATTGCTTGGGTATGGCATGATACCTATATTACATTGCTCGGGTATGGCATGATACCTACATTATATTCGCCACAAGAATCCTACATTATATTCGCCACAAGAAATCCTATCTTTTCACCGACATCGTTTCAAATCATGACATAAACTAAACTTCGGGACGAAGTTCCGGTAAGGGGTAGAGACTGTAACAATTCACAATTTCAGGTTAATTAATTTTCCCGGAAAATTTCACTATTCACTTTTACTATTCATTTTTCCCGAAATTTCCCCGAAACTTGATTTTTGTTTCTTGGCCTCGAGTGATAAATCATTTCCATGGCAAATTAAAAGTTTAACTTTCATAAGCTCATTTTCGTGAAAGTTATTAAGGAATTACACGTTTTAGGGTAAAACGTCATTCAGAAATTCTACGCACAATGAAACTCGACCGCGTTAAGTGACCCCGCATCAGAAAAATGTTTGACACACTCATGATTTATTTGAGAATTAATCATGACTGAGAAAAACATGACCAAAATAAGCCGCGGCCGTGAAAAACTGGAATTTTCAGTTTTTAAGCGTTTTTACTCAGCCGTAACCTTAGCCTATACCTGCACCACATTTCTAAGACGATTTGAGTTTTCAACTTTTTAGAAAAAGTCAACATATTTTTCCCTCCTCCATTGACCAAAAATCATCCCTTGATTTTATAAGTCATTCCTTGATTTTTAGGCTTACGGTTTGATGTTTAAAAGACATTTAATACCAACCGACACTAGCCTGAGCCCAGTCTAGACATTATAAGTCTTTTTAAATCAATATTATCCTATTAGAAAAGTAACATTTTACTTTTCTCAATTTTACGCAATATTCGTACGTTTTACGTATTACGCGTTTTAGACCCGTGTTTCCAGTTTTTAGCAGGGTTTTACCACCCAAATGGAACCTACCACTCATTTTATATTTTATTATGGAGCATAATGACATGTTTAACCATTCTTCCAAGTTTCGTATTTTTACGATACCCGGTTTTACGTTTCGTGGCTTAACCATTTACGGTTAGCATTTTACGGAGCCAAAACATACTAGATATCTTGGATAATATCATCAAAAGTCCACACCTTGTTCCCCAAGCATATGAACCGCCACTAGGAGGGGGGATTCACACTAGGTGTCATGATCTTATGCTTAGAACTCTTGGATGAGAACATGTGTTAACCTTGGCCTCCAAGGTTTGACAAGTCAAGGTTCTAACCTCCTCATTTGCATATAAATAGCCCTCCCCCTTCCTTTGAACGTCCCACATACCACACACATCAATATTTCATCCTTAGCAAATTCTCTTCCAAGTTTCATACATGATTCAAGAGCATAACAACACATAAACACTAGTTTGGTTTTGATTCATCAAAACTACTTCCAATCTTTAGAACTTTGGTGATTTCTCTTGAGTTTGAATCCACTCAAGTCACCTCAACTTTCATCATCTCTCTTTCAAGATTACAAGGGTAGAAAGATTGCATGAAGTGAAGTGGGTTGAAGCAAGTCTATCAAAGTCCTATCCTTACATGTTAACTTCCTTTCATCTTTGAAAGCCAAAAGTTGTAAGCCAAACCCTAACATGCTTCTTGTTGAATAATCATGTTCATGTTATTTACATATTATTCATGCTATATTATGTCTTGTATTCATGTCCATGGTGTATAAAAATGACTAAAACATGTTATTGTAATTGATTGACAAGATAAGTTACTAAAACAAGTAAACTAGTGACTTTCTTGGTAAGACCTGATCAAAATGGTAAAAATATGATATTGGATCATTACATATTACAGTAGAGGACTTAACAAGGAAACCATAGCAATTTGAACCACCCAAAACGAGTATACGAGTCAAAAGTTACGCCCATTTGAAGTTACCAAAGATTTCCGGCAAAACTGCCTAAATAGCATTCTGATCAAATTTTGATTTTGAAAGTCCCACTTCCGTTCCGATTCATCAAAAAGTTAAAACACGAAAGTTGTCCGGAACGACATTTTCGTTCAGGAACAAAGAAGCTCGAGCCCTGAAAACGCTTTCCGGGTGATAAAATTCTTCAAATTCTAAACAGCCCATTTTTAGGCCAAAGTCATTACATATAGGTTATGGTTTATGAAGACCAAAGAGGTCTTATGACCTATAATCAAGACCACCACCATGGCTAGAGCCAAGGTTGTGTCTCATGACCTTGGAACAAGGACCAAAGGTCATGGCTAGGCCATGACGAAATGACCATACCAACTTACATAGGCGAAAACATGAAACAAGGAATTGGCGAGAACTTGAACAAGCAATTTGGATCTACTTCACTTAAAAAGGAACCATGAGATATACAAAGAGAAAATGGTCATACAAGACTTATGAAACTACCCCTAATAACAATCTTCATGTACAAATAAACTTTCCTAAGTTTATTCAAATATCGGACATGTAACCTTTCGGATCAAAACTTATATCTATATATTTCATCAACTACTACAATAGTAGGGAGCCTCATGTGAGGAGTTCATTATGTAAGCCGTCGAGATGAGTTGTGGATTTACGAGTTAAAGTGTCCTGGCTCCTCGAACGCTTACTAACATGACTTCTGAATTATGTCGGCCCGAACGGTAGTAAACGATATACAAGACATACATGTTTCATGAATCATTTCTTTCAACGACTTACATTATACATCATACCACATCATGGACTAAGTGCAAGACATACATATATTGGCATGTTTATGTTTCCTTAGACATTATTCCAAACCTAAGTTGCAACAATTATTCTAGGTTGCTCGTAGAAGTTCTTACGGCATATCCATCATTCTCATTATACATCATCCAACTCAAGGTGAGTTCATAGCCCCACTTTACATTACTTCATTGTTTTACAAACCCTTGGGGGGAATACATGCTATTTTTAACCGAGCACAATGTTTTTAAATTGTATGCTTGCCTGATTGTTTTATTATCACTAAGTACCATCCTTGCCAAACCGAGATCCCATATTATGAACCATTTAATCACTTGCGAGGGTTACTTGCAAGTGAGCGCGAATATTGTGAATAGGCCTATTGGGATTGACGAATCCCATTTGTATTGACTAAGTTCAAACAAATGCATTAATATTTGAGACATTAGGTATGACGGCAAAGTACCTACCGGGATAACACCGCCGATTGATATTGGTACCCGTTAACGTTTTGGTGTCATAAGCTTAGTATTTGATAATAACTGTTCCGGGCGTGTAACAACGTGGCCCATATTTGTTTTCCAAACATTGGTGTGAGTCTATAGCTCACACTACCAACATATTGTGTTCAAACATTAAACAAACTCTATGAATATCACTCAACCTTTGTGTTGACCTCTCAAGCATGTATTTCAGGTTCATGATGATCAAGGATGGCACGGAAGGGCACGGATACTCAAGAGGGCTATAAATTTTATTATCATTCAAAACTCATTTATTATACATTGTAAACATGGAACCAATTGGGACCTCATTTTGTAATCTCTGATATTTATACAATTTGAATGATAAATCTTTTAAAACGACTCAATTGGAGTTCGTTTTCTATTATTGTGACTATTGTGCCATCGAGTAACACCCAGTTTGAATTCCGCTGCAACCATGAATTGGGGGTGTTACAATGTTTATGGAAGTTACACAACCACGCTCACACTTACAACCATAGCAGCAAAACCATGATATCAGTAGAACTAGCAACAGAGTAATACAACTAGCAGCAGAGTGATTTGGCCAGCAGCAGAGTTGACTAGTCATAAGTAATTCTTGGTCAAAAAGTCAAAGATCTTCATCATTTAATGCACTTTATACGCCTTGATCAATATAAAATGGGAACTAATCTTTCCCTAATTTATCAATCACAAACCCTAATTTCTTCCAAAATAATCAATCCATCAAATCAAAACACAATCAAAATGAAATCCACTCCAGAAATCATCAACATCTCATCCGATTCTTCTTCGGATGATTCCACACCACTTCCCCATACGTTCCACCATTCCATCCTCCCCACGATGGAAGCAGGACCAAAGAACAAGCAAGGAAGAGAAAACATGACCTCCCTGTGTTCAAGGATCTCTTGAATCTTAATCATACTCCAAGCACATCTAGGGGTAAAGGTGTGATGTCTCCTAAGTCTCCAGCATCATCAGAATCATCAGAGGATTCCAATCCTTGGATCCATATCCAACCACCTCCAAGAGAACTTGTTTCACCATTCCTTAGCACATCATCAGATGAGGATGAACCACAGAGCAATCCTCCTTCAACTCAAGAAAGACGTCAATCATCAAGACCAAGGCCACCACCCAGAACAAGAAGGTCAAACCCTCCTCTACCAAAGTCAAGAGAAGTGCTTATTGGTCTTCCATGTCCTAGACGTTGATCTAGTCTTTGATAGTTGTCTTTTGATGTAGTCTGTTGATGTAGCAATCGTTTTTAATCTTTGGTAGTCCTTTGTGGTTGAAAACAGTGTTTGTAATCTTTTGGCAGTATCATGAAATTAATGAAGTTGTTTTGTTCTTGTTTCTTTAAACTTGTGTATAAAGAGTAACAATCATCAATTTGAACTTATCCTGCAAAACGTTAGTCCAAAAACCACAAAACACACAAACACATGTTGCATATGTACTAGTTATAATCAGTAGTAGAATAGCATGGAGCAACAGAGTAAAGTCTAACTAGCAAAATACTTCATAAGAAGCAACATAAACAACTTAAACAGCAGCACAATTACTTTACAAAACTTTACAAAAGCATAAGGAGATGAGTTTTTCAAAGATTGAACATAGCAATGTTTGCAATTAAAAATTGAAACCTCCCTACATCAAAATGTTTTGTGAGTAGATCAGCAACATTTTTATCAGTATGAATCTTGACAATTTGAATCAACTTCATTTCATAACAATCAATTATAAAGTGATGTCTTATCTCAACAAGTTTTGTTTTAGAATGAAAAACAGTGTTTTTAATGACGCAAAGTGTGCTGTTGTTATCAATATGAATCTTGGTGTTCATGAAAATATACCCATAATCCAGTACTTGATTTTGCATCCAAAGCACTTGACCACAACAACTTGAAGCAGCCACATACTCAGACTCAATTGTAGAATTAGCCACCACTGTTTGTTTCTTGCATTGCCATGACACCAATTTGTTTCCCAGAAATTGACAACCTCCTGTTGTAGACTTCCTATCTAAGCAAGCTCCAGCATAGTCACTATCTGAGTATGCTACAAAATCAAAAGGTGAATCCTTAGGATACCAAAGGCCCAATTTAGGTTGATGCCTCAGATACCTAAAAATTATCTTCATTGCATTGAGATGTGATTCTTTGGGACATACTTGGAATCTTGCACAGGCACATACAGCAAACATAATATCAGGCCTTGAAGCTGTAAGGTACATCAATGAACCAATCATTAATCTGTTGATGAGGCGAAAAATGATCCGTTTTTAGGGGGTCATTTAAGCCCGAATCCGACTTTATTTGATCAAATATTGCCCTAAATCGTTCCTTTTGTGATTTTAGGTGTTTGGAGAGTGAATTCTGGAAAAGAAGCCATTTTGGACGTTTTTGGAGCATAAAAGTGAAGAAAACGGCAAAGTACCAAATTTCCATGCTGAAGATACAAGGTGACGGCGTCAAGACCACCATCTTGACGGCGTCAGACATGAGGAATTAAACACCGTAGGTGGTGACGGCGTCAGAAGGATTCATGACGGCGTCAAAGTGGCAAGAATAAAATACCGTGGGTGGTGACGGCGTCACATAGGCCGTCATAAGTGGATCAAGGCCGTCCGAGGAAGTATATGGCGGCGAGGTGACGGCGTCACAAGTAACTCTTGACGCCGTCAACCTATTTTTCCTATATATAGTTTTCTAGTTTTTTCATTAAAAGAGGAGAAGTTTTGGTGAAACCCTAAAGACGATTTTGGTGCCTCTTTTACAGGTTTTTCAAGGGTTCCAAACCCTTGAGACCTTGCATTGTAATTGAGATAAGTGTACTTTCAATTCAATCAATATGTCTATGTGTTGGTTGTTTATATCTTGTTCTTGTCTCAATTCCATTATGCTAGGCTAGATCTCTTTTGTGTTTGCTTAGATCTAATGAAACCTAGATGTTGATTATGTGTTGATTACTTGTCTGTTCTTGTTTTGAATGAATGATTTATATGTTAGGCTTAAGAAAACTGGCAGATCTCCAAATGGTAACATGCTTGAACGTCTTAAGAAACATGAACCGAGGCGTACTAGGTCTTTATTGGTTGTATTTAATGCATGAGCCACTGTTTACAATCCCTATAGTTATGCTGGGTCATGGTGTAGGAGGAGATAAGAGCTCATAGAGTTGGGGAGTTATGTATGCCACCCCACGAATGGTATTAAGGAATACAATCCGTCATTCATACAAGTATAACAAGTAATTAACATGTAAAAGATATCTAGGGAGTAATGAAGTCTAAGTAAACACAGTTTCTCCAATTACTGCTCACAACTTTAGTATAATTAGTTTAATTTCATTTTCATTATTTTATTTTAATTATATAATAGCTTTGGGTTAGTTGAATAGCAACTAATTCCGCCCACTCCTTCAAAACCCGAGATTTTACTTGCTTTCATAAAAATATAAAAATACAAAAATAATCATCTCTCACCTCTAGAACTATTAATTAGGTTTTCTAATCCTAGCGACACTATTCCTAAGCTGAACGATCAATCCCCCGGTACTTGTCACTATACTATACTACAACGATCAGGTACACTGCCTGGTGGGGGTTGTAAGCTTCTCGAGATCCCTCGAGAGGTAAAGCAAGGTGCGATTCCCACGCATCATCTGTACAAGTGAACATCTACTTCTTTTCCATTTTCATCATTTAACAATGGTTTATTAGATTCCATGGTTGTCTTTTCAGGCTTAGCATCTTCAAATCCAAACTTTTTCAAAATATCATTAACATACTTATCCTGACTAATAAATATGCCATCTTCCTTTTGTGTAACTTGCAGACCCAAGAAGAAGGTGAGTTCCCACATTGAACTCATAGCAAACTTATCCTTCATAAGCTTCTCAAACTCAACACACATAGCTTTGTTTATAGAACCAAAGATGATGTCATCAACATAGATTTGGACCAGCAAAAATATCATCCTTGTATCTTTTGAGAAAAAAAGTCTTGTCAATCTTTCCTCTACTAAACCCAGAGTCTAACAAATATGTTGACAGGGTATCATACCAAGCTCTAGGAGCTTGATGTAAACCATACATTGCTTTATTCACCTTGTAAAATTTGTCAGGATTGTCAGGGTCTTCAAAACCAGGTGGTTGAGACACATAAACTTCTTCTGTGATTGTCCCATATAGAAAAGCACTTTTGACATCTATCTGATACACCACAAAGTCTTTATATGAAGCAAAAGCCAGAAATAATCTAATGGCCTCTATCCTTGCCACAGGTGCAAATATTTCATCATAGTCAATGCCTTCTTGTTGAGTGTATCCTTGTGCTACTAACCTTGCCTTATTTCTTATGACTATCCCTCTTTCATCTCTTTTGCATCTAAAGACCCATTTAGTTCCAATCACCCTTTGCCCATTTGGAAAATCAACCAAGGTCCATACTTCTTGTAGTTTGAATTGCAGTAGCTCATCTTGCATTGCTTCCACCCAGCTTAGTTCTTGTAAGGCTTTATAAGTATTTTTGGGTTCAATTTGAGATAGAAAATAGGCAAACAAGCAATTTTGCAGATCTTTGTGACTGTTTCTTTGATGAAGAGATCTTGCAAAGAAACTTTGATGTTGTAAATCTTTCTACTCTTTAGTCATTCTTCTTGTTTGAACAGATGATGTTGGATCACTGAGAATTTGATCTTTGGGATGATTCTTATTAACTCTTGTGGTAGTTGTAGGACTAACAGGAACATTGAGTTCCATATTATTAATGTCAGCATCTGCTCCAAATAATTTACCATCAAGAGCTTCATCATCGGTATCATAATAAATGTTCTCTAGAAGAGGCATATTTGGATCATCAGGTTAGTTTGGATCAGTAAAAGACCTACCATGAATGTCCACAAATGGAAACTTTGGTGAAGAAGTAGAGTCAATTAGCTTGGCAGCAGAATTGATTGAAGCAGTAGTTGTTTCTTTTGGCCTAGCAGTAGAGTCTTCTGAGTTAGCAGTAGAGTCTTCTGGCCTTGTTGGAGAGACATCTTCAACAACTTTAGGTGCTTCATTAGTTACCTTTTCAACATCAACAGGTATCTCAATGCTTTCTACTGTTTCCTTAGGTTTCTCATGAGTGATAACGCTCAAAATTAACATGTTTTTAGGAGCGTTATTGTGGATTTTATGCATATATTTTGGTCCCTTTTATGAACTTATGGTACTTAATGAAGTATATTCTCTATTTTTGGTTCATGGAAGGAAAATGAAGGAAAATGAATGAAAAGACGTAAAAATGATCAATAATCGAAGATTTATGAATGTACGGAGGAATTCCCGAAAAATGAAAGTCTCTTGGAGTATATTCGAGAAGATAAAGTCATGAAGATTGTCACTCCAATGACTCAAGAATAAAGCACAAGAAGGAAAACGAGAATTGAAATGAAGGAAAGAAGCTAAAACGAAGAAATAATGGAAGACTCGTTGTTCCCGGTACACCTTCACCATTTTGGCCATAACTTGAGCATACGGACTCCGTTTGACCCCCCGTTTGCGGCCACGGAAAGCTAAGAGAAAGATCTACAACTTTCATGTTTATCATTTTCTGCCAAACTCATCCATCTGATCGGTAGGAGCCCGCAACCGATTCGGATATGAACTGACTTTTTCATCCATCCGGATCGGATGGAATGCAACCGATCGGTTGGATGCTTGCTAACCTCCCCAAGTCATTTTTAATGCATAATTAAGTGTCATTAAGCCCCAAGTCCGATCATGTCTCCATAATAACTCCTAAACCTGGCATTTTATTACAACTTAGTGCCCAAGAAACTTGCTTGGAGGCTAAGGTTGATTTCTACTACAAATATGAGTCCTTAGGCTTAGTTATAAGTGTGCACTCCTAGCCTACACCTTAAAGGAAGGATTGTCACCAAAACAAAGGTGCACTCCTAGCCTACACCCTAAAGGAAGGATTGTCACCAAAACAAAGGTGCATTTCTATCCTCTACTCTAAAGGAAGATTTTTTACCACTTTTATCTCACCTCTACCGTTCATGGAGGACGTATCACTGAATATTGGAGCGATTCTCTAGTTTGGTTAGAAGTTGTAGTTGACTGGAAACTTTGTTACGTTGATGGGGCTTAAAGGTAGCTATAACCTTTCACCTTTACTTATTTGTAATTCATACTTTGGGTAAACCTTGTTACTTTTATATTTCATGATGCTTATGATTACTATGTTGGTTGAAGACTTATGTTTGGTTGAATACAATTTGGTTTTGTTTTGAATACTTGTTTGGATATTATGATGACTTGTGATAAACAGATGTTTGGTTACTATTAATGTTCTTTGTGTGATGTTATCTTATTATTTTTCTTGTGGTTTGATCCGTAACAATCATAACCACCAACTTGTTACTTGCTTAAACAAACAAACGACACTTGGGTGCAACCAAGTCTCTTGGGACGACCTTGACTTACCACTACTATACTACAATTGACTAGGGTATACTTGCCTGAATGTGTTCCTAGTTAACCGGTAATTCTTGTTTCTATAAATTTAAAACATGGTTACTAATTAGCACATCAAGTTTTTGGCGCCGTTCCCGGGGACTTGCGTTTGTATTCTTGTGTTTCTTTGATCACCTCCTTGTTTGATAAAGTGCTTGTTAGCTTGTTATATTGATTCCTTGTTTGATCATTATTCCGGCATCGCCGCAACAAATTATTGGCGCCGTTGTTGGAGTTTTGGTTTTTCTTCTTTGATGTTTGCTTGAATGCTTGTGTTTCATGTTTTTTTTTAAAAAAAAATCTCTCATTTCAATGCTTGCTAAAATATGCTCGAAAATGTTTTCGAAAAAGAAAAACCCACAAAACCACCCAAATCATTTCAACTGATTGGTCACCGCCCGTAACCGATTCGGTTGGAGGCTTCTTTGCCATTTTCTTTTTAGTTGTTTTTCTTGTTTCATGAGTTTATGTTTTATATGTTATGTGATCTCTTGCATATGTTTGTGTTATTTGTTAGTGTTATTCTCGTTCGGATTAGATTCATATTAATTTTGAATAAGATTGTCTTAGTTTATCTTGTTTTGTTTTAATTTGTGTTACGTGACTAATTGTGTTTACTTGTGTCTATTTGATTTTCATTTTATGTGATCGTTCTTTTATGTGCTCATGTTTATTATTGTTTTAAGTGTCGTTTTATGTTTTTGTGTTTTACTAGTATGTATATGTTTATGTGTTTTGCTTGTGTTTATTTTCGTGTTCGTTGTTCTTGTTTTATTTTATCAATAAAAAGTTTTTAGTAAAAATTGTTTTCGAAAAAAAAATGGTTATTGATCCAACCGAACGGATGGATTTCCATCCGAACGGTTGGAGCTTTCGGTAAATTATTTTTCATTCCAACCGAATCGGTTGGATCTCCGACCGATCGGTTGGTGCTCTCGTTAAAATTTTAAAATTGTGTCAATTTTCAACCGATCGGTTGGAACCCTTGACCGATCGGTTGGACCAATCGGTAAAAAAAAGTTATTTTTATTTTTCTTATTTTGTTCTTTTGTGTTTGTGTTTAAATCGTTTAAGTTTAAATGTATTTTGGTTTTTGCAAGAGTGTCATTTCTTATAATTCTACTTAAACTTGTGTTTTGCTATTTTTAATGTTTAGTACGTTGTGAATAAATAAGTACTTGTTTTTAAAAATTAAAATGTTTTGAACTTTGTGGGTACGTTCACTGGAAACCCTCACGAGACTTCACTCGTCCACTCGGGCCACCGAGGGGTTTAAAAGGCTTGTTGCATACGCTAAGTGCAATCGTGATGCCTACGAAAGTAAGTTTTAGGATTTTACGCGTTTTTGTATTTTAGTTTGTTTTTGCAGATTTAATAAGCTCTTGGAGATTGGATTATTGGTGAAATTCTACTAGGTGTGTTGATGTTTTGTTGGAAGCGAAATTGATTGATCTCACATGCTTAGCATCTTATCATTTGGAGTTCGATCGCAATTTCTTTGGCCCGGGAAGTTTCGTTTCTCTTGGACTATCGATTTATTTATTTTCCCTATTTTACATACTTTGAAGTTTATTTTTCACATTAAAGACAATGCTTAACATAAGTGTGGGGGGAAAGTAAAATAGTGGAAAACGAAACTCATTTTTAACTTATAATTTTTGGGCTAATAAAAAATGTATGTATACTTGTATGCCCGTGTGATCTAGTTGTTTTCACGCTTATATGATATATATTAGAATAACTTGATGAATCCACTGGTGAAATCAGTAATTTTGAAAAATTTGAGATGTGTCCCGATTAATATTGCAATCCATTCTGGGATCGATAACATTTGCTAGCGCATTTTATAGCCCCTTCCACTAAATTGTGAGGATTTGAGCCTGTTTCTTATATAGCATACATCTTTTATGCTTGAATCTTTTGCTATGAGTGTGCTGGTGATTTTATTTATTCTAGAACTTGTACTTGTAAATCATTACCAGACCGTTGTAAGATCGCATTCGTGTGATATAAGTGTATTCATGTGATAAAGAGGCAACCTTAGGAATAAAACCAAATGGCCATCCGTTTACAAAACAATTTTTCCTAACCACATCGGTTAGTTATCCTCGTATTTGGAACCCATTTGTTAGCGTTTATCTTTAACGCTAGATACCCCTAGTTTCACCCTCTGAGCCATCCCATTTCTTTTGTTACATCCAGAAAAATACAAAAAGATTTTACACTTTTAAACCTTAGCCTAACCCTTTGTCAGAGTCTAAATGGTGGGTTGCTAGTTGCTTGGTATGTTGGATTGTTTTTTATGATTATTAGTTAGCCACACTTTGTCATTCGTGTGTGCCATTCCAACAAAGATGAAGGTGCGCAACTTCGTGTTTTGTATTTTTTGTGGTGTATGCTTATACGAAGTGTGGGGGAGATGTGATGTATTAAAAAAAAAAGAAAAAAAAAGAATAAGTCATCGCAACTATAAGGTGACAAATATAGCAAATGTGTTATATTATTATGAATAAAGAAAGTTGTGAGATATGTTGTTAGCCGATGTGCTAAGTTTGAAGAATATTTTTATGGTGAGTCGATGTATCAACATGTGAAAGTTCGAAGAGGAGAAAGATTGTAACTATTATCATTTTTGGGTTTGTGGATTATTTGAGATTAGCAACTATGGGACTTAGACTTTGATTTTTTTTAATTTTCTTTTAAAACCAATTTTATAAAAATTTCCATGCCTTATCCTTACCTTTTTGACTTAGTGTAATCATTTTGCACGAAAGTTTATAAAACCTTTAGCCTTACATTACAACCCGAATAAAAGACCTCTTTAGATGTTTACACTTGGTGCTTACACCATGTCGGTGGAGTTTTGTTTCTTGTACAAGCCTATGGTAATAAACGGATCATGACTGAGCAATGAGTGTGATTTCTCTTATATATACTCCACTACCTAAATAAATGAGTGTTGAGTGAATTATACTTCGTTCCTTTTTCGTGAGGTGTTTAGAAATGTTAATCAAGCAAGAAAATCTATGGGTATTGTCAAACATCTCGGTTTTTCACCACTAAAGCTTAAAACGATGAATTGTATCTAGTACTTGTACTTGGTGGATTTGCATCACATTTTTCTTATCATTCTTGTACACCATGTGGATTTATTTTCTTTAATTCTAGATTTGCTTGAGGGCAAGCAAAGTTTAAGTGTGGGGGATTTGATAACGCTCAAAATTAACATGCTTTTAGGAGTGTTATTGTGGTCCCTTTTATGAACTTATGGTACTTAATGAAGTATATTCTCTATTTTAGGTTCATGGAAGGAAAATGAAAGAAAAGACGTAAAAATGATCAATAATCGAAGATTTATGAATGTACGGAGGAATTCCCGAAAAATGAAAGTCTCTTGGAGTATATTCGAGAAGATAAAGTCATGAAGATTGTCACTCCAAGGACTCAAGAATAAAGCACAAGAAGGAAAACGAGAAGTGAAATGAAGGAAAGAAGCTAAAACAAAGAAATAATGGAAGACTCGTTGTTCCCGACACACCTTCACCATTTTGGCCATAACTTGAGCATACAGACTCCGTTTGACCCCCCGTTTGCGGCCACGGAAAGCTAAGAGAAAGATCTACAACTTTCATGTTTATCATTTTCTGCCAAACTCATCCATCCGATCGGTAGGAGCCCGCAACCGATTCGGATAGGAACTGACCTTTTCATCCATCCGGATCGGATGGAATGCAACCGATCGGTTGGATGCTTGCTGACCTCCCCAAGTCATTTTTAATGCATAATTAAGTGTCATTAAGCCCCAAGTCCGATCATGTCTCCATAATAACTCCTAAACCTGGCATTTTATTACAAGTTAGTGCCCAAGAAACTTGCTTGGAGGCTAAGGTTGATTTCTACTACAAATATGAGTGCTTAGACTTAGTTCTAAGTGTGCACTCCTAGCCTACAACCTAAAGGAAGGATTGTCATCAAAACAAAGGTGCACTCCTAGCCTACACCCTAAAGGAAGGATTGTCACCAAAACAAAGGTGCATTCCTAAAGGAAGGATTCTCACCAAAACAAGGGTGCATTTCTATCCTCTACTCTAAAGGAAGATTTGTTACCACTTTTATCTCACCTCTGCCGTTCATGGAGGACGTATCACCAAATATTGGAGCGATTCTCTAGTTTAGTTAGAAGTTGTAGTTGATTGGAAACTTTGTTACGTTGATGGGGCTTGAAGGTAGCTATAAACTTTCACCTTTACCTATTTGTAATTCATACTTTGGGTAAACCTTGTTACTTTTATATTTCATGATGCTTATGATTACTATGTTGGTTGAAGACTTATGTTTGGTTGAATACAATTTGGTTTTGTTTTGAATACTTGTTTGGATATTATGATGACTTGTGATAAACAGATGTTTGGTTACTATTAATGTTCTTTGTGTGATGTTATCTTATTATTTTTCTTGTGGTTTGATCCGTGACAATCATAACCACCAACTTGTTACTTGCTTAAACAAACAAACGACACTTGGGTGCAACCAAGTCTCTTGGGACGTCCTTGACTTACCACTACTATACTACAATTGACTAGGGTATACTTGCCCGAATGTGTTCCTAGTTAACCGGTAATTCTTGTTTCTATAAATTTAAAACATGGTTGCTAATTAGCACATCAATGAGTAACAACATCTTCTTGTGAACTTTGAACCTTCTGAAAGGGTAGTAAAGTTGGACTAATCTTCAATTTCTCAACCAAAACAAATTCTTCTTTAGATTTGTTAGTGTCTACACTTGCAATAACTGGCTCATAATTCATTGTATTGGTAAGAATATCAATATTAAACAACCATTCTGGTCCTTTCCCTTCAGTATTAGATGTGTTCTCACTAAACTTGATATGAAAATTCTCCTCTACATGTTTGGTTCTCTTATTGTAAACCCTGAAAGCTTTACTGTTTACAGAGTAACCAACAAAGTATCCTTTATCTGCTTTTTCATCAAACTTGCCTAACTGACCCTTAGTGGTCAAAATAGTAACAGGACATCCAAATGGTTTAAGGAAATCAATCATTGGTTTCTTTCCTTGAAAAAACTCATATGGAGTCTTGTTGTGAGGCTTAACTACCTTGCTTCTGTTTTGCACAAAACATGCAGTGTTTACAGCTTCAGTCCAAAAAGGTACAGGTAATTTAGAATCAGATAACATTGTTCTTGCAGCCTCAATCAGTGTCCTATTTTTTCTTTCTGCAACACCATTCTGTTGTGGAGTTCTTGCAACACTATACTGTCTTAGAATACCCTTGCCCACACAGAATTGATTCATAACAATATTCTTGAACTCAGTTCCATTGTCACATTTGATTATTTTAACCTTGTGGTTATGCAGGTTTTCAATTCTAGTTATGAATTCCTTGAGAATCTCTAGAGTTTCATCTTTAGTAGCTAGAAAGAACACCCAAGTAAACCTACTAAAGTCATCTGTGACAACTAGGCAATATGACTTCTTGTTCAAACTATTCATAAAAAGAGGCCAATAAATCCATGTGAAGTAAATGTAGGGGCTTAGTAATTGTGTTCACAGTCTTGGACTTGAATGAAACTCTGTGCTGTTTACCCTTTTGACATGCAACATAAGTTTCACAATTTTCAAACATCTTTGTAGGCATCCCTCTCACAAGATTTCCTTTCACCAACTTGTTCATGGTCTTGAAGTTCAGATGTCCAAGTCTTCTATGCCATAATTTAGACTCATCAATAGTGGCCTTTCCAATTAGACAAGTCAAAGCTCTTTTGGGAACAATGTTCTTAATATGGTCACTGTATATATTTTCAATTCTAGGGACTCTCAATAGCATAAATTTATCATCTGGCAACTGAAAATCAGGAGAAAGGATCATACATTCAGTGTCTGTAAAAAGAACAAAGTTCTTTTTGTCACACATTTGTGAGATGCTAAAGAGATTAAACTTAAGCCCTTTCACAAGAAACACCTTCTCAAAGTCCAAATTTCCTGTTTTTAATGTTCCTCTGCCAATAATCTTTCCACCTTTTAGATCGTTCCCAAAAGCAACATAACCACCATCAAAAGCCTCAAAGTCTTCAAGTTGAGACTCATCACCTGTCATGTGTCCAAAGTATCCACTATCAACAATAACAATATCTTTTAGCTCATCCTGTAGATTGCCCTGCACATGAAAATAGAGATATTAGTTTCTCTTGGGGACCCAAGCCATTACTGACTTGGATCTGCCTTGTTCATCAAAATAGTCAAATTTCTTTAAGTCTATTGATGCACTGCTGTTTTTGGAAACATTATTTGAAACATTTGATTTAGGTTTCCAAGTCCAGCAAGCTGAGGCCTTAACAGCATAAAAATGATTTTCAACAACTCTATTTGTTAAAACTTTTGGCCCAGAAGTAGAAAGTTTTGTACTAGCAGTAGAGTGCTTACTAGCAGCAGAGCCAGCAATAAAACCAGTTGTGGTTTTAAAAGCACCATTTGATTTAGCAGCAAAAATAGATCTAGTTGCACCAGATCTTACCAACACAGCCCTTGGAATCATATTTCTGTTTAGATGAGGGTGAGTATTTTTTGAAACATATTTATGATTCACCCTTAAATATTGATTCCAAACTGGCTTTTGGTGGTCTTTACAACTATTAATCAAATGCTCAAAACTACCACACTTATAACAAGCCTTCTTCTTTAATTGAAACTCATTACCTAACTTGTTTGAAACTAGGTTATTAAAGTTTCTCTGATTACACCTAGGCTTATTATAAAATCTTTTCATCTGATCTCTAGGAACCTCATTATATTCTGCCATTTTCCTAGAGATACTCTTACCCAACACAGGTCTCACAAACTTAACCCGTTCAATTTTAGGTTCAACTTTTACAGGAATTTCTTCCTTTTTCACACTTTGTTTTAGTTTAACCTGTTCCTCATCACTATCTGAATTCCAGTCTTCAATAATAGGAGCCTCAGGAAATTTTCTAACTTCAACCTTAGGTCTTTCTATGACACTAGTACTAGGTTCACCTATAGGTTTTTCCATATCTAACTCACTTATAAAAGATAGTTCTTTTCCTGGTGGAGCATTGGCACTCTTAACTGGAGGAGCAACTTCATTGTAGCCTATTCCACTTCCTTTTCTCATCAAAGTACTCTCAATTGATTTATTAACTAAATCATAAGCAAATTGTTGTTTATTTACTCTTACTATATGTTTATCTTTATCAGCAAGAGCTGCATCCCTATCTTTTTCTGCTTCTACTAGCTTATTCTTGAGAAATTCAATCTCAGTGTTTTTCTTATACATCTCAACATCATGTTGGTTAATTCTATCTACATAATCTAGCTCACACTGTTTGAGATATTCTAATCTTCTTTCTACATTTTGAATACCTACTTCATAACCTAAGTTATCAAGTTTTAGGTGTTCAACTTGTTTTATTAGACTCTCATTCCTAAATTTAAGTTCTTCTACAGTGTCAGCACATGATTTAAAAGAACACACAGATAGATCAGAATCATTAGATACCTCAGAGTCAGATCCAGAAGATGATGATGCATAGGTCATAAGTGCAAAGTTATGCACTTTAGGCTTGACTTGAGCCACCAGAGAGTAATTGGGTTCTTCTTCAGCCATGTCACTCCAATCATAATCACCCAAACCATCACAAGAAACCAATGCAGTTGTGGTATTCTTTTATTCTTTAGATGTTTTCTTTGGTGTTTCAGCATTCTTCTTTGGAGCCCTACATTCCCTGGCAAAGTTGGCTTTCCTGTTGCAATTGTAGCACTCCATCTTTGACTTATCAAAGCCAGATTTTCTTTAGCCTTGTACTTGACTTCTCTCCCAGGCCTCTTCAAGAATTTTCTTGCTCTTATGGTTAGCATGGCCATCTGCCATTTAAGATCAATTTCTTCAAGATCATCAGGATCAATGTGATCCATATCTTGATTGAGAACCTGTGACCTTGTATTGGTTGTCAGATCAGCCAAGAATGCACATATGGCAGCATCACTGATGGAATTATTATCACTAGAACTAGTAGCAGATCCATCAGATGTAGTAGCAGATACTCCATAAGCAGTAGAGTGGGATTCTTGAGATCCTTTAGACTTTGAAGATACAAATGCAAGATTTTGAGTACCAGAAGATGAAGTAGTTGAAGAGGTCAGCTCAGGTTCATACACCTTCAAATTGTTGTAGAGGCTCTCTAACTTCATTGTTGCAAAATCAGGCTTAATTCTCCAAACAACTGTATGCATACTCCATTCAGGTGTAAGACTTCTAAGAAACTTAATGTTTACATCTTCTTGAGGAACAATATAACCAACAAGCTTTAAGTGACTTACAAGTTGATTAAGCCTGTTGTATGTACCATCAAGCTTTTCTCCACTTGTACTAGAAAAGTTCTCAAACTGATGCTTCAACATATTTTTCCTTGACTTCTTAGTAGCATCATTCCCTCCAAATCTGAATTCCACAGGATCCATCAAGACTTTTTCAGTCTCATAGCCATCAAAGTCCAATTGAAATTCATTTGGTATCCCCATTAAGAGAATACTATGTTCCTTGATCTCTATCTTACTCACTGAATTTTCTTCTGCAGACTTGATAGGTATCTCTTTCCCATCAGGACCTTTTTGTGGTAGAGAGTCACCATTCACTATCACATTCCACATGTTGAAGTCAATCATGCGAATGTACTGTCTGATCCTTATCTTCCGTAGCTCTTACTCTCCAGGCTTGAGCATGGGAACCTTTGAAACAGTTACCATGTGTGTGTCGTCACCCATCTTCAGCAATTGATTTGGAACAGTTAACTTGTAAGGAACAAATTCTTCTTGATTACAACTTCTAGATCATAAGCTCTGATGCCACTTGTTGATCCCAGTTGAGTAAACGATCTTTATAGAAGTTGACTTGAATAAACACTTAAGCTATAACGCGGAATATTAAAGCTTAACTTAAGAAGAACATTTATTATAACTATCAACACTTCAATATATTTATTATACGAGCACTCGACAATGCTAGGGTTTTACAACCTTGAAGTGAAAACGAGAACAAAGTAATACGTACCTACTCTAACCCTAGGCACCACCTTTTATAGGCCAAGGAGTCATATTAGGTTTACAATGACTTTCTACACAAGATAAGAATATTCTAAACGTTTAAGATATACACATAATCTATTCTATAATTATCCACTTGTGTATACAAGTCTATATCTATAGTAGCAGACTCTTCAGCAGCACTCTCTTATAGCAGCAGTTTGATCATACTAGCAGCAGTCAGAGTTTTAAAAATCGCGCCTAGGCGCTAAATTGCATGAGGCTCTAGCCTTAGGGATTTTTTTGGATCGAGGCTCACGACATGCATGAATCCCACAAAAATCGCGCGACTTGGGGATTTTTGCTCCTTTGTGCCTTGGGGATTTTTGCGCCTCGGAGATGTAACTGGTTTTTGGGCTTTTTTCTAAATATTAAAATAAGATACACGGGCCTTATAAGTTATATGCATGGGCCTTTTAAGTCATATAGTGATTATTTGTATGATTTGTAAATCTGAATTGATTTTATGTTTATTTTATTGATTGAAATTCTATTTAAGAATTTGTTCATTAAGTATTTTTTTTTATGATATATTATCATGAAAATGTGGCATTGTGCCTTGAATATTAATAAGTAGCTTGCTTGATAGTTTGGGTTAAATTGTGAGCTTTGTTAGATGTAAGTCTACAAGTGTAGGATACTAGCATATTTAGTCTGATATGATTTTAATCTCTATATAAGTTATCGAACCAAAGAGTTGATCCGTTTGAGAAGTGACAAATGATCCATTTTAATCTTTATAATGGCAATATGTGTCATGTATTAGTATTTTAATGTTATTTTCTGTTATTTAAGCTACACAAATGGTCACATATGTTATAAAAACCATAATGTATTTAGTGCGCCTCACTTTCATAAATCCCGCGCCTTAGAATGCGCCTCGACTCGAGGCTCTTTTCCCCCCTTTGCGCCTTAGTGCGCCTTGAGCCTTTCAAAACTATGGCAGCAGTTTGATTATACTAGCAGCAGAATCATTATCCTTAGCAGCAGATTCGTATTAGCAGCAGTTTGACACTTAGTTAAATTCTGAGCAGTAGAATCGTAAAACCCAACAAACAACAAACCTTAAGGAAGGTTATGCAATGAACTTGAGATAAATGGAAAAAGATTTGATCAAAAAGATACAATACTTAATTATAATTATCTACTAACTACAATTAAGCCAAGATAAGCAGATAATAAGCTAAATTAAGCACTACTACAGTAGTAAACTAAAAATTAGATTTTAAACTTACAATTGGTCCTGTGTGAGCCAAATCAAGGAACCAAGTAACCACAACCTGTCCTGTAACACCCCCAAAATTCTGGTATAGCGGAAGCATTCGGGTCATGGGGTGCTACGTAAATTGGTAATCACAACACAAGATAATAAAGAACGGATTTTCAAAACCCGTTTAAAAACATACATTAATTTAAAAGTTGTAAGTTGACATCATAGTCAAATTTGGAGTACAAAGCCTATAAAGTTTTTAGTTGTCCCAAATACAAAAGTAGTTAAGTGTGGGAATTTATTCCACTCCAAATGTGCCTATGACCTTGCCAAGCCAAGCCTTCAAAAGATCATTTATTGATAAGTTAAGCACCTGAGAAAAACATGCTAAAAGTCAGCAAAAAGCTGGTGAGTCTATAGGTTTTAAGTTAAGCAATAAAATTATAAGTTTGGACCATGAGTTTAGCATATGAGCATTACAACACATATAATGTCATATAAAAACAGTCTATTACGCTAGCACTAAGTTCATGCAACCGAAGCTATAACAGTGTGCATGCTCAAAGAGCATGTAATCATATATAGGTGCCCGGCAAGTGTTTATCCCAGACACTTGTGTTTCGACATGGTATACGTTCGTTTGCCTATCCGGTCAAACCGAACGGGGGCGTCACCCCCAATAGATCTATTTATAACATTCGCGCTTCCCAGCAGGAATTGACGGTTCATGAGTTGGGCATAATGGGACATAACAGGGCTTAGGCTAATCCACGTAATAGCATAAACAATAGTTTTGGTCCATAAAAGAGTTTTGCATGTTTCTCACCCCAGTTTGTAAAACAAGTATAGAAAGAGTGGGGCTATAAACTCACCTCAGAAATTAAGTCGCCTGATGTGAATAAGTCAAGTGGTAAATGTGCACGGCTCTGACACGCAACCTAGATTAGTATGGTATGGTTTTAGTCTAAGTCATGAATTCAAATACATGTTGTAAAGTTTGGAACAAAGTTTTTATTGTTACTCATGTGTTTGTGTTATCGTAGCTTATGTGGATTTTTTTATAAATTCAACAAGTCTCATTGTTTATTGAAAAATGTATTTATACATTTTAGTGTTGTTGTGAAAACATTCATAAGTATTGGCTCTTGGAATAAATGTGAAAATAATGTGTACGAATATATCGTATAAGTGTTGGCCCGAAGGATAAATAAATATATGACGTAAAGTATTTATTAATTTCGTTTGGCATCGATATGTGTAAATATATATGTTATATATATTTTTCGAAGTGGTGTACAAATAATATATTTGGACAAATGTATTATTTATGGTTCACTTTAATGTGGTCATCAAAAAAAAATGTGTTAAACATATTTATTTAGATGAAAAGTGGTAAAAATATATAAGTTACTTAAACCTCTAAATTTTATGAGAGAAATGTAGACTTGGTCCAAGTCGAGGGACTGAAATGGTAAAGATATTATAAGTTTCGAAATTATAAGATTTTAAGAAAAGAAAAAGTGATAGTTTGTTCAAAGTTGAGGGGCTGATGTTGTCGGAAACAATATAAGTTTCGAACTTATTTAAAGTGACAAGCGATTAGAAGTGGAGGGGCTGAAAGTGTAAATATCGCATAAATAACAAAATATCAAAATTTGACAAGGGCCAGATTCGAACTCTGGCATGGTGTGTAGCAGATGAACGCCCCAACCATTGAGCTATAGGCTCTTTTGTTTTATAGTTTGTAACTTGTTATATTTAAGGTACTTCTTCTCTATTTCATTTTTGTTATAATTTTCACAGTTACATTGTGCATGCTTGACTGCTTGTTATGTATTCAAAACTGTTTCTTTAAACTAAAATTTTCCTTCACTGAGTAAAATGAGTAAAGTAGCACTTGGTTGGTCTTAGTTTTGTGACTTATTTTTAGAGTTTCAAAAAGATGTTATAGGCTGTCAATAAGTTGAATAAGCATTTTTCAAAAGTGAGCCAATACTTAATGTGTTTCCTGTGTTCATTTCTCTTTCATTCATATATGCTTGAAAACTTATAATAAGCTTTTAAAACTTTACTTAAAACCGGAATAAGCACAGGGTGTTTATTTCCATATTTTACGTTCGAAATCACCACATAAGCCTACTAACACATGTTAAATAAGTCTAGTTCATATTAATTGAGAAAAACAAGTGTTTCGATATGGATTTCGTTATGTCACCTCGTGACCAAATTTATAAAGAGCATGAGTATGTCATGCTTATATATATGCTCAAGTGTGTATAGCAGAAACCTTAGTTTTAAATAATGGTTCATAGCATGCATAAGTAAAGTTTAATGACGTTAAAGGTTTTACAGTAGCATGTAAAATTAAACAAGAAAGTGTGTGTGTAAGATAATAACTACACTACATGAGATATACATGAGTTCTTATATTAAAATGTTCCTTACAGTGGGGTGGGATGATATTCAAGAAATAAATATTGAGTTTTTCCAAACTTTAAACCAAAACATACTAAGTAATATGTGATACTAAGGTAGTATATTGTAACTTAAGAAGTTAAAGAAACAATGGATTAGTAAAGGAGACTCTTACAGTGAGTTTGTATGTGTCGAGTGAAATGAAAAAGAACTCAAGAATCCAAGTCACTTATAACCCGAAACTCCAAGACTTTACTCCAAGCTTTTACCCAAACTTAGCTTACCCAAAAATCCTTCTTGCAAATACTTGTGACTTTTGTATGAAAAGTGAAAGTGAAATGAGTGTGATCTTAGGCTGAGCTTCGGTTTTTAAAATAGAAGACAAGAGGATAGGTGACTTGTTAGGTTAACCCAACATTAATTGTTCTTGTATAAATTTTATCTAATGAGGCAATGAGGGGTGTGGTTTGGTGAAATTTAGATTAGTAGGAAGCAAGAAAAAAAAGAAAAAGAGTATGGCTTATTGTCCTTTTTGTCTATAAAACAAGGGATGCAAGGTGGTATATGTTTGAAACTAGGACTTATTTGGTTTTGGGTAAGGTGCAAATCAGTCAAGAGTATGGAAGGTGATTTGATAACTTGATTTTTTTTTTTTTTTTTTTTTTTTTGATTGAGTGTAACTATGATAGGAATGAAAACATGACAAACATGCCCAAAAAAAAAGATGGTGTAATGCATTTGTATTTATTTTATTTTATTTTTTTTCACAAGTGTACATCATTTAATTTCTTATAATGATTGTGTGGAGTGAATTTTTGAACGTCAACTTGAGTGAAGCTCGATACTAAAGATTTCGAGGAGTAAAATAAAAACATAATTATTGGTTCTAAATGTGTTTATTAGACTAAATCATACTATCTATTGGTCGGTTCGTGCGCGAGCTCGTGTTTCAAGTAAAGTGAGATAACTTCTCGTGTGAGTTTGAAAACTCATAAGTGGCCAGAAAATTAATATCTTACATTTTCTGATAATAATAAATAGATTGAAAGGTTTTAGTGTGCGGGATAGCTTCCCAAAATTTAGTCAAGTGAGCTAAAGCATGCTCAATAAGTAACTGTGTAATAATAAATAAGAATTTATTATTAAAATAATGTTTGGAAAATTACCGATTGTCACAGTCTCCCAGCCTCATTTGAATGTCGTCCCGACATTCAATTCGTGTTATCCGATGAAGATGCGAAAAGATGAGGATATTTAGTTTTGATTTCATCTTCACGTTCCCACGTGAATTCAGGTCCTCTTCTAGAGTTCCATCGAACCTTGACAATCGGAATTCGGCTATGCTTCAACCGTTTGACTTCCCGATCCATGATTTCGATAGGCTCTTCAATAAAGTTCAGTCGTTCATCAAGGTGGATTTCCTCCAAAGGTATGACGACTTCTTCATCGGAAAGACATTTCTTCAAGTTGCACACATGAAAGACGTCGTGTACAGCGCTGAGTTCTGCAGGTAATTCAAGTCGGTAAGCTACCGGCCCGATCCTGGCAAGGATTTTGAATGGTCCAATGTATCGGGGATTTAGTTTTCCACGCTTGCCGAAACGTATAACGCCCTTCCATGGTGAGACCTTTAGCATGACTCGATCTCCTACTTGGAATTCAAGAGGTTTTCGTCTTTTGTCCGCATAGCTCTTTTGACGATCGCGAGCCGCTTGCATTCGGCTTTTGATTTGCACAATTTTCTCTGTCGTCTCATGTATCAGTTCAGGACCAGTAAGTTGGCTATCTCCGACTTCATCCCAACATACCGGTGATCGGCACTTTCGGCCATAGAGTGCCTCATAGGGTGCAGCTTTGATGCTGGTGTGATAGTTGTTATTGTAAGAGAATTCGGCTAGGGGTAAGTGTTTATCCCAGCCGTTGCCAAAATCAATCACACATGCCCGGAGCATGTCCTCTAGAGTCTGAATGGTCCTCTCACTCTGACCATCTGTTTGTGGGTGATATGCGGTACTCATATCGAGATCTGTTCCCAATGCATCCTGGAGTGACCTCCAAAAGTTAGATGTGAATCGACTGTCACGATCAGAAATGATGGAAATTGGAACACCATGACGTGCAACAATTTCCTTAACATACAGTCTTGCAAGTTTGTCCATGCTGTCATTCTCTTTAATTGGAAGGAAGTGCGCGGACTTAGTGAGACGATCAACGATTACCCAAATCGTGTCATAACCGCTTGATGTCCTTGGTAGTTTGGTGATAAAGTCCATTGTTATGCGTTCCCACTTCCACTCGGGAATCTCTGGTTGTACAAGTAAACCTGATGGTCGCTGATGTTCAGCTTTGACTTTGGAACAAGTCAAACAGTGATTGACATAATTAGCAATGCCGGCCTTCATGTTTGGCCACCAGTATAGTTTCTTTAGATCAAGGTACATTTTATCAGCTCCCGGGTGAATGGAGTATTTAGACTTGTGAGATTCATGCATGATGAGGTCACGTATCCCTCCGTAGAGTGGAACCCAACTTCTGTCCTTGAAACACAGCACTCCATCAGATCTCTTCACAAAACCATTTTCATTTTCAGGCATACCATAGATTTTCTCGTTGGGTCTGTTCTCTTCCTTGAGTGCCTCGGCCTGAGCCTCAAGGATTTTTGATGGAAGGGGTGAAATGATTGTCATACCCAACGATCGTACTCTCAGAGGTTTTGGTCATTCTTTTCGGCTAAGAGCATCTGCTACTACGTTTGCTTTGCCCGGATGGTATCGAATCTCGCAATCATAATCACTGAGCAATTCTAACCAACGGCGCTGTCTCATGTTAAGATCCTTTTGGTCAAGGATATGTTGCAAACTCTTGTGGTCGGTGTATACTACACATTTGGTGCCATAGAGGTAGTGTCTCCAGATTCTAAGTGCAAACACTACTGACCCCAATTCTAAGTCATGTGTAGTATAATTCTTCTCGTGCTTTTTCAGTTGTCGAGAGGCATATGCTATCACCTTCTCTCGTTGCATTAAGACGGCTCCCAAACCTTTGTGTGAAGCGTCGCAGTAAACTACAAAATCTTCACTGCCCTCTGGTAAGGCCAAAATGGGTGCACTACACAACTTATCTTTAAGGAGTTGGAAAGCTTCCTCTGCCTTATCTCCCCATTCAAACTTTACATTCTTCTGAGTTAGTTTGGTTAAAGGCTTAGCTATTTTTGAGAACCCTTCAATAAACCTTCTATAATAACCAGCAAGTCCTAAGAATTGGCGTATTTCGGTAGGTGTTGTAGGTGTCGCCCAATCCTTTATTGACTCGATCTTTGCAGGGTCCACGTGAATGCCTTGGCTATCGATCACGTGTCCTAGAAATTGACAGTCTGTATCCAGAATTCACACTTGGAAAACTTAGCATACAATTTCTCCTCCTTTAACAGTTCCAGAATTTGTTTGAGGTGCTCCTCAAGCTCCTTCTTGTTCTTAGAGTAAATGAGAATGTCATCGATAAAGACGATCACAAATTTGTCCAAGTATGGTTTGCACACCCGGTTCATAAGGTCCATGAATACCGCTGGTGCGTTGGTTAGACCAAAAGGCATAACTTGGAACTCGTAGTGCCCATAACGGGTTCTAAATGCCGTTTTTGGAATATCTTGTTCTCGAACTCTCAGTTGATGATATCCGGATCTCAGATCAATTTTTGAGTAAACACTTGAACCTTGCAGTTGATCAAAGAGATCGTCAATTCTCGGGAGTGGGTATCGGTTCTTGATGTTTAGTTTGTTTAGCTCCCGATAATCAATGCACATCCTAAATGTTCCATCCTTCTTCTTGACGAACAAGACGGGGGCTCCCCAAGGTGAAGAACTCGGTCTTATGAATCCTTTCTCTGAAAGTTCCGACAATTGGTTTGATAGCTCTTGGAGCTCTGTTGGAGCTAATCGATAAGGTGCTCGTGCCACAGGCGCGGCACCAGGCACTAAATCGATTTGAAACTCAACTTGTCGGGTCGGCGGGAGTCTGGGTAATTCTTCGGGGAAGACCTCTGGAAAGTCTCTCACGATTGGAACATCTTCCAAACGCTTTCCCTCTGGCTCCTTTTCTTCCTTCACATTTACTTGTGCTAGAAAGAGATGGCATCCCTTCTCGATGTACTTCTGAACCTTCGTACAAGAGATTATGTTTAGCCTTGACGCGCTTCTCCTGTCTCTTCGGTCGCCTTCAACAATCAGGACTTCATCTCCGTAGGGCAGTCGTACGATTTTCTCGACACAAATGATGACGGCATGGTACTTCGACAACCAGTCCATTCCAACAATGACGTCAAAACTACCCAATTCTACCGGCATAAGGTCAATGTTGAAAGGATGGTTTAGTAGGTTTAAGGTGCAACCTCTTATGATTGTATCTACCCTTTCTATGTTCCCATTAGCTAGTTCCACATTGTATACGTTGTCTAAGGCAGTCGGGGGAATATTTAGTAGTGGGCTAAATGCAGTTGAAACAAAACTCCTATCTGCTCCCGTATCAAACAATATGGATGCATAGCGGTTATTTAGAAGAAATGTACCCGTCACGACGTTCGGGTCCTCCTGGGCCTCCACCCTGCCCACAGCATAGACCCTCCCACGGGCTCCTTCTTGTTTCACTGGGTAGACCTAGTTTCCACCAATCTTCTGATTACCCCCAGCACCCTGGTTCCTCTGTTCGCGGCATTCATTCTTGTAATGCCCTTTCTTTCCACAACCGAAACAGGTCACATTAGCCTTTGGGTTCTGTCCAGGTGTTGTCTGTGCAGTGGCAAGAGTCCTCGATCTACAATCTCTGGTCATATGCCCAATTTTCTGACAGTTTTTGTACTTCACTGTGCATGGTCCGCTGTGATGAAGCTTGCAACGGTTGCACAGTAGATGTTTTCCAGCATAAGCGTTCCTCTCGGTGGTTCCTGCTGCATACACCTTGGCGCCTTTCTGTTTCTTGTTCGAGAAAGTGGTGTTTGAGTTGTTGTTGTTGACAGAAAGATCATCCCATTTCCTCTTGCCATCAGTCACCTCCATTTGTGTATCCTCAACAATTTGATCCATCAACTGGTTGGCCACTTCCATTGCCTCATGGAAATTAGCAGCCTTGGAAGTAGTGACACTACCCTTGATGGATTGGGGTAATCCTCTAATGTACCTTTCCAGTAAACGAGTCTCAGTCGGGACCATTTCAGGACACAACAAAGCTAGTTCCTGAAAACGCTGGTTGTAAGCAGCCATGTTGGTGCCTTGAACTTTGAGATTCCAAAATTCAACCTCTAGCTTCATGACCTCATTGCGGGGGCAGTACTTTTTAAGCACCATTTCCTTAAAGTTTTCCCATGGCATTGAGTAAGCGGTGTCATACCCGGCAGACTTCAGATAGTTATTCCACCAGGTTAGAGCAGCATCTGTGAAGGTGAATGATGCATACTTCACCCTATCCTCGTCCGCACAACTACTTATTCTGAACACAGTTTCCAACTTTTCAATCCATCTAACCAATACCACTGCTCCTTCAGACCCTCTGAAACTCCCAGTCATAATCTTGCGAAAATCTTGGTAGTTGCAGCCTCGGCCATTGCCGCGATTTGGTCTGGAAGTGCCAACATCGGTGGTGGAGGTGTTTACGTTGGCTGCGGCTAAAGCTGCCGCTACTCTCTCGTCCACCAATTGGTCTAACATTGCTTGAGTAACAGTAGGTGGAACAGTGGCTGTAGCCCTAGCTAGGCCTGGGTTGGCTCGTGTGGTTCTGTTTGACTTCTTTCTGGGAGGCATTTTGCTACAAACACAAACAAAATATAGAGACAAATGAGATTCCATATGGAAGGTTTATTATCACACGAGTATATAGTCACCACAGGTAGAGTACATAAATAAGATCATTCACAGAACGACTGGCACAATAGAGTAAACAACCAAGCTTGTCATAGATTAAGATCAATATGTGTTCACAAAATTACAAGCTCATGGTGCATCGAAGGAAAGTACGAGTTTCGAATACATAATGGAGATACAAGGTTCGAATGAAAGGAAAGTACAACAACACTAAGCTAGCACCATCTAGTACAACAACACTAGTCTCGAGTACGCTCAAGGCGTAATCGCTCCATCTCTCCTGTCAATCGCTCCAGAGCAAACTCAAATCGTCCTACAGTGGACTCCAATTGTGCAATGCGTCTCCTGGACGCTAAGACCTCCCAACGGTTCTCTTGTTCCGCCCTCGTCACCCCAGTAATCACTGACTCCATCTCATGCATCCTATGCCAAGTGGTCCACTCTGCGTCCCAAGCTCTATCCTGATCTCTCCCGATATCCATCATCTGGCGACGCACATCCGTAAGCTCTCTGTCATGTCTATCTGTCCGCACATCCAGTCTCCCCAGCCTCTCCAGCTGATCTGTGTGAACATCAAGTAAACTGGCATGATTAGCCAGCTGTATAAAAACCTGCTCAAAACGTGCTGGTTGTAACCCTTCCAGCTGATCAGTATGGACGTCCAGTATGCTGGCTTGCTGATAAAGACGGGTCCATATCGAATCAAGAGTACTCACATCATAGTCAGGGGGATTAGGTGTGGATACATCATCTGGAATGTCTGTCATTGGTGAGTCTGGAGTGTTAGGCAGTGGCGAGTCTGGAATGTCAGGCAGTGGTGAGTGTGGCTCAGCTGGTGATGGTGGTATGAATGATGGAGAGGAAGGTACATAGTCCGAGCTGACTGCTCTGGGTGGAATGCTCTGAACACACTCAATATCTTTCCATATCTCCTCATCAGTATCCTACTGCTCTTCCCTAGCTTGTATCATGGCAGCCCTCAACCCTAGCCCCATAGGCACATCTGTATCACCACCCTGAATCTGGGCTGCTCTCGAGCTCTGCCCCGTCTCGAAAGTACCCTGAACCTCCTCAATACTTTGTTTGCCTTCTCTCTGTAAGCATGCACCTCCCTGGGCATGCTCAACTAGTGTAGTCTCAACAAGTGCATGCTCTGTTGGTAGGGGCTCCTCTTCGGGATCTTCATCTGGGTCTGACTCCTCTTTTGGATCCGACTCCTCTTTCGGATCCTCATCTGGGTCTGACTCCTCTGAATATGACTCGGTAGCCCTTCTGAGCCTCTGACGGAGTGGTGAGTGAGTGGGTGACGAAGCTGGTGATAAGGATAATGGAGTGGTGGAGGTACCCATGTAAACAGCCCGGGTCCTCTTCGGGGGTGAGGATGGTAAGTCTGAATATCGCATTCGGCGTCCTGGGACACGTATGCGGGCTGTACGGCGAGTAGGAATAGTCTGAGTAGTAGTGGTGTCAGCTATAGGAGTAGGTGTAGGTTGTATTGGTAATGATGAGGTAGATACTGGCTCAGTAGTGTCAGGATCTGGGGCGTTGAAAGCCCGAAGTACCCTCATGTAGGGGTCATCTGAGTCTGGTGTGATCTGGCGAGATGGTGAGGTGCTAGTGTGCAAAATGGCTTTGATGACGTCGAAATGAGGCATGGTCTGTGACAAAGACGGTATAAGTGTGTAAGTATATAGAAATACTTATAATATATATATATATATATATATATATATATATATATATATATATATATATATATATATATATATATATATATATATATATGTATGTATGTATATATATATATATGTATATAAATAACGGTAAAGCATAATACATAGCTAAGATAAGTAATCAACATGTAAAGTGACGAACAAGGCAGGCTGGCAAGTGGCGGTCATAGGGACTTGTTTTTGTAAAAAGCGGTTATAGTTTAGGATTTATATGTACCTAGTTCTCTATAACCTTGGCTCTGATACCAATCTGTAACACCCCCAAAATTCTGGTATAGCGGAAGCATTCGGGTCATGGGGTGCTACGTAAATTGGTAATCACAACACAAGATAATAAAGAGCAGATTTTCAAAACCCGTTTAAAAACATACATTAATTTAAAAGTTGTAAGTTGACATCATAGTCAAATTTGGAGTACAAGGCCCATAAAGTTTTTAGTTGTCCCAAATATAAAAGTAGTTAAGTGTTGGAATTTATTCCACTCCAAATGTGCCTATGACCTTGCCAAGCCAAGCCTTCAAAAGATCATTTATTGATAAGTTAAGCACCTGAGAAAAACATGCTAAAAGTCAGCAAAAAGCTGGTGAGTCTATAGGTTTTAAGTTAAGCAATAAAATTATAAGTTTGGACCATGAGTTTAGCATATGAGCATTACAACACATATAATGTCATATAAAAACAGTCTATTACGCTAGCACTAAGTTCATGCAACCGAAGCTATAACAATGTGCATGCTCAAAGAGCATGTAATCATATATAGGTGCCCGGAAAGTGTTTATCCCAGACACTTGTGTTTCGACATGGTATACGTTCGTTTGCCTATCCGGTCAAACCGAACGGGGGCGTCACCCCCAATAGATCTATTTATAACATTCGCGCTTCCCAGCAGGAATTGACGGTTCATGAGTTGGGCATAATGGGACATAACAGGGCTTAGGCTAATCCACGTAATAGCATAAACAATAGTTTTGGTCCATAAAAGAGTTTTGCATGTTTCTCACCCCAGTTTGTAAAACAAGTATAGAAAGAGTGGGGCTATAAACTCACCTCAGAAATTAAGTCGCCTGATGTGAATAAGTCAAGTGGTAAATGTGCACGGCTCCGACACGCAACCTAGATTAGTATGGTATGGTTTTAGTCTAAGTCATGAATTCAAATACATGCTGTAAAGTTTGGAACAAAGTTTTTATTGTTACTCATGTGTTTGTGTTATCGTAGCTTATGTGGATTTTTTTATAAATTCAACAAGTCTCATTGTTTTTTGAAAAATGTATTTATACATTTTAGTGTTGTTGTGAAAACATTCATAAGTATTGGCTCTTGGAATAAATGTGAAAATAATGTGTACGAATATATCGTATAAGTGTTGGCCCGAAGGATAAATAAATATATGACGTAAAGTATTTATTAATTTCGTTTGGCATCGATATGTGTAAATATATATGTTATATATATTTTTCGAAGTGGTGTACAAATAATATATTTGGACAAATGTATTATTTATGGTTCACTTTAATGTGGTCATCAAAAAAAAATGTGTTAAACATATTTATTTAGATGAAAAGTGGTAAAAATATATAAGTTACTTAAACCTCTAAATTTTATGAGAGAAATGTAGACTTGGTCCAAGTCGAGGGACTGAAATGGTAAAGATATTATAAGTTTCGAAATTATAAGATTTTAAGAAAAGAAAAAGTGATAGTTTGTTCAAAGTTGAGGGGCTGATGTTGTCGGAAACAATATAAGTTTCGAACTTATTTAAAGTGACAAGCGATTAGAAGTGGAGGGGCTGAAAGTGTAAATATCGCATAAATAACAAAATATCAAAATTTGACAAGGGCCAGATTCGAACTCTGGCATGGTGTGTAGCAGATGAACGCCCCAACCATTGAGCTATAGGCTCTTTTGTTTTATAGTTTGTAACTTGTTATATTTAAGGTACTTCTTCTCTATTTCATTTTTGTTATAATTTTCACAGTTACATTGTGCATGCTTGACTGCTTGTTATGTATTCAAAACTGTTTCTTTAAACTAAAATTTTCCTTCACTGAGTAAAATGAGTAAAGTAGCACTTGGTTGGTCTTAGTTTTGTGACTTATTTTTAGAGTTTCAAAAAGATGTTATAGGCTGTCAATAAGTTGAATAAGCATTTTTCAAAAGTGAGCCAATACTTAATGTGTTTCCTGTGTTCATTTCTCTTTCATTCATATATGCTTGAAAACTTATAATAAGCTTTTAAAACTTTACTTAAAACCGGAATAAGCACAGGGTGTTTATTTCCATATTTTACGTTCGAAATCACCACATAAGCCTACTAACACATGTTAAATAAGTCTAGTTCATATTAATTGAGAAAAACAAGTGTTTCGATATGGATTTCGTTATGTCACCTCGTGACCAAATTTATAAAGAGCATGAGTATGTCATGCTTATATATATGCTCAAGTGTGTATAGCAGAAACCTTAGTTTTAAATAATGGTTCATAGCATGCATAAGTAAAGTTTAATGACGTTAAAGGTTTTACAGTAGCATGTAAAATTAAACAAGAAAGTGTGTGTGTAAGATAATAACTACACTACATGAGATATACATGAGTTCTTATATTAAAATGTTCCTTACAGTGGGGTGGGATGATATTCAAGAAATAAATATTGAGTTTTTCCAAACTTTAAACCAAAACATACTAAGTAATATGTGATACTAAGGTAGTATATTGTAACTTAAGAAGTTAAAGAAACAATGGATTAGTAAAGGAGACTCTTACAGTGAGTTTGTATGTGTCGAGTGAAATGAAAAAGAACTCAAGAATCCAAGTCACTTATAACCCGAAACTCCAAGACTTTACTCCAAGCTTTTACCCAAACTTAGCTTACCCAAAAATCCTTCTTGCAAATACTTGTGACTTTTGTATGAAAAGTGAAAGTGAAATGAGTGTGATCTTAGGCTGAGCTTCGGTTTTTAAAATAGAAGACAAGAGGATAGGTGACTTGTTAGGTTAACCCAACATTAATTGTTCTTGTATAAATTTTATCTAATGAGGCAATGAGGGGTGTGGTTTGGTGAAATTTAGATTAGTAGGAAGCAAGAAAAAAAAGAAAAAGAGTATGGCTTATTGTCCTTTTTGTCTATAAAACAAGGGATGCAAGGTGGTATATGTTTGAAACTAGGACTTATTTGGTTTTGGGTAAGGTGCAAATCAGTCAAGAGTATGGAAGGTGATTTGATAACTTGATTTTTTTTTTTTTTTTTTATTGAGTGTAACTATGAGAGGAATGAAAACATGACAAACGTGCCCAAAAAAAAAGATGGTGTAATGCATTTGTATTTATTTTATTTTATTTTTTTCACAAGTGTACATCATTTAATTTCTTATAATGATTGTGTGGAGTGAATTATTGAACGTCAACTTGAGTGAAGCTCGATACTAAAGATTTCGAGGAGTAAAATAAAAACATAATTATTGGTTCTAAATGTGTTTATTAGACTAAATCATACTATCTATGGGTCAGTTTGTGCGCGAGCTCGTGTTTCAAGTAAAGTGAGATAACTTCTCGTGTAAGTTTGAAAACTCATAAGTGGCCAGAAAATTAATATATCACATTTTCTGATAATAATAAATAGATTGAAAGGTTTTAGTGTGCGGGATAGCTTCTCAAAATTTAGTCAAGTGAGCTAAAGCATGCTCAATAAGTAAGTGTGTAATAATAAATAAGAATTTATTATTAAAATAATGTTTGGAAAATTATCGATTGTCACATGTCCTAATGTCTCCCTTGAGACACTAATACCATGGCCATCCAAAATGTACCATGCTCCAGCTTTCTTCTTCATTCTTTCTTTATTTTTTTTTTATTTATTATTTTTTTTTTTGTTTTTTTTTTTTGAGATTATGAAAATAAAACAAACCTTAAGGAATACTAAGCTTACAATAACTTATAATGAGCTTAGATTGAGCTTATGGAACAGTAAAACAAGTTTTATAACATGGTTGGAGTAAAAAGGGAAATTTCAAATGAAAATGAAAGTTTTGAATTCAACTGATGAAACTTGGAATTGAGATTAAATAAGGTTCAAATTACATTATTAGAGCTCAGTACAAGCTTTTTAAAGAAAATTTAACAACTAAAAACTAAGTTTACATTAATACGACATAAGAAAATGAACTATGAACTACTACAGTCTTCTCTCTGCTTCTTCTCCTTTTATAAGTGAACCATTAGGGTTTCCTTGCCTCTCTGATCATTTCCCTTCAATAATCTTGACCCTTGATTGCTCTGCTTCAATCCTAGCCCTTAATTTGCTTTTGGCGAGAAAATTGGTTTAAGCTAATTTGGTCTGATAAGTTGGGGAGGGGAGTGAGCATTTAATGTGGTTATCTTTTGGTGTTAGGAGGTGATGGGTTGGGCGGTGAGGTGATGTGCAAGTGGAGATGGTGGGGGGTGGTGAGGTGATGGAGCAGGGCAAGTGGTGAGGGAAGGAGGGAAGGAGGTAAGTTTGACCAGGGTCAACCCATGGTTGACTGTTTGACCCTGGCTTATCAATATTAAGGGTGTTGGGTTTGTGGTGATGGAATGGGCCAGAGGTGATGGGGAGTGGGCTTAGGGAGATATAAGGGTGAGTGGAGTTGGGTTGTGTTTTGTTTTGGGTTTGGATTAATACAAAGGGTCCGTTTGTTTGTAGTTTAACACAAGGACCAAGTTTGTGATTTGTCCGAAAGTTGGGGGTGTGATTTGGCAGGTTTCTAAAGTATTCCAAGGGTAATAATTGCCAAGTTCCATTTATCCAAGGACCACTATTGATTTTTCCACAATTAAATTCCGAGTGACTAAAAATGCCAAAACTTGAAAGTTGAGGGACCAAACTGCAAACTCTTCAGAACTTCAATCCAGGGTCATTTTTGACAACTTTTGAATTCCCAAGGACTTTGGTTGACTTTTCTTCCAAAACCAATGCTCAGGGGTCAATTCTGTTAATTTTCAAACTCAAGGGACCATTTCTGCCAATTCTGCAAACTTTTGCTTCAAGGACTATTTTTGGAATTCTGTGTTTCCCCAAGGTGTGTTTTGACAATCTAAGCTCAAAAATGGTAATTTGCTTCCCCGGCTTTAGCTTTTGACATGTTTTGCAAACTTGTGCTCATTTTTGTCCTTTTTGGCCTGATTTATAACTGTTTCTGAAATATTTGTTCCTGCACAATTACAAACACAAAAAATAATATCTTTGGCAATTATGGTTAGTTTGTCACTACTACTAAAAAAGCTATAAAAACCCCCAAATAGAGACCGGTTACATAAAACCCTATTCCTATGATTAAAAACTAGTGGGAATGGAGCATACTGAGATTGGTTTTTTTTAAAAAACCAGTTTTCATAACGCAAAATACATAGAAACTGGTTTTGCGGGTGAAAACCGATCTTTGTAAAGACTCAAAAACACTGGTACGCATGTAACAACATGTCTCTTTGCATTTATGTTATTAGACACCAGTTTTTAAGAAACAACCGGTGTGAGTACTCTCTATTTTAAAGTTCCATCCCTCAATGACTCTCCACCCTTTTGAACACCTAAATTCCGAAAATAGTTTGCAAATAATTATTATAAATCGCTATAAATGCTCTTACAAAACTAAACCCACTACAAATGAATAAATAAATAAATAACAGCTTCCAAAAAAAACTAAATATACATCATTTTGCATACCCTTATTTTGCTACATACTGATGGACACATTCCCACCGTTCATTTAATTTGATATAACGGTAGACATTTAATCTAAGATTTAATTGATTAAATATATTTTATTGTCATTTTCTTCTCTTTCTTATTTATTCAAGTATACTAAAAACTTTTTTTTAGAACGGTAAATAACTATTTCATAATAAAAACATTTTCTTGTTTTTATATGTTCTCGTCCGTTTTCATACGTTTTTTGCCGCTTTCAAACGTTTTCATACGTTTTCGTCCGCTTTCATACGTTTCATCCTTTTTCTGCCGTTTTCGTCCGTTTTCATACGTTTTCGTTTGTTTTCGTCAGTTTTCTTACGTTTTTATTCGATGTTCATACGTTTTTGTCCGTTTTCATACGTTTTCGTCCGTTTTCATACGTTTTCGTATGTTTTTGTCTGTTTTAGTTCTTTTTTTCGTTCGTTTTTATACGGTTTTCATATGTTTTTATCTGTTTTCATACGTTTTCTTCCGTTTTCATATGTTTTCGGCCGTTTTTAGACGTTTCGTCCTTCTTCATACATTCTCGTTCGTAATCATATGTTTTTGGCCATTTTCAGACATTTTGGTCCTTTTTCTTCCATTTCATCTATTTTCACATGTTTTCCTTCATTTTCGTCCGTTTTCATATGTTTCTGTCCGTTTTGGTACGTTTTTATGTTTCCGTCCGTTTTCATACGTTTCCATCCGTTTTCATACATTTTCATCCATTTACATACGTTTTTGTCCGTTTCTATATGTTTTCAGGCCTTTTTATACGCTTTTTGTTCGTTTTTATATGTTTTTATACGTTTTTTACTGTTTTCAGACGTTTTCCTGAGTTATCGTCCGTTTTCATACGTTTTCGTCTGTTTTCATAAGTTCCCATCTGTTTTCATACGTCTTTATCTGTTTTTGTCTGATTTCATACGTTTTCATCCGTTTTCATACACTTTCGTCCGTTTTCACACGTTTTATCCATTTTCATACGTTTTCGTGCAATTTCATACGTTTTCGGCCGTTTTCAGACATTTTAATACGTTTTCGTCAGTTTTCATTCATTTTCATATGTGTTCATAGGTTTTTATACTTTTTCGTCCGTTTTCATATGTTTTCATTTTCGTTCATTTTTATACATTTTCACCCGTTTTTCATACGTTTTTGGGCGCTTTTAGATGTTTTAATATGTTTCCGTCCGCTTTCATACGTTTTCATCCATTTTCTTATATTTTCGTCTATTTTCATACGTTTTCATTTATTTTCGTCTGTTTTCATGCGTTTTCGTCCATTTTTATATGTTTCCCTTCGTTTTCATACATTTTGGTCCGTTTTCGGCCGTTTTCAAAAGTTTTCATCAATTTTCATTCATTTTCATACGTTTTCATATGCTTTTGTCCATTTTGATACGTTTTCGTCCATTTTCATTTGTTTTCATTTTCGTTCGTTTTTTTACATTTTCAACCGTTTTTGTATGTTTTTGTCCGCTTTCATACATTTTCATCTATTTTCTTATATTTTCGTCCGCATAGATTTTCATTTGTTTTCATACGTTTTCGTCTGTTTTCATATGTTTTCGTCCGTTTTCATACATTTCCATCCGTTTTCATACGTTTTCATCCATTTTCTTACGGTTTTGTTCGTTTTACTCCTTTTTCGTTCGTTTTTATACGTTTTCATCCATTTTAATCCACTTTCATACGTTTTTGTCTATCTTCACAAGTTTTCGTCTGTTTTCATATATTTTCCGGCCGTTTTTAGACATTTTCCTACATTTTCTTCCGTTTTCATCCATTTACGTAAGTTTTCATTCGTTTTTGTTTGTTTTCGTCTATTTTCATATGTTTTCGCCTGTTTTGGTACGTTTCCGTTCATTTTCGTACGTCTCCATCCGCTTTCATCCATTTTCATATGTTTTCATCCGTTTTTGTCCGTTTTTATACGTTTTCGGTCATTTTTAGACGTTTTCGTCTGTTTTGGTCTTAATTTGGCCAGAAAAAGGAGTGTGAATAAGCACACACCAAAATCCCCCAGACTAAGGTATTTTCGTGTCCTCACGCAATGTGATCAATCACGCCCTACAAGATAAATGATTTTCATAACTCTTTTTACTAACATTAAAGAAGTAGCAAAATGTTCAAAAGAGAGTACAAAATCATTTATTCTCAAAAAGCCCCGTTTTTCAGCTTTATTTCTACTCTACTGTTTTTGTACTTTTTACACTTATTATGTGACGTGATATTGACTTTCATCATTTTTCAATAACTTTTAGGGCCACAGAGTAAGAAACACAGCCCAGAGAAAAGTGTCCATACGGATAGAATTCATCGTCCCTGATTTTTCACAAGTTCCCAAGCTAAGTGTAAAAACGAAATCATAGAAAAAAATGTCATTAGATGCTAACACTACTCATAAATGCTAATTGTAAATTCCTGCTCCCAAGTCTTATTGTATCTAGACTTTGTTCAAGAAATGATTTCTCATTTTCATTATGATAGTTTTAAAGTCTGATAGATTTAGGCGGATTTAGAAATCGTTTAAATTTTAACTCAAAAGGCTCATACATTCACACCATATTTATTATTTTTTCATTTTTTTTTCATTTTATCATATTTTTTTTTGGTTTTAATATATATAGCTTGTACCTCAAACATACGGAGCTTCACGGTGAATCTCCCAGACCTAAGCGCCTTTCAAAACAAAGGATGCAAGGATCCGTTTGTCGAACCGCAGTTATTTTTGGTACTTATGATTTTATTTTACCTCAAGAGTACGGAGCTTCACGGTGAAACTCCCAGACCTAAGCGCCTTTCAGAACAAAGGATGCAAAGATCCGCTTGTCGAACCGCAACTATTTTTGGCATTTATTGCATATTGATGGTGTTATTTATGAACCTTATAAGGCATAGAACAAAACGAGGAGTTCCAAGACCTAAACGCATTTCAGAAGAATGGATTCAATGCCCATTTAATGCTTATGCCACACGTAAAGTGAGCTGAAATTTAGACAACTTTTACAAACACGTAATTCTATTTATTTTATTTTTGGGTTTTCAATCTTGCGGGAGCAAGGAACTACAAGTAAATGTTATGAGTTCTAAAGAAATGCAACTATTCCACTGATGCGTAGGGATTGCACCAGGCTTTACCTCTCGAGGGATCTCGAGAAGCTTACAACCCCCACCAGGCAGTGTACCTTATCGATGTAGTATAGTATAATGACAAGTACCGGGGGATTGATCGTTCAGCTAGGAATAGTGTCGCTAGGATTAGAAAACCTAAAGACTAGGTCTAGAGATGAGGGATGATTCGTTTTGTATTTTTATATTTTTATAAAAGCAAATAAAAATCTCGGTTTTAAGAGGAGTGGGCGGAATTAGTTGCTAGTCAACTAACCTAATAACTAAAGATGCAATCAAAATAAAATACTAAAAATGAAAATAAACTATATTAAACTAGTGGTGTGAGCAATATATGGGAGAATTGTGTTTACTTAGGTTTCACTACTCCCTAGATATCTTTTACAGGTTAATTACTTATTACAGTTGCGTGGATGACAGATTGTATTCCTTAATACCATTCATGGGGTGACATACTTACTTCCCCAATCCTATAAGCGCCTACTTCACTCCTATGTCGAGCCGGCTAAGAAGCTCCTAACATGGGATCACTAGAATTTGCTCATGCATTAAATACAACCAATAAAACCTAGTACACATCGGTTCATGTTTCTTAAAACGTTCAAGCATGTTACACAATAGAGATCTGCCAGTTTTCTTAAGCCTAACATTGAAATCATTCATCCATTACAACTATAAACAAGTAATCAACATATAATTAACATCTAGGTTTCATTACATCTAAGCAAACACATGAAAGATCTAGCCTAGCATGTTGAAATCAAGACAAGCATAAGATATATTCAAACAACACATAGACATATTGAATGAATTGAAAGAGGACTTATCTCAATTGAACATGAAAGGTTTCAAGGGGTGAAAACCCTTGAAAATACTGTAAAAAACGACCTAGGGTTTATTAGGTTCGACCCAAGTATTCTCCACACAAGTTCCTCTTTTTTAATGAATGAAAAATAGAAAAGTATATATATATTTTGTGAGGTGACGGCGTCAAGAACAAATGTCTGAAGCCGTCGTCTCGCCGCCAAATAAATTCTCGAACTGCGTAGATCTGGGTTTGACGCCGTCACGTGTATTCCTTATGCAGGCCGTCACCATATTAACTCTTGACGCCCTTCTCTTGACGCCTTCAGGTTTTCTCTGGGTCGTCATGGATTTTACTCCTGACGCCGTCAGAATTTTCCTCTTGACGCCGTCAGGTACTGTTCTCAGCATGGAAAATTAAGTTTTTGCCGTTTTCTTCTCTTTTATGCTCCAAAAATGTCCAAAATGCTTCCTTTTCCAGAATTCACTCCCAAAGTACCTAAAATCACAAAAGGAACGATTTAGGGCAATATTTGATCAAATAAATTCAATTCCGGACTTAAATGACCCCCTAAAAACGGTTCATTTTTCACCTCATCATATACCCTTACACTTAAGATTTGCTTGTCCTCAAGCAAATGCGCTTTTATTCTAGTCAAAATACAAGTTAGGGGTCATTTAACACTAATATAAAAGTAATTACAACAAATAATCGTTCCACTAAAGACCAAAGACAAGCACGGAGGTCATATACTAGCACCTCACAAATAGTGTTTAGATACTCACATCTCTCGGGTGTAATAAAGTATATATCACAATCTGGAAATGGGAAACATCTCTCACTACCTGTCATAGCAAAATAGATTACCATAGGCTTGGGAAAGGATCCAACCTCCACCACATGGCGTAAGCACCTAGGATAAACTATCAAATAGGTCTTTTAAAGGGTTGTAACGTTAGGTGTAGGGATATGGAATACACGGTTTTGTTGGATATAGGCAGTCTTTATTGGTGGCGAGTTAACAATCTTGGTCAATTACATGTACAATATGGCGTTGCTAAGCCAAGACTAGACTCGACTTAAGCTAATAAATGAAAAATAACAAAAACATAAAATGAACATAGAATGAAAAGGGATGGTAGTCCGTATGTTTTTTTTTTCTCTATTCTTTTTTCTATTTTTTTTTCTTGATTTTTTTGATCTTTTTTTTTTTACATACACTCTTACCCTACCATCTAAATTAATACATCATAGGGAATGAACATTCCCCTTACACTTGAATTTTTACATACTTTACAATAAACTAATCTAATGACTCGAATTAAGATAATCAAAACACTTGGAGTACTTTTAAGATTAACGTACATATAGGGGTAATAATATTATGTTCTTCCCCATTACTCCATAACATAAGTACTTTACCCATGAGTCCCAATCGTCCCAAAACAATATGTACAAGGATATGACTCGACTTAGCAACCGTGTAATCAATTAGATAATTAACTAAGGGTTTAACAAATAACAATAATGCACTAAAGATGAGTGCATACACGGAAGGCTAAGGCGATTTGGGTGTACATTTAAGTGGGGTGTAACAAATTCTTCCTTTAAGTAAGATGCTTAAAGTTAGAAACGAAAAGATAGGCTCGGAGGGGTGTACTAGGGGTTTCGTGTACTAAAAATGAGTACAACGCTAAGGTGTGGAAAAAATTAATTGACTTTACTAGCCAAGTAATATGACTTAAATGGTCAAGTAATTATGATACGGGTTTAACACAAGGGTGATCCTAATGCCTCTTATCATGTAGTAAATCCTACTACAAGAATGTAGTCTCACTAGCGGTCTCGGGATGCATCACTAACACAAGTTCTAGAATCTAAATGCTACCGGTACACTCATAAGCACTAATAGTAAATGCTTTTCCTATCAAATCTAAAGGCGAACCTCACATATTTGGGTGGAAAATTTTTTTCTGAATAGTACGGTTTTGTGCTAGTCATACAATCTCCTATCCATGAGACGCTTGTTATGGCTAAAGTTTCACTCCTAAATGTTGTAAAAATTTTTAAATTTGGCGCTAAAATTACACTAACAGGTATTTCTCATAGTTTTATTACACATCTACTATCAAACAAACAAACTCAAGCGAAAGTGTATCTGTAAGGTATCATCATTTTACCCTCCCCTTACACTTAGGATGAACATTGTCCCTAATTTTCAATTAAAGAATGTAAAAGTGAAATAAGTAAAATGAATGAAATCAAATACTCCCCTGATTCGCTCGGTATGGATAATAAGGTGGCCAGGTTAGATCTTCCTCCAAGAAAATGAACAATCAAAGCTTCCCTTCCAGAATAGAATATAAATCATCTTCTTGTCATACATAACATGTAAAACCTGAGAGAACAGACAAGGCAACCCCGCGTAAAATCGGCGGCAGTCTATATATGCTAATAAATCCTAAAAAGTAAAATAAGATATAATGCTTGTGGAATGATGTTTGCAGATTTCCTGGAGATTATAAAACTAATGATTCAACAAAAACTTTAAGACTCCGTTAGAAAAACAAAACTGGTAAAATTTCCAGAATTTTACACGTGACGCCGTCAAGAGTAAACTCGTGATTCCGTCAGAAGTGATCTGCAGAAATTCTTATGTTAAGTTTCCGGAAAATTTCTGGAAAAACTTCGTCCTACTTCCTGGAAAATCCTGCAAAACATCATTATGACTCGATACAAGCATTTGACTCTAACAAATACGAATATACATGTTCACTTAATATTATGGAGAATCATGATCGAGTTTGTTTCTTAAAAACATATTTGGGGTTTCCCCTTACACTTATCTTTTGCGAAATACCTTTAGATTAAGTTAAGACTAGGCCAAACAACAAAGTAAAGTATTTTCATAACATTAGTTTTGAAACATGATCTACCAACAATAAAAATAAAGCATGCATACGGAAGCAAATAACAAACACACAATATAAAAATCACACAAAACATGGGTTGCCTCCCAAGAAGCGCTTTTCTTTATTAACGAGTCTTGTAGCTAGACTCAAGGTCATGGTTACTACGTGACCTCATTGATGGTTTCACTCTCTAGGTCATCTCCTATACAAGTTTTGTATTCCGGACCTAGTTGCAAGCATTCTTTGTAGAAACCAAGCATCCTATTCATTACATACTCTACTCCTCCACGTCTATCCTCATCATTCCTATAATAAGCTGCTTGTTTGTGTTCCTTTTCTATATTTGACAAGAGGCGGTACTGCTCAATCTTATAGGGCATTTGGTAGGCAATCTCATCATTCTCCTCCTTGAACCTAACTATCCCTAAAGTTGGATCATAACTCATCTTAGTGGCCTCAAAAAATGGTTTTACAAACACTACTTGGCTTAGGCAAGCATCTATCACCGGACGAGTATCTTCTACTATCATAAAATTGATCTCATAAGTGAAATTTCCCACAATCACATGTAATCCTTTCACTCTTCCTACAAAATTACTTATCAAATTCTTATTGGGCATCAACCTATAAACAAGTTGTTTCTTCATTACCCAATTGTAATAAGTCCTAGTCATGATGTTTATAGGAGATCTAGGATCGATATAAGCTTTCCATATATGCATATGCCCGATGTTGCATGGTATGTTGATGTTAGAGGGGTCTCCCATTTTGATAAGGGGTGTGTCAAGGATATATGGTGTCTCAGGGCCATCGAATAAATCCTTATGATATTCCCGTTCTTCCTTGGTGGGCAACTTATCAAAGTACTCTTCTACGGTCTCTACTTCCTCTAACTCTTCTCCCTTATTAACCTTAACTTCCCTAATTTCATCCCTAGTCTCGGTTTCTACTTCAACTTCGTCTTTGTCACTTTCTTCTATATCCTTATCTTTTGGCTTAATGGTGACAACATTGACAAAGTGGACATGTTTGGATGACGAGGGGTCCTTAGTTTGGATTTTGTTATTGGCGTCCCTAGTGTCCTTCCTAGGTGTAGTTAACGCTTGGTTGTTGAGGGCTTTCAACAAGTTGTCAATCTTGTTGGTCATCTCCGTTTGTTGTTGGTTGAATTCGGTTTCAAACCTAGCTATGAGAGCCTCTTGAGATGCCATAAACTTAGACATCAATCCTTCAAGATTGTTAGTACTACCATAGTTGTTAGAAGGATTTTTGTTGAAAGTACGGTTGGAGGGTGGACCGTTTGGTTGGTAAGGATTAGGCGGATTGGAAGAATTGGCTTGATTTTGTTTCCACCTAAGGTTTGGGTTATTTTTCCAAGAGGGGTTGTAGGAATCACCATACAGTTTTGGCTCGGGTTTGAAAGTGTACCACTTATCTCCCGCTTCGTCGGTACGCGGGGATGCGTAGTCTGCAAAAGCTGTTCCGGGGAGTTCCACACAATCACGAGTGTCATGGGGACCACTACATAATTCGCATGAAGAAGTGATTTTGTTCACTTGGCTTGAAGGCTTAGGAGCTTCGTAAGATTTCATGAGAAACTTGACTTGGTCCTCAAGTTCCATGATCCTACGGTCGGGAGTGCTAGAATTGTTCGAAGGCAAAGATATTGCCTTGACCGTTTTGTTCAAATCACGAGGATCATTCCAACTTTCGTTGTCATAGAGAGCAAGATCTTCTATGAGTTCCCATGATTGTTCCGCACTTAGATCACGTAGCTTACCACCGGCCGATTGGTCAATGGCTCGCCTTGTGGATAGATCGATATGGTCATAGACGATTTGGAGTTGGAGCCAAAGATCTATGCCATGATGAGGGACTTTTTGGAGTAAGTCCTTGAATCGAGTCCATGCTTCATATAGAGTTTCATTTTGACGCTGTTGGAACATCAAGATGTCATTTATAAGCTTGGCAGTTCTCCCCGGTGGGAAAAATTGAGCAAGGAAACGAGTGGTGAGATCATCCCATCAGGTGATGAATCCCGCGGGTAAACGCTCAAGCCATTGGCTAGCTTGATCACATAGAGAGAATTGGAATAGGCGTAATCGGGTTAACTCTCTAGTTGTAACATCAAGGTCTATAGAATCAACGATTTTAAGGAAGTCCTTGAGATGTTGATTTGGATCTTCGGAATGAAGTCCATGGAATGCACGTCCGCTTTGCACCAACCGGATGGTGTCGGATCGCAAGGGAGACACATTAGCTCCTTGGGTGAGCTCAATGGTGTTTCGATAGCCTTGGTGGCTAGGTCGGGAGTACTCTCCTAGGGTTCGGGGCCTAAGAGGTTGGTTAGCTAGTGGTGGGTTTTGTGGGTGGTCTTGTTGTGGTGGGATGATGGGTTCAAAGATGTTACCATCGTCCATGATGTCAGATGGTGAAGAGTTACGAACAAAAACACGAAGAAATAGATAGATTAAAGAGAACCTAAAAATAAAAATAAAATCTTACTAGAAAGGAATCTAGCAAGTAGACCTAATAAAAAGAAATCCTAACCAAGACAATAACTATTCCCCGGCAGCGGCGCCAAAAACTTGATGCGTAGGGATTGCACTAGGCTTTACCTCTCGAGGGATCTCGAGAAGCTTACAACCCCCACAGGCAGTGTACCTGATCAATGTAGTATAGTATTATGACAAGTACCGGGGGATTGATCGTTCAGCTAGGAATAGTGTCGCTAGGATTAGAAAACCTAAAGACTAGGTCTAGAGATGAGGGATGATTCTTTTTGTATTTTTATATTTTTATAAAAGCAAATAAAAATCTCGGTTTTAAGAGGAGTGGGCGGAATTAGTTGCTAGTCAACTAACCCAATAACTAAAGATGCAATCAAAATAAAATACTAAAAATGAAAATAAACTATATTAAACTAGTGGTGTGAGCAATATATGGGAGAATTGTGTTTACTAAGGTTTCACTACTCCCTAGATATCTTTTACAGGTTAATTACTTGTTACAGTTGCGTGGATGACGGATTGTATTCCTTAATACCATTCATGGGGTGGCGTACTTACTTCCCCAATCCTATAAGCGCCTACTTCACTCCTATGTCGAGCCGGCTAAGAAGCTCCTAACATGGGATCACTAGAATTTGCTCATGCATTAAATACAACCAATAAAACCTAGTACACATCGGTTCATGTTTCTTAAGACGTTCAAGCATGTTACACAATGGAGATCTGCCAGTTTTCTTAAGCCTAACATTGAAATCATTCATCCATTACAACTATAAACAAGTAATCAACATATAATTAACATCTAGGTTTCATTACATCTAAGCAAACACATGAAAGATCTAGCCTAGCATGTTGAAATCAAGACAAGCATAAGATATATTCAAACAACACATAGACATATTGAATGAATTTAAAGAGGACTTACCTCAATTGAACATGAAAGGTTTCAAGGGGTGAAAACCCTTGAAAATACTGTAAAAAATGACCTAGGGTTTATTAGGTTCCACCCTAGTATTCTCTACACAAGTTCCTCTTTTTTAATGAATGAAAATAAAAAAGTATATATATATTTTGTGAGGTGACGGCGTCAAGAACAAATGTCTGACGCCGTCATCTCGCCGCCAAATAAATTCTCAGACTGCCTAGATCTGGGTTTGACGCCGTCACGTGTATTCCTTATGCAGGTCGTCACCATATTAACTCTTGACGCCCTTCTCTTGACGCCTTCAGGTTTTCTCTAGGTCGTCATGGATTTTACTCTTGACGCCGTCAGAATTTTCCTCTTGACGCCGTCAGGTACTGTTCTCAGCATGGAAAATTAAGTCTTTGTCGTTTTCTTCACTTTTATGCTCCAAAAACGTCCAAAATGCTTCCTTTTCCAGAATTCACTCCCAAAGTACCTAAAATCACAAAAGGAACGATTTAAGGCAATATTTGATCAAATAAATTCAATTCGGGACTTAAATGACCCCCTAAAAATGGTTCATTTTTCGCCTCATCATCCACGTTTAGCATCTAATCACATAATTAACTTTACTATCATTCCTTGTTCTCCACAAAATTTAAAATCTCAAGTAATGAGATCCAGGGATATTTAGCCTAAAAAGTTAAGGTAACAATATAGGGCTCAACATACCCGGACAAGTTAAAATTTCTATTCTTACTCTACCCAGCGGAAAGTCAAACATGGTGTCAAAACTTATTATATTTTTGCAAAAAATTTCAAATTTTTTGTACTTTTTTTGGTGATTTTTGAAGATACCCCCCCCCCCCCCCAAGACTAAAGTTAAACATTGTCCTCAATGTTTCAAAGGTGAGGGTCATCCTACGTTGTATCTAAGGCCGTTTATTAATTATGCCAAAAGATAATGTTAGTTAAGGATATAAGAATTCTTGAACAATGAAGAATGAGACTCGAGTGGAGTAAGGACAAAACACGGGCACGAGAGCCTTCATGCTTCAGGGAAAAAAAATACCTGTACAAACACAACAACAACCAAACACAAGATACAGAAGAGGTTGCCCCCTTCTCATCACTTTATTAGAAAGAAGAGAGAAGACAGAGACATGGGTTGTCACCCACATGATTGCTAATGTTTTTGTTTACCGAGTTACTAGCTTGACTCGATCCCCAAATTCATTTGTTCATGGGGAAAGTTTGGAGATCCGGGACAACCATGTGTGGTATGTCCCCTCCAAAGTAGTGCTTCAACCTGTGACCATTCACCTTAAAGTTGGGACCATCGGGTTGAGATAACTCAATGGTTCCATAAGGAAACACTTTGGTGACATTGAAAGGTCCAGACCAACGGGTTTTTAGTTTTCTCGAGAAAAATTTTCAATCTAGAATTGAAAAGAAGGACACGATCTCTAACGTTGAAAACGCAGTTCTTAATCTTGGAGTCATAAATCTTCTTTTTCTTTTCTTTGTAGATCAAAGAGTTCTCGTATGCCTGATCACGAAGTTCATTTAATTCATTGAGTTGAACTTTACGGTGATCACCCGCTGTCTGAAGGTCGAAGTTAGCATGTTTCAAGGCCTAGTAGGCTTTGTGCTTAAGCTCGATCAATAGATGACACGTCTTTTCGTAAACAAGCTTGTAAAGAGTACACCCGATGGGTGTTTTGTAAGCTGTACGGAAGGCCCAGAGTGCATCATCTAATTTATCCGACCAAGAGGCACGGTTTTCACCTATGTTCCTCTCAAGAATCCTTTTAATACCACGGTTAGAAACCTCCACTTGCCCACTTGTTTGGGGGTGATATGCGGTGGAAATTCAGTGAGTGACACCGTACTAAAGCATGACTTTTGCGAATTGGTCATTGCAAAAGTGCATACCGCGATCACTAATGATGGCACGTGGAGTTCTGAACCTAGCAAAAAGAGATTTCAAAATTTTCACAACTACTCGGGCATCGTTGATGGGAAGAGCTTTTGCTTCAACCCATTTGGACAAGTAATCGACAGCCACGAGTATATACTTGTTCCCTTGTGAAGACGGTATCAGCCCCATAAAGTTAATGCCCCAGATATCAAAGATTTCACAGACTTGGATGGCATTTTGTGGCATCTCATCCTTCTTTGAAATATTCCTGTGATGCTGACAAGCGTCGCAAGTTTTGACTAAGTCATGGGTATCTTTGTAGATTGTGGGCCAATAGAAACCGAAATCAAACACCTTTTTGGCTGTGTAGTTTGGGTTATGATGTCCCCCCGTGGGTCCATCATGACAAGCTTTAAGAATATCCATGGCTTCTTGGCCATGGACACACCGTCGGATGACTTGATCCGCATAGATTTTGAAAAAATAGGGGTCGTACCAGAAGTAGTGGTTCACATCCTAAAGAATTTTTTCTTCTATTAGGACGACATCCCTTTTACAATGAAATTACCCATATGGTAGTTTGCAATGTCGGCAAACCATGGGGTAGTAGAGTCACCACGAGAAGAGATCACATTAAGCGTTTCGAGAGGAAAGGTTTCATTTATTTCCTTTTTCTCGAGGACATCTTGGTGAGGGTTCTATAATCGGGACAGGTTATCAGCCGCTAGGTTCTCAGCTCCTTTTTTAACACGGATGATGATATCAAATTCTTGCAGGATGAGAACCCATAGGAGCAATCTCGACTTTGCATCTTGTTTTGCAAAGAGATATTTCAGAGCCAAGTAATCCGTATACACTATGCATTTGGTCAAGATTAAGTATGGCTGGAACTTCTCAAAAGCATACACCACGGCTAGTTATTCTTTTTCCGTTGTGGTGTAATGAGTCTGAGCCTCGGTCATAGTTTTACTTGCATAATGTATAGGCTGGAAATGCTTTGTTTTTCGTTGCCCCAAGGCCGCACCTATATCAAAATCACTTGCATCGCACATGAGTTCGAAAGGCAGGTCCCAATCGGGGGCAACTAGGATGGGTGCTTCAGTAAGCTTTTTCTTCAGATTTTGAAAAGCATTGATACACTCAGGAGAGAAGATGAAAGGAGCATCTTTCTCAAGAAGATGGGTCATAGGCCGGGCTATTTTCGAGAAATCCTGAATGAATCTCCGATAAAAACCAGCATGCCCGAGAAAACTCCTGACACCTTTGACAGTAGTGGGATGAGGTAGTTTGGCAATTACATCAACTTTTGCTTTGTCAACCTCAATCCCGCTTTTGGAAATCTTATGGCCGAGAACATGCCCTCTTGGACCATAAAATGACTCTTCTCCCAATTTAGACTCAAGTTTGTATCTTCACAACATTTAAGCATGTTTTCTAAATGGGAGAGACATGATTGGAAAGAATCACCAATGACCAAGAAATCATTCATAAAGACCTTCATAGTTTTCCCAATCATGTCGTGGAATATGACCATCATACACCTATGGAACGTGCCTAGAGCATTACATATACCGAAAGGCATACATCGATAGACAAAAGTTCCGTAAGGGCATGTGAATGTGGTCTTTTCTTGAAAGTAACCCGAGAAACCATCTGAAAGTAACCCGAGAAACCATCTTGAAAGTAACCCGAGAAACCATCTAGGAAACAATAGTATTCGTTTCCCGCTAATCTCTCGAGCATTTGGTCCATGAAGGGTAGAGGAAAGTGGTCTTTACAGGTGGCATCATTTAACTTTCTATAGTCAATGCACACACGCCATCCTGTAACCAATCGAGTTGGAATCAACTCGTTTTCATCATTTGTAACAACATTAATGCCACCCTTTTTTGGAACACAGTGAATGGGACTAACCTAAGGGCTATCGGAGATATGGTAAATCAATCCGACATCAAGAAGTTTGAGAACCTCTTGTTTGATAACCTCGTGAATTTTAGGATTAACCCTTCTTTGTTGTTGAACTGCTGGTTTAAAGTTATCCTCCATTAAAATCTTATGTGTACAAAATTCTGGGTTAATACCCTTGATATCGGAGGGTTTCCAAGCAATGGCTTGCTTGTGTGACTTTAAAACCTTTATAAGAGCAGCTTTTTCCACATCACTCAAATCTTTTGCAATTATGACGGGTAATTTATCATCACCCTCCAAAAATGCGTATTCGAGATGAGGTGGTAAGTCCTTAAGTTCGACCTTGGGAAATTCATCAGTTTCCTCAACATATTTGATTTCCTCATTATGAAGTTTTTGTGGAAGAACAGGAGGAGGAGAGGGATCTTCATTTAGCAACTTCTCAAGGAGAACGATATCCCTTTCTGAGTCAATCTCTTGGTTATCAATTCCTTCAAGAATTGAATCACTTTTTAGAAAGGCCTCTATTTCCTCTCAGACGAAGTCACTTCCCTCAAACGGAATAAGAGAAGGAGAAGAATTAGCGATGATAGGTTGAGAGGAGGGAGTGGGATTGCCACTTGGAGAATTGTCGGAGAAACCAAGAATTTCTTGAGAATACTCTTCCGAAGCAACATCGATGACATCAATTCGGTTAATTGACACTGAGTCATAATTGGAAGAGTACCTCGAAGTTTGATCAAGGTTGAAGGTGATGGCTTCATTACCAACACGTAAAGTGATTTCTTCATCAAATACATCGATCAAAGCACAGCCCGTTCTTAGGAATCCCCTCCCTAAAATGAGAGGAACCCTGGGATCTACATCAAAATCAACAATCACAAAGTTCGCAGGAAAATGGAACTTTCCTACTTTCACAAATACATCCTCGGCAATGCCGAGGGATGAGATATGGAACGGTCTGCAAGCTCGAGAGTCATGCAAGTAGGAGTGAGTTTAGGAAGAGAGAGTTTCTTCCAAACTGAGTGAGGCATCAGGTTGATGCTTGCACCAAGATTGGCCAAGGAAAAACATTCAACCATAACCGGGAAAATGCAAGGAATGAGAAATTTCTCCGGATCTCCCAGCTTTTCAGGAAGTTATTTAATAAAACTGCAGAGCATTTTTCATTTAATGGATTTTTTGTTATCTCAAAGAGTTTTTCCTTGTTGCTTAACAAGTTTTTGATTGTTGATGCAAATTTGGGCATCAGAAGAATAGCATCCGCAAAGCTGATATCAAAATGTAAGTCTTGAAAAATTTGGAAGAGTTTTTCCATTTGATGATTAGCTTTTTCACGGAGCTTTTGATCAGTTAAACGTGAAGGATATGGTATTGAAGGCTTGGGATTGGGTTTTGGAGTTTCAACGGGAGTCTTTAGAGTTTCAAATACGACTTTTGGTTTGGGGGTCGGTACCGGGACAACTTGAGGATGGACGTCATTGGTACCTCCATTATTAGTAGGAAATACCGTGTCCAAAGTAGCCTCGGGTTAACGTTCTGGTCCTTTATATGAGACTCCACTTCGGGTTGTGATCACCTTAACATTGCCCCTCGGGTTAGCGATTGTGTTTCTAGGAAGTGTACCTGAGCCCAAGGGTCGATCATTTGAAGACTTATCTAATTCAGATATTTGGCTGACCAATAACCGATTTATTTCCTCTTGTGATTTCATGATTTGTTTTAACATTTCATCAGAAGAGGATTGGGTTTGAACAACAGTTTGATTTTGATTAGGAAAATTTTGAACACGGTTGTTTTGAAAATTTCCTTGATGTTGGTTGTTATTACCATAAAAATTGTGTCCCTGATTGAAATTATTACCCTGATGATAATTACCCTGATTATCATGACCTTGATTTCTTTGAAAATTTCTGTGGAAAACTAGAAGGGGGGTTGATAGTTTACCGGTTTTAAACTTGATTTTCTTCTAATACTGTTACATGTAATTACCAATTAAGACGTATCAAACAATAAATTATATGCAAGTATAAAAGTAAGAAACGATCAAACCATAACACGATTGTTTATCATGGTTCGGCTACAAGGACTCTTTTTCTTTGCCCTACTCCACGCCCCGAGTATCCAACTCGAGAGTTTTTCTTGCACTAGTCAACAAGCTCCTTTATCTGGCAAACAAAACCTTACACGTCGCTTACACACTATTTCCGACACTAAGCTAGATGTCGAGTTCTTTCACAAGGGTACAACCACTCCTGATAGTTCTTTTACAAGGGTACAACAACTCCCGATACTCTAAGTATTCGGAGGACTAAAATACTAACTGATCACTACAAATGGATACAATACAATGAAGTATAAACTTTACTAGTTTACACTAATGCTATGCTAGACAAGTCTTGCAACGTTGTGTTGAAGCTTGTAAGATCGTGATCTTCTTGCTACAAAGAGAGATTCACAAATATGAAAGTTTATTGAGTTAGAAATGAAGTATATGCAATGAAATATGATAGAGAGTGATAACCAAGACTCAAGAAGTGAGTTGCTATTTATAGGCCTTCAAACAGACCAACCCACGAAAACGGCGGAACCTTTCCTTTGGTTCCGTCCGTTATGCCGGAGGGTTCCGCCAGCAAGTCTGACAGAATCCTGCATAAAATATTTCACAATCTAACACAATATTCTCAAGATCTTCCCAAAGTCAACTTTGAGATATTGAGTGTGAATCAATACATAATAGAACATGTTTCTTACACACTTACACACATGTTTCCTTGAAGGGACATGTGTGATGCATGCAATGATGCAACTAACATATTATTTCTAATTTTAGATATTCCTAAAAAAGAAAGTATACTTGTGAAAATAGTTTATGTATAGAATCAAAACATGTTCGTTTGGAATGTTTAGCAAGTGAATGTTTTACTAAAAAGAGTTTACTTGCTTATATCCTAATATGACAAACTAATTAGTAAACTTGCTAAGTATACATATTAGACATTTTCAAAACATGTACTTAAACAAATGTATACTTACTTAGAAATTACTTTGTGAAAACATGTAAATGTAGTTTGAGTGAAGTTAAGTAAAAGACTTTTAAACTATATTTATGATTTGCCAAAAATAAACTTTATCTTTTGTAGTTAACAAAACTAAGAAAGATTGTAAAATATAAAGTTTTTAGGCGATATTTGTATTAACAATCTCCCCCTTTTTCTTGACGACAAAACATAGATTTTATTTTTACGCAAATGGATAATTATAGATTTTGAGACTTTTGAAAATTTACATTTTATATGATTATTTCAACTTTTGAGTTTGTCATTTTAGACGATGTGTCAAAAGTTGATTTGGTAAAATATATCCTATCTCCCCCTTTTTGTCAAAACAAAAAGAAGAGTAGCGAAGCGGAAATGTGTCAAGCCAAATGCTCCCCCTTGGACAAAACTCCCCCTAAATGGAGTGCCAAGAGAGGAAAAATGGATTTTGATCCTACAAGAAAAGGTTAGTTTGTTGTAGAGATAAGGATGATAATACCAAGTATAAGAGAGTAAGTATGCATCACATTGTCACACCCCCAAAATACCTGAATGGCAGCGGAATGGAATACCTGGGGGTGACTGTCATAGTATCACAGTTATAGTCATATTGAACGACCTAAAGTGTCGTTTAGAAAATACAGCGTTTGATCATTAAAACATTCAGAGTTTACAAAACATATGTCTCAAAAGATGTCGCCAATTTATGTAAAATAAGTTCAAACAATATCAAACATTTCCTAACTACAGAAATATAAGGTGAGACGCGTCGACTCCGCGACTCCATGAAAGTCCTAATGCATGCAACATGAGCTACCTTAATAACCTAAAAATACATCGCTAAAATGGTCAATATAAAGTTGGTGAATTCCATAGATTTATAAGTTAAAATGTATGTACAATTGCCATAAGTAGAAAGTAAGGTGACTTGATGTCAAAATGAAGTTACATTGGCTCTTAAGCTCATGACCCCGAAGTTAGACATAATAAGAATTTCGTCCCAAATGAGTGGTTACCAGCCACTCTAATAATGTTAGACATGAAATGCATTCGTAATTCCGTTAGAGCAACCCAAACACGAATGGAGGAGTCACCCTCAATAGATCTATTCACTCACTCTCGCTTAAAGGCAAATTAACGGTCCATGATAATATAAAGGGGACTTAATGTGGTATGATAGCAACTTAAGCAATGTATGAAAATTTAGCTACTTTGGCATGTACAAAAATAAGTGATACAATGTATTCTCCCCCGTGGGATTTGAAATCAAAATATTGAATTAAAAAAGGGGCTATGAAAACTCACCTGATATGATGGTACAATGATGGTAAAATGATCGGGACAATAAGGCGCGAACACTAGCCGCAACCTAATATGAATGATAATGATCTACTTTAGATCATGAAATGATGTAGAGAATATGCATGCACATGATACCTATACCACTCATAACTTGAAAATACTAGTTATAGTCATAGTAAAATATATTCCATACTTTAGAAAAATAAGTCTTAAGTAGACTTGTAAAAACTAGTCATAGTATATCGTATAAAGAAAGTTAGTGTTATAATCTTCGCCTTGAAAACCTTGAAGAAACGTCTAATAGTCGTAAAAATAAACTTGTAATCATAAATACTTCATTAGTTATGAGTTTGGAACTTTAGTAGTATTTCTAGAAATTCTAGGATTTAGTACGTTGAAGTAGTATTATTATTATTTATAGTTGAAAAGCTGTCAATTTATATATAGTTTTGCCAATATTGAAACGTGAATAACTTGGTCGTTTTAAGATCATTTTCTTCGTTCTTTATATTCCCGGATTCGTCTTAGTATGTACTAATATATTTTTGATAACTCGGCTTCTCTAGGTTAGGTCTAGCGCCTCGGTTTGTCCACCAAAAATCGTCCAACAGCATACAATTTTCAGAAAAATAGTTTTCGTCAATACTCCTTCGTTATAAACTCGTTTTAGTCCGTTCTTTCGCTTACGGCTTCGTTTTTAAAAGTATTTTCTAAATCTTTGGTTGAAAATCTCCCCTGAGTTACTGAGTTTTCTAGGATTTCAATTTTGGGACAGTAGGTTTATAAACATGTTCCAAATCCATTTCTAGTGTTCTAAACTAGTTTTTAATCCACCCAAATCACTTCCAATCACCATAAATCTAGTATAATCCTACCATACACCTTCTTAAGGTGTCATGGGTTCTTAAACATCATCAACCTAGTGGATCTAACAAGGATTTCCATTTCTAGGGTTTCAAAGACATAAGTATATATTATGAGTGGTACAAGCTAACATATGCATGAAATATTGTATGAAAACCATATGATCATAATAAATACTTAAAGAAATGATGAAAATAAATTTTGTAAACTTACTTTGAATGATTATGAAGCTTGGAGGATAAAAACCTAAAGATCCTTGAGTTTGTATTACAAAACCCTAACAAGGATAACTATATGGACTTGATTTGAGCTTGATCTTGAAAAAATGGTGGATCTTGGTCTTGGTTTGGTTTTGGACGTGGGTTTTGAGAGAAAAAGGAGAAGAAACTTTTTGATTTTTGATCTAAAATGTATATGTGTAAAAGGTGTTTGTATGATTTAGCTATTTACCTAAGTTTAATCATATAAAAAGGAAATTAAAGCATGAGGTTAAAAAAATGCATATGATGTCCATGGTGGGGGGGGGGGGGGGGGCATGTGGCCGGTTTTTCAAAGGAAAAGAGAAGCAAAAATGATTTTGATAACTTAGGAAAAACTAGTGTAGTTTAATGTAAGTATTAGTTGTAGTTTTAGTTAGTTTAGTTATAATCGGGTACCAGGTTTGCTAGAAATAAATTTTAACTAAGTTAACCGGGACTTAATAAAGTCATAAAAATGTTAAAAATATGTTGGGGTACAAAAATTGAGCGTTTGGATAATTATCGTTTAGTTTTCACGAAAACCGTCGTAATTATATTAAACTTACGTTATAAATTAAATAAATTCCCAAAATACCGGGTAAATAAATTTTATAATTTTTATGATGTTGTAAGGAGCTTTAAAAATATACCGGAACCATCGTGGGAATTTTTAGATATGTTGGTTATATTTATTAATCGCGTATTAACGTTTATTTAAAAATAAATATACGTAAAACGTTAAATATACCAAAAATACTAATTATGAATATTCTACGAGTGGTATAGTATGCTAATGCTATTATGATGAAATGTAGACTATTTCTAGTCCGTATAAAATTTCCGTACTAATAAAGCATGAATTCGCACCTGAACCAATTCGGTTACGCGAATTTAAATACCTGTAAACTAAATTTACGATAAAATGAGCAAAGCATGTGAATAGTGTTTTCCCTCTGGAAATGAATAGTGTCATGTGAATAGTAAAATTTTTGAACGCTTCTCAGAATATCAAATTGACCTCAAAAATGATGAATAGTAAAATGATGCATAGTAATCGGTGAATAGTAACTGATGAATAGTAAATTATCGAAGTTTGGAAAATGACATGAAATTATGAGTTGTGACAGTCTTCCCCTCTAAAAGGAACTTCGTCCCGAAGTTCAGTTTGTGTTAGTCTCTGAAGTGGTATTAGTGAAAAGGTGATAATATTTGAGAATTCCAGCGAACTTTCTTGATAGGAATTCGACTCTGCTTCAACCGTTCGACCTAACAGTCCATGATTTCTATTGGTTCTCTTACCAGGTTTACGTTTGTCCTTGGGTTGAATTCCTTTCCAAATGGGATTATGAGTGACTAATCTGTAAGTCATTTCTTGGGATTTGAAAATTGTGAAACATGTTTGTATAACCTTCTGTTCTCTAACAAGGCTCAAGTCTGACGGCCACTAGGCCTACTCTGTCTGAAATATTGAATGGTCCAGTGTACATCGAGTTTAACTTCCCGGATTTTTCTGAATGGTATCATGCCTTTCCTAGGCAGAACTTTTAACATGATCTGGCTACCAATTTGAAGTTGTAATGGTTTACACTTATTGAACTTGTAACTGATTCTTGACTTGTAGGAAATTCCTGGTTATTTCATGAATGCCTACTGGACTAGTGAGTTGGGCTTTTCCAATTTCGATTCATCAATGGATGTTGGCACTTTGACCATAGAGTGCTTCAAATGGTGTAGTCTCTACGCTCGCGCAATAACTATGGTTGCAACTGAATTTGATTTATGGTAAATGGTTAGTCCAACAATTTCTAGAGTCAATCGCTCACGCTCTGAGCATATCTTTCTTATGTTTGAATTGTCCTTTCGCTTCGACCATTGGCCTGAGGATGGTAGGCGGTGTTTACATCTAAATGGGGTTCCGAAGGAAATCTTAAAATGATTGTTAGGAGTCTGAGGTGATTCGATTACCTTTATCAGGAATAATTGAAATGGGTACAATATATCTTGTGACTAATTCCACAATGTTCTGTCTTTTGAACTCGGTGTTATCTGAAGGGGATAGAATATAGGTAACAATTTTGGACTCCTTGTGTTTTGTCCCAACGAATGCTAAGACATGTGTATTTCTATGCCTATTAGGTTAGGTCTGCATTACTGATGTTTGTACTTAATTTATGGTGTCCTTCCTAATTTCCTTCGTCAAATATTCCAAGGTTCTTTGTTGTCAAGTTGCAAAAATCCTACATGTATAAGCGATGTAGTATGGTGATTAGTTTTGGAAATTTGTCTCGAGATTGTGAGTTTTGGTTGAAATCCTTTTCTGAATAAACGAATTTAGAAAATGAAGCAAATGATTTACTAAGTAATATCTTTCTTGATGATTCAAAATTTAGTAGTTATGAAATGTGAAACTGTTTCCAAACATGTTGTGAATAGGAATGTTTACCAAAGTTTGATGTTTATATTTTTCTCTTTGTACGATGGTTTTGCTAAATATTGACCCAAATATATATATATATATATATATATATATATATATATATATATATATATATATATATATATATATATATATATATATATAGGGGGCCATTCATGTGAAAAATCTAATTTTTGTGAGAAGGTGAGAACTAATCTTAGCCACTCATTTTATCCTTCTTTAGTTTTGAAAAAAAAAATTTCACATGTGAAAAAAAAAAAAAAAAAAAATCGAAAAAAAAAAATTCGGAAAAAAAAAATTCGAAAAAAAAAATTCGATTTTCACATGTGAATTTTTTTTCATTTTTTTCACATTTGAAAATTGAAAATTTACACATGTGAAAATTTTTAATTTTCACATGTGAAACAAAAATTTCACATGTAAATTTTTTTTTTTCATTTTTTTCAAATGTGATAATTGAAAATTTTCTCATGTGAAATTTTTTTTCACATGTGAAAATTGAAAATTTTCACATGTAAATTTTTTTTTTCATTTTTTTCACATGTGAAAATTGAAAAATTTCACATGTAAATTTTTTTTTTCACATGTGAAAATTGAAAATTTTCACATGTGAAATTTTTTTGACATGTCACGAAAAAAAATTTCGAAAAAAAAATTCGGAAAAAAAATTTTCGAAAAATAAATTTCGGAAAAAAATTTTCGGAATTTTTTTTTCACATGTGAAAAATGACGGAAAAAAAATCGAAAATTTTTTGAAAATTTTTTGAAATTTTTTTTTGAAATTTTTTTTGAAATTTTTTGAATTTTTTTTTGAAATTTTCAGAAAAATTGGTTAACTAGTATTAGGCATTAGATCAAAATTAAAGAAATATAAAATGAGTGGCTAGGATCCCTTCTCACCTTCTCACAAAAATATGACTTCTCATTTGAACGCTTCACTATATATATATATATATATATATATATATATATATATATATATATATATATATATATATATATATATATATATATATATATATATATATATATTGTACTTGTTCAAAATAGTAATTTCAGAAATCATTTTATACAAGGTATGTGATTTATGTAAACGCAATGTTTGAATCAACTTCATTTAAAAGTGAAAGTATTAACAAGGATAAAATAGTAGGATAGGTAATGTTCGCATAAATGCATAGATGTCTAACGTTTAGTTCCTGAGGTTGGATAATGCCTATTGGTGCTATTTAGGCAAAACTACAAGCATAGGTATTCAAACTATCTTAATTCCTGATATAGTTTATCGTTGAAATTATCATCATGTTGGCAGAATATATATTCGAGTCGGATCCCTTTCTTGGTATGAAAATGAGGTTATCTAAAATTTCTAGAGAACACAACTCCTTAGGGTAATCCATATCGATATTCTTAATTTAAACAATTATCCTTGGTAAAAACTCATTACAGGGAAGTTTGCGTTTGGATGAGACCATGTTTAAATGGAACACTCCACAATATCGGTTAGGAGGCTTGGTTTATTTCTATAGTGTTGCTTAGCGTACCTTCACAATATATTCGATCCTGTAGCTCAGTCTCGCTAGTACTTTTGAATAATAAAACTTGACAACTAGGTCAGAGATGGTGATTCGGATGGTATCGTAGTATCTTAGGATTGTTGTTGGATTATGAATTTTCTTAGTCCAGGTTTAGTAATTCCGTAATCCTTTTATTGTTTTTCTTGTATCGAGGAATCCTCCTAGTACTTGATATGAAAGGTCTCTCCAAGAGAAGTCATTGGAAAGTTCTAACTTAATGGCTGAGTGAATGACAGGTGGGGTAAGTATCCAGGGAAAAGTTTGTCAGAAAGAGACATTTATAAAAGAGTTTACTTGTTTAAAACGCTTTTACATGAAGATTGTTATTAGCAATACTTTAAAAAAATAATTATTTACTTCATGGCATAATCCTTCCTGAATTATACATAGGTGATCAGGCTATGTATAATTGAGGACTAATGATGCGATGCTTGATTTAGTCAAAATAGTATTACTTTTCTCAAAAGTTTTAGATGGTGTTTAACACATGGTTATTAAAAATGGTATTCTAGATATTTCTTTTCAAGATAGCCTAAAAATTGTTTCATATAATAATAGTAAATAATTGACGTAATGACAGAAAATCAATTTATAGAGTGGTAACAAAATAGCATACTGTAGAAATTCTGTAAAACAATTTCCCCATAGGGTAGTAAAATAGCTTGAAACAAAATTCATTGAATGGTGTATTAGATACGTAGGTGAATCTTATGGAATGGTAATAGTCTACTAATCCACTTATTTAAAGAATGTAAATATCTTAGTTCAATACAGGGCAGTGGTTTATGATTATGAAGTGGTCGAGAATATGGTAGTGATATTGAGAGCGTGAAGGATGAACGTGTCGTTAAGGCATCTACAATCAACTGAAGGGGATAATTTATGTGTAAAAGGATATAGGGCGGAAACTTGGTGCCAATGATTTGAAGTATTCCAGAATTTATACTAGGTAAAGTTCGCAGGTTCAAATGCTTAATCCCTCTAGGCATGACTAAAATGTATAAGAGTGGAAATTGTTGTACGGGTGATCTAAGTCAAGTATGTACCACATCGAATGATGTTTGATTTTCCATGAATGCAAGCTAAATGTCTTATGGTCAGGTGAAACTTCTCGATGTCTTTTCATGAAAATGAGGTCTTGTCCCAATGTGACTAAGCTATATCAATCTCCGAAAAGAATATAAATTTTGTTGAGTAATTGTACCTTGATCTTTTAATCCAACGAGCTCATACTAGCGTGAGGGTCTTATAATATGGAATGAGCGAAAAAGTCGTAATTTGAAGTAGTGGTGTTAAGGCATGGTGTATCAATATTGGCAATCTCTGGTGGAGGGGTTTCTTTCGCATCTAAGGTCAAATAGTAAGTAGGTATAGTGGTTGCTTTCGAGATTCGTTCATGAGTTATGCGTGTTCCTTCTTGGAGATATGGTTTCTAAAATTAACAACATTTATTTGAGTGAAACATTGTGAAATTTGGTCATAAATGTATTGTGGAGTGACTTTATTTGAAGTTTGTAATGAATATTGTTATGTAAAAGATGTGACTACGAAATATTTTGTATTTTGATAAAAACAATATCTCATATATATATATATATATATATATATATATATATATATATATATATATATATATATATATATATATATATATGTGTGTGTGTGTGTGTGTGTGTGTGTGTGTGTGTGTGTGTGTGTGTGTGTCTTTGGAAAAAGGTAATTCAAGAAGGTTGTTGCTTAAACAAAAAAAAAATATGAGTTTTAATCCAACCATTGAAAATCAATAATTTGTCGTACTTCGTAAGGTTTGCAAGAAATCTTTTCATTTGTACAAAAATTTAATTTGGCTTTGACTTACTTGAATTGTTACTATCTCCGAAACACGAAAACTAGGGGAGTCACTTTTATCTTGGTCAACATGGCCATTTAATTGTAAAGACACCTTCGTCTTTATTAATCTTATTGTCTTACTCGCATCTTCCTAAAGTTGTAATTATATGTCAAATCTACTAATGTGACCACATTGGTTGGTGGAGTGTTGCTAGAGCGACTAATGATGTAATTATCGACTTAGAATGTGGTGTAATCAAACTTGATAATGAAGTGAGAGTTGTGATGAGTCCCATTATGATGGTATAATACTGTTCAAAGCATCTTGTTGGTTTATTGTGTTATGGAGGTATGAGTCGATCATATCTAAGATAATATAGAGTCCTTGTGATAGATGCCACCCTTGGGCGATTGGTTGCAATTCTTATTGTGTCTGTGAGGCTTGTGGTATTATTCAGAGTGTATCGTCCAAACACTCGTGGGTAATCTCAAATAATTAGAGATCATCGTCTAACGATGAAGAGTAGTAGGTTGTCAAGCAGTAGAGGCTCTCAAACTCTCACCAACCTCAAACTTATAAGGTGGTGTAACGTGTGGTAGATGGTAATGGTATGTCAATTAGTGGTTGCTTCTTAAGCGGCCTATCATATATGGGTGTAGGGTCTCTGAGATGTGATGGTGATAATAGTGAATGGAATACTACCCTCTTTCGCGCTATCTCGCGACATCTAAGAGGTAAAACTGAAGTACGCACTATGGGACAACCAATAGTGAAATAAGTAGCTGACGGTGGTGGTAGTACCTGAGTAGTAAGCGCCCTACTAGTGAAAGAAAGAAAACATACTATCTTCTTTGCAATAAGCATCCTAATAAGTCCATTAAGAGTATGTCTGAATACTCTACCAAACGACATCCTATGTATGGGCTGAATAATAGGAAAACTCTGTTCCTATAACAAATCAATGGTGCTAATGGTGGTGTAAGTGCAACTGGTGGTACAATGGCAGTGGAAGATGACAAGGCATCTTCAATGTCAGAATCCGACGAAAGGATGACAGGGTGTGTATCTGAAGACATGTCACTTGTGAACCAGGTCAATATAATTATATATATACGAATATGGGTATAAATAACTCGCACAGTGTGTGCATGAAACAACATATGTAGTGAATATGCACTTATGATAAAATGATGAGATGCTATGATGATGTGGTTATAGTCTAGGGTCCAAGATACATCCTAGTTCGCTATAACCTTAGCTCTGATGCCAATCTGTCATACCCCCAAAATACCTGAATGGCAGCGGAATGGAATACCTGGGGGTGACTGCCATAGCATCACAGTTACAGTCATATTGAACGACCTAAAGTGTCATTTAGAAAATACAGCATTAAAACATTCAGAGTTTACAAAACATAGGTCCCAAAAGATGTCGCCAATTTAGGTAAAATAAGTTCAAACAAGGTCAAACGTTTCCTAAGTGCAGAAATATAAGGTGAGACGCGTCGACTCCGCGACTCCGTGAAGGTCCAAATGCATGCAACATGAGCTACCTTAATAACCTGAAAATACATCGCTAAAACGGTCAACATAAAGTTGGTGAATTCCATAGAGTTATAAGTTAAAATGTATGTACAATTGCCATAAGTAGAAAGTAAGGTGACTTGATGTCAAAATGAAGTTACATTGGCTCTTAAGCTCATGACCCCGAAGCTAGACATAATAAGAATTTCGCCCCAAATGAGTGGTTACCAGCCACTCTAATAATGTTAGACATGAAATGCATTCGTAATTCCATTGGAGCAACCCAAACATAAATGGAGGAGTCACCCTCAATAGATCTATTCACTCACTCTCACTTAAAGGCAAATTAACGGTCCATGATAATATAAAGGGGACTTAATGTGGTATGATAGCAACTTAAGCAATGTATGAAAATTTAGCTACTTTGGCATGTACAAAAATAAGTGATGCAATGTATTCTCCCCCGTGGGATTTGAAATCAAAATATTGAATTAAAAACGGGGTTATGAAAACTCACCTAATATGATGGTACAATGATGGTAAAATGATCGGGACAATAAGGCGCGAACAATAGCCGCAACCTAATATGAATGATAATGATCTACTTTAGGTCATGAAATGATGTAGAGAATATGCATGAACATGATACCTATACCACTCATAACTTGAAAATACTAGTTATAGTCATAGCAAAATATATTCCATAATTTAGAAAAATAAGTCTTAACTAGACTTGTAAAAACTAGTCGTAGCATATCGTATAAAGAAAGTTAGTGTTATAATCTTCGCCTTGAAAACCTTGAAGTAACGTCTAATAGTCGTAAAAATAAACTTGTAATCATAAATACTTCATTAGTTATGAGTTTGGCACTTTAGTAGTATTTCTAGAAAATCTAGGATTTAGTACGTAGAAGTAGTAATATTATTATTTATAGTTGAAAAGCTGTCAATTTATATATAGTTTTGCCGATATTGAAACGTGAATAACTTGGTCATTTTAAGTTCATTTTCTTCGTTCTTTATATCCCCGGATTCGTCTTATTATGTACTAATATATTTTTGATAACTCGGCTTCTCTAGGTTACGTCTAACGCCTCGGTTTGTCCACCAAAAATCGTCCAACAGCATACAATTTTCAGAAAAATAGTTTTCGTCAATAAACTTGCAAAAATCATATCTCCTTCGTTATAAACTCGTTTTAGTCCGTTCTTTCGCCTACGGCTTCGTTTTTAAAAGTATTTTCTAAATCTTTGGTTGAAAATCTCCCCTGAGTTACTGAGTTTTCCAGGATTTCAATTTTGGGACAGTAGGTTTATAAACATGTTCCAAATCCATTTCTAGTGTTCTAAACTAGTTTCTAATACACCAAAATCACTTCCAATCACCACAAATCTAGTCTAATCCTACCATACACCTTCTTAAGGTGTCATGGGTCTTAAACATCATCAACCTAGTGGATCTAACAAGGGTTTCCATTTCTAGGGTTTCAAAGACATAAGTATATATTATGAGTGGTACAAGCTAACATATGCATGAAACATTGTACGAAAACCATACGATCATAATAAATACTTGAAGAAATGATGAAAATAAATTTTGTAAACTTACTTTGAATGATTATGAAGCTTGGAGTATAAAAACCTAAAGATCCTTGAGTTTGTATTACAAAACCCTAACAAGGATAACTATATGGACTTGATTTGAGCTTGATCTTGAAAAAATGGTGGATCTTGGTCTTGGTTTGGTTTTGGTCGTGGGTTTTGAGAGAAAAAGGGAAGAAACTTTTTGATTTTGATCTAAAATGTATATGTGTAAAAGGTGTTTGTATGATTTAGATATTTACCTAAGTTTAATCATATAAAAAGGAAATTAAAGCATGAGGTTAAAAAAATGCATATGATGTCCATGGGGGGGGGGGGGGCATGTGGCTGGTTTTTCAAAGGAAAAGAGAAGCAAAAATGATTTTGATAACTTAGGAAAAACTAGTGTAGTTTAACGTAAGGTATTAGTTGTAGTTTTAGTTTGTTTAGTTATAATCGGGTACCGGGTTTGCTAGAAATAAATTTTAACTAAGTTAACCGGGACTTAATAAAGTCATAAAAATGTTAAAAATATGTTGGGTACAAAAATTGAGCGTTTGGATAATTATCGTTTAGTTTTACGTAAACCGTCGTAATTATATTAAACTTACGTTATAAATTAAATAAATTCCCAAAATACCGGGTAAATAAATTTTATAATTTTTATGATGTTGTAAGGAGCTTTAAAAATATATCGGAACCATCGTGGGAATTTTTAGATATGTTGGTTATATTTATTAATCGTGTATTAACGTTTATTTAAAAATAAATATACGTAAAACGTTAAATATACCAAAAATACTAATTATGAATAGTCTACGAGTAGTATAGTATGCAAATGCTATTATGATGAAATGTAGACTATTTCTAGTCCGTATGAAATGTCCGTACTAATAAAGCATGAATTCGCACCTGAACCAATTCGGTTACGCGAATTTAAATACCCGTAAACTAAATTTACGATAAAATGAGCAAAGCATGTGAATAGTGTTTTCCCTCCGGAAATGAATAGTGTTATGTAAATAGTAAAATTTTTGAACGCTTCTCAGAATATCTAATTGACCTCGAAAATGATGAACAGTAAAATGATGCATAGTAATCGGTGAATAGTTACTGATGAATAGTAAATTGTCGAAGTTTGGAAAATGACATGAAATTATGAGTTGTGACACAGATGACAACTACAATTTTAGTAATGAATAAAAAAAAGAAAATGACCAACACACTATATAATTAGAACCATTAAATTTTAAGCAAAATTTAAACTTTGACTATAAATAGTCAAACCTAAAGACTTGAAAAAAGTCTACTATTGGAGAAGATAAAAAAAAACCAAATATGTGAAATGACAACTACACCTACAAATGAAAAAAGTCCTAAGTGAGATTCTACCATCATTTGATCCTAAGAATGCTCTAGGCTTGAGGCAAGTGAGAGATGGCGTTAAGACACTCCAAGATGTGGTTAAGGATAAACCTCATTTCTTCTTGAAGTTGAATTACCAAGATTTTACACCTCTCACATATGTGAATTGTTCTTTTGCACATGATGCAATCATGGAGAGGAGGTGGTAGTTGTGGAACTTGGTTTGGAGGTGGTGGATCATTGGTAGTGGTTGAAACATTTGTTGTTGCGGGAGCAAAGGTGGATGGTTGAGATGTGTGTCGGTTTCCTACAATAGATGAGTACATTACAGTTTGGAAATCCATGGCTTGGGTGAGATGAGAATCAATCATGTGCTTGAAAGCATAGAGGCTTTCCAAGCGAGTGTTGAGTTCTTCATGAGTGTTTGGAGATTTAGTCCATAAGGAAGCTTCAATTTCCTCATAAGTAGGAAATATGGATTCAAACAAGTTGGAAGAGTCATGAGGTGGTTGTTATTGTTGATCATGATGATGAAAGATTGGTTCTCCATAAAGAGGACCGTGGATGTCATTGTAGATTGGATGAAACAACAATGGTTGTTGATGAGGATGATCTTGACCTTGTGGAAACATGGAAGGTCTAGCATGCTTGTAAGCCAAACGCTCTATTAGCGATGGTTGATGAGGTTTTTCCTCTAATGGGTTACTTAGGTGAGACCTAGGTTGTTGTTGAGTTTCCATTTTTTCCATAGTATCAAAAAGTGGCAATGGTGGTGGATTTGATGATCTTGGTGGAAGGTCATCCAAAGTTTCCATAAATGGATGTGGTGATGTTGGTGGTGTTTTGAAGAGTTACATTGGTGTCATTTTTTGTGATTGAGGTGATAGAGTTTTTGAAGGTTGACTTGGTGCCGAAGGTGGTGTTGGATCACTTGGAGTTATGGTTGGTGGACGAGTGGTGATTGTGTTGACAATGCAAGGATTTGGAGATGGTGTTGGAGTAGCAAGGTTTAGGAAGTTGTTATCATTGATGGGTGATGAAATATTGAGGGATGAATCACTTGATGATGATGAGCTAACTTGGATGATTTTGTTGAAACAACAAGGTTTGACACTTATTCTAGCGGTTCTCCTAATTGGTCTTGATGATTCGGATGAGGTGGTGGATTTTGTCATTGCAAGACTTTGGTAGGATTAGATGAGATTTAAAAGAAGTGAATGGGGTGGTGTGAATTAGATGTGTGCATTGTTGATCAATTTATAGGAAGAGCAAGATATGGAAATTGGTGTTTGGATTTGACGTTGATCCATACAATGTTGGAGGTTTCTAATCATATGGAAGAGTTCCAAGAAGTTCTCAAATCATTGGAAGTCAATCCAATGGAGTTGGATGGAGTGAAAGACTAAGTGGGGAAGTAAATGCTATGTGATCATGGTGGATACATGGTGTCAGGTTGTTCCTCGGATTGGGAGGAACCAAAGGAATGGTTCCTTCCTTGTAATGTAAAGGTTCCTTGGGTTAGTTAAGGCAAATTTGAAATTTTGGCAGGAATGATGATGCTATAGGTTAATGGGTGATTAGATAGCTCTAGAATTACTGATAAATACTAACTAGCATGTAGGAAGCAAGTTTGGATCCTAAGGATTGCTAGAAAAATTCAGAAAATTCAGGAAGCAAAATTTGCTGATGAGCGGCGGATCCTTGCGACAACACGGACGGAACCAAATTTTTGGTTCCACCGTATCCGTCAGCAGAAGACTTGGAGGAACCAAGTAGGAACACGGACGGAACCAAAAATTGGGTTCCGCCGTATCCATGGAGCCTCAGAATCGAGACAGAGTGCATTTTACGAGCACGTGAGTTTTCCGAATTCCAAAATTTTTCCTAAAACTTAAGCAATAAATTTTTTTGTAGTGAAACAAAAATTGCAGGTAGAAACACGCTTACCTATATAGTTTGACAGAGCGATTCTAGCATTCAAAATTTTGGCCAAAAGGGGAAAATAGCATAATACCCTATTTTTATCCCCTACAAATTTGGTTAGTTCCAACATAATTCATACACATAATATCATCCTAAGACATCATAAAATCATAACATAACATTGTTTTGATGACCCGATTGTTTAAATGCACTCTTGTGCCAAACACCCACTTATCTTGCTCATTTCTTGTTCACCTTCTTGTAGATATTCCCAATGTATCTCCTAAATCATTTCCACATGCCTTTGGTCTGTTTGTACTCCTCCGACTTATTCTCAATGGTTGGAAGTTGTGAGAGGTACTCAAGAGGAAGGAGTCTAGAGTTTGGTAGATTATCGTCTTCACTTATGGAGGATGATGATGATGAAGTTGGAGGGTGAGGACGTTTACCTTTGGCTTTGTAGACTCACTCATCACTCAATGGTACAAAGGTGTGAGGAATGAGAGGATAATCTAGGCGGTGACCTTTTGGAGATGGAGGAATGGGTTCACAAAACCTAAAGAGACGGGTAAGAAGCATCTCGTATGGAAGAGCGGTGGTACCTTGAACCGAGATGTTTGCCATCCTTTTGGCAAGGGAGTAGGCTAAGTTGAAGGTTTGTCAGGTGGAAACACTATAGAGCATGTAGGAAAGACAAGTGTTGATATGGTCCCTATTTCCTAAAGTGCTAATGACATTGGCCCTAATGATCTCCTCCCACTTTAAGAATTGTGGTCTCAACTCATTGAGCTCCATTCCAAAGCGGTCTTTGGCTACTTCCCCTCCTCCCCGGGTTCTCCTAGTATGAGAAGTCCTAACAAAAATATGGTCACGAATTTCCTCTTTGCTCACTAAAGGGGTATCATAAGGATGAATGCGGTCATGAGTTGAGTCATGAGTTGAAAGTGGCCATTTGTCGGTGTAAAGACATGTGCCCCGATTAGGAACACGAAGAACTTGAGCAAATTGAGCTAAAGTGATTTCAAAGTCATTTTGGTTGATAGAGAAGTTTAGTGACATGAGACCTTCATCATCCGTGCTAAGGGTCACGGAAGCGTAGAATTCTAGAATGAAAAGAGGACAAATTGGCTCATCTATGTCTAAGAGACAATGAAAGTCAATAAAAGAGAGTTGTTCCCTAATGTTGGTTCCAGTAAGGAAAGTAGGATCAATGGTTCTACCCTCATGAACATAACGCCTCTCAAGGTTCTTAAAGATTTCTACTTGGGCCGAGATTAGCCCTTTGGTCTTGTGGTGTTTGGGTAGGTATTTGGTGGTGTCTTTGTGGTCATAGAAGGTTACGGGAGGCATGATGAACCTGTTGACATAAATAATGTCTTAAAACATTGTTAGCATATTAACAATGTCTCTATGTTTTGATAATTACAAAGCATAAACTCATTAATCTAAAACTTATGACGTAAACAAGTTTTTAGTGCTTAATATTTGTCTTTGCTTCCATATCACTTAAGGTATGAATAAACAAAGGGTTTATTGCATTTCATGATCAAACGAAATTTTTCTAATTACTAGAATTTTTATAAAATGTATTAAACATCTTATATCTTTTACAAAATTACTTTTGGAATTAAAAGAATATGTTTAATTCATTATAAATATATGATTTCAAATTTTCAACCAAAAATGGCAAATTTTATCCAGAAAAATATTCCCCATTAAAAGACAAGAAAAACCAACGTTCTGAAGGGGCGGCCACCTTAATTCCTTAGGCGGCCCCCTTAATCATTAAGACGACCGGCCACGCTCCAGAACAGTATTTTTCTCCCCTATAAATACTGGTTCATTCCTCAGAATTTTCTCACCTTTTGCACTTCTAAACTTTCTGATCTAGATCCACATTTCTATTCTCTTATCCTTTGATCATAAGTGTATAATTCTTTGTTTCAAAGTGATTCAAACTTCATCCTCTCAAGTGCAAGAGAAGAATACTCCTATCCCCTAAGACAAGAAGTATTACAACTTATTGTGATCTCCACATCCAAGTTGTTGGTGCATCATCAAGATTACTTACATTATTTTTTGTGAAGATTGTTGTGAATAATTGATTGTAGATAGTTGTGCTAGATATATAGATTGTGTGATTAGTTAGTAGATTGGTGTGAAGAAGAAAAGTTAGGAATTAAATTGTAGTGAAGAAGCTAGGTGTGGAGTAGTTAGTTGTGAAGTAAATTGGTGTGAAGAAGATAGGTGTGGAGTAGTTGTGAAGTAGATTGATTTGAAGAAGTTGTGTAGAAGTTGTGACTTAGGTGTGAAGAAGTTGTGGTGTGTAAATTGGTGTGTAAGGTTTTCTCCGCCATAAGGGAGCTTGTTGATATAGTGAAGAAAACTCTCGAGTTAGGTGCTCGGGGAGTGGAGTAGGGCAAGGAAGGTGTCCTTGTAGCCGAACAACTATAAATCTCTTGTCTCGCAGTTCGATCTTTCCATCTCTTACTTATTTCATTACTTATCATTGTTATATATTATTTATCGATAGTTGTTTATATTGTGCAAGACTTGAGATCACATATTATCGAATCTAAGTTTTTAAAAGCTAAGAAAACACTAAAACTATCTTTTATAACAAATTAAAAAGACGTAAAACTATTCAACCCCCTTCTAGTTTTCCACAATTGGTATCAAGAGCCAGGTCTAGCAAGACTTTTAAAATATATTGTATTTTAAAACTTGTAACGATCTATGGAATCTGAAAAATATTTAGAAGGGCAATCTATGCAAAGACCACCACTATTTGAAATTGATGGATTTTTATATTGGAAAAATAGATTCGAAACATATGTGAAATCAAAAGATCTTGATCTTTGGCATATTATTACCTTTGGTGATTTTCCTCCTATTCAATATAATGTTCAAACTAAAATGGATGAAATTGTATCTATCGAACAAAATGATGATTTGAAAAAGAAATTAGCAAAAAATAATGAGGCTAAAATGGTCATTTATAATGCGTTACCAGGCAAAGAATATGAAAGAATTTTTATATGTAAAACCGCCAAAGAAATTTTGGATTCTTTACTAATTACTCACTGATTGATGCCAAAACCACCTAACTTATATTGACCAAGGAATGGTCAATCAAAGTCAAACAGCCTAGATCAATGCTCCGCGGAAGTATAGTGTTTCCCCGGGTCGTTATGTCCCGACGAGGTGTGAATTGTTAACAAACGGTTTCGTGATCGGGTGAATTTGGATGAAAAGGGGTTTGAGTTTGATTTGAACTAAGGAATCTACAATGAAATAGCTTAAACAAGCTATTTGAACAAGACGGGAAGCTAAGAAAAACCAGAAACGATTAAAACCTAAAAACGCGTACGTTACGTTTAAATAAAACGTAGACGTACGAAATAAAAAGTAAAAACGGAAATCTGAAAACACCCAGGGGGTGAAAATGACTTTTTTACAAACTTAAAAGTAAAAGAAAATTTATAGAAAAAGAAAATAAATTTTAACACTAATTAATTATTTAATATTAATTAATTACTATTTAATACTTAATTATTAATATTTAAAATACTTAAATATAATACAAAATTAATTAAGCACTAGAAAAATGAAAATAAAATTTCTAAAATTATAAAATAACTAAAAATAAGTTTTAAAAATAAAAATAAGTATTTTTGTCTTTTTGTGCTTTTTCTATTAATTAATTACTAATTACTAAATAAACTATTTTAAATTATAAAAATTAGCAAATGAACAGTAAAAACTCTAAGAAAATTTCTAAAATTATTTTACAACTTATAAAAGCTATAAAAAATATAAAAACTAGGTTATACTTAATAAAAACTAATTATGCTATTTTAAACTTAATATTAATTAATAATAAATAAAACTAATATTAAATATAATAAATACCAAATGATGAAATAAAAATCTGAGAAAATTAATATAAATACTTTAATATAATATATAATTAATAAAAATATAAAAATGACAAGTACTTAATAAAAATTTAAAAATGAAAATTAAAATTAAATTACATTAAACAGAAACTATCACTTATAATTAAATTAACTTTTTTTTGGATTTTTCTTTTACAAACTTACTACACACCTAAAAACAACAAACTTTTATAAAAACAAACTTTTTAGAAATAAAAAATAAGCTGATTATGGAACCAAAAGCCAAACAGTTGACTTTGGTTGACCAAGGGGCAAAATAAGCTCAAATGAGATCTAGTGGGGCCCACAATGGTGAAAACTGATACAATTAAGCTAAGTAGACATGATAAAGCAGAAAGAAGCCAAAAAGCCCCACAAAATAAGCCAAAAGCTGACAATAAGCACTTATCTTTTTGTTTCTTAACTGAAAACTGGGACAGATTTCAAGGCTAAAACTAGGTGGGGCCCAGGGAGATTGAGGTCAACCCAATGGTCAAACCATGCACCCTGGTAGGAGGGGGGATGGGAGGAACAATTTTGGGATGTGGGGTCCACTGTGGTGGCTGGAAAACACCACCAAAGGGTGGTGTTTGGGACTGATCTGCTGGTGTAGGGGCAACACTTGCCCTGCAACCTTGTTTGAGGCTAAGTGGGGCCCAGAGAAAATTAGTAAAAATACAAGGAACTTGGAACATGAAATTTGAGCTGGTAGAGAATGAGTAAAAACAAGTTTCACAATCTGAGTTATCACACAAAAATCAAAACAATTCTTTGAATTATGGGAAAAACCTGAAAATGCACACTTGACTTTTTTCTAAAACTTGATACTTTGACTTTCTAGGATTTTGGTTGAATCTAAATGGCTGAAAACATGTTTTTGAGTTAAAGTAAAACTAAAATAAGTTAAAAGGACAACCTATCTAATGAAATGATGGGTATTGGGGATCAAATACCACCACAGTTAACTGTGGTGGTGAGAATTGTGTGAAATTGACTTTTGGTTCAAAAACAGACCACACAATGGTGGATTTGGACTAATTTGATAGTAAGAACAATGAACAAAAAGGCCAAGGTAAAAATAATAACTCCAACACAGCTTAAAGGCATATGCCAAACACCCCTTTACAGCTTTGATTTTTTGGTTTATGAGTCAAAACAAAGATCCAATGCATGAAATTGAAATCTAAACTTATGCTAACACTAAGTAAGCTAAATTAAACTGAATCTAGCAACAATTGCATTACATAAACTTTAAATACAAAATGATAGGAAATTGCTTACAATGGATGACAAACTGAAAAATGGAACCAGGGGAGACTACCCATAACCTACATGCCTAATGCTCCCAAGAGCTTCTAAACCAATACAGCTTCCAAAATCCACAGCTATCTTGTCTTCTTTCACCCTTCACAGTGGATTTTTTATTTAAAAGCTATTTACCTTTTATTTTTAGTATATTTTTTTTCTTTTTGTTTTTATGTTTTCTGCTACAAGAGACAACTCACAAACTTAAAAAACTTAACAATAAGCTAATGTAAGCTTATTGCTACCTAAACAACAACTTTTAACAACATTCAAGATTCAATAAGGAATTGAGAAAGAGAAGCATAAACTGAGCTTGTGCTTTGAGAATTGAAATCTGAGAAACTATTTCAAATACTTTTCATTACATTAAAGCTTGATACAACTGGATTAAAAACAGAATTTAAAGTTTTTACAATGGAAATTTAAAGTTTACACTACGAAATGGTCTAAAACAATTGACAACTGTAAACTTCTCTTTTTCTTTTCTTTTATAGCTCCTGGAGGTCCACTGAATTTTTCCCACTTGCTTTGAGCCATTGGATGAGCTTGGTTGATCATGGCCGTTCAAATTGGTATTTGGCGGGAAATAAGGAAAAGTGGGTTTGGTTTGTGCATTTATGAGGAGGGGGGAAGGTGAGGGTGTAGGTGAGGTATTAATGAAGGTTGGTGAGGTTTGGTGAGGAGGGGGGCATGAGCCTGGTAATTAGGGAGAGCTTAGGGATGATGAACAGTAATC